>CM048928.1:3960432-5160432 GCA_026686955.1 Epinephelus cyanopodus
TCACAGAGGATGATCGTACCCTATCACGTCTACAGCCCTGCTGAGCTCGGGATCTAGTAGCAGAGACAGGACAATGGGCTCCCACAGGTTGTCACTGGCTATGATCCTGACACTCTCCAGACCACTCTTATCAAGAGTGTATCGCAGCAGCTGGTACAGCCAGTGACAGTCAGAGAGAGAGAAAGAGAGAGCAGCAGAAGATACAAACTTCACAGTATTTGCTGCAACCATGAGAAACTGAAGTGTGCAGCTTCTGTCTTTGAAGCTGCACTAAATAATTTTTTTGTCCACTTGGGGAAGGCTAAACAAGCTGAAAACAAATCTGTTATATTATCGTCTTATTAAGTTGATATGGCTAACATGTTTGTAAACAGCTGACTATTTACACATGTAGCAGACACAGAGTAACACTAAAATGTATTCATTCATTTATTTGTAGTGGTCGTTCTGAGCAACTGACAAAAGTATATTCAATATTCACACTCCTGGTTTGGTTTCCATCTCTTGAGAAAATGATCTGTTTCTTTGGCTGCTAACTGCTCCATTATATTCACCAGCAAGTCTCTGTGTCTGCCATTTGGGCAGGTGGTGTACAATAAGTTTATTAGAGCTTTTTAAAGAAAACAGCTGCCTGCCACAACTGGAAATTAAGATTATGACAATAGTGTTAATGGGCTGTAAAACCAAAACAATGACCTCGGCGAGATGTTGGAGCATATTCATATTATTAATCAATTTTTTTGGAAAATGGTAAATCAAAATAATGCTGATGATAATGCTGATTAATTACTGAAAGTTGTAGATCATATATTGCAGATAAATTATGATTTATTATGATTGTTCTCTGCTGCTCACGGCCCTCCTCCTAGTCAGGCCAGGTCATTGTGTGAAGTCAACCACGAAAAATATTTTTGTTTATGTAAAAAAAATTGTCTTTTGAACCTGGAAAGATCTCTGCAAGTGGTAATTATTTAGTGAGTCATAGACCTCCTCCTCATAAGACTACTCTGCTATTTTTATTTTTATTTTTTACCTTCTTTTGAACGCAAGAGTAGCCATATTCCGAGGCCAAAACATTTTATGGAGTGGAGAAGAGTTATCACCTGATTCAACTCAATTCAATTCAGAAAGTCCCAATTTGACGGATTTCTGTGTCAATTCAACTGATTCTTGATTATCAAAATACATCAGATTAGGGATGTCAGTTTTAGTTCATCTTGCCTTGTATAGCCTCACACCCATTAACCGGTAATTAATTGGTTCATTTCTAAAAAAAAAAAAAAAAAAAAGCAAAATGACGTGAAATATAAGAGAGATGTCATTTCAGTTTGGCGCTCCATTCATTCAGTGAAGTTTTGTGCTGCATTTCAAAGTGCTAGCTATTTAAAAAGTGGTGAAGCGTTAATGTTTTGTGATGTAAATGTCTTTCATTTTCTGTTAGCTTTGCTGACAGACAGATGGCTAGCTGCATCTTGACCCCTGTAAGTGCAACAGTGCAAATGTTTTTAGTTGCCACAAAGTGGTAGCGCAATTACTCAGGTCTATCACGTGATGCCCAAAACGACTATTTTCAATGGGCTTAGACTGTGAGAGAGAAGTCTATGAATCTTTTTTGTGCATCACAAACCTCACAAAATGACTTGTTCACTATCAAGATTGAGTCCTTTCAATACGGTAACATTTCGAAAGTCTAAAAGAGCTGCAAAATCAATTAATTTTATCCCCATCCAAGTTAGCGGAGTACTAAACCGGAAGTCAGCCGAGGTGAGAGTTTGCTGTTCGGCCACACTTGGCCACGCTCAGCCATGCTCGGCAGCTGTAAGTCTCTAGTGTGCATGCTCAATGGGCCCAATGATGCTAAAGCTGTGCTGATCATAATAATTAATTTCATACCACTGCAATAGAGCTTTTTTGGCTTCATGCACCACTGAGCAACTTTTATAGGAATGAATGGGGCCCCTCCACCAGTGCTATATCCAGGTCTCTTAATATATCCATGTAAAACATGGTGCCCCTTGCTCAACCTCCAGTCCCCACTGGTTAGCTAACATTAGCCTTGGCTGCTCTGCACTGTACACCAGCCTGGGTCAGGTGGGGGCAAGTTAGTCAG
This sequence comes from Epinephelus cyanopodus, assembly GCA_026686955.1. Taxonomy (NCBI): domain Eukaryota; kingdom Metazoa; phylum Chordata; class Actinopteri; order Perciformes; family Serranidae; genus Epinephelus; species Epinephelus cyanopodus. The sequence continues at coordinate 3,962,543 of CM048928.1, forward strand.
CGGCACCTCGCATTCGCAGTTACCACTAGTAACACCATCCCAGTTGTGGGACATTGTTGGCGTGGAAACATGGTGGTCACTCTCTGGCCTGTTAACTGTGGCGTACGCTTAAATTTGTACCTATACTTGTAATAGTTCATAAGACTCGAGACAGTGAATGTAGCCAGCTATCTGAACTGCTTATAGAAATGACTCTATTTCCACATAAAATGACACACATACAGTGTTTGCTGAGAAAAGGCAGAGATGCAAAGATAGATAATGCAACTATACGACTTAATACTGGATAACTGACAGAGGATTAATCAGAATATTGATTTTTCTGCCTAGCCCCAGTGATTAGTCTGTGGGTTTGTCACCATTAGCGACATCTTCACATTACACACAGTAAGTTGATTCAATGTCAACATAAAAAAAATGATTAGTGCAGCTTCAAAACCATTTAAGAACAAAGTGCAACAATGAAAATGTTTTGGGTTTTTTTCGTCTGCATGGTGGCAGCAATATACTGTACAGTTTAATAAATCAAAATGTTTAGTGGTAAAAATGGCAAGCTTTATAGGAAACACTTTCCCATGCACAGCTGTGTACTATACAGGAACATGCATGTACTGTATGCAGCTTCTTAAGTCTCTTTTCACTCCTTAACAGAAAAACAGCCACAAACATTCAGTTCTAATGCAGCACAGAGAGGAAGAAGAAATGGATTGATGAGGAGCGTTGCAATGGTACGTCTCACCATCTGTGCATCGATTTAGTCAATCAGTTGTCAGGGATCAAACTGCCTTTCAGTGAACTTAACAGTACAGTACATGGTGAAGCCCCACACCTTTATATTGTGACTGCACTAAAATTGGCTCCAAAGAACGATAATGTAAAAGGATTTTTTTTTATGTTTTGTCACATCTGAGTGTGACATCAAGCCAACTATACTTACCCAATCACCTCAACAGACTCATTAAGGTAAAGGTCAGCGATCATAGAACTAGCGATGCTCCAATCGCCATCTGCTGCGATGATGCCAACACCAGTTAGACCGACTTTATCCAACATGTTCCGGAGCACCTTGGCAACAAACACAAGCTCTCAGAGGAACCCAGCTAAAACTTAAAACCATCTCAACAAAGTCAAACTGCATTGCCTTACATGGAACACAACTCAATGTTGGTGGCTGTTTTTCTCTTTAAATTTACAGTTTAGTCTAAGCATACCCATTATGCACATTTGTCAGTAATATAAATGACGTGACATTAAAAGATAGGAGGGTAGGATTACCTTGATGTACTTGCTGTCATAGTTTCGCTCATTCCAAATCTAAAGAAATGAAAATGAATTTTAGTTTTACAGCAGACCTGTTAAAGTTCATTGAAAATCTGCAGCTCTAGCAAATCCCTTAATCAGCATTACATAATCGACTTTTTCATGCAAAAGAGTTGTATGCCACTGAACTTTGTTAGAGTTGTCCTGTTTTACAGCCCCTACATTTACCTGGAATACTGTCACTAAGAAAGTTGTAATTATGGATTATTCCATCTTATTATAGTTCATGTTGTATTTTCATAGTTCAAAATGCTTCAAAAGTATAGTTATACTTAACAAGAGTTGATGCCAATGCTGCTTGTTGCTACAAGTTCAACAACTCCTGGGCATGTAAGGGCAGAAACACTAATAGTCTTTCGAAACATGTAGTCAAACTGCATCACATAAAGTCAGAGAAATGCACCACTTTCGACCACCTAGCTCGTAGTTTATCTCCCATTACCCCATCCACCTCAGGTATGTTATAGTCTATAACAGTAATTCATTCAGGTTTCTGGGGTTCCTAGCATTGCTTCATTGTTTAAGGCTTTTTTGGGGGGAGTTTTTCCTTATCCGCTGTGAGGGTCCAAGGACAGGGATATCATATGCTGTAAAGCCCTCTGAGGCAAATTGTGACTTGTGATACTGGGCTTTATAAATAAAATTGAAAATTCAAATTGAATTCAAAACAATGCTGCGGCAAAATGTTAATTTATATACTGTACTAACATACATAGAAAATAATCAATCAATCAATCAATCAATTTCATTTATAAAGCCCCATGTCACAAATAATAAAATTTGCCTCACAGGGCTTTACAGCATATGACATCCCTCTGTCATTAGGACCCTCACAGCTGATCAGGAACCCCCCCCCCCAAAAAAAAAAAGAGCAACTGAGGAGGGATCCCTCTTCCAGGACGGAAAGACATGCAATAGATGTCATACAGAACAGATCTCCATTATAAATTAACAGTAATCCGTATGACACAATGACACAATCATACAAAAGAGAGAGAGAGAGAGAGAGAGAGAGAGAGAGAGAGAGAGAGAGATGCAGGACAGAACAGGCAGTAACAGAAGTTGCATAGATGTACAAACAGAATGTCCATTGTGAGGGTTTGGGCAGTTCTGATGATAAAGGCAGCTCTACTGTTCTACACACAGCATGGTTGAACAGGAATGAGATTCAAAGTAAATGAGTACATACCCCAACATAGTCAATGTCCAGGTCATGGTACTGCTTGGCACCAAGGATCCAGTTCAACACGTATGCTGCAGTGATGTCTGGGTAATCATAGGGCCAGTTCTTACCATGGCCCACCCAACCAGGAAATGCCCAGGGCAATCCTGCATAAAGACATACACCAACAGACACACGCAAGGCTGAGGATGCACTGTGTACCATGTAAATCGTGTGATGACAGAAATGTATCCACCAATATACATTTGGCTAAACTGATTCTACCATGGAAGCTATTTAGGGCAGGTTATATGTAGCAAATTAGGGTGTGCGTGATCTCATGAACTCACTAATCCAGCTGGCTTGCAATGTACTGTGATTTGGGCAGACATGGAGGACAGTGAAGTTGTGCATACAAAAACCTGTAACACCTGAAATTACTGTTCTCAGGAACCTTAAAGACTCCATTTTGAAACAATTTTGGTTTTACCATTTTGAGTTAATGTTAATTCATATAGGTTTAAAGGTGGAGTCTATGATTCTGGAGAAAGACTGTTGATACTTGAACTAAACATCCAAACAAATACACTTCTCAAATCAGTGGTCCTTCATGGCCAAAACACACCAGCAACCAACGGTGTAAGTCAAAAAATATGCCCCTATCATTTTCAATGTACCATCTCAGAATCCGTGGTGGCTAGATGCAAGTCAGCACTCCTGAACGGCTTTCCAGTGGCACCTCACACCACACCCAACTTGCTCTCTGCTTGTACATAGCAGCCAGGATGAGGACGGACTTGTTGCTGAGATCGACCTTAACGACCCACAGTCCTGACATTATACCACATTATGGCCGTGGCTCAGAGGAAGAGTGAACTGTGTCGAGGTATCCTTGGGCAAAATACTGAACCCCAAATTGCTCCCGATGGCTGTTCAATTGGTGTATGAGTGCATATGAACGGTTACTGAGTAGCAAGCGAGACCATGCAGGGTTCCAGACTGGAACCAAATGGTCACATTTTACGACAACTTTTGTCACATAATGCATTTTCTGACCATTTTTGGAGTTAGTGCAAGTAGTCCGCCAGTGTAGGCCAATGTGAGAGGAGGAAAGTCCAGGAGTGAGTGATTAGTTAACTGCAAGGATCTCGTCATCTACACTCATCAGTAGGCTTGTTCCGAGATGAACTGCGCCTCATCTGGAAAGTGGATGAGAGCAGGTGGCTGCGGTCAAGTCAGAGGCTGATTCCAAATATCCACCCTCTGGACTTGCCGACTGAGCCCTTGCTGACTTCAGGTGTATGTAGTCTGACGTATCTACTGTCATCACGTAAAGTCTGCGAGGGCAGAGGCTGCAAGCAACTGATAGACAGCCCTTGAGACTGTTTTACTCGTTGCCATGGAAATATTCACTATAGCTGCTGTCATAGCAAGATATAAAGATAGCACAAGATATAAATCCCATGTATAGACTTTTTTGTGACTAAACAAAAAGGTATTCATACATCTCTATATAACAGGCTACAGCCGTTTGTAAATAAGGATGGGACTATAACTCAATAAATGAGTATTACTTACATTAGAAGACCTTCTTTTGTCGGTTTCAGACAATTTTTTAGCCTGTTTCACTGCTGCAGCCACAATTATAAAATGCATTTTCAGTCCCTCTACAGCAGGCCTATTCAATTGCTGTATTAAATGGCCCAAGTCAAATTTAATCAAGACTGTAATAATAGTAAACTCTGACATTATTGGCTCTTATCGTTACTTTTTAAAGTTTCTCTCCTGCTCTCGCTGTGTCAGGGCTGACCTCCTCACAGCACGCATGCGCGCGCACATACACACACACACACACACACACACACACACACACACACACACACAATCATAACAGAGTGAAGTCAGACAACAGAAGTGAAGCTGCGGTGCAGATGAAGGTGTAGTAAAACTTCAAGATTACTGGAGTTGACGACAGCTACACTTGTTACTGTAAGTAAGTGCAATAAAACCTCTGTCAGTAAAAAGCCAATACTTTATCCATACACGTGATCAGCATGTAGAAAGCCATATTTCAATCCGCTCTGCCCACAGCCTCTCATTCACCGCTTTTATGGTTTACAATCGCGGTTTACACAAGCAGATTGCGTTAGCGGGGCTAACTAAAATGAAAGCTGTCTGTGTGTAGTCTAACACTTTATCTGAAAATGTACCTGAGGTAGCTATATGTATCACTTTGTGTGGTCATCTGTTAACAAGCTGATAGTGTGTGTGAGAGTGTTTCAGTAGTGTATGTAAGAGCATTTCTCATGTGTGTGTGTGTGTGTGTGTGTGTGTGTGTGTGTGACAGAGAGGTAATTCTGAATAATGTCCTTGGGGAACCCCCACAGCAGCACTTGAGGCGCATCACCTCACTTTATTTGTTTCCTATTAATGGAGCCAGGGCTATGTATGTGTATGAAAACCAGATTTCCTTTCAATGAACACAGAACAACTTGCGGACTGTGAGAAAATATTTGCGAAATGTGACAAAAAGTGTACTGGATTAGAATTGCAGACTGCACCTTTACCAGCTGTTTGTTTGAACTTCCTGGAGTGCAGAGCATAAGGAACCACACTGTGCTTCTTACCTATGAGTGTGATATTTGGATTCCTCTTCTTGGCCTCTTTCATCAGCCACCACTCGTACCCTCGGAAGTAGTTCTCATCGTTCTCATAGTGCATGTGTGATGGCTCCGTTCCATCTTGAAAAACATAATAGTCCAATGAAATGCACAAGACAAAGAACCGCAAAGTTAACTCATTTTTCAATATGTCATCTATGGATACAAGTTTTTCTACAGGATTTATCCATGGCCCTGATGCAAAATACTATACTACCAGAATATCAAAACAGTTACATTATACTATATGACATCTGGCTTACTATTAGAGCCCTATCTTCTGTACATGGATAGCACAGGATGAGTTGGAAAGGAAACAATTGTGGTTCACTACTGTAAATTATCTTTAATTCACCATACTCCATAGTACATTTAACATATGTCTTTCTTACACATGAAGCATGCTGACTTTAGGGTTGGGCATCGTTTGAATTTTATTATTTCTGAATCTAATTCCGATTGTGCTTATCAATTCCGGTTCTAACTGATTCTGAGTTTCAATTCCAATATGGAAAAAAAATAGGTCAAATGTAAGGATAGATGGATATCAAAAAGACTTAAATAATACCAATGGCATTCTTGATTCTGCTAATCAGTCACATTCTTCATCGACCCCCTTACTGATTCTAAACACAGTCTACATTAAACAGAGTGGAAAAAACAACATGGATCCTTTCCTCCTCTCTGCCATGACTCTTTCTTGTTGCAAGTTTTCAGCAGCAAAGTAATTTCAGGTTATTGTTTTACAATGTGCAGTTTTCAGAGAGACATGCCAGCTTTTAGAAAATAAACTGATAAGCGTAAAGGCATAGGATTCAGAGTCCAATTTGCTATTGATTCTCAAAAGGAGCCAGTTCTCGATTCTCATCTGTTAGTTCTCCTGTTCAAGTGCCACTCTCGCTAGCTCTAGCTTCTGCTCCTGCTCTCACCTTTGCCAACTCAAGCTGAAACACCCTCTCTCCCCCTCTCTCTTGCGCACTATTCTCCCTCTCTCTCTTGCGCACTACTCTCCCTTTCTCTCGCTCCACTCTCAGGAAAAAGTGGTGGTGCTCAGACCAATGGACTCCCTGTAGTTAGTAGGCCAATTCATTTTTGTTATGCTAGGCCTGAAAATAGACAGCAGGTTGTCAAACTGCCCCCAAGTGTGGTTGCAGAGATATAATGGTTTCAAGATATACCGTGATATAAAAGTTGATGGTTATCATACCGTGTACAACTGCTTATCGACAATATTGGGGGAAAAAATGTAACTGGACAAAGAATCTCCCTTTTATTTTAGTTATTTTGAAAGGGAGACTTTTTACACGTACTTCCATTGACAAAATGGTTTCTAGTTTTAATTATAGCAAAAAAAACCAAACATTTGTTAAACCACAAATAATCCTTCTGTTTTCATTCCTTAAAGCAGAAAGAGAAAAAGAGAAATCTGGACACAATGGCTGATGATAATATAAATTCTGTAATACCATGATACCGTGAAACCGTGATATTATCTGAGACGGATATCGTACCATGAAAATCTCAGACTGTTGCAACCCAACCTCTGAGTCATCCTAAAAAATGCCTGGAAACGGCCATTACGAAGGTGAAGATCCTGGACCAACTGGTGGTACTCCCTCTGACAGTGGCGTAAGGTAGTTACAATGGGTCCCAGTGCACGCTATTATGAGGGGCCCTATTACGCCCTAGTTACAAGTTATGAAGCACACACATACACACACACACGGTTTTAAGTGCATATATTTTAGGAACAGTGTGTCTTACTGCCGCTTTTACAGTACATCCACTTGCAGATACTTGATATTGGACACATTAACATACATATTACACAGCAATCATCATTACATATCTGTATAAGACAAATCTACAAAAGAAAACAGTAAATTATTAGTTTAACTTGACCGTTTTTTATTGGTAAATTATAATTTTTCAAATAGTTTATGTAGAATAAGTTTATAATTTGTTATAGATTGACACTGTTTGGGTTTGCCTTATTCAGGATATGTATGGAAAATAGCACCATTTTGTATTAATGTGAGTTCTTCTTTGAACACAGGCGTATTTCCAGTTAGCAGTCGGGCCCCTCCACCCCATGGGCCCCCAGTGCAACCGCACTGCCTGCACTGTCTATATTTACACCCCTGCCCTCTGATCCACCCTCTTTATTAGGGTCTCATGTACCCACAAAGATCTAAGTGTCCCTGTGCCCAACAAATTATTTGCTGACAGCCTCTCACCCTCAACCAGAGCTACAGCAAGTACCATCTGCCTGTCCATTTTAGTAACTAGCTACTAATTATTGTAAAATATTAAAAAAAAAAAAAAAATAGCAGTACAGTACAACCCAACATGTAAAACGCTTTCTGTGTGATCAGGGCCTTAGACTGTAATTTGAAGGTGTCATCTTGGGCTCAAGGAACTTGAACTGGCCATTGTTCACTCTTTTATGGCAATTAGCATGTTAAAATATTAATCAATCATTTTATTTTTTTTTTTACTTGCAGTTCAATCAAATATCTCTCACCAGTAGTTTGAGCGTCTCCTCCAATCTCCACCTTCAGAATGTGCAAAGAGGCTCCAAAGTTTGGCTGCAGACAAAAAAGAAACTCTTCTAGTTAGTTCCCATGTAACGTTACTTTGAATAAAACTGTATGACCTGCATCGTATCATACCTTAAACAGGTAGTCTAATATCTGGCTGCGGTAAGGCTCAGCGTAATTGACCAGTAAACGAGACGTCGCCTGAAGGAAGCAGCAAATAAAATGTGACATGAGAAGCAGAATAACGATAACAGAAAGATTCCGTCGTCCTATGGACAGTGTCGGACCAGGAAGTAGATAAAAAACTGACTGAACTCACCCCTCCGCCGCTCAAACCTCCAATTCCGTCAAAAACTCTCCCAACACCCGCGTTATCGTCCAGGACATAAGTCTGAGGAGAAGAGAAACTCAAAGACAAACTGAGAAATAAAACACTGACAGCCTGCACTCCATGCCCCATCCTGTTGAACTCCAAACTAGGAGCTTTGGACGCCTGCGCGCGGCTGCGATGCACGCTCACGCCTTCTGTACGTCACATGACAGCGTTGCCGAGCGGTCACGTGGTCTCAATACATACAAAATATAACAAACTGATATTCAGATAAATATCCTAAAATCTAATATAAGTCTCATTAGATTACATGCAGATAAACATATATTCTTCAGCTTCCTAATTAACAAGTTTTTTTCTTTCCTTCATTTTAATCAGTTTAATGTTAATTTAAAATAAATGACAGCACTTGAAAAGAAAGATTAAAATTTCTTTTGAGATGTCTTTTAAAAAATCGATCTTTAAATGGACACCAAATCATGAAAATGTATGGTTTGGCAATTGTCAATTACATAACTACAATGGCAGTTTGCCTTTTGTGTAATAAAAAATAAAAAAAGAATAAAAAAAAAGAAGAATAAAAAAGAATGTCAGTTTCACTGTAATGCAAGTTGAAAAGAGCAGACATAAATTGATAACTATCCCAGCAAAGACGTTACCTTGCTGAAAAATTGCCTAAAGGTTCCTGTAGATTTATAAGTTTTGATACCTTTAAAGAACTGTAGTGAACTGAGGTTGTAGTTGCCCTGACAGATGGCAACAACTAATTAAGACTGGTGAGTTTGACCTGCTCCAAGTTGTGGCTGCTGCCGGTGACTGATGATTCTCAGCTGCAGGAGGGTATGTGTAAATATGTATGTATATGTGTGTAGCTATATGAGTATGTGCACTATATATGTGTGTAGATGCGCATGTATGTAGGCCTATCTCTATTTATGTATATGTACTGTATATGTTTACATATATGACTTAAAGTATAAAGTTGGCATCTAATAAGCTACTTAGCCTTAACCCTTTCGATCAGCCTTATGTAGGCTACCCTTTCTCTTGTATGTGGATATTTTCGTTCTGTTTATTTGCTGATTGAAATAAACTCAAGTACACTAAAGATATGCCCCTTTCAGCTTGTTAATATTGGATTTGTTTGTGGGTAACCTATTACATCACGGACCAAACAATTGACAAACAAGTTAGTTAGACTAGAATATTAGGCAAAGGGCAGGGTACACCCTGGACAGGTCACCAGACTATCGCAGAGCTCCCCACACCTGGGATTGAACCGGCAACCCTCTTGCTGTGAGGCGACGGTGCTAACCACCACACCACTGTGCCACCTGGCTAAAACATTGTTCTTTAAAATTATGAGTAAGGATAATGCCATTTTGCAGTTGCAAAGACCTGTTAAGGGCACATTTTCCCTCCTTTTGTGACAGCCTATTCAAAACTGTTTTGTTTTTTTGTTGTTTTTTTTGTAAGATTGCAGTGCTCATGTTGATCCAGGACTATCACTGTCATGTGGACCCTGGATAATCTGTTTGTTGCTCCAGAACGTTCATTGATATTTAAATTTGAGATCATTTGTTTATGTTGATCTTGACCATCATTGCAATGTTGATCCTGAATAAAACTGCTGATGTTCATCCAGGACCATCACTGCCATGCTGATGTTGACATAAACAAATTATCCAAAATCCAGATGATGGTCCTGGGTAAACTTAACCAAATCTGTCCAGGTTTCACATGGAACAAAGGAGGGAAAATGTTAATTGCAGGAATTTGCAACTAAAATGCTACTGTCCTTACTCTTTGTTTTTGTTCTGTGTTATTGAGGATTTTATTCTATTGTATTAACTTCAATTTGAAAAACTAGCTTAGCTCTAAAGAAGTACAAAGGAATTTTGAAAGAAGCACATGAGCAGCTAACTGTTGATGTCAGAGGGCCGTGAATGCTGGTCCAGGAACACAATATGGGATGTTGATCCAGGAGCATGTCCTACTTTGCAAAATCACATCATGCTGTATGCAACAATCTTGCACTGAATCACAGTGAAAAGTAAAATGACATAGCATTCTGAGAAAAAAAATGTTAAGGCTATAAACATTTTAAAAAGATGGATAGGTCACTTTGTGTTTTAGGAAGAGTCATCCGTGTTGTCTTTAATCTGCCTCTCTTTTTCTTCTGCAAGGTGAAGTAGAGCTATTAAGCTATTTAGAATAGTATCTTAAGGGCTAACACATTTGTATCATAATTAAAAATGACACAGAAGGTAAATTACAAGAAAGTGTCACACTTTACCAGTACCGTGTGTTTGTACAGGCCTATATTATAAAGAAAAGTGTGTTGAGCTCTGCTACAGTATGTTTGTGTTATAGTTTGGTAGCTAATGGTTTTGACTAAGACTTTACTTGGTGCATTGTTTATGTAGAAAAAGTTGCACTCTCTTGTGCAGTACATGCTGAAATATCAGCACAGGCCTCTGTGGCTCTGATTAGATGACCTGGCAAATAGAATGGATTGATAGACAGCTGCATTGTGGCAACATGGTAAATTGGAGTGAATCTTTTAAATTAGACAAAATGTATCCATGTATGTAAATGCATTTTTGTAGATATTTTGTTTGACATGATATCATGTTGTTACAAAGACATAGGATGTGCATTTGTATTTTCAAAAAACTTTAAAATTTCAAGAAGTATCATTTATTTATAATCTTGCAAATATGCCACTCAAGTGAAGCTTATTGATTACAGAGACAAGTCAGTTCATGTGCTGAATTGGAGGAATAACAATAATGCTCCTTATCCCAAGATTCCAGATACAACCAGCAGTTAAGCTGTGTATTTATTATGGTTAAAACAGACAAACTTCTTCAAAGCGCTCAGTTAACAGAGTAAACTGGACAACAGGGAAAACTACAAATAAATCTTGTGAACAGCTGTAATTAGTTTTCTGCATTGTTTAATTTTTGACAAGAGAATGATATGCGAGGTGTTAATCATTTCTGGATAAAAAGTAGCTGAATTAATTTGTTCTCCTGCTCCAACTTTGTTTAGGTTTACAGCAGTGACACCTGGTGACTGCCTTCCTTATTACACCTCATGAAAATATGGTCACAACATAGACTGGCTCACAGCAACCCACAGAAAGTCTGGCAGAGGTTTCTGTGATTCTTGAAAATGGATGTTAATTTTATGAATACACATATTCCCCATTATGTATAAAAACTGGCGACTAACTAAGCTTTTGGCAGGAATAATATAATTGGCAGGCACAAACTTTCTACAGAGAGAAAGTTCCAAGAATTCATGTTCGATATATTTATCATTCCTCATAAATTCCTGATTTGATATTGTTGTTTGGACACAAAAAATAATCGAAGATATCTTTTTTTTGTAGATGTGATTTCTGGCATTACGTTACCTGAAGGTTAAAGGCCATGTTTTTTTGGCAGTGATATTCAATTTACAGCCTTGGGTTGCTGGTGGCCTGTGGATTGATTTCTAATTCACAATGACAATAGAAAGGATCACATTAGGATCATTTTTTTTTTTTTTTTTTTAATATACGCCTGTGTTGAATGACAGATCACAGATGTATATTAAGGGGTCTACAATAGTGTCAATTACTTGCTTTGTTAGAGTCAAATCAAGACCATCCAATCCAAGGATGTTTTGTTCTTAAACTTATTGACAACATCAGTCATTTTGTCTCTATTTGTCTCTCTCAAAAATATGGTGGCTGGATTCCTCTCTCCATGGAATTTTTCAACACCTCCCCCTTGTGGAGGATTCATTTTCTTTACCAGTTGGGGCCCCACATTCACAAAGAAGTTGTTGAAGCCATCCACCATATCCTTTTTGTCAAATTGTTTTACCATTATCTATAAAATAATCTGAGAAGTTGGAGCTAGTTTTTTATTTCTAATAAAAAAAAAATATATTCCATGTGCCCCTGATATTATCTTTATTATTTTCTGCCACTTTGTTCTATTAATCCTTCTTACATTTTCTAAGAATATCAGTCAGTTTATTTTTATATCTTTTATATTTAGTTTCTTTATCTCTACTTCTGTGTCTTATAAATTCCTTGTACAAGGTGTTCTTCTTTTCATTTCTTTTCTCTTTTTTTTTTTTTTTTTTTTTACAGGCATTCAACAACCCCTTTGTGATCCATGGTTTATCAGAGCTTCTAGGTGTATAGTTGCTTTGTTGCATTGGACAGCTTCTATCATATACAGTACGGACATTAAAGTATCCAAAAAAGAGTCATAAGCAGAGTCAACATCCACTGCTCCATATACATTTCTCCAGTCCTGTCTCAGGAATTCAGATCTCAATGCCTCAAGGATATCCTTCGTTCTTACTCTCCTCTGTCTTGTTACATTTTCCTTTTCAATCATTTTAAATTCACAGTCATGAATAACAAACACTGGCAGATGGTCATTTATATCATTTATTAGTGATCTACTGATCATATTTTCTGCCAAGTTATTAGTAAATACATTATCTATAATTGTAGCTGACTGGGAAGTTATTCTACTGGGTTTAGTAATGACTGGATATAGGCCCACACTACACATTGCAGCTGTAAAATCATCAATCAGTGCTAGATTGTTTGGGTTTAATCGATCTAGTTGTAATCACCACAAATAAAAGTGACTTTCAGCTCAGTGTTTGGAAACATACTTTCCATCACTTCCTTTAACTTTTCTACACTGGACCTGGGAGCTCTGTTAAGACAGCTAACAGTGAGGTTTTTCTTTTTCTTCATGATAATTTCTATAGAAATACATTCACTTACATCATCAATGGCAGCGGTCTTTTATCTACATACAAAGCTGCTCCCCCTCCCTTTTTTCCCCACTATTAAAGAAATTACTCTCTGGGTCAATGTCTTAGTTTAAGTCCTGCATATTTAATAAAGAAGATCTGAATAACTATGAAATATAAATGCTCAATTTAATCATATTTATTATTTTATTATTTAACCAGTAGGGGAGACTGGGGATGGTTGTAACATTTTTGACATTTCTGTCTGTAACGTGCGTCTCTTTTAAGCCAGTGCATTTAAAATGTGATACAAACTAGTTACATGTGTCAGCTATTAAATGGTGTAGTTGTCTCTGCTACACAAACAGAAACTCCATTGTTTAGTCTCAAACACAAGGAGTGAAATGTAATCTACCCCATAGTCTGGGTTAGTTGTAACGGACCATGGGGTGAAATGTAACATTATGAAAAAAGGGTATGACAAGAACTTAAGGTACTGAAAACTTTTTTTATTTAACACTTGCATAATTGCTGTGTGTGTGTGTGTGCGCCAAGTATTTTAGTCACTATTACCATCGGAGTGGTGTCACAGTGGTAACAAATGTATGGCCCTCCTGGATTGCAGGCTTCGTGGGCCCACACTGAACCCAAACTTCTTTTGGTTTTGAGTTTTTGAAGTGTTCCATGTACACAATGCAAAAAGTGCCATGATGATCTGAGGAATCTGTGTCCTGTGGCACGTTGTTATGCATTTTCTGTTTTTGCTTTCCTGATGTTTTCTTTGACAGCCTGGGTCGTTGTTGGTTTGTGAGAGTTGATTTGTCTTGTTTCTTGACCCATACTGATGTTACAACTAACCCAGACTGTTGTAGCCATGAACTCACTTGTCTTATAGACCAACAACTAAAACATCATCACTAACAACTTGCATGGAAAATAACTATACAAACACATAATTAACATGATTTAATGAGTTTATATACAAAAGAGGCAATGCTATTACAAAAAGAAATGAAGTGGGAACTCAAAATTAACTCAAAATTAGTTTTTTTCCCTCTAAAATTAGCTATGTTTGCCACAAGGTGGAACTTCCTCACATGTGGAATAAGGACTAAACTGAGCATGTGCAGAGTGATGATTTGTAATTTGTTCCTGATTGGATAAATTGGAAGTGTTACAACTAACCCATGTTACAACCATCCCCGGTCTCCCCTACACATACCATTCTTGCTGTAGCCAGCTTGTGATTAGTTTGTACATACACACCGACACACATACACATGCACACACCCCTTCGCACCCATCCTCACACACATAGAGAGGAAAAGAAAGAAAGAAAGAAAGAAAGAAATGAACTATACATGTCCGCATATGTCCTTCTCAATAAGAGCCAAGACACCAGCAACAACAAAAGAGTTCCTCCATTCAAAAAGAAGTAATGTGTATCTCCAAAACAAAACAAAAAACAAAAACAAAGATGGGCTGTAGCGTCTTCTGTCGGAGACAGAGCAGGAAGGAATTAACCCATACCGTGAACATTTATCGCTATTCCATAGAGCACAAGACAGTTTCATGAATAAAAAAAAGTGTTTTAGTTACTTCAAAAAGAGAAAAAATAAAAAATCCTTATCCTTCCCCGCCATGAATTTCCATAGCTATTCCATGAGGAACATATTCACAAGAGCAATTTCATAGTCCACAACAAGGAAAAATAATAATCTTAAAAAAGAAGGACTGTAATCCTGGACGAAGGAAATGGACGAAGAGTGTCACTGAAACTTATCCAGCTCCTCCGAGAGTCTGATGACCAGCACTTTTGCCTATTCTGGGGAACCATTTAATTTGATGAGGATTTTACAATTTGTAGGTTGTATTTTCTTCTGGTTCCCCAGTAAACGGCCTTGTCGAGCAATGTCAGCATTTCTTTTTGTCAAATGCTCGTTCACATACACGTTGGTTCCTTTCAGCCGTCGGCCTTGTTTTAGAAGTTCAGTTTTGAACTTTCTGTTTGCAAACCATATAACCATGGCCGGTTTAGTTTTAATTCTGCAAGGAAGGGAATTGCATGCCTCTACATTGTTGATATCCAGCTTAATTCCGTGAGAACGGAGAAAACCAGACACCTGTTCCTCCTGTTCACACACCACATTTTGAATTAATATTTTCTCATTAATAGTTGGTCCATGTGTAGTGGTGTGATGTTGTTGCGCCATATTATGAACAAGGCAGGGAAGCGCAAACTTTATTTTGAAGGGTAGTGTTTTTGCTGTCATGTTTTTCTTTATTCCTGGAGTCTTGTTGATATGCTGGGAGAAAAGTGTATTATTATAAATGTTCATATTAATGTTTTAAACACATACATGTTAGGGAAAAGGTCTGATTTTTACCGGAAGTATAGTGAGTATTTTATTTTCTAAAACCACCGTTTTGTTGAGTTTTACCAGAGATAAATATCTCTGGTTTTACTTCCTCTTTGCTCCGTGACTTTTCACAGAAAGGTAAGCATTTCTGCTGCTCTTGGTATTTTCATGGTTTTTGTTGTAAATGTGAGTTTAAGTTACTAAAAAATATTTGTAAAGCTGGTGTAGTCACAGTGTTATGTTGTAGAACTGTTATGTTGTTTCTTCTCATGCATAAACTTGATAATTAGAGGAGAAGTTGTCGGGGTCTGTGTGTGCTGCAGGGCTGCTACGTAGCTTGTCAAGCTAGAGTGTACTGTTGAGATTGGTTGTTAACAAGAGACATGGAGTGACTTTCCTCATGGTGTTACAGAGCACTGAGAGCATATATGAGAAAACCTGCGAACACCTGTAAATGTTTCTTCTCCATAATGCAGGTATGTGCGTTGATGCAAGTTATTGTTTTCATTTCTTTGATAGGAATTTCTTTAAGTTGAAGTAATTTGCATTTTATTTATTTTTGTTTATGTTATCACGCATAATCCTCTTTGCTCCCTGACTTTTCCCAGGAAGAGCATAATGCAGGTGAATAAATCGTGTTCGTGACCATTCCGGAGTGTGTCTTTGCCTACATAACACAATGCAGAATTAGACCCACTACACATGCTTGTTTTTTTGGGTAAAAAGAAATATCTATAATAACAGAACTAAAGTTTGCATGTAATCAGTGTAACACATGATTTTGCTGTTGTATACTTCCCATGTGCTTTGTGCAATGTCCTCCATTGATGACCTATCCCTGATTACAATGGCTCTGCGCAAAACTGGTGGAAATACAGGTGGGACAACCATAAAACTCCAAGGCTCCAAGAATCTTGAATGGACCTGGACCTAGAACCAGAGATGATTTGGTGGAAAAGTGAAAAATCAAACAACTCCCTGACATCTGACTGCAGCTGCTAAACCGCCTTTAAACACACTTTGACTCAGCATGGTAGTGTGTATGCAGCTACACTAAATGGAGTACAAAGAAATCCTGCAGACATGGTTAGACCAAAGCCTCCTGGCTGTGCGTAGGTTTGTAAAAGTGACTCTTAATCAGCAGATGAAAGGACCTTGAGTCCCAAAGTTCAGCTATGTCAAAATAATTCACCTGCTTCTGAATAACCAGAATACCTCCATCTCCTACTGCAGAAGACATTTGTTGTGTTTCATTGACCCTCGTGCTAAATTAATTTCTCTCTCAACCTCAGCCTTTAGGGTTTGCCTCCTCTCCTTTTCTGCTGCCTTCAGCTCCTTTGAAAGTCTTTTCTTCTCTTTCTTTGAAGCCTTTTTTGCTCTCTTGAACATCTTTGTGGTGTAGTGCTCTCCACCGTTCTCCAATGTCATTGTGACAATTTTCTCCAGGAGCTGATCGACCTGTGCCTGGTCTTTTACTTGGTTGTTGAAGACGTGATATCTTCCGTAGCATGCCTCTATGAGCTCTCTGAGATCTTTACTTTTTGAAAGAAAGCCTTCAATAGTTTGTTTCTTTAGATAGTCTCCATGTGTGAACAGCACGAGTGAGTATTTCGCTGCCTCCTCACCAAAAGTACTATGAATCATCTGGATGGTTTCCTTCTCCTCCTTGGTGAACCTGCCCAGTTTAAGGACCACCAGGAAGGCGTGAGGACCAGGAGCAGACAGAGAGATGCACATCTGGATCTTCTTCAGCACTTCATCTTCGGTGAAGTTAGTGTCAAACAGTCCTGGAGTGTCGATGACAGCAACCTTTTGACCGCCTACTGCTCCATCTTCTCTCTTGCATTGAAATGTCCAGGAAGAAGAAGACAGTTCAGACGAGAACGCTTCTCTCCCCAGGATGGTGTTTCCTGCTGCACTCTTCCCTGCTCCTGTCTTCCCCACCAAAATGATTCGGAGTTCATCACTTTTCTTCTCCTTCCGAGAGCCTGTAGAGATAAAGCACAGTAGCAACCTTGTTTTCAGCTTTTTGTTCTTTTGCCACTGGCACTGTATAAAACATCAAACTTACAGCAGATGCAGATTTGTACTATGCAACAAATCCCATATTATTATTATCATTATCATCATCATCATCTGTATTTAAAAGTAGGCTATATACAGTAGAAAACCCATTTAAACAGTACTTTGGAGATAAACAAAAAATTTACAGCAAGGCATACAATTTCTTTGTAGCTCTGATTTAAGGTAATTGAAAATATACGTATTAGGCAGCCTTAAAACTGCAGCTGATAACTTTTATAGTTTTTGCATGTTTGCTGAAATTGTTGCTTATTCACAAAGCACTAAATGAGATTTCTGGAAAAAATCATTCCTCTGCCTACTCTATTGCCTTGTAGCATTTCTACCGGCATCACTGCATGTGAACAAAAACAACCAATCAGAGCGGAGGGGTCTACAACCCAGCCCGTTCTCATTCTGAGGTCATCAAATACCACTGCTTTGTCAGTGATTTCGGCGTCAGACACCAACGCCAAAAGCTGCCTTTCGCAGATACACCATTGGGTGGCATCAGTTTGTAACATGGCCAGATGGTACCAGTCGCAGCAGTATGACACGCAGATGGATAGTGTCAGATTGAACCACTGCCGGTGACAACGTAATATAAGGAGCTGGAAAGTCCCTATAGTATGGGCGGGAGGGGTAGTGGCTGGGTCCAACAAAGAGGCCATTGTCTGCTTTCTGTGTGAATGTTGAGCCTCATGAGCCTAACTATAATTTTGACTATTTTTTTTGTAAAACTAACAATGTACTTTTGTTGCCTAAACCTAACCACCACCCAGTGTTGATGTCCCAGCATTGGTTGTGGTGTTCCAGAATGTCAGCTGCAGATGCGGGAGAATACCTAAAGCCTGGCTCACACTACAGGATTTTAAAAATCTTAAAAGATTTTTAAATCAGGTTGTATCACACACATAAGAATCTTCACAGATTATCTTATCTAAAATCTTCATTGCGCACTCACTACAAGATTTGAAAATAATAACCAGCACACACTACAGGATTTCATCAAGATTATTGGACCAGAGAGCGCTTCACCACGTAATGTACGTCATCTCACAAGGAAGCGGAAGTCAACAGTACATGCCATTCTGTGCAGCGAAAAATACGGTGGCCGAGACCCGCCATCGCTGCAAATAAAAAAAACGTTGCAAATTAAACAGAAACGCCGCGATGCAAATAAAAAAGCAACGATGCAAATAAAAAAGCCACAACGGAAATGAATTACCGGGGACTATTATTGCTGATGCACATGGTTTTTTTTTTATGTGAAAGAAGAAGAAGAAGAGAGAAACGTAAGAAGAAGACGAAAAATAAAGAGAAAAACGAACAAAAAACTAAGTGTGTTATATATGGTTAGGCCATGTAGCCCCAGGTTTGATATGAAGCTGAACTGGAGGATGCTGGTCTTCTTCTATCTGTATAGTATAGACGAATTCGGCGAGTGATTTGTGTATGCCGCCATCTTGCGGCAGCGCCATTGCTGCGGTCGTCAGCAATGGCAGCAATCGTTTGAGCGATAAGCAGGAAAGATAAGAGTAATAGGGAGACAATAGCCCTCCGGTCCCTCTCAGGACGGAAAACGTCCGTTTCAGCCATTTTTCTGTTTTTATTTTTTGATAACTTTGGCTGTGTTCATGCATACAGCATGACATTTGGTCAGAAAACTTATTTTTGGTGATATTTTGAAATTTTAAAGCCACTCCTAAATCAGGCTTAAAATACACAAATGGCAACCTTTTACGACAGGGCTATTCAATTACAAATTCAGTTGGGCCAGATTTTAAAACCAAGAAATTTAGCTGGGCCAGACTTTTTCAGTGGCCGGTAAGCAGCAGTTAATGACAAATTTTAAACCAACACAAATTAATGTCATGAAAAATAAAACAATGTTTATTCACTGCTTCCCTTTTAAATTTGGTCACATCTGACACAAGCATATCAAAAAGTGTCTAAAAAACAAAAGAGCTGTAATTCAACAGAACCCGAGGTAGCAGCAGTACATTTTTTTTCCACTTTTCAACGTAAACTTTACGTTTTCACAACAACACGCTGCATTCTGGGTTGAGTGTTGCTAGGCTACGGCAGAGTGTTGCATTCACGGTCTGAACTACTGTAGGAATTTCTGTAGAAATATCTGTAGGCTCGCTGAGCACATTTTTCCCGGTTTTTCTCGGCTTTTCTCGGCTTTCCTCGGCTTTTCTGGTTGGGCCACTGGCTGGGCCACTCAAGGATTGCTTCTGGGCCGCATGTGGCCCGCGGGCCGCCATTTGAATAGCCCTGTTTTACGACATCTCGCCCTCTCGGGACACAAGTGTCCCCATTGAAACCCGTTAAAACAACGTTTTTTGATTCCCCTTCAGTTTACATAAAAAATGTGATTTTTTTCTATCTCTGGTAGTCAGGTTGGTTAGAGAGACCCAAGAATTGTGAAAAAAAAAAAAAAAATACCAGATGGGGCCATTTTCCATTTTGGGGCCCTGCTGTCTTTTCAATGCAATTCCTGGTTTGGCCACTTGAAGCACTATAGGTCCCGAACAGGGAGGGCAAATGCAGAGTAGAACAAGAAATGGTCTTGCTGTGCTCATAAGGATGTGACAGTGTGGTCTGTATCAAAATGTTCCAATATTAGTGTGTGTGTGTGTGTGTGTACATGGACTTAAAATACACAGTGTCAAATCCCTATGTGAAAATATAGCTAATGTAAAACCCCGGTAAAACCATAAATACCATATTTCTTCATCACATCCTCATGGCAACTTAGAAACATGAATTTGATGATATTAGTCATGCATTCCAGAGTTAGGACATCAAAATTGAAGTTTTTACTAAAGTCCAGCTGAATCATACATTTTCTCCTGCTTCCCCAGCAGAGTAAACACAAACTAAATAATAAGCAGTAAAATTGCCTGTAGTTTTCTCCTATTTTTTCCATTATTCAGGTTTACAAGCCATTGCTGCAAAAAAAATTAAAATAAATGCTAGGTTAGTGTTTATATGGATGTCTGGGGGCTGTGGCTGTGTGGCTACTAAAAAAATATTGTGTGTCTATGTGTGTGTGTGCGTGTGCATGTGTGTAATTATGGAGCAAAAATTATGCAAATTATGAGCTGCAGGTTGCTGCAAGGTTACATTACTGTTCTCTCACTTGCTCTCTGTCACACACACATGCATCCACTTTCACTCATCCACACACTCACACACTGAATTTTTGTATAATTTTTTTTTTTGTATAATCTGAGTAGGAGTTGGTTAAATGATTTAAGCAAAAAAAAGTAGAAAAAAACATTAATTTATTATATATAATATATATGGCTATTTTTCAGCAAGGGCGAAAAACGTTCCGAAGGGGACAGGTGTCGGCTTTTATTTCAAATTGAAACTGCACAAAAAATAATGATGCATCAAAATTGGTGTTGTCACTATTCATTCACATATTCCAGACTGTGATAATTAAAAAAAAAATTAAAAATTTAAAAATTTAGAAAATAATATAGAATTCATGTTTTTCTTCATAAAAGTAACACTGACATTATGTACAGAAAATGGCATATAAAGGGTTAAAAATCCTCAAAATGAATGAATTTTTGATATGTACAATCTGAGCAGGAGTTGGTTAAAAGATTTAAGCAAAAAAAAGTAGAAAAAAATATTAATATTCAAGATTTTTATGGTTATTTTTCAGCAAGGACGAAAAACGTCCCGAAGGGGAAAAGTGTGACTTTTTTTAAGAGGGACCGTAATATAACGTTAGCATACGTTACGTGTGCTGACGTTAGCAAGCTAGCAGCGTGACATTAAATCATTATGGAGAGGCTACGTGACTAAAAACAACAACAACAACAACACGTGTTTGTGTTTTGTTTTAGGTACTCAGGAATATTTTATTGATCATGTGGCCTCCGATGACCAGAAAAACGGCAATTACAGGTTTCTGATTGAGGGTCAAAATTACCTGAGCTCCGGATGGGTCGGGCAAATTTTACATCACCTTTTAGACGACCATCACATCATATTGAAGGCGATCAATATAATGATTAAATGTCACACTGCTAGCTTGCTAATGTCAGCACACGTAATGTATACTAACGTTATATTACACAGTGTTTAATGATACAGTCTATTATCTCCCTATTACTCTAATCTTTCCTGCTTATCGCTCAAACAGATGATTAATTTTTTAAATTAATATCGGAACTCATTTAAGATACCTTCATCAGTTACCGGAGGCCACTGTCTAACATCAACCCAGCTATTCATGATGCTGTCATTGTAGAGAGTCAGTTCACAATGACAGCATAATGAATTGATGACTGACACATGTCACCGCAGCAATAACGCCGCTGCAAGATGGCGGCATACACAAATCGATCACCGAATTCGTCTATACTATACAGATGGAGGAACACCAGCATCCTCCAGTTCAGCTTCATATCAAACCTGGGGCTACATGGCCTAACCATATATAACACACTTAGTTTTTCGTTTGTTTTTCTTTTTATTTTTCGTCTTCTTCTTACGTTTCTCTCTTCTTCTTCTTCTTTCACATAAAAAAACATGTGCATCGGCAATAATAGTCCCCGGTAATTCACTTCCGTTGTGGCTTTTTTATTTGCATCGTTGCTTTTTTTATTTGCGTCAATGCTTTTTTTATTTGTATCGCGGCGTTTCTTTTTATTTGCAGCGTTTTTTTTATTTGCAGCTATGGCGGGTCTCGGCCACCGTAGAAAAAGGCAAGAGGAAGAAACGCCATCTCCGCTGTCCCACAGACATAATAAAGAGTCTATTTTTATTTAGTTTATCATGTCTATGAGCTGTCCAATGCACCCTGCTGCTCTGTTGCTCCTTCACAGTCGCCCTTTCCATCTCAAGGTAACATTATGTCCGGCCTCTTCTTCTTCGTCTGCTTCTTTTATGGCAGTTGGCATCCACTTGCGGTGTCATCCCGATAAAAATCAAACATGTTTGAAAATTATCGGGTCGGCGTGTCTGGGAGCTGATCGTGGAGTTTAAGATTCATCTTTCACCCGTTCACACTAGAAGATAATTTGGGTCGAACATCGGTGCTAGTTAAGGTCCGAGACCCGATTTCTCCGCCGATTGTCAGGAGGGCCGAATCTGGGTCAAATCAGCCCGAGAATCCTGTAGTGTGAGCCAGGCTTAACGTGTCACATGTAGACAGCAAACGTGTCACATGTAGACAGCCACTGACAAAACGTTAATGTAACAATTTTGGAGGTACTACTTTTAGAATATACTGACAGTTTCAGGAGATCATCACTGTGAGCCTATGTACACCAAATCCAACACTTTTTATGTTGCAGTGCATGTTTCTTTTCCCACCATTGTTTCAATTTCAACGAATTTTGGATGGCAATAAAAACAAGCCAGCCAGAGTTTTGCTCATCTGATCAGACACCCATTTTTTCATAAATCAATGTCATAATTCTCTTCATACCGTAAAACAACAATATGCATACTGAGCTCACAATATAGTGACCTCTGACAAATAAAGATTATAGAGAAAATGGATAGAAGGAGCACATCTGGGAAAATGTAGCAGCTGAGCTGACTTGTGATGGTGAGTAGTCTACAAAAGAGATGTAAACTCATTGAGAACCATTATTTTCCAAGTACATCAGCTGACGTGATGTTATGGACATCACAGTGTCAAAGATGACATGTAGTCATTGTAAGAGGTATATTAAAACACCTGACCACATATGATCAGCAATATCACACACACATGTATAATAAAAAAGGTTGCTAACAATTTGCTAAATGAGACTACAGAATGTTATCACGCCAACCACTGCTTTACAGCCTCGTTGTGGTATTGCAGCTCCTTCTCATTCCAAAGTTATCAGATACGGTCCCTTCATTGATTTCGGCATTAGACACGTGATGCCAAAAGCTACCAGGTTGAAACGCTGCTGTTGACGACATTATATAAGGAGCTGGAGGTCCCTATATGGTGGGCAGATGAGATGTTGGATGGGTCCAAAAATCCCTGGACTTTCACCTGGGAGCCCGATGTTTGCTCCCTGTATGAATGTCATGCCAAACCATGATGTTTATTTCTAAATCTAACCACGTGCTTTTGTTTACATTCTTTGGTTGCGGCATCCTGGAGCGTCAACAGCAGACGCAAGAGGATACCTAGCGTGTAATTTGTGGATGTGAAAGTCCACTGACAAATGTGACAACTTGGGATGAAAATGTGTTGGGTGGTGATGTTAGTCATGTGACCATGGTGTAGTTTGTGTATAGCCTAATGTTAATTTTTCACATTAAGCGATTGCATTTATGCTTCAAAAATCATAAAAGTGGTGTTCATTTGTAAAGATTAACTCAAACAAAACATGTAAGTATCATAAACTTTTGTTTGACACAGTTGGTTTTTTTTTTGGTTTTTTTTCAGCAGTAATCCAAAATACAATGGAAAAATCCCATTGGCTTTTTGTGAAGGGAACCCGAGTGATGCTAACTTCCATGTCAGCCTAAAGAATATTGCATCTCTGCAGTGCTTCACCACAGACAGTAGTGTTTTTTTGAATATATCTAATATCAAACCATATTTACATATTCTAGTAGAAACCCAAAATGTAAAGTAAAACCTGAAAAAGAGCCCTCTATGTCTCATCATCTATTGTTACAAATGAATTAAAAAAAAAAAAAAAGTTAAAAATGAATGCACAGAATCCATATTCAGTTTAATACAATTTATTGAGAATCTACACAAGTATAATCATTCAGTCACAATCCACCATGGTAAGTACAATAATATATATTATCCAATATTATACAGTCAAGACAAATAAATCAGCTCTACCTATTTCAGCTAACAACAAAAAGTGATTATGAGAGTCATCTTTAATGCAAATATATAAATGTACATAAATATATACTGTATATATGGAAAGAGTTTAGTAAGAAACAATTGCAGATTACATGTGACTCAAGGACTAAAACTCTCCTGGAAAATAATCAACTTTATACACCATTAATTAACTGTATAGTCCTTATCTTATGTGCTCTTATTGCACATGGCAACGATCTGAAACTCTCAGTGAAAGTGCACCAATGCCAGCTCCAAAAGCTGCTCCAGCAGCAACTCCAATGGCAACACCAATCGGGCCTCCTGCAATTCCAAGCACACCTCCGACAGCAGCACCACAGGCTGTTGCTATAGCTATTACCGGAGCAGCGACAAATTCATTTGATCTTTCAGCTTTGGCTCTGGCTTCATACTCATATCTTACATGCAGCAGTTTCTCCTCCCTGCGGTAGGCCCGTCCTGCATATTTGGCTCTCAGTTCATCCAACTCTCTCTGCCTCTTCTCCTCCATCTCCTTCAGGAGTCGCTCTTTCTCCTTCTCTATTGCTGATTCTGCTTTCAGGAACATTTCGTTGGTGTAGAAGCTTCCACCGTTAGCCATCGTCATCTTGTCAATTTTGTCCAGGAGCTGACTGGTTTGTTCAGGGTCTTTGATTTCATTGTTAAAGACATGATACCTATGGTTGCACCTCCGAATGAGGGCTTGTAGGTCAGGACTCTCTGAAATATAGCCCTCAATGGTTTGCTTCCTCAGCTGGTCTCCATGTGTGAACAACACCATTGTGAAATGAGCTGCATCCTCACCAAAAGTGGTCTGAATCATCTTGACTGTTTCCTTCTCCTCCTGGGTGAACCTGCCCAGCTGAAGAACCACCAGGAAGGCGTGAGGACCAGGAGCAGACAGGGAGATGCACATCTTGATCCTCTTTAACACTTCTTCTTGGTTGAAATTAGTGTCAAACAGCCCAGGAGTGTCGATGACAGCAACCTTTCGACCTTCGATAACCCCCTTAGCTTTCTGGCATTCAGACGTCAAGGAAGCCGGAGACAGCTCAGATTCAAAAGCTTCCCTCCCCAGGATGGTGTTTCCTGCAGCGCTCTTCCCCACTCCGGTCTTCCCGACTAGAACAATCCTCCTTTCATCTGGATATGTGGCACCTCCAAACCCTGTTGGACAGAAATACACCGTTTGTCATTCAGAGCTGCGTTGCCAAACAGAGAGGATGTGCGCACACTCCAGATGGAAAAAAAAGAAGCTCTCAGCTGACTCCATTTTATCACCTCTCACGTTCAGGTTACAAGGCTGAATAAACAGCCTTTGTTAAGGCAGATGACAATGCATATTTGATCCAACAGGATTGGAAAGGTTCCAAGATCCAACATTTCAAAAAATGCTCTCTCTCAAAGAATCTGTTGGCTTACAGCAAGGACGGTTTATTTATATAGCACATTTCAACAACAGGCCATTAAGTCCTTCACATAAGACCTAAAAAGGACTTTCATACAAGATATAACATTAGCACGAGGTAAAATAAAAAGATAATTAAAAAAGACACACATAGGATAAATTTATGAATCTGAGTCTGTAAAGACCTTGACACACCAAGCTGACATTCAGCCATCGTTGAGCATCTGTCACCTTAGTCGGTGGGGTGTCCCTGCACCTTTGCCCCTTTTTTTGGTTGATTCAGACTATTGAATCAGCGTTGGTGACAGAGGAGCCGATCAGTGAATGAAATCACTCTGATTGGCATATCAGTTCAGCGCGCAAGAAGAGAAAGTGAGGACAGTAAAGTCAAACGAGGTTATATGGTAAGAATATTTTCTTTAACCATCAAAAATGTTTCCTGATGGTTTGTGGTATTGTTCACTTGTGCACGATAAATACGACAGTGTCCATTTTTGAATGACAAATACAGCCTAATAGCTGGTGTGAAGAGTTATTTACTCTCACGAAGGCGCAGGGCTGTGTGCTGGTTGGCTGCTAGCTGTTATCTTTGCGGTGTGTTCATTGTGTAACTTTTTGGCTGAGGTCTGGTGATGTGAGGCAGCATAGCAGTTTGTTTTCATTGCTGCTAGTTCTTTGTAATCAGTTTGGTGTGTCTGGGTGTTAACATTACAGTAATCTGGCCTGAATCCTGCTGAGAAATTAGTCTTTATTCTTGATATATGCTGAAAGTGTTAGTCTATCCATGTCCACGACTACACCAATATTCTGTTTTGGTTTGTGAACTTTAATGTTAACAATTAACACAGACCACTCACTCTTAATCATTCTTCTTTAGATCCCAAAGACAGTAATCTCAGTTTTATCTTTGTTTAACTGGACAAAGTTTTGGCACATCTAATCATTAATTTGTTGAATCCTACTCAGTGCTTCTTTGCATAGTTATGGTAAGATATTTTGGCTTTTTGAATTAAAAAAAAACATTGAAAGAGGGGAACACTTTGCTTTCTTATTTGTTTATTACTAAGCTTTTATTCCTCAGTATGTCTTAGTCTTTTAAAATAAATCATTAATGAAGGTTTCGAATTGAGAAGAGAGAGAGGAAAAAAACCTTCTTTATTCCCCTCATGTCCTGCCATTTCACTATCAACTATCTAATAAAGACATAAAATGCCCAAAAATAATAATGACAAGGGACTGATAAAAAAAAGGTATAACTTATTAAAAATTATGTCTTAGTATCATATGACAATTGATCCTATATGGAATATTCATTATCAATAGCCAGCTGCTCTGCTGATTCTTATCAGCTGATATTCAGTAAAAATATGAGTAGACTGAGATTGATGCTTTCTAATTGACAATCTGTGTCTTGTGTGTGAAAGTGAATGTCAGCAGTGAATGCGGTGAGCAAATGGTGTGGAGGAGCCTTGAAGTTTAGCGGTGGAGATATCAAGTGAATGCACAGTCTAGTTGTGTGTGCTAATAAATGCTGCAGCTCCTCAAGACAAAAGGAAATTTTCCCTTGTTTTGTTTCCCAACGAGGGGGTTTGCTCCGGAGTAAGTACCGACTCACTCTGGAGAGAGCAGTGCCCCCTATTTTAAGCCAAACCGTGACGCACTGATTTCTCTTTCCATTATCAGTTAAAGTGCGCTGTGTCATGCCGAGCCACTCCAGACATTGACCTTCTCCAGAGTGGGGCCAAAAGCTGGCCACCCGCCCCCAAGCAGGTAGCAATGATTTGTCGCTGACTGCAGCCACCCCCGATCAACCCCCTGCTCCCCCTTAAACAAGTCTGTGTGTTTCGAGACTCCACTTATCTCTGTCTGTGCAGAGAGAAAACACAGAGAAAACCATTTTTAAAAGTCTCTGTGTGTTCAGCTGTCAGTAAGTTTGTAGCTTCTAGCTGAATCTCTGTGGTTTGGTTTTTAGTTTCTCTCCTGCATCCTGTTTTACTTTCAATATCTGCTTTATTTTACTGTTTCATATTTGCTTTAAGCCGCACAGGAGTTGTGTTAAGATACTGCTGATGAAAACCCAACATGTCCTATTTTCCTATTTTGCTGCATCACAGTAAAACCCTATAAATGTTGGGGGACTTTTATTGTGAAGAGTCTATAGAAAATCAAATGTATTTACCACCGAAAAGTGGGTAGTTCTGTTGTAATGGAGATGTAATTTCCTGCCACGCTCAGCTGATGAACCAAGCCAAACCAAACCAAACCAAGCCAAGCCAGCATATGAGTAGACTACTGTAACACAACTCTACCAGCTACTATAACAGAACAAAACAAAAAAGATCAGTATCGGCTGTGTATCAACTGGTATGGCTCATAGACGTTTAGCCATCACAACCGGAGGCAAAAAAACCCCAAACAAAAACACAAAACAAAAAAAACAACAACAACAAAAACACACACACAAAAACACTAGCAATTAATTAAAGCTATTGAAATGCAAATAAAACAATGTTTTTCCTTCAATAAAATCTTTATTTCAATATCTAGTCTGGAATATTCATCATCTGTTCTCACAGCAGAACAATGTACCTGAGGCATCTGAGTCATAAATAACCACAGGCAATTTCCATCACAAACTGTAACAACAACATATTTTTGTCACGAAAACATTGCAGCCTTTGTTCTTTTCCGCTTTCCCCTGCAGCTTTCAAACAACCTGCCAACATTTAAAAGACTGAACATTAAAGGCCCTTCTAAACCAGCATTAAAAATCTGCAAAACATGTGCATTGTGTTCAACTTTATTGTCAATCAAATTTGTACCATTCACCAATAGCAACCAATCTTGACAGTGCTGATGTTTGAGATGAACAAAGAGCTAGTCAGTCCCAAACAGTTTAAGTTATCATTGTGCATAGCTGTAAAGCTGCATCCACTTTCATATAAGCCTGCCACTTTTCAGAGTTGTAGAGAAGGAGTTGATGTTACAAAGGTCTCTTAAATTGTGCGACCACATTGTTCTGTTAGCACAGCCAACTTGCTAACTGACGCTTGGTAAGTTATCTGGCTTGGAGAGCTAATTGACACACAAGTTTCACAAAGAGTAAGGGATTAATTTTGCTCTTTTTCACCAATTTATGGTCTGACCAAAACACTATTGGTCATGTACATAAACAAAACACCAGATTTTTAATGGTGATTACCAGATCATCTATGAACTATATTAGTGCCTCAGAATTTTTGCTTTTTAATCAATAACAACAATGTTGAGATATATAGTTAAATCAGGATTTATTGGGATTATGACAGAAAGTTAAAATCTATTGTGACATTTTAAGCATATTAAAAACTGATATTAAGTTTTATTTTCTAAATGTTTATAATGGATTTCCATAACTCAGAGATGCTGCGTTCCAGGCAGGCTTTTGAACTCGTAAGTCACGACTTCAAGTCACGAGTTACAACTTTGTAGCGTTCCAGGAAAGTTACGGCAAACTGCCAGTTACTTCCTGTTTAACGCTGAACATTGCGAACCGTTTGTTTGTGCTTCCCCATTATTGCTATCTCCAAAGGTACCTGCTCCTTGCTCATTTGAGTGAAACGGAGGAGGATAGGGTCACAGATGCTATTATAGGCTACTTTTTTACGTTATCTGTGTGTTTGGAAACGTATTTTGTATTGATTTATTCTTGCACTAGAAACCAGCTGTTAGAGCGGCTGCCAATAATGCGTTAACATTAGGATTATTTTATGTCTATTTCTCACCATGTATCACCTGCATCAACACCGCATCCATAGGGCTGCCGTTGTTGTTTAGAGGAGTAAGGTAATTGGTTTAGAGGGCTGTGTGACATCAGAAACCGTAACTGGGAGTACATCGATCTGGTACGAGTTCACGGGTGGGAAGTTACGGGTTTGACTGCCGTTCCAGTGCACTTTCACGGGTTACAGCTTGTGAAAACACGAGGTACGGGTTGCCTGGAACCTGGAACGCACCATTAGTCATGTGCAAATCATAAGCAGGTCTTAAGTCATAATCTTCAAGTCTCAAGCTAAAGTCACTGTGGTGAAAATCAAGCAAGTCAAGTCATTAGTCAGGTCAAGCCCACAAACTCATAGATAATATAACATAAGCTGCACTAGGGCTGTCCCACAAGGTTATTTTTCCAGCGATTAATCTATTGATAATTTTGCAATTAATCAACTAATCTAACAATTAATTTTTCTATTAGTTTAAAGGGACATTGTGTAACATTTTCAGTTTATTGGCAAAAACCGATGTCTGTATTCATAAATATGTCAGTGGTGTACTATTACCTCCACCAATAATCTAAATTATTCTTGTAAAAGGAGAATTTCGCATTTGTTTGTACATTGTGCGGGTAAGTCGTGAATAGCAAGGGACATACAGCGCCGCCTTCAGTGTTTTCATTGAGAGCCAGGCCCGTGCTGACTGAGAAGCTGAAGGGGAGAAGCAAGAGATACTTTGCTACTACCCCGGCACTACTGCAGCATAACAAAGTCCCATTCTTTGAGCATAATGCAAGATCATGCATATGCAGCATCACGGGAGACAGAATCCTCGTCGCCAAGAAAGCGCAAAAGGGAATCAAAATGGTATCGTGACCAGCGAATTCAAAAAACGAGGGTCAACATTGGGGTAGCCTTTCCCAGGTGGAGAGAGCTGCTGAGGGAGAAAGATATTGCAGTCACAGATAACAGCTAACAGCGGTGCTAACAGCTAATGGCAGGGCTGGCCGCTAACAACCGTTAACCGCTGTTAGCTCCGCAGTAAGCTGTTAGCCGTGATTGCATTAGCTTTCTCCAACCTAATTTGTTGGTCAGCATCCTGTTAGATGGGGGAGAAATTCCTACACACTGTGGCTTTAATGTTTATTTTTTTGATTATTATTTTTCCATTATTTGATTGAGGCAATTTAAACAATATGAATACCAAAACATTTGTTATTACAATTAACTATTGAAACATCAGTGTTTCCCCTACCATTTTATTAGGGGGGCACCCCCCTGCTCCCCCCTTGAAGGTCAAATTCATTCATTCATTCATTCATCTTCTATCCATTTCATCCTCTTGAGGGTCATGGGGGGGCTGGAGCCTATCCCAGCTGACAGGGTACACCCTGGACAGGTTGTCAGACTGAAGGTCAAGTTAATTTTATTTTTACTTTCTATAGCACCAGATCACAACAGAAGTTATTTAAGGTTACCTTTCCTATAGAACAGGCCTATACCTTGTGCTTTTATTAAACAAACTAAATAGCCTTATGTTATTTATCTTATGTAATTTTTGTCTCTACATGGTCACACGTTTACAATTCTCCTCTGCTCTCTACACGGTGTTCGGCCCTGATTGGCGCACAAACAAACACACACACACACACACACACACACACACACACACACTAGAGCTTAGATCGAGCCCAAAAAATTAAGCCCGACCCGGCTCGAGCCCATGCTCGTTATGTCCTGGACCGGCCCATCCAGTTAACTATAATTATGGGCCCGAGCCCGATTTAAACCCGACATTTTTCAATAAGTTGGCTGTTGTAATTAACGCTAAGAACACACCGAGCGCGTTAGTGCCGTGGAAATCCTGCGAGTGTACTCGCAGCAGGCGCTTGACTGTCCACACAGGCAGCGCATTTCTCCTGCGCTGTCCGCGGCGGTTAAACATCGACTCCACTCATCTGTTCCTGTCAGTACTCGTTCTTTTCACTTCAGCAGGTCATTTTAAACATGGGTAGGTCCATAACTTCATCGTTTTTTATAGCGTAATAAGTTAATGACAATTTGTGATTGCATGTCCATGTACTAAATAGGGCATATTTCTCTCTCTCTCTCTCTCTCTCTCTCTCTGTCCCCGTCAGAAGGGTGGGGGCAAATTCCACCACTTGAATAAGCTATAGCACTATAGCACAATAGCACAGCATTACTGCTGCACGCCGCATTTTTTTTTTGGTTGAACCAATGCATCAACACAAATAATTAAACAAAATGATTTGCTCCGCCCCAGCCCTAAGCTGCACCAAGTGGTGGAATGTAATTTAACAGTCTTACTCAGGTAGGCTACTGTATGTACATCTGACCTCTACGACATATTTGTCTGAACGCTTTGGTTACTGGTTACTTTACAAATTAAGATTTTGCGCTTGAAACATATGAAAATGTACAAGTACAGCTTGAACTGTGAGATAGTGAATTGACAGAAAATAAATCTACCACTATTTTGATATTCATCTAAGTCTTTTATAATGCAAAACACATTTCATGGTTCCAGCTTTACAAATGTGAGGATTTTTTGTTGTTGTTGCTTTTGCTTTTTGTTACTTAATAATAAATCTTTATGTCGAGATTTTAACTGTTGGTTGGACAAAACAAACATTATGAATGTGTTACTGTGCAATATCTGTCAAAGTTTACAGAATTGTAACAAACCAAACAGTTGATTTAAACAATTTCCCAGTTTGGGATCAATAAAGTACTACCTATCTATCTATGGAGAAAATAATCAGGAGATTAATTATCAGTTAAGTTCAAAATGAGCTCCACTTTAGCCAGCGCCGCCAGTAAAATCCTGCCTTTACATTAATGTATGAGTCAGAATCATCTCATGATAATGATGTTTTAGAGGACTACAGTACAGTAGGCTGCTTTTATTTGTAAGACTTCGAGTACATTTTCATGATTTTACTTACATACGTTTTTTAAGTAACATTTTAAATGCAGAAATTTCACTTGTAACATAGTATTTTTACATGCTGGCATTAGTTACTTTTACTAGAGTTTTTAAGGATTTAAATACGCCCCCTCCTGCTCCAAGTGCTCCGGTCAGGGTGAAAGACACTCAGTTCACATGGCACACCTGCTGCTGTGAGATAGCAGGTGAGATAGTGGTGCATTGTTAAAATTCCAGATGTCAGCCTAGCAGGAAAGAACGGGAGGCCAAAAACAGTCACTGTTGAAACTATCTTATGGCATGTGGATGCGCACAGCAAGCACACATACACACACAGATAGTGAACTTATGTTGAGACAACAGGCAGGGACAGTAATTACATACTGTGGCAGTATCAAAACCTTGTAGCTACAAAAAAGAGGAGAGCCTGAGCATAGAGAGCTAGCAGCGCTGACAGTTTGTCGCTGGTTGCAAAGCACATTTAATACTGATTGAGCTGTTGAAAACTTAACTCACATGTATCAGGTAGATAGAATCAAATAAAAGCTCATGATGCAGCTGTGCCACTCCTCCAAGGAGAGCTGCGGGCAGGAGGACAGAGCTCTCATAACGTGGGCACGAGTATCAGTCAGCAGATCCTCCACCACTGCGACATATGCGTCATCATATTTTAAAAACAAAATGTTACTTCTCAATGTCTAGAAAGATTCAAATATTAACTAAAAAGTCAACTCCTTTGAAATCATCTGTCTCAAATCAAAGTCAAGTCTCAAGTCATGAATACTAAGTCAAAGTCAAGTCTTTGTTAGTTATGAAAGTCTCAGGTCCTCAAATTTGCGACTGGAGTCGAGCTTGAGTCAAGTCACGTGATTCGAGTCACCTGGTGACTGGTAGAGATTTGTTTCTAGCATCAATGTAGGCCCTACTACATGCATAGTTCATTTGTTTTTCATTTCTGACCACTGGACACCGTAACGTTACAACACACAAAATGAAATGTTGCCAATATTTTGTAAATGTATCTTCAGACTTCCCTCAAATCTCTACTGGGCTAATGTTAGCTAGTTTCATATAGCTTACATAAGGAACATATGCTACGCGAGTTAGAAATCAAACTGCTGTTAATTTCAGTTTGAGCCAATTTACAAACGGCACCACATTATAAGTTACACCTGTTCTTCTCCTAGCATGACAAGTCAAAATTCCCACCATTAAAAATAGACCTGTGTGTTCTTACTGAGTGCAGGTTGTTGTGTTTGATCTTGTCTGTCCTGTTTTTAATGCTCTGCTGCCAAAATGCTCTTTGTGATCTTGACAGAAAAAAAATGTTAGCTCTACTGTACTGTGACTTTACGTTTGTGTTGTCTTTTAGTGTAGTTTTGTGGATTTTAATGTGACTCATCTGAGTATCTACAAAAACATTATTAAAACTGATGTTATTATCAACATCAGGATCTACTGCTACTACCTGATTACTGAACTGTCAACACTGTGTTCATACACTGTAATTGTTAGTCAATGGTGGGCAAGTTATTTAAACAAAGTAATCCATTGGTCATCCTAATTTTAAAAAATTACTCCATAGAAAAAGTAATGACATTATTTTGTTCCTCAGATCAGCTCCATCAAAGGTGTCTTAACAACTGGAAATTGGTAAAAACATTATAAATTCACAGGTACAAGCACAAGTAAAACTGAACCACATGTGGGCTGGTAGTGGGTGAGAACAAAAATATAGCTTTTATTTTTCATAATAAAACAAATGTAATCCAGGCATCAAGTGTAGCCAGTGAAAGAGACTTTTCCTTTGTTGGATTTGTAATTCAAGAACTTAATGTGAGTGACTGTAGCCTGTGTGTGTTTAATCACGTGTGTGGGTTGCGCACTGGAACTATAACTGGTGCGGGCGGGTGCAGCTTTGACTTAGACGTAAGGACAGGTAACAGGTCTGTTCTGGTACTGAGCTTTATGGGTATGGGCAGCTGCAGGTTTTCAAAAATGGACTCGTGCAGAACTATAGTTAGGCTGTAGTTATTGAACATCAACAGCCAGCTTAGCCTGAGTGGCAACAGTGCTTGAAAGGTCTTCAGTGAAGCCACTTAGGGTTGCCACCTTCATTGTAGAAAATAAGGAACACCTTGCCAGTGGTCCCGTGCCTAGGGGCGCAAATTTAGTGGAGGGGTCTGAGGGTCCTCAGACATTAGATTTTGTTTGTTAGACACTTCCTTTCCTGCATTCTGGTCAATCTAATCTTTATGCACAGATTTCAAAGTTCTCTGCTACTGTCAACATGAATATATAGGAAATAAAATGTCAAAGAGTGGCTACAGCTAAGTGATCGACCCACTTGTGGTCTGTCTCCCATTCAGATCTATATTTGGATGGCCATGGGTGGACTTTTTTAACACTGTGTGTCTGAGTCTCTGTAACCAGGGCAACGAGGAGTGACAGACAACTTGCCTGTCATTCTAGGTGTCATTCTCTTTGACAAGATAGGGAAGTATTAAATGAAATCATAATTTGCCAAACTCTTTCAGTTGTATTATTTCTCATGATCCAGCCCAAACAGAATCTGCAGATTTATTAGTTGTTTTCACGCGGTAATCTAAAATGAAATCTGCAGAGTTCTGTGGAATGTTTTTTTTTTTTTCTGCTTGTATTGTGATAGACAATATTAATTCATGGTGACAATTGTTTTTGAACAAAAATAACCTCACATAATACATTAAAACCTAAAATTACCTCAAGCAGGCTCAAAGAACTACTTAATAGATTTCAGTAGAAACTTTGAATTAGAAATTGTATTTAATCATGAATACTTTAGGAAAAATGACAAAATGTGGGACACATGGCCATTAAAATGGAAGACCAAAATTTGGAGCAGAGAGAACAAAAATTCATTTGCCAATCTTTAAACAACCTATTAACAGTAAATCTTATTTTTAAACATTTCTTCTCACTGCACCACTAACTGAATACAACACAGGATTGTCACACACATGCACAAGGAGGTGGAGAAGACAGTGAACATTCTTTATACAAGCAGCATATATTCCCAAAATCTGATCTTCCTAAAAGCAGATTCCGTATGGTCCTGCTAATGATATTCCAAGCATATAAAAATGTAGCATATGCATGAGAGTAGGTCATACACAAAAATATCCATGGGGCAAATTACATCCGGTGTTCTGTCAAATAGAGCCTGCTCAGATTGACCTACCAGTAGCAACAGATCTGTCAGAATGTGCCACTGACTCTAAATGTAAAGTAGAAATCCATCAGAATGTGTTACTACCTCTGTACACAGGGTAAACGTATCGGCGGGTCCTCATTATAGAGTAGTTCAGAACACCGGTATTGATTCAGTAAGGGACAGTGCATTTATTTTTCCATACAGGGTGATCCTAATCATTAGCAAGGCAGCTAAATAGATATAATGTATTATTAAAACAAGCTTGGAGTTACCAAGAGGCAAATTTCTCTTCTCTAGTAGAGGGTAACCCAATGCAGCACCTGAGCCAAGCTAAAATGCACCAGATCAGTCAGTCCAAAATGTCAAAGTAACTAACATTGTTTCTCAAATCAAATGCTTCTGTACTAAAAACTTAATATTTTGAGTGCACAAGTGTGTGTTCACACTGCATAGTACAGGAAAATACAATGTATCACTGGCGCACTCAAAATGGTCTAAAGGTTGAGTGTGGAATGATGGACACTTCTCACCCTCAACGGTCACTATCTTCTGCTATGTCACAATCTTACTAACTTTTGACATGGTGGCCTTGGGACAACAAGGAGTCTGAGCTGGCTACAATGATCACTGCCACATCATGGGCTACAGGTGTATGTTTTCCTGCTAAGTACCATTAGGCTAACGTTGCACGTTGTGTCAATCAAGTCTGCACAAGGTAACTCTGGTGGAGAGGAGCACAAGAGCAGTTTTGTATTTCTTGTATTGCAAATTTTTGCAAAGAATAGAACAATAAAAAGCAGTCAGTGCAAGTCAGTGTGCATGGTTTCTGTTCCTGTTTTTTTTTTTTTTTTTTTTATCAAATGACAAATCAAAAAACACGGACTGGGTGTGTAAAGGCCTTAACTACATGTTGCTAGGCAGGCACTGCCCCACACTTCAGATTACGTACTGATAAAGACAAATAGTTTATATCATATTTTAAACCCTGGACCTTTTAAATTTTCACTTTTATCAATTAAACATGAATTCATTCAAGGTAATGGTTTTTCAGCTTCATAATTTGCTATCAAAAGACTGACATTTTGATGCTTCATTACAATATAAAGGCAACACTGGAAAAAAAGAATGTCCAGAAGTAAGTGCCAAAAAGCAAAATATGTATAGGAATATGAATTACTCTCATGCAAATGGAAATAAAGAATGATTCCACTGAAATGTCACATTCACAGAAAAACACCTCTTACCTTGATAGTATGGCCTGCTCATGTTGAAAAGCTAAAAGGATCTTGCTGTTGTGTGTCCTGTAATGCTATGAATTTTTCTTCCTGTCACTTGTCATTACTTTACCTTTCTTACCTTCACATGGGCGTTCCCTCTCATGCTGCTGGACTGGAATTTTTGAGCACAAGGAAGTGCAGGATGTTTTTAAAATGAATCATGGAGCCTGTGGAATGTCACATTTAAATAGAGGCATCTTTCGTAGATGACTCATGGGTGTTTATTTGAACATAAACTGAAGCACCCAATCACGTAAATGCCGTGCTCTGCACCCAGTTCTGCCTGATAACTAGTGTAAATATGAAGCTGGAGCCAGCTAAAGACTACAAACATAGCAAATGAAGTAACCTGGCTCTGTCCAAAGGTAAATATTCTGCTTAGCTCATCCAAAGCTCACTAACACTTGAATATGTATTTACATGATAACTGTATTTTTTTTTTATCATTATGACTAATTTCAACTTGTTATCTGCCCCCAGGCCCCTGATGGATGTGGCCCACTTTTGAAAATGTTGCCCCCAGTTTCACCATGAGCTTGTCAACTTTACTATGGGTAAAGCTTTAGTGGCCTAAATCAAAAAATAAAACTGAAGTTGTCATGAAGTCTCTAAGAGTATATTTTTGCTTGTCTTGCTCAGGGCTGAGTTGTGGCTGGCTTTGAAGCTTCCACTGTTGATACCATGGCAAGTTTACATATAGTACATTAGTAAACTATGACTGCGCAAAGTGAAGTTCCTGTGAGCTATGGCAACACTAAACCTGTGCACTTGCTTGAGGGGGAGTGGGGGGTGGGGTGGCTATCCCAGCTGACATTGGGCGAGAGGCAGGATGCACCCTGGACAGGTTGCCAGACTATCACAGGGCTGACACATAGAGACCGACAACCATTCACATCTAGGAACAATTTAGAGTCACCAATAACCTATATCCAACCTGCATGTCTTGTGGGAGGAAGCCAGAGTACCTGGAGAAAACCCACGCTGACACAGGGAGATCATGCAAACTCTGCACAGAGGGGCTCCCTCCTGGGATCTAACCATGGACCCTCTTGCTGTGAGGCAACGGTGCTAGACTAGATTTAAGACTTTTCTTTTTGATAAAGCTTATAAATAGGGCTGGCTCAGGCTTGCCTTGTACCAGCCCCTAGTTAGGCTGACTTAGGCCTAGTCTGCTGGGGGACCTCCTATAATACACAGAGCACTTTCTCTCTCTCTCCGTCTCTCTCCTTTGCTCACCCTCATGTCTTGTTACTGCATCTCGCTAACTTGGCCGTACTGCATGTCACTAACTCGGCCTCTTCCCCGGAGCCTTTGTGCTCCACTTTCAACATATTGTACCACAAAAGCCGTAAGTATTATTATAATATTATTACTTTCATTAATGTTGTTGTAAGCTATTAATGTTATTGTCTGTCCTATCTCTCTCTCTGTGTCTCTCTCTCTCTCTCTCTCTCTCTCTCTCTCCCCTTCTGTCTCATTGTGTCATACGGATTACTGTTAATTTATCATGTTGATCTGTTCTGTACAACATCTTTTGCATGTCTGTCTGTCCTGGAACCGTAACGTCTACAACCTGTGGAATAGCTGTAAAGCATGCTGGCTTGCATGTATTGAGACATGTCACAAATTGCGTACTTCTGTACTTACACTTAATAGTTTGAGTGCATAAGTGCGTTCACACTTTGAAGTATGGAAAAATGCAGTGCACTATGAGTACCCAGATGGTGCACTCAAAACGGTCAAGAAGTTGAGTGTGGAACTATAGACACTTCTCACCCTCAATGGTCGCCATCTTGGCTACGTAGTGAAAGGGGAGGGACCACTTTTCGAACTGGAAATGGTGGCCGAGGACTGTGCAACCGTGAATGTCGCTGCATTGTACTAATACATGTGTTTTTTTACACTAAGCATCACTACACTGTTGTCAGGTATAAGCCAGCAGTATGTTTAATGGGTATGGGTTAATTGAGCAGATTTGGTACCTTGAATGATAACGCAAATGCTAATGCTAGTTTGCTAACTAGCTAATTTGCGGTCGTCACATCCGGTGAGTGCACAATGGCCGTGTTTGGTTTGAGACAACACTTCCCTGTCGAAAATTGCGCACTCCGCCAATGAATACATAGTGTACATAGTATACTACATGGAAGTGTACTAACGGATGTATGTGATTTGAGACACACCAATAATTTCTCTTTTCTGGCATACTATATAGTATAGTAGTATGGGTATTAGAATGCACAGAGTGTCTTGTGTCATGGCTGTACCCATAGGATTGTAGGAGCCAGCTAGGATGCTGCTCCAATTAAAGTCTCCATCTTGAAGAAAGCAGACGCCTTTGACGAAGGAGCCAATCAGACGCAGGGGATCACACATACTCCTTTGCATACAGAACCACGTCAGAGGGTTAGCACGTGGAGAGGGTGTTAGCTGGGGCAGTAACAGTTATCTCAGTGAATCCTACTGATACTAGTCTTGGCAGCTAGTGATGGAGACAGAAAGTGAATGTGCATGAGGAAAGCACCTGTGGTTGAAGCCGCCCTCGTCATGTAGATTATGCCTTGTCATGTAACACCACTGTAATCAAACAGGTGTACTGTTCTTTGAAACATTCAACAAAATTCAGTTAAAAGTGAAGCTGTCCATTTCATGACTTTATATCCATGTAATTAACATACACAATTAGATGCTATTTTACATAAGTTATAAATAAAAGAAAATCAGTAGTAATGATTGTCTGATTATAGTGATCAATTTGCACTGAAAGGACATGATCATTATAAGCAGATTCCACTGTCCAAGGTTTTGACGCAGTCTTGTTAGTGTGTTGCTTTTTTTTTTTTCATGCATCGGTTTCATTCTTTGAAGAGGTGACTCCAGGTCACTGCTTTCAGTGCTTAGGGCTAAAGGTTCTGAAAAGCTAAGAAAACATGTGATGCCAGTCTTGTTCAACTTGTCTAGCAACTTCAGGACAGGTCTCCATGACATGACAGAAATTGATGTCTTTTCTTTTCTGCATGTTTTTATAGGTCTTGAATCTTAGTTTATATACATTTATGTGGGACCTTAATCATCACCTCAACATTAATATTACAAGTATTTATTTCTTGTCCTCAGTAACTGATGGCATACATTGGGGAGTTCCCTGAATTGACTGCAGCCTTTGTGCACAGTTTTTGGCAGCAGTCAAACTGCAATAAAGATATGAAAACCCTTTAGTACCTATGCACGGAACTGAGCTCAGCAGCTGCAGGAAGTTGTTGACAGGTCTACTTACTGTAACTGATAACATGCTGAAGATAATGGGCTCTGTAATGACTATAACAGTGACTGATACATGAGACGTGTCTGACTACATGAGGCAGTTTAGCTTCTACATGATGAAGTTTCTACAAGCAGCCACTTGGTGTCAGTGTTGTCTGTGGTTTGCCTTTTCATCCATACACACACATACTCATGCACAGTGTCGATTCAAGTGTCAAGTGTCCAGTATTTACATTTTGTAATTTTCTTTTTGTGAGACTGATTGGCTCTCCAGCTGGTCCCTGTTTCAACAAGTCATGCCCACTGGGCACCACCCAAATTAATTTTCAGACTCGCTGGTCGCTGAATATTTACTCCGCGGCTATGCATACTGTTCACACCCTAAGAATGGTAGCCTCTTGAAACAAATTTAATACAGACAGCACTTGGGTCTATTACCTGTCACTTATTGAAAGCACAGAGGATTTAAAATTGAAACTTTAAAAACCACACATCATATAATAAATCATTTTTCCTCTTGTTACACAGGGGGCCCAGTTGAATGTTTAAGGCAGATGAAAGGTGTAAGAGCAGTCAGTTAAATTATGAAGCATTTGCATACTGTGACATTTCAGAACTGGCAAAGTCTGTGTGTGTGTGTGTGTGTGTTCATGGCAACCTGTCAAGAAACTGAAGTCTGTAGGCTGGCTCCCTGCATTTAAAACTAAAGTCACCCCTTCACTGTGATCTGCTTTAACATTTGTTGTATTTTTAGATATTCACACAGTGTGTGCCTTTGTCTTTACATATTCACTTTTCTCATTAAAAGCTGGGTCTTTCAGCAGGTTATGAATTTTGTCAAATCCAGCACAGTGACACAGTCGGCCATGTCAAAGGTTTGATGAGGTAAGTGGCTGGAGAGCTACTCAGCCTGGATTTTGGATAATTCTTTTGTTGCTGCCGTCAGTTATTACAGGGATCTAACTTTTTTATGACACTCAGTGATGGGACCCCACAACTTAACACACATGAAAGGTTTTGGAAATACTGATGCAACAAGCATTTGTACTGTAAAAATAACTGATCTTTACGAGTCATGGGTTGTTTAAGGCCATATTTTAACTAAAAAAAGTACTAATAAGCCCTTTGTTCACCAAAGCTTTTGTTTCCAGCTGAAAAGGCCAGGCACTCCTCAGTAAATGCCCAGCTGGAAGGGCTTGAGAGTGCATTAGAGGAGCTGCATTTATTCAGCTGGGATGCTTTGGTGAACCAATAGTTACTAAAGTTGCTTTATTTCCTTATAATTAAGTTCGCTCATTCATTCATTCATCCTCTAACCGCTTCATCCTCGTGAGGGTCACGGGGGGGGGCTGGAGTCTATCCCAGCTGACATCGGGCGAGAGGCAGGGTACACCCTGGACAGGTTGCCAGACTATCGCAGGGCTGACACATAGAGACAGACAACCATTCACGCTCACATTCACACCTATGAACAATTTAGAGTTATCAATTAACCTAATCCCCAAATTGCATGTCTTTGGACTGTGGGAGGAAGCCGGAGTGCCCGGAGAGAATCCACGCTGACACGGGAAGAACATGCAAACTCCACACAGAAGGGCTCCCACAGCCGGGATTGAACGGGCAACCCTCTTGCTGTGAGGCGACAGTGCTAACCACCACACCACCGATAATTAAGTCAAGTTAATTAAATTTAATTGAAAACCACATTCTTTATTTTTCATATATGAATTTTTATTTGGTTTTAGAGGTCTAATCTTGCTTCAATTTAGCAGTTAATTGTGAAAAAACAACAACACAATAACAAACATGTTTGTTGGGTCTAAGTGTTTTATTGAGTGCTATTGGTGTAGAATAAGTTGAGTCCCGCCTTCCTCACGTCAATCACTCAAGCAAGTGTGACGCTGCATCTAGCATAATGTGCGGAGCTGCTGCGCACCGCAAGATGACAACAGAGACTTTGCAGAGAGTGATATTCCTTGATAAAAGTAACTACTTGATATTGCACCAAAAAACTTATGTTTGTGATTTTTTTTGCTCCTCGGTGAGTTACTTGATCGAACTTGTACCAGGTTCGTTCGAGATGAACTGCGCCTCACCTGGAAAGTAGACGAGAGCAGGCGGCCGCAGCGCTAAGCGGTGACACAGCCGCGGTGAAGTCGGACAGTTCCCCGACAGTTTCCAGCAGCCTTCAGTCAGAGAGTCACAGACACACTTGCATCCTGTCTGGAATGGTAATTCATTGAAAAAGTGATCAGAGCCATAAATCAGTTTGTTCTCAGTCTCCAGTTGTTTTACTAATTATGATAGATTAATTTATTAAAATGCTTTACAGGTGATCTATAGTTTATGTTCATGGTTTATCCTCCATTTTACATGCATTCGTCTGTAAATCAGCATCATAGCAGTTTGACCTGTCCCCTCAATTACAGAGCCTATATGAATTGTGTTTGACAATAAGGTTAATATTTTCAGAGGAAAAAAAACCCCAAGACAACAGCTTTCATTGAAGATCAGCCAGGGCTTCACATATAAGAATCCTCACATCCCACTGACCACAAGTCTCTGTGTTGCTAAATAGGCCCTACTTCAAAAATAAAAACAGTCCAGTGTTAATATATAGTAGACTCTGTATAGTTTATGATAAATGTATTCAGTCTCTGACAACTAAACTTCACCATCAGTCACCCAAAAATGTTTTCTGTTACAGAATAAACCTTCAAATCAGACAGATAAAATTTTATTCTCTGAAATTCAACAAAAAATAATAGTTTATCTAAAACGTCATATTATTGAGTCGACATCTGAACCAATCAGCTGTTACATCAGGTGAGAGCCAGGCGGTGCAGTCGGTGGAGAGCAACTGCAGCGCCTGGCTCTGAAAACTGCCGCCGCCTCGCTCTCGCGATTTTATCACCATCCACTTTTATAATACGTCAGAGCAAGTTGGGATAAAGTCGGGCACAAAACTGACGTGACTGCTAGCAAAATCTCTGTGAATTAGCTTAGCTGTGGTATTATTATTATTATTATTATTACTATTTTTCTATTGAAAGAGATAAACATAAGTATTTTTGTGTGAAACAAGTGTGAGTTAATTTCATGGTATAAAAAGCAAGATTTATTTAAGTTTAACAGTCTAATTGAGCTATCTGTCTTTGTTTCGATTCAGCCGGCCACGGTATCAGCAGAGAAATGTATTGTTTCACTCACAATTATTCAGTGTAGTGAGCTTTTAATATCAAAAACAGTTGCCTTTACATTTAGCCACAAAATCTTTTCAAGTTGTTTTCAATTGTCATTATTTTATTTGCACTTTACAAGTGAATGTCGTCATTTATATGTATATATATATATATATATATATATATATATATATATATGTATATATGTATATATATATATAAATGTATGTACTGTATACACATATATATATTTATATTACATATAATATACTTTTTTTTTTTAATTGTTGTGAAAAAGGCACTTAAAGGGCCAGTGTATAATATTTGGCATGGTTTATTGTAAAATCTGAATCTGAATATTTTACATATTAATATGTTTATATAAGTGTATTATCGCTATAAAATAAAATTTCTCCCTACCCAATCCTACACCTATGCAATCTTCCATATTCTGACATGTTTTAAGTAAATGAGACTCCTTTCTTGATAATTCTTGAAAAAAGGGCTACACTCAGTGCCGTGCACAGTCATTTTCTTGGACAGGTGCTTAAGTGCATGCATGCTTTGCATGTGTGTGGAAAAAAATACTGTGCAATTGCCAGGATGTTTCTATGTGGCGAGGTGTTAGGCCTGAGTACAGTATATTTGTGCCTCCTCTTAATTTTTAAACAAATACTAATTATCATAATTATTTTCTAAATAAGCTTTAAATATCCTTAAAGAATTGCAGAGAGCAAACACATGCAGCAGCTCCAGCTTGGCATTCTTCTCCTCTGCACTCTTTGCGCACAGCATGTTAGAACAGAACCAAACCACATTAGATTTGTTCAAATGAATAACCAGAGCAGCAGTGAGGGAGATGTAAACATAACTGCAAGATAAGTGTTGTTTTATAAATCTACATGATAGTGGTAAGGTAATTCGGCATCTGTCTCTGCTCACACCAGGCAGTAAGTGAACCTGAATCTGACAGAGAGTTGGAGAGAGACAATCTGATTTTATGCCAGACAAACTTACTTGTTACTAATCCATCGAGCATTTTTCGGTCTAAAAGATGTCTAATAGACATATGACATAATGGTCCTTAGACGTCTGGGTTAAAATCGGTCTACCACTGGTCTAAAAATGAAAGTTTTTTTAGCCGTCTAAGCTTAGACCAGCCGTCTAATAGACGTC
Source organism: Epinephelus cyanopodus (assembly GCA_026686955.1). NCBI lineage: Eukaryota > Metazoa > Chordata > Actinopteri > Perciformes > Serranidae > Epinephelus > Epinephelus cyanopodus. The sequence continues at coordinate 4,006,781 of CM048928.1, forward strand.
TAAAAGACGACTATGTCTATCGTCTAATCTTAGACGTTTAAATAACCGCTAATATACGTCTATTTATAGACGTCTAAAGTTAGACGTTTGCCAGACGTTTATTTTTAAACCAAATGTATACGCCTCGTCTAATCTTAGACGTCTAAATTGAGTCTAAATCTAAACTACTTGCTCAATGACTGTTAAAAATGTTTTAATCCAACATTTGGCCATCATTTATACAACTTATAGTTGTTTTTTTTATTTAATATTTAATAATTAATGGATTACATTCTATTGTCTAGATTCAGGCTAAAATATCGACCGATTATAGACGGGCGAATTTCGGTCTAAACTTAGACGAGACATCTAATAGACGTCTAAGGCTCAGTGGGAAGCTTAATGGTGGGTTATTGCCAAAGTTAGGCTGACTGTATCGAGATGTTTTAATAGTTGTATAATTTCACAACAATGATAAACAACGCTGAGGTAAGAGCCACTGGGTGGTCGTCACTCAGGTAGGCTGGTCTTGTTGTCTTGGGCAGAGGAGTGATGGTGGACTACATGTGAGTTTGACAGACTGAGCCAGTGACAGGATGACTATAAAATGTGACATTATAACCTTCATGATAGCATGACCAGCTAATGTATTAGCTGAGGCTGGTGCACCCAATACACTTAGTGTAGTGGGATATCTCCCAAGTTGTGGAGATGAGGTTGCCATTTAAATGTTAAAGTCCCACTTACCTTTCTGGAAATTTTACACTTTTCTTTGTTTAGGTTAAAATGGTATTAAGTGAATTCCACCAGAAATAAAAACTCATAATTATACCATTCTCATATGGTTCAAAGAAAAGTCTTTTCTCCTGTCCTGCCTGTCAGGCCTCCGACTGACACAACCGCTCATGTAACATCAAGGATGTGTAGCAAGCTTGGTCTGCTACGTCGAGCTAGCCCTGAGATGACCGTGGTTTTGCCTGGAACTGTCGCGATGGGGAGACGCCGGCAGCGCTGTGACAGGACGCGGGAGCGTCCCAGCAGCCTTCTGGCGAACGTCCACTCGCTGTACACGGAAATGGATTACATCCGACTGTGGAGATCCACTCACCGAGGAGTGAGGGACTGCTCTGTCCTTGTATTCACTGAGACATGGATGAATGGTAACATATCAGACTCCGGTGTTGAGCTAACACCTCACTACGTAACTAACACTACGTAACACTACGTAGAGCAGACAGGGAGGCTGCATCATCCGGTAAGCTCTGTGGTGGCGGTCTGGCAATACACAAACAATTCATGGTGTTGTGATGTGAAGAGAATCTCCTAGGTCTGCTCTCAGGATGTGAAGTTTTTGACAGTGAAATGTTGACCATTTTCATCTTACTATTGCACTATATGTTCTTTCTTATATGTTGCAAAAATTGTTTTTATATGTTTTGTTTCTTTTTGCTTGGGTTATGCGAAATGTCATTTAGTTTTTGTGCTGTGCATAAAAATGAAGTTCAGTACATAACGTTATATATGACAACACAGCATCCAGTTGCTAATGGCTAACGTTAGCCTACTGTAGCGTAGCCTCTGAAACATTAACGTTATCTTCCTTGTGCGTTTCCACTTAACTAGTAAGGTTAACACTGCTATCTAATGTTAGCACTGTAACCTTGTTCTAAAACTCATCAGTCATCACTGACTCCGGTTGAGTTTTAAAACTCCGGGGCTGCGTTTGACTGTCTTAGTTGTAATGTTACACTCACTCTCCTCTTCCGTGTATCTAACGTTACCTTGACAACAGCTACGTCTATCATAGACGTATTGAGGACGTAATGGAGGAGGGGGGAGTAGGCCTTTGGAGGGAGGTAGAGTTGTGGATGTGCAAATTTTTCTAAGTGCTGTGTGAAATGCAAGAAAGTTAGGAGTTCCTTTAAGTATGCAAATAATATGAAATTGTGAACCCATTATGTGTTACTGAAGCAAATCATTATGTCAGTGTAGCATTTAATGTCTAATATAAACCACCATGAACTCATAACACCATAAAGATATTTCTCATTTACTGTTGTCAGTCAGTACGGTTCTGATGTCAGTGATGAATAAGGGGCCAGTGTGTGACACTGCTCTGTGGGAATGTGTCACTTTACCTGCAAGGTGAGTCCCATATATGATGACTGTGCTCTTGAAATAGTCTGACCTATAATAAGAGCGAAGTCCTGCAGAGAGGAATGACAGATTAGCTGCTCTGCTATCCTTGGGGGGCGGGGGAGGGCCACAGCTCCCTGGGGAGGAGCAGGTCTGCTGGAGACTGATCTGTTGTTCCCTTTGGGAGGATGTAAGGAAAGTGAATAGCCCCTTTGAAGTGCCTGTTTTCCCACTGCACAGCAGTGTGTTGTGCACATGATGAGATACACTTAAGGCCTCCTGTGTTGCTGATGTTAGAAAGTGACGTCTAAGGTATGTAACCTGACAAGACTGAATTTCTCAGCTAAACACAAACTATTATAAGGGCTAATGATAAGACAGACAGACAGATGGATAGCAAGGACATTTGGGCTCATTTGGGCTTATTCAGGAGGTACAGTTACCATTTTTGACTCGCAAATGCAGCTCACATCCATATCCAAGCAGTAAATACAACCAGAGAATATGGAAGTTTTAATGTATCAATTTGGCAGTAAAACAGAGTCTGAGAAGCATGCAAACACAGAAGCCTCACAGTAAACTAAGTCTAAAGTCTGATGCTGTTTTGATCATGCACACTTTTTTTTCTTACTTTGCTTCCATTTTAACTACAGCTCAGTGTTACATCACAATTCATTCAGATTGTAGATGATATTCATAATTGAAGTACAGACATTTGCTTTATTGATTTGACAGATTAGATGACCACTTGCAAATTTAATCATGGGACTGCTTTTCTCTGCAGATACAGTACATTAGTTGTTGGCATTTCCTATATTTAGGCGAGGTGCAGAAGAGCAACGTTCTGACCCTACCCAGTTTCTATCGGGCCAAAAATGACACATCGTGCTGGTGCAACATGCATGCGTCAGCTAAGAATGTTGATATTGGTCTATTCTACAAAAACAGTTCTTGCTTCCTTCAATATGTGTGCATGGCAACTACAGTATGGCAAGGGTTGAGCGGGTTGTCCACCAATTGGAAGACCAGCGGTTGACATCAGCTCCTCCAGTCTGCTTGTCAAAGTATCCTTGAGCAAGATACTGAACCCCAAATTGCTCCTGATGTTGCTTCCATCAGTGTGTGACTGTGTTAAAAACTGAGTAACAGGTGGTACCTTAATGGTAGCCTTGGCCACCAGTGTATGAATGTGTGTGTGAATGGGTGAATGTGACTTGTAGTGTAAAATGCGCTTTGAGTGGTCAGATGACTAAAAAGGCGCTATACAAATGCAGGTCCATTTACCATTTACATTTAGTTATTGTACTTAAGCTCAATTTTTTTTATGATTTGCAATATTTATTTTATAATATTCAAATCAGGTTCATGACATGGTATACATAATGCCATCTATTTTAACAGCAAATCATACTCCCCCCACCCATAATTAAGAGGGGTCAACCAATCTATAGAGTGGCTTGTACATCATGAGTTTGCAACACACATTATTAGCCAAAGAAAGACATGACAGGGCATAATAAATATAATTCTGTAAGTACTCTAAAAGGAATATATATCCTAAGAAAATGAAAAAGAAAATAAAAATAGTAGTAAATAGTAAATAAGTAAATAGTAAATAAATACATTAAATTAAAGAAAATACAATAAAGTCACATGCCCATTATATCTCAAACCCATTCATCACAAACATTGTGCCTCCACTTGTTCTTTACACTGTCAGATATATAGTGTCAAGATACATGCCCCACTTCAGGAGATATTTATCTGTTCTGTCCTTCATCCTATATGACATCCTTTCCTATGCAGCTACTTTGCCCAACTCAGTCACCCAGTTCTGAAAAGGAGGTTTTCCCACTGTCTTCCAATATCTGAGAATGATCTGTTATCCAATCATGATAGCAGTCTGAGTCCAATATTTCAATGGCTGGGGAAAAGCAGATAACACTTGACAGTCTCCTAATATATATATCTTGGGACAGAGCACAAATTGCCTTTTTACGACATTGATTATGTAACAGTAGCCCCTTTTACACTTCCAGATTTTCCCGAATGTTGGGCCATTTTGCCGGCAAGGGTTTAGACACACAGAGCCGGATTGAAAAGTTGATCCGAGGTGCCAAATTTTCCGCCTCGTAGGATAGTCATATTAGCGGAACCTTTTTGATTTAAACAGAACGAGGCTGCCTTCTGCCACGGGAGGGGCTGTTGATGACTTGTGGGAAGAGCTGTTGATGACGCACAAGTGCGACCCAGTGGCGGTGGATAAACAGGAAATAGCTGATAGCAGGAATTAGCGAGCAGCTAGTAGCAAGAGGGAAACCCTAACCAGACAGACACTACAGTAAAGATGAGCAACTGGGCAGACAAAGAATTGTGCGTCCTCCTTGTCCTCGTAAACAAAGAGGCCATTAACTGGCAGATGACAGGAACGGTGAAGGGTGGGCCAACATATGAGAGAATCGCCAAAGGACTGACCAGCCACAGCTTCCCTCGGAGTACGTCACTGCTTACGTGATGCGTTAAGCTGCACGTTTTGTTACTTGCTCACGCCCCCCATTGCCCCGAAAATGTGCATTCTGTATAAACAAAAGTAGGCAGGCAGGCAGCACTTTGCTGCACTCCCCAATTTAGTTTTTATACTGCCAATGCTGAAAGAAGACTGATTGGGCTTTCCTGCAGATTTGCACAATTCCTGTTTAAAAAGGGCTAATGAATCTTCATCCAATATTGATTAATTTTAGGGCATGACGAAAGCACGTGTACCAGTGTACCTTCATCCCTACAACACTTCCAACAAGTAGCAGAGTCTTTTAAGCCAAGTCTGAAAAACCTACTTGGGGTCCAATAGAATTGGTGCAGAATTTTAAATTAAATCAGCCTCACCCTTGGGTCCCTTGAGATTGTTTGGGAGTTTCCACAGATTTTAACCCATTCCTCTTCATTATATGATACCCCCAAATCTCTTTCCCAGGCAAGTCTCAGGGCTGAGGCACCTTTATCTCCTCCATATTCCATCAGCATCCTATAACATTTAGCTGCTTCATGACCTTCACCCAGTACCTGGAGAATTTTTTTTCTAACTTATCTGCTGGCTTTGGGAAGTGTTAATTCAATCTGTAAGTCTTTTGCAATACATGGCATAATTGAAGATATCTCCAGAACTGGGTTTTGGGTAAGTCATATTGTTGTTTTAGATCTTGAAATGATTTAAGTGTATTGGTGCTATATAAACTTTCTAATATAAGGATGCCTCTCTCTACCCACTCCTTCCAAATAAATGTTTGTTTTTTTTAAATTAATATTTAATTTAGCCAAATGCAAGCATCATATTTAAATAAGGATCAACTTATCAGCCCTGAGATCTTCCTACATACCCTTTGAAGATGAGATATGATTGGGTGATACTTATGTTTAGATATTTTAGTGGACAAGCAGTGAAGTAGAGGGAGGGGGGCAGATTCAAACTGCTCTATGCTGTACCATGGTGGGGCCCTCTCCGGTGGTAATGCCCAGTGTGCCAAGTGCCTGAGGTTAAATGCATAATATTAATATACCAAATTTGGGAATCCTAAGCCACAACCTTTGACCGGCCTTTGTAATTTCCTCATATTCATACGTGGTCGTTTTCCATTCCACAGAAATTCTTTAAATTTGTTATTAAATCGTTTAAAATAGCTGTCTGGGATTTCTAATGGGAGAGAGTGAAGTAAGTAATTAATCCTGGGGACGCAGTTCATTTTGATAACAGTAACTTTTCCCCATGAAGAAAAGTCAATATCTAGTCTCTGTATTAAGGGGTCAAAGTCTGCTTTGATAATATCATCCAATTTAGGGGGAAAGAGGATGCCCAGATATTTCAACCCCTGCCAAGGCCATCTGAATCTGCCAGCTTGGAAGAGTGTAGTCAGACAATATTTTGTTAGAGGTAGTGCCTTGGACTTATCCCAGCTGACCTTTTATCCCTATTGAAAAAGTGTTAATTGTGTTAAAAAATTAGGGTATTGACACTACAGGTTCTGAAACCAATAAAAGAATATCATCGGCAAACATCAATAATTTGTGGATGGAGCCATTAAACGTTACTCCCGGAAAATTATCATCGCACCTAACTGCAGCTGCAAGAGGATCCCTCACCAAACAGAATAACAAGAGGGCTGAGTGGTGACCCCTGACGTGTACCTCTCCCCAACTCAAAATATGAAGAAATGTACCCATTAGTTTGTACTGCTGCTTTTGGTCAATTATATAATAGACGTACCCACTTAATAAAAATTTCTCCAAAACCTAAAATTGCTAAAGTCCCAAACAAAAATCTGCATTCCACATTATCAAACGTTGTTTCAATGCCAAGCGAGACAGCAGCAATCGGCGAATAGGAATTTGTAGTCTGCAGAGCTACGTTTACGAATAAAACCTACCTGATCTTCATGCACTAGAGAGGCCATTACCTTCTCCAACTTATTTGCAAGTACTGTGGACAAAATCTTGGTATGTCCATAATGTCCATAATGATTAAATGTCACGCTGCTAGCTTGCTAACGTCAGCACATGTAACGCATGCTAACGTTATATTACACAGTGTTTAATGATACAGTCTATTATCTCCCTATTACTTTAATCTTTCCTGCTTATCGCTCAAATGATTCATTTCTAAATTAATATCGGTACCCATTTAAGATACCTTCATCAGTTACCGGAGGCCACTATCTAACATCATCAATCCAGCTATTCATGATGCTGTCATTGTAGAGAGTTAGTTAACAATGACAGCGTAATGAATTGATGACTGACACATGTCACTGCAGCAATGGCGCCGCCGCAAGATGGCGGCATACACAAATCGATTGCCGAATTCGTCTATACTATACAGATGGAGGAACACCAGCATCCTCCAGTTCAGCTTCATATCAAACCTGGGGCTACATGGCCTAACCATATATAACACACTTACTTTTTCATTCGTTTTTCTTCTTATTTTTTTTCTTCTTGTTACTTTTCTCTCTTCGTCTTCTTCTTCTTTCACATAAAAAAACATGTGCATCGGCAATAATAGTCCCCGGTAATTCATTCCGTTGTGGCTCTTTTATTTGCATCGTTGCTTTTTTTATTTGCATTGCGACTTTCTTTTTATTTGCAGCGTTTTGTTTTTTTTGCAGCTATGGCGGGTCTCAGCCACCGTAGAGATCGGACGATAGCTCTTACAGTAACAAGGATCATTATCCTTTTTAAGAACAAGTGTTATTAAAGCTGTTGATAGAGTAGCTGGTAGCTGCCCCTTTACAAATGCCTCATTGTACATACTGAGTAGTAAAGGTGTCAATTCAGTGACGTAAGATTAAAAAATTCAGCTGTAAAGCTGTCTGGCCCCGGGGCTTTTCCATTTGGTTGTCCTTTAATTACCCCAACAATTTCTTCACTGGTTACCGAATTATCTAGATCTGTCTTTTGTGATTCGGACAATCTGGGAAGATCCAATCCTTGGAAAAATGTTTCCATACACTCTTCATTCCGTTGAGAGTCCAATGTATACAAATTTACGTAAAACTCTCTAAACATATTATTAATATCTACAGATTTTGCTTTTAGTTCTCCCTCCTCTGATCTAACGGCCGAGATAATAGATGACAGTTCTTTCTGTTTTAAGCAGTTTGCCAATAATTTGCCTGATTTATCCCATGATTCATAATATTTTTGTCCCATTCTGAAGAGCAAGAACTTCACTTTTTGTGACAGGATACAGTTTTAATCGTATTTAAGTTGTGTTAGAGCCCTAAGAACCTCAGAATTAAAGTTCCTTTTTAAGTTGGTCTCATACCTCTTAAATTTGTCTTCAATCTCAGCCTGTTTTGCAATGCTCCTCTTTTTTTTTGCAAAGTGTATTGAATGATAAACCCTCTCAGTACAGCATTCTGCACTTCCCAGGCAATCCTTGTGGAGGGCGCTGTGGGTTCATTCAACTCATTATATGCATATATTAACTTGGTGTCTTAAACTAATTACGCATTTAAATTCTAGTCAAATTAATTCAAAAATTTCCCGACTGAATATAAAACATATGTCAAGCTGACAAGGGATGAGTTTTTGTGTTGAGTGAACATTAATGCTTTATGTCATTTTGACAATCCAGGGCATCTGTGTAGACTTGACATTCAAATTTTGTTTCATGGATGGATTGGAGTTTATAGTGTACCTAATTGTTGCTGTTGTGATTTAATGTTGTTGTCCTGTTTGTGTTGGATGCTGCTATTCGACCCTGTTTTAATATATATGTGACTTCCTGGTTAAATAAAGATTGTTTGTAGAATTATTGTACCCGTCCATCTGGTTAAATTGAGAAAACCCTCACCTGATGGTGGTGTAAGATGGCAAGTCACCAAGGGATCACCAAAGTCTTAAGAGTTCATCCTGTGGAGAACATAAATCATGCAAATTCATCCATTAGTTTTTGAGATATTTCAGTCTTAAGTGATGAGCAGGTAAACCAACATTGCCTTCCCCAGAGCCTTGCACGTAGCATGACACTTTTAATATCTAAGTGAATGATACCTAGTAAATGAAAACATTTTGATATCACTACTGATTGCTTCAAAACTTTACTTTTTTTGAAAGTTTGCACAATTTTGGATTCATTAATAACTGGATATGAAGCACATGAATGGTGATATTTCTTAGTAAGCTCTGTCACCTGTATTTGGTTTTCTGGGATTACTTTGTATCACAGCAGTTCTGAAGTTAAAGACAGATACTCTAAAACAGAACTTAAGATCAGATTCATAATATTTCCTCAGCCCTCTGAGAGTACAGCCTGTACAGGATCAGACATTTGAAAAGGATTATCACAATGTTGAAAAATGTTCCAGGAGGATTCTCATACATCTCTCTTGCCAGTTTTTCTCTTTGCAAGATACAGTAAATGTCTTTTAATAGTCTTATCCTGCATTGTAGCAGGAAAAGGTCAGGAGTAAAATTCTGCCTGACACCAGAGGTTTTTGTGGGGTAATTTAAAGACATGTCAAGAAAGACCTTTTGCCTGGTGAGTGGAGAAATGTTCCATATTTATGACGCCTCTGTCTGAAGGGTATTAGAGGAATAAGTGAGAGGGTGCTCTCTGAGTTGTAACAGAAAAGATGTGCTTATACCTTGGTGGCTCAGGACAAGCTCAGGATCACAGATGCAAAGAGCCTCCTGAATCACAGACTGATGGGAGCTCAGTGTGCAAGACAAGTTAAAAATGTGGATGAACAAGATAGAGATCTGAATCAATATAGCGTCATGCCCCTTGATAAGAGAAAAACCCTACACTGTGAGTCAGAGCTTCTCTGCTGTCATTGAATTTCAGATTGAGTCTAAGGACTTCAGAGTGTTGGAGCTTTGACATGTTAGTGAGGTCTGTTGTCTTAAAAGAGAAACTGTGCTAAAGCTTTTGGAAACTCAGTATTTTCTATAAATGTCTGTGCTGTGTCAGCCTTAAATTCTGTATTGGTGAAACATCTCCACTCTTTACTTTCTGAAGAAACTTCACATTCACATTCTGTTTGTAACATCTAGATGGAATAACTCACAGAACAGCAAGAGGACAGGCCTGAGAACGGCACTCTTTACTACCTAGCAAAGCCTGTTTTTAACATTATTATTTTATTGATCATGTGATTACATTTATCGTGTTTCATTTTAATGACTGCATGGTTTTATCAGTTATTCTTGGACCTAATTTCAGCTATCATGGCTTTGTGTGTATACTGCAAACTTCACTGCTCACAGTAAAAAAAGGATATCCACCACCTGAGGTCAGAGCTTTAGAAAAAGGTTCAGATTCTGACTGAAAGGTTTGTCTGTGGTTTGGGCTTGCTACCCAGGCAAAGCATATCTCTCTTATACACAGTCCTTCAATCTTGCTATCTTGGTGGCCTGATCACCTTCCTCCCTGGTTTCACCAATGTTGTCACCTTTGGCGGCCAACCTTGCCGGGCTGGCTTCAGTACACACTAGGGAGGCAACCAAGGAGAGTAGCTATTCCTGCATATCAAAGCTTTTTGCAGAGGTTCTGGGTACCACTACCACTGCTGCTGCACTGAACCTGGTGACTACAACACCAATGCTGCCAGATGATGCAGGGGTCAACACGAGAATGAAGCCCATGGCCCATCTCCACAACCTTCTTCTCACTCTAACTCCTTCAGGGTCCTGATGGATGAGGTTATGGTGCACCTGGGTGATGCCTCTGCAGTTCCAGCTTCTACAGCTTCACCTGTGGCTTGCCCAGGTCAAGCAGTATCACTCCACCTTGAGGAAGAACCACAGCAGGATGCCATCATTAAATGCTCAGGCCATTTTCCTTGGACTAAGCATCCTTGCCCATCCACCTCAATGAAGAGGGAAGTAGCTGAGCACTGCTGTCCTGTCTGGCCCAACATTAATCATTGATGAAACCATGACCAGGGCAATCAAGTCATAAACACACACCATTTGGTGCCACAGTCCCTGACACTTTGGACAAAACCTGTTGACCTACTGCCCTCAGTCCTTACCTCTATCAAAAGGAAACAGTGCTGCATGTGGGGACAGAGGACCCATGCCACTTGGAGACTGAACACAACAAAAATGATTCCAGCCTCTATTTTATTACTTTAAAAGACTGTGGGAAGTCTCTTTTTATTTCTGGCCCTATTCCCACTCTTAGCCTGCACACCTGGCTCCACTCCACATGCAGATCCCACAGCATGGATTTTATTGATCTTTTTAACTTGTTCTGGGATCATGCTTCTCTCTTCAAAAAAAAACAAACAAAAAAAACAGGATTCTTCCTAACAGGCAGGGAAGCCAAATGTTTTTGACTAAAATTCATCATGCAGTCTATTCCTCTCTATGTGCATGACTATTTACACAGCATACACCCACCACAAAACTCCTCTCTCCCTGTCTCATCACTGTCTCCCTCACTAGTTTCACTATTGTCCTCCCCTAGCACTAAAGGGCAATTCACAGTTTCCACGTATCCATGAAGGTCCAATTTGAAAAGCCCACTTTTCGTGATCACATGGACTGTAGGCATAGCAAGCGCGACGACTGCACACAACGAGTGCACATGCTCCAATCTCTTGCTCCACACTCCAGTCCAGTCCAACACACTGATGTCAAGCCAAGCACCATTGTGAAGTTAGTTTTAAATTGGATATTTGACAGACATTTAATCCGGAGGGTGTGTCCGAGTCTTAACACTTCTACAGGTCCATCCCCCCATCTAAAGTGGTTATTCTGTGAAGTTTGATTTGATTTGATATTCTTTTCCTGGTTGACTGCTTCTCAAGAAATGTGGTCCCATTCATAAATCTGCAACAAATGGTAGCAACAGGATCAGTCAGCTGTGCACTACACAACCCCCCAGCTCCCTTGCCCACTGTGAATGTCTGAGCTCTACACTTCTCAGAATGGCGTTGGACAATGTTTGTTCCATAACCAAAAAAACCCTTGTGCTAAATGATGTCATCCATTCTAAGACGCCCAACTTTTTGTTTGTGACCAAAACAAAAGGGATATGGAACATGCCTTCCCCAACAACCTGTGGCTGAAGGATCCCACTTACATCAGCTTGCCTAGATTCTCAGGCCACAGAGGCGAACTTGCTGCTGTGTTCATGTCAGTTGGTGAGCGCTAGGTCTTTCTCCTTATTTGAATCACTAATGATTAACATCGGTCATTCTAAACCCTTTTATTGCATTTTTTAATGTTCACCTGGTCCGAACAGCTCCTTTCAATGAATTTAGTAAATTGTTCTGTTCTCAAGATGTATGTCTCTTGGTGATTCTAACATTGATACTGTGATAGAGTCAGTAACTCTGGGATGCTGGCTTGATAGCACGTTTAAGGACAGGGACTCTGATCAGAGAGTAGGCTACAGAGAGTTCAATCCAAAGGAACTTTAATGACCATTTGTTGGACATTTACAGGTCATGATGAGGTGAATATGGGAGCATGGAGATGGGTTGTCTCGTATAGAGGTAAAGCAGAATAGGTCTACAGAGCCTGTGTGTGTGTGTGTGTGTGTGTGTGTGTGTGTGTGTGTGTGTGTGTGTGTGTTTCTAAAGAAAACAGAAGAAATAAAATTGCAGTATTAGTCTCCAATGACATACACTGTCATATATACATTGGCCATATATTAACAAGATATTAATATTGGTCTTGAATAATCATATAAAGTAGACTGGTTAAATTAAACTTAGGATTTTTTTATTTTTTTTGTTATATATGAGAAAACATTTATCTGTTAAATTCACTGAAAATGCATGCTTGCCGAGCAGACGGGGGTGGAGCTTCCTGGAATGAAGCACATTCTGAGGCAGAGGTTGAGGGCTGAGGTGGGCATGGAAGGTCAGTGACAAGTGAGGGGGCATATTCCTGGTCAGAGAAAATGTCCCTGTTAAATGGCCAGATGCCTGAGCACCTGAAACCTGCCTGGGCATTTGTGGCGGTGGCAGCCAGTAGCAAGGCATCCTGTGGTCGAGAGGCTGTAGTTTATGGGAACAGTGAGGGGGGAAAGTTAAGAGCACAATACCATGGCTCTTAAAATAATCAATTCCCTGCACTGAAAGATGGGAGCCATGGTTATCCAGAATGAACAGGACTATCTTGAGGGCTGGAACTTGTATGGGCCTGGAAGTGGTGCAGGAAGATGAGGAAATCTTCCCCTTGCATCCATCCTGATCCAACTGGCAGTCCCAATACAGGCGGTCTGTCTCTGATGAAGTGAGGATACAAGTTCTTTCTTTGGAAGATGAAGTGGGGAGGGATGCTGTTCCCTAAGGCATTTATGGCTACTATCATGGTCACCAATGAACCACGCTCCTCAGAGGTGACTGCTCCAACTTGTCTGGCACTGCGTCTTGCCACTACCTTGCCGGGATTCTGGACTGTAGTAATGCCAGTTTCATCTGCATTCCAAATATCCTTTGTCCTGAAGCCATGCTTTCCCACAACCTCTTCAAGGAGAGTGAAGAACTTTCCATTCACACACCCAAAGCCTTGCCAGAGCCACTAATTTCAACAAGACCAATGTGGGAGAGTGTAGGGTACCTCTTCATAAAGGCAGTAAACCAATCTGGCCCTGCCATCCCATTCTCTCTCCATTTTGCTGGGCACTTCAGGTCATTTTTCTGGATGAGTTGGTAGGCAAACTTGCGTATCTGTGGGGGTGATTGGTGGGGAGAGGGATGGGGGTGGTATGGTTCTTGGTTTATGAGGTTTACATTTATGTTAATTGTATGAATTTAGTGTAATTTGAATTTTCTTTAACAACACACACACACACACACACACACACACACAGACACACACACACACATACACATGCACTCACACACACGCACAGGCTCTGTAGACCTATTCTGCTTTATCTCTATAGGAGACTACCCAACATGTTGGTCTGAGGCAACTCCCGGGTCCCTTATCAACTTGAGCTCCTGCTCCACTGTGAATACCCTTCTAGCTGGGTTGTACCTTGCAGTTGGAGCTGCTGCACCCTGTCCTCCTGCCTGAAACTTCTCCTTCTTTCGCAAGTAGTGGTACAAGGTCACATGACAAATGGCATAAGACTTTGCCACAGCCCTAACTGAGTTGTCCCTTGACACTTCATTGGAGGCAATTTCCAATATGGACAGAGGCACTCCCCCGTCTGTCTACCTTGGTCTGAACCTAGGCATGCTGAGAACAGAGTGTATAACTTAGAACCTACACTGTAAAATAAAATACATAAATAAACAGTTCCAACCAGGTTTTGAATCAGAGTTTCAATACTAGGCTATTATATGATACAAAGCTACCCTGTTTGCTAGCTAGCTAGCGACAACAACTGTAAGTTAGCTTAGGCCTACAGCTAGCTATTTGACAAAGTTATCAGAATAGTCATCAAAACTATGCATATTTTAACTTTAATAGACAGCAAAGGTTTACACAGTATGAAGAAAACACTGTAGTTATTGTGGCAAAAGGAATACTTAATACCTTTTAGGCTGTCATACCTCAAAAGACAAATAATGTCAAGGGGTAAAAATACTTGTTTAGCAGTTATAATTACTGCTCTACACACGGCAATGCAGAATGGCTGTCTCTATTAACTCAACTACCACCGCAGTGTGTCCTGAATTATAAAGCATGAAAAACAGTATTATATTTATATCTTCTTTAGGTTCCTTTAAAATTTAACAGACAGGTTTAAAATCCCAAACAGTCTGTTTGACTGATGTTCTCCAGCAGCTGTTTCAGGATGCTGTAATGTTCTCTGACAACAGTTGCCAGTTGGAGGCAAGCAGGGCTAATGTTAGCTTTAAACTGTGCTGTTGATGAGGTAGCCTGGAGTGCAGCACTCGGCTCTCGCTCTCCTCTCCCCTGTGATGGAGGCATCCTGACAGGCTTCAGGGCTCTGCCACAACACCGCTGACCCCTCTGCAGAAGCTGCTTTTTGTTGCGAGGATGTGCTGTCCACCGCCCGATGATAGTACATCCGTTCCCTGTGCTTCGTCTCCACACATCTGAGGGAAAAAGCCATTTGATTTATACTCCGCTCTCCGCACTACTCTTCCAGCTATTATTTTTAGATATCATTTTTCTATACTCTGACTCCGGAGTGCTACTGCCCACATATTGACTGGCTGTTCAGCTCACCACGAGGGAGTTGCACCAAGTAGATGAGTTATGAAAAGATATGTGGAATGTGGATGGAGATGTCCATGGAGATGTCAGAGACAGCAGTCACTGCGCTCTCTGTCAGGAGCTTAAGAAGAGTTAGTTAGATATTGTCTGAATCCTACAAGTCTTGCATAAAAATTGGTTATAAAACCTGGAATAATTTAAATCTTTGCATAGGGATTTCAATCTGTAAGCCAAGTCCTATCAAGTACGTTAAAAATATTGGTAAATTTAAGTTTCAAATTCAAACCTCTATGTACAGTTTTCAACCTCACAATTATATATGAAGGTTATAATGTGAATTTTTATCAAACTGAACATATATTCCATACTGTGACTTAAGAAGGTTTTGGAACTGAAATTATGGAGGTACAACACAATTCTTCGGATGGTAGCAGTTGAGTGATTGGGGTTAGGGCCTTTTTTATCAGGTTCAGAAGGCATTCTCTTCTCATATTACATTACAAATAACAGACTCTCAGTTGCTTTTTGCACCTTATATTGATTTTACAAGCTTTAGTATTTCACATCATGTTATACTCAAAGTCAAATGTTCTGTGTCAGAGTCCTGCACCAAGTCAGGTAAAAAGGTAAGTATGCATATATATGTAGATATGGGCAAAACAAGCTTTTTAGGAAATAAGGTTGAATCACACTGTGCCTAGTTTGAACACTGACCATGCCCCTGTTAATCTGATCATGTCTGTAGAGCTGGTGTTAATGGGTTTCCACTGAGGAGAACAGACAGTACCATTTGACTAGATCAGATACAACACAACTCTGTATAGACAATAGTAGAAAGTGCTATTACGCTGCTGTAAAACTGGTCTCTCTTCACAGTAATGCTCTCCCTGGCATTTTCTCAGATACCTTTGTAAATTGTCTTTGGATTCTAAAAATACTGACATGGATTCTAGACAGGCAGTAGTAATAACAGTGGAAGTGGAAGGACATTTGGCACAGTACATCTGTTCTCAGGATATTTTGTAATCCTTTCTGTGACTTTCCCTGCAGCAGCAGAATCTAAAATCAAAAGTTGGATAAAGAGTGTGTACTAAATCTTTAATAAAAAGGTAGAAAGAGGAACTTCCATTTCTTAAATCTTGTTTTTGAAGCTCTAAACTTTACATATTTTTTTTGGAAAAGTCTGTTAGTAAGAAAGTCATAATAATAATATAGAGTCATGAGATTGTGTGTTTTGTTACTTTTTATTATTATTTGCTGATGGACTTTGAGTTTTTGTCAGTGGCAGAGTTGTCTTTGTGTCTTCAGCCAGCAGAGGGAAACAGAGGAGAACAAAATCAAACATGGACAAAGCATCACAAATATCAACTCGGATAAAGTCCAGTTTAATTCTTTAACAGTCTTTAACAATCTTAATTCTAGTTGCTGCACTGTCTCTATTTATCTGATTTATAAAACGGTTCATATGGTATCATACAAAAATGCAGACAAACAGTTTGTATGTTATCCTATGAATTAGCGCCTCACAAAATGCATTACATCCTGAATGTACAGTTACATAATAGTCTAGGCAGAATTTCTGAAAATGTGCTTATTTAAAGTGCTGGAGGCATTTTGTGAATATTTATAATATACCACTTTTCTAGGGGTATCAAGGGGTGCTGAATCCAAATCTGCTACATATGAAGCTCAAAAATGCCCCAAAATGCCTCAAAATTGAGAAATCCAACATGGCCGCCACCACTAGGCTGAAATCTATATAAGTACATATTTTTGACTAAACAAGGTACAAACTTGAATTAAATGTGTTTTCACACATGGGGAATCTAACATCCTGTCCTGATTTACATCAAATGTCAATAATCAGCTTGAAAATCATACAAGTATAGCGAAAAAGGTGGTCATTAGCAATAAATAAGTTGTCAATCAAATATGATCCAAAAGCAGGATGATCCATAGGTGATGGTTTTATTTATTCAATTATTCATTATGTTCAGATGACTGTGTGAAACAGTCTGCTGCTACTACACCACAGAACGGGCGCTATGTGATTCCTCTCTTTGGTGCGGATATGATATCAGTCATTATCTTGGGGATGTTGAGGGTTTCTGACTTGGAGTAAAGATAAATTCCTTCAAGGAGATCCCCTTTAGGTGGACAACGTGGCCAGGCAGCCGCTTGAGTGGCATGGAATGTCCCTTTTCCGTCCAGACCTGTATTCATTGATGTCGACATTGTCTGCTGAGAAATGAACAATGCGACCCTTTGCCATCCCCAATAGCACCCCACCCCCACAAAATCTGGTAAAGGTTCCATTACAGTACATTTGACCCATTTGACCTCAAAACAAAATGAAAGGTAAAAGTAGCCTTTTTAGTCAAAAAGATATACTGAATAATAGATTTCAGATTGGCTATCATGGGCTATCTTTCCAATCAGTTAAACACTCCCAAAAAACTCCAGGACACAGATGATTAATTTCCATGAAGTTTACTGAGAATCTTGTGAAACTGTAAACACAATGCAATACAATCTGCATTATTCAACAAACAAAATATTACAACAGTATCTAAGTAATCAGCATGGCTTAGCTAGCCTAGTCACGTAGCTAATATGATGAAATACAACTAACCTAGCCAAAAACACCTAGCAGCAGTGAAGTATAGAGCTAACTTAGCCTAGCAACAAATTAGCATGCTACTTAGTTTCCATATTTGCACAAACTCAAAATTGCTTGATAACTTCATATTACTAGATGAATGATACTTACAGACGTTGCCTTAGCAAAGAGGAAGAAGGAAGAATAGCTTGTTAACTGAGGAGCTGACGACTGCATGTGCTACACATGAGCTGATCACTGCATGGTGAATTTTTACTTCCTGTCTCCCATAATGCACTGCTCCCATGTTGCTATGGTTACAAAAATGAACAAATCACAATGAACTGTCTGTCTAGTAATAAAACACGCTTTCTGGGGGCATAACATTGGCGGTGGTGGCCATGTTGGATTTCTCAATTTTGAGGCAATTTGGGACATTTTTGAGCTTCACATACAGCAGATTTGGATTCAGCACCCCTTAATACCCCTAGAAATGTTGCATATTATAAATATTCACAAAATGCCTTCGGGGTTCTGATTTTGTGAAAATTGACCCTGTCTATAATTAAAGTTAGGGGGTTTAGGTTTAAGCAAGTAAAGTTACTGTGGTTAGTTTTTAGGAAAAGACACATGGTGAGGATGTACCTTAAAATGAAAAAGAAAAGGATTCACATAACCCCTGTTTCCACCAAGCAGTACGATGCAGTTCATTTCAGTTTGGTACGCATTTTTTTCCCCTTCCCACTATGAAAAGTTGTGGATGGCCCTAGAGATGCACTGATACCAACTGCAGTATCTGGTATTGGGTCAGATACCGTGGGGATGTACTCGTATTCATGAAATGACTCTGATACAACCACACCCGATACCACTTAAATACACTGAACAAAAATATAAATGCAACACTTTTGTTTTTGCTCCCATTTTTCATGAGCTGATCTCAAAGATCTAAAACATTTTCTATACAAACAGAAGACCATTTCCCACAAATATTGTTCACAAATCTGTCTAAATCTGTTAGTGAGCACTTCACAGGTGTGGCACATCAAGATGCTGATTAGACAGCATGACTTGAGTGGGCAAATGCTCACATTCAATGGCGTCTGGCACGTTGGAGAGGTGTTCTCTTCACGGATGAATCCCAGTTTTTACTGTTCAGGGCAGATAGCAGACAACGTGTGTGGCGTCGTGTGGGTGAGCAGTTTGCTGATGTCAACGCTGTGGATCGAGTGGCCCATGGTGGCGGTGGGGTTATGGTATGGTCAGGCGTATGTTATGGATAACGCACACAGGTGCATTTTATTGATGGCATTTTGAATGCACAGAAATACTGTGACGAGATCCTGAGGCCCATTGTTGTGCCATTCATCCACGACCATCACCTCATGTTGCAGCATGTTGGTGCGTGTGCTGCGGCCGTGCTGCGCTCTCTCCGGTTTTACGCACAGTTTCGGCTATTTTAAAGACTCCTTGCGAAGCACTCCTCCGGGGTTTTTTTTTCGGACCGAACTGTTTTGCGGAGTTTTGCGCAGTGGCGACTGGATCTTTGCTCTCAAACCACAAGAAAATGTGATGGCACAACAGTCTCCTTCAGTACATTATTCTATGCTTTCTTTTGATTTTCACATTGGTTAGTCATCCTGTTTAATTTGTCTTCTGATCAAGTCAGAACCGTTGAAACAAGTTGTAGGAAGCCTCTGCAAGTAATTGGTTGCTGGCAGACACTCTGTGCTGCAATAAAATGGTTAATCAGCAGTGCCGTGCACTGTAGAGCCAATGCGCTGCTGGTTCTGCCGGCCTGAATGGAATGTAATGTCTACTGGCATGTACAGCCTTTATAGACTGAGCTGAGTAGTGATGCGCGGGTCGACCCGTAACCAACGGGACCTGCAAATGGACCTGTGGGTCAGGCAGCAGTGATCGCCTGTTAAATCGCTCTGTAAATGATATTTTCACATTGTTATTATAATCTGTTAATCTATAATCTATTACTGACATGGCATCCGAAGGTACTGTTGCGTTGAGCAGGTGACAGTCCGCAGTCGTTTTCAAAACACACTTGTGTCACGCACTCCAAAAGAAACTTGTTGAAACTGTTGTTTCCGAGGTAGCGATGATGTGAAGGTGGTGAAGGAGACTCCGCTGACACCATCTTGCTTGCATATAGAAAGGTTTATTACAAGAAGTACAGCATCAAATCAAGCACCTAGGATTGCCTGAGAGAGAGTCCTGAGCCAATATGAACCACTCTGAATAACAGCTTCAAATATTCTGCTTATATAGGTTGGTTGTTTTGATGAACTTTGAAACAAAATGGAACAGGTGACAGAGAAAAATCTAGAAGGAATCCAACCCTTCAGCCTGTCTTATCAGTCCTTGACCTAGGCTGTGACATAATCTTCACCTGGGCCCCTAACTGAGCACTTTTACAGTCTCTGAGCATCAAGCAACATGACAATCATATACTACAAAACTTTAAACAATAATTTATTGTACAAAACGGGGGAAACAAACGTTGACAAAAATGGTTCCATAATTCATATTAAATTCAAAAGATAACGAAAAAACAGCTACAAGTTAGAGGGAATAGTGATAAAGTGGTAAAACTTGGCATTGATCCACAGCCTCAGACGGATGCGCTCGAGCTTGCCGTGCGCACAAGCTCCGTTGGTAGGCGATACTATATTTTCACATTTTTAACAATGCAATTTAAAAGTTTTGATTTTTACTGATAACCTACATTTACCAACAACAAAAAGACTACATTTAGCACCAAAAAATATGTTAAAAAAAAAAAAAATAATAATCAAAAAATTAAAAAATATGAAATAAAAAAAAAAAACGGATATCGAATACCAAATTTTCATAACAAATACCTACCCATAGAAACGAATATTCGAATATCCGAATATCCGAATATTTGGGTACAGCCCTACGTACATGCATAACAGTTTTGGGTTTCGCACACTAGCGAAGCCATCGCTGGTGCGTTTGATGATGTGCTTTAAACGTGGGGCATCCCCAAAAATTCTGTTCACATTGTGCTCCAGTATAATGCTAAAAATATGATTAAAGCCATGAGTGATGCCTGTCGTGCGTTGCACGCATCCTCCAGCTGGTTGTTAACGAGGGCCTCTTGGCTCAGAGAAGTGTAGCTGATGCAGTGGCAGTTGCACATAAAATAGTTAGACATTGTAAACACTTTAGCAGGCTCCTGCCTGGAGGATATTCTGATGCAGCTCAATCAGCATATTAAAAAAAATCCAACAGGACATGCAGACCCCCTGGAATAGCATGCACTACAGTACATGCTACAGTCTCACATTGAGCAGAAGAGGGTCCAGGGTATATACGGGTCCGAACATGAGCTCTCCGACAATCTCACCACTCACCAGTGGACACATCTGGAAAAGACTGTCTGTTCTGGCTCTGTTTGAGGAATAAACATGAAAACTGGGCTCCTCTGATGCCTTGGCGTCAGATGTGATTCCTGCTGTGACCATGCTCGTGAGACTTCTGACCAAAGAAACGAACCATTGCATCAAACCAATGAAGGGAACTTTTGGTGCAGCCATGAAAAGATGCCTCACAGACATGTAAAAAAAACCTCACTCTGCAGCACTGATCCAAGGTAAAGTTTGTGTGTGTGTCTGTGTGTGTGTGTGTGTGTGTGTGTGTCTGTCTGTCTGTCTCTCTGTCTTTGTGCTGAGCATGTGAAAGAGCACTGTATGATGTCAACAAAACTTTGTCATTATATACATAAATTGTTCTTACCATGTAACTTTCACATAACTAATTTACTTAAAGTGATTAAGAGATACAATTCTGATATTCACTACAATAATTTACTAGCTCAATATTAATTTTTTCATTGTTTTAGGGATAAAGATAATTTTTTTCTCATACATCATTGCTGGAGCTGCAGAAGGTGTCTGGAGGAGAAGCAGACAAGCAGGAGGATATGGAGGAGCCACCTGCCATAAAGCTACGCAAGGCCCAGGCCGGCAGCAGTCTGGACAATGTGTTTGATGAGATAGCAGATGGGCAAGAATCAACATCATTGAGCAGTGCACCACTGAGTGCTGCCATTCAGTTAGAGACAAACATTGGAGAGACCACAATTGCTCGGCAAGACAACCCGCTGCAATTCTTGGGGGTTAAGAAAAGTGTGGTTATATCTCACACAGGCTTCGCCCTCTACTGGACTCTATGGGTGTAATCTCCTCCAACTGAAAAATTTGCCTGTACGTAGCCAGCCAATAGGACGTGCCTACCTTACCCGCCCTCTTTGACAGGTATATAAGCAGCTTCGTCCGTAGCTGTCCTCATTCCTTTTACTTTCAGCGTCGGCGAGTGCCCACTGACACATCCACCTCCTAGGATGGAGTCGTCGCTAGAAGAGACAAGACACTACCTGGCCTGTCCCAGCAGTTACCTCGCTCCGGCAGACCCGCACCTTCTGTACTACGAGTGCCTCGGCAGGCAGCACGCCATCGCCAGGCTTGAGCGGTGCCCGGTCTGCCCGTGCTGCAGAGAACTTCCCCGTGTCCGCCTCCAACAGCAAGCTGACTTCTCCATTGCAGATCAACTCTCCCTGACCCTCGACGAGAGTGACGAGCAGCAGCAGGAGTTTGAGGAGGACGCCATGGAGGAGGAGCACGCCGCTCAGGCTCACACCACCACCTTGCTGCTTGATGAAGCGTTGCTGGCCGGCTTGGCTGCGGCCTCCGTTGCCAATGATGAGGATGGCGATGAGGAGCTCTACCTGTCTGACGTCTCGACTGTCTTCGCTGCTTCAGCGACAGCTTCAATCAAGTCACAGTTACAGGCGCTGCTGGTCCTGGGTCAGCCACTTCAGGCCTGGCCCTTGAAAGAGACACCCTGATGCAGGCTGGACTGTCTGCGCGGGTGGTGCAAACCATACAAGCGGCTAGAGCTGGATCCACCATTGCCTGTTACGAGGCTGGATCCACCATTGCCTGTTACGAGGCTAAGTAGTTGGGATTCCAGCGTTGGTGCGAGGAAAGGGGAGTGGATCCACTGACGTGTCCAGTGGGGGACACTCTTTCCTTTTTAAAGCTTTTGGTTGATAGAGAGCTGTCTCACGTGACCATTGAGGTTTACACTGCAGCCATCTCATCATACCATGACGGACTGGGCAGCAGACCAGTCTTCGCCCACCCTCTGGAGAAACGGTTCCTGCAAGGAGTCAGGCAGTGGCCAGTGGCACGCACTTTTGTGCCACAGTGGGAATTGCCGATGGTGCTCGAGGCCCTTACGAGGGACTCCTACGAGCCTTTGGAGCGCTCCTCCTTGAAGGCGTTGTCATTCAAGACAGCGTTCCTGCTTGCTTTGGCGTTGGCCAAGAGAGTGAGCAAACTGTGTGCCCTGTCGGTCCACCCAAGTTGCTTACTTGCTCGTTGGGACTGCAGCGGTGCCATTCTTAAACCGAACCCCTCCTTTGTTCCAAAGAATTTAAGGAGTTTGTTTTGGTCTAGAACAATCCAGTTGGAGGCTTTTCACCCCCCCCTCCATGGGGATTCGAGGGAGGCGAAATTGCACCTCCTATCCCCTGTATGTGCGTTGGCATGTTATGTCAACGGCACGGCCACGGTCAGGAACACTAACCAGTTGTTGGTGTGTTATGATGATCAGGCGGCCGGCAGAGCCCTGTCCAAGAAACAATTGGCGAGGTGGCTGTGTGAGTGTATCTCCTCAGCCTACAGTCAAGCGTGTTGGGAGCCCCCACACTGTGGTTCAGGCGCACTCTACAAGAGGTGTGGTGGCGTCCACGGCTCTATTCAGTGGTGCGAGTGTTGAGGACATATGTACGGCGGCGTGGTCTACACCCAGCCTGTTCATACGGTTCTATCTCTTGGATGTGTTGGGTTCCTTTTCAAGGTCTGTGCTCACCGTAGAGACACAGGACTTGTGAAAAGAGGGATGTGTCAAGTGTTTTTATGCTTGACTCCCACGGGGCGACATACACCTGCATTGAGCTGTGCGCAGGGTGTCTTATGATTGAGACCCCTGTGAGGTTAGACCACAACCTTACCCAGTCTAGCCAGGTGATGCTCTGCAGGGCGGCTAAGATCAATAAAGTGGTGATTGGGTCTTGGTACCTACCCCGTACCTGGCTTGGTCAGTGGGTGGAGCCTCTCCCACGGCAGGGAGTACATAGATCGGGCTTCGCCTACTGTACCCATAGAGTCCAGTAGAGGGTGAAGCCCATGTGAGATACAACAAAGGTTACGATATTGTAACCCTGGTTATATTACACTGAAGTTTGGTTGGAATGGGGGCAGCTACGGACGAAGCTGCTTATATACCCGTCAGAGAGGGCATGTAAGGTAGGCATGTCCTATAGGCTGGCTACGTACAAGCAAATTTTTCGGTGGGCCATCACGTACACGCGATTGTACCCACAGAGTCAAGTAGAGGGCTCTGCCTGTACTAATATAACAAGGATTACAATATCGTAACCTTTGTTTCCCACTCTCGCTCAAATGTCAGAGATACCTTTCAGCGCCATGCAGCAGTGTGGACAGTGAAAGGCTGTTTAGTTCAGTGTAACAGATTGTAGATGAAAACCGCAACAGGCTCACAGCTGATAATGCAGAGAAGCTTCTTTTCATCAAAAAAAAACTTGCCTCTCACTTTTTTAAAACTGGATTAGACCTCCTCACAAACTGCAGTTTGTAATGACATTATAATATATAATTTCAGTTGTTCTTTGGTTGTGTGTTGGTACTGAAATCCACTGAATGTGTTACATTTAAGTAAGGTGTTTGGCAAAGCCATGTTTGTAAAGAAAAACATACAGTTGAATGTTAAAATATCAAAAATAAGAATTTGTTACAGTCAAAAGGGAAGTTACATTGTAGTTAAATATGTGGCAGTGCCATGTGTAAGAAAGACATACAGTTGAATGTTAAAATGTCAGTAACCACAATTTGGTATGGGGAAGTACTCAGATTTAATTACTCGTACTTGCACTCAGTCTGAAAAAAGTGGTATCTGTGGATCCCTAGATGGTACCAACGGAACCATTCCTAACTATCCCCATTTTTGGTCACCACGCTGACCACAGATCTGGCGCTAAAAGGTGGAGCTGGAAACAACCCAGTCGGTTGATTGGTGCAAAGAGGAAGGTCGCTCTTGCACAGGGCTGAACTGTGGCTGGTTTTGAGGGTTATGTAACCACTGTTCATACTATGACAAGTCTTACATACATGAACATAAACTATAATTGTAAAATGAAATTATGTTTTGCTCTGAGTTGAGTTGAAGATGTGAATCCTTCAACACACCTTAAATTTAAACGTGACCACTTTGACCATTCCATTAGTTTTTATTGTCTCTCTTGGATGATGTACACTTTTAGTAATGAGTGGATCTTCAAGCATTTAGAAATATATTTTATTTTTGACCAGATTATGTGAACGGCATATATTCTAATCCTCACTTGAAGAATAAACACTAAGGAACACTAATACCCTGCGCTTGCCTGTGAAAGACTAAATGCATAAACTATTTTTAAATATTCAAGCCATAAAACACACTGGTAACACAACGTAACAACAGGTAATAAATAAATAAATATATAGTGCAACATAGTCAGTAGACAAATAGTGCAGCAAGCAATAAATAGTACAACATAGTAATAAATAAGAAATCCCGTCAGGAGTCCCACTGAGAGACACCCACTGCAGCCTGTTCTACTTTGTTCTTAAAATGTCTGTGTGCAACCCTGTCCTGCGGACAATAAATGAGGTGCAGACTTCCATTTGTGTCATCTGTGATGAGGACATACTGTGAGCGCTGGATGGAGCTGTGATTGACAACAACCTCACCCACATTAAAAGTACTGTTTGTGTGCCAAAGGTAGGGGTGTCAAATTATCGCGTTAATTGCGAATAATTAATTACAGCCATATTTAACGTGCTATGTTTTTTGATTGCGTTAATCTCATTTTTAATCTCTAACTTTACTGTTTCTGTATGCCACAGAGTTGCCTTTTATAAAATCCGTCTGTAGGAGTATGATTAGGATTCTTTGTGCTTGAGTTGTGGGAGAGCTGCAGCGCTACAGAGCAGAGCCCAGTATCAGCATTGATGACTGTCCCCTGCAGTGGCGGTCTGCTCACTCAGGAGTCTATGAAAAGCTGTCTGCCCTAGCACACAAGTATCTGACCTCCCCGGCAACCTCCGTGTAATTTTCGGGACAATCAGGGCAGGATTCGGGATTCAGAACAACTGCTTGGATTTCGGGACTGTGCCAAAAAATCCAAGCAGTTGTCCTGAATCCTGAATCCTGCCCTGATTGTCCCAAAAATTACAACAGAGCAGAGTCTGAAGTAGTTATTGCCCGATAAAACATTAAAAACTGATCATGGTGGTGGAGTTGTCGTGCAGCTCCCACTGGCTGCACATTGACTGCAGCAGTTCCCACATGAATTATGGGTGTTGTAGTTTGAAGAAGACAAGACAGCGCAAGTTGCAGCCGCAAGGACAGGGAAGCGCAGGCAGCCACGAGAAGGAGTGATTTGCACGTTGCAGTGCAGCCTCTTGTTCTAACTGTTCAAAACTGTTCTATAAACTGATACAGCTGTAATGAATGTCCCAGGTGTCTTTTATTTTGTTAGCTTTTATTTTTTATTAAGTTTAAAGGACAAGTGCTTTTACATTGATCACTTCCATGAAATAAAACGAGAAATTGGAAAAGAGGAAAATAATTTTGAAAACTGTTAAAATAAAATTAGGGAGCTGATCACAGATGTATTGTTTCTGTGTGTTTTTACATCTATTGTTACGTTAGTCTGCAGCTATGCTTTTAATGAAGCTGACATGTCATGACAGTCAAGTACCCCCCTGGTGGTCGAGACTGAAGGTTGCAGCACTCTTTATTGGGACTAATCTCAAAAACAATAGAATGTAATGGCTCGGTGTACTGCATCTGTGTTCAAGTGTGTTATTGTTGAAAACAATAATTATGACTTTGTAAAACCACTTTTTGTAATATATATCAATATTTTGATCATCTGCCACAATAATGTAATGAATTTATTTGAAAATACCTCAAGTTGAGGGTTTTTCTCAGCAATTTTGAGATAAGATTAAAAAAGAGATTAATTAGATCAATTAATTACAGATCATAATTAATTAATCTCTACATTTTTTTAATCTCTTGACAGTACTAGCCAAAGGTACTATACCGAAAGTGTTTGGTGGAAATGGATGTTTAAAGTTCACATGGTTGTGAAGCTGCATCTCCAGGGCAGAGTACCAGAGGAGAGTCCATGGTTCTGTGACCCATCCACCACCCTAACCTGCTTCCTAACGAGCCCATTCGGGACTGCTTCTTTGCTTACTTCCATGAGTGCATTGGTCACGTAATCACAGCCTTTCAAAATATGTTGGATTTGTACAAATTTGCAGAGCCTGAGGTGGTGGTGAAAGAACATATTGGAAAGTGGTTTTTACGGTGGCCGAGACCCGCCATCGCTGCAAATAAAAAAAACGCTGCAAATTAAACAGAAACGCCGCGATGCAAATAAAAAAGCAACAATGCAAATAAAAAAGCCACAACGGAAATGAATTACCGGGGACTATTATTGCCGATGCACATGTTTTTTTTATGTGAAAGAAGAGGAAGAAGAAGAAGAAGAGAGAGGAAAGTAACAAGAAGACGAAAAAGAAAAAGAAAAACAAACGGAAAACTAAGTGTGTTACATACGGTTAGGCCATGTAGCCCCAGGTTTGATATGAAGCTGAACTGGAGGATGCTGGTGTTCCTCTATCTGTATACTATAACGTTAGACGAATTCGGCGAGTGATTTGTGTATGCTGCTATCTTGCGGCAGCGCCATTGCTGCGGTCGTCAGCAATGGCAGCAATCGTTTGAGCGATAAGCAGGAAAGATAAGAGTAATAGGGAGACAATAGACACTGTGTAATATAACGTTAGCATACATTACATGTGCTGACGTTAGCAAGCTAGCAGTGTGACAAAAAACAACAACAACAACACATGTTTGTGTTTTGTTTTAGGTACTCAAGAATATTTTATTGATCACCTGGCCTCCGATGACCAGAAAAACGGCAATTACAGGTTTCTGATTGAGGGTCAAAATTACCTGAGCTCCGGATGGGTCGGGCAAATTTTACATCACCTTTTAGACGACCATCACATCATATTGAAGGCGATCACCTTCAATATGATGTGATGGTCACGTAGCCTTTCCATCATGATTAAATGTCACACTGTTAGCTTGCTAACGTCAGCACACGTAATGTATACTAACGTTATATTACACAGTGTTTAATGATACAGTCTATTATCTCCCTATTACTCCAATCTTTCCTGCTTATCGCTCAAACAGATGATTAATTTCTAAATTAATATCGGAACTCATTTAAGATACCTTCATCAGTTACCGGAGGCCACTATCTAACATCAACCCAGCTATTCATGATGCTGTCATTGTAGAGAGTCAGTTCACAATGACAGCGTAATGAATTGATGACTGACACATGTCACCGCAGCAATAACGCCGCTGCAAGATGGCGGCATACACAAATCGATCACCGAATTCGTCTATACTATACAGATGGAGGAACACCAGCATCCTCCAGTTCAGCTTCATATCAAACCTGGGGCTACATGGCCTAACCATATATAACACACTTAGTTTTTCGTTTGTTTTTCTTTTTCTTTTTCGTCTTCTTGTTACTTTCCTCTCTCTTCTTCTTCTTCTTCTTTCACATAAAAAAACGTGCATCGGCAATAATAGTCCCCGGTAATTCACTTCCGTTGTGGCTTTTTTATTTGCATCGTTGCTTTTTTTATTTGCGTCAATGCTTTTTTTATTTGTTTCACGGCATTTCTTTTTATTTGCAGTGTTTTTTTTATTTGCAGCTATGGTGGGTCTTGGCCACCGTAGATTTTGCTCTGTCGCTTTTCTATCCTCTTTCTTCTAGCAAGAAAAAACAGCATTACACTGGAGGAGACAACAGACAGGATGGAGGGAGATGTAAGCCACTCAGGGTGCAAACATCTGATTTATAGCTCAACGTGTCTGTACTGCACCTTGATCAAGTGCTATTGATTGAGTCATGAATGAAGCTGAATCAATGAGTGGAGACCTTCAGCAGGACCTGATGTTAATAAATGTGTTGGAGCAGTGGGCGGCAGAGGCTCAGCTCCATGCTGGTCATGTCCCTTCTCTCTTTTCATTCTATTTAACCTTCTCCCACCCTTGCTCCGTGTATATGAGAGTGTGTGGGTGACAGGGAAAAAGAAAGGCAGTGAGTGTTCACAATGTCACTGATTTTCTCCTTAACCTAGAGTGAAAGAAATAAAGGAAGAAATAGGGGCCGTTCACATATAGCGTTGAAAAGCGTGTGGAAAACGCCAGCTGTGCTGTTTTCATCCTTTTATCCAAGGCGCTTCGGAGGTTGCGCTACTGTTGCGCCTGCCATTACTAAGCAACCAAAACCACCTGTCACTCACAGGGGGAGTAAAAAAGTTACAAAGTTTTCAAAAAAGTTAAATGGATTTCCAGCAAGCATCAGGAGATGAGGTGTATGCATATGTGTGTGTGTGTGGAGGAGAGGGAGAGAGGGAGATGCTGGTAGAGAGATAGTGTGTGATACATAAGATAGATAGAGATAGATACATAATGTTGCGAAGTCCGTTGGACGGAAAGGAAGAAGCAGATCCGTGGAGCTGATTGGTTGATTCTTATCACATGACATGCAGTGTGCTTGCTGCATTTGAAAAAGCCGCGGACGCGCACGAAAAAACAGGCGCATTGCACCGAATTTGAACAGGTTAGGTTGTACTTTTTTTCATAACATTCCATTATTTTGTCAGCTGACCATCTCACACGGTCAGGAACAGCATATTGAAAACAGCAGATAGTTTTTGTTTTTTAACAGACAAATGTTTTAAAAGTTCCTGAAAGCAGCTTATAAAATATCAGTTTAAAGTTTTGTTCTGTTGGAACAATAACCTGTGAGGAGGTCACTGATGTAGTGTGAAATGAGGCCTTAAAGTGATTTGAAAACAATCAGAAGCACCTCAAAATCAATTCTTTAGCTGACACATAGTGGAGAGATTTTAGTTTGATTTAGTGAGGTCCTGGCTCATGGTGTGGCAACACTTTGTCACACAACACAACAAGTCATCGCTGCTCTGTGGACCTCCAAGTCTACATATTACATTCTAAGTACCCTCCTGCATCTGCTGTTAACATTCTGGGACACCGCAACCAACACTGGGGTGTCCACAGACACATGTGGTTAGGTCTGGGTAAGAAAAGCACGTGATCAGGTTTGTCTCTACATTCATATGGGAAGCAAACACTAGGCTCCCGAGTGAAGTCCGCGGATTGCTGGATCCATTCACCACCCCTCCTGCCTACCCACCCTATAGGAACTTTCCATCTCCTTATATAAGGTTGTTACTGGCAGTGTTTCAACCTGACGCCATCCAGTGGGGTATCATACCACTACAG
This sequence comes from Epinephelus cyanopodus, assembly GCA_026686955.1. Classification (NCBI taxonomy): domain Eukaryota; kingdom Metazoa; phylum Chordata; class Actinopteri; order Perciformes; family Serranidae; genus Epinephelus; species Epinephelus cyanopodus. The sequence goes on from CM048928.1 coordinate 4,036,656, forward strand.
GTGCTGTCCGGTGGCTTTATGAGCTGATGCCACCTGTTCATGTATCATACTGCTGCGACAGGTGCCATCCAGCCGACTGGTGCCGTTTCATAACAAGGGTGACAGGTGCTGTCTGGCCAAGTTACAATCTGACACCGAGTAGTATATCATACCGCCAACAGAGGTGGTTTTTGGTGTTGGTGTCTGATGCTAAAATCACTAACAAAGTTGTGGTACTTGGCGACTTTGGAATGAGAACAGGCTGGATGACGACATACTTTAAAGGAGAACTTTACCTATTTTTAAGTGGATTCCCAGTGAATCAGTGTGTATCAGTTTTTCTCCAATTTTCATCTTGCTCAGTCATTATTAGTGTCTACATGTACCAGAATGCATTGCGCCTAAGCTCCTGATGCTCAGCCCCTAAATAGTCCCCAAACCTGCCCAGCACGTGGAGGTGGGCATCACAAACACTGCTCCATTTACAAAAAGTAAAGGCATTTGAAATAACTTCACAAAATGACATAATTTTAATAACTCTAGCTTTATCAACAACAAACATGCCTTACTGTATAGTGCCTGAAAGCTGTGTATCACCACCACAGCCAAAAGCTATTACTTTGTTGGCCAAAATGAAAATGATCTTTGTCTGCAATTCTCTGCGCTCATAATAAATGATGCAATTTTGGTGAGCATGTAGCTAGTTTGCAACCCATAACAAGAGAGAAGATTTTTTTTAGATACAGTACACCCTATGAATACCCAGAGGTGGAGATTAGAAATACAAGCCAAAACAGCATGTGGTTCTTCTGAGTACCACTGATGTCACTGTTTGATGAAAGAAGAGCGGGTTTAGAAACAGCCCCCAGAAACACAGAAAGCACTATAAAAAACATGTTATCCTGTATGTTCACATGATTCTGAGCACAAATCTCCTCGGTAAAGTCATGTGTTTTGCCACCCATCCACCACCCCAACCTGCCTCCTTACTGGATTGCTTGGGGCTGTTTCCTTGTTTGCTACCGTCAGTATTTTGGTCACATGATCACAGCCTTCCAAAAAATGTTGGTTATGCAAAAATTACTGGTTCATGATTATGTGGGATATGTACGAATTTGTCTACATTACATTTTGTGGGAAAATGTACCAACAGTGCATGAGAACAGCCATTCCCATGTTTGATTGGTTTTATTTTTGCACAATATAAAATTTCTAAACCTAACCACATGCTTTTGTTGACATCCAAGTGTTGATTGCAGCATCCATGCAACAGCAAACACAGAAAGATACCTAGTGAATATTATGTAGAAAAGCTGCTGACCAGACAGCAATATGTGAGAATAAGGATGAGAACACATTGTCACTATTTATACCAGCCCCATTCCCCCGTCAGGGCCAGAATGTTGGTGTTGTTGTACCTAAACCTGCCCCAAACAGAAATTATAATCAATATTAGCTTAACAAATCCAAGTCAAGTCCAAGACCAGGTCCAGTCAAAGTCTAAAGTTAACAGTACCAAGTCAAGACAAGTACAGAAGAAATGGAGTCCAGTTTAAGACCATAACAAGCAATATCTGATCACTATTCCTTATCTTTCTGGTTCTCAATTGATATTCCTTCCAGTTCTTTTTCATTACTAATAAAAGCTTTTTGAAAAAGATATTATTTTATAAAAGAATGAATTCAGAACAGGATTAGAAATTGTTTTGTAAATATAACTAGATGTTGGTTTCTAGAGTAGCAACAGTAAAATAGTGAAGTGAAGCCTCTATATAAACTCAATAATATCTTACTGGAAGCAATCTAAAATGTCAATAAAATAAATTGTATTCCTGATATCACAATATTGAGTGACATTTATAAAGAATGGAGAACACAGACATCAGTCAGTATCAGTCCTACTGTCTTCGCTCCACTGCTGAGAAGACTGACTGCTTGAAGACAGCACTGATAGAGGGAGAGGGCGCAATGGCTTCAGCTTCATATAGGAGGCAGAAGCTCTGTTAGCTTTCCAGCAAGCCAAAACGATCACTTCAGCACCAATCTACAGAGATTTGTTTAAGTTACGGGTCTATTTTCTTTTTCTTTTTTTATTATAGGGCACAGGTCCTAAATTCCAGGTACTGACTTGGAGTGAGTGGTAGAAGCACAACACGTTCAAAATTTTCATTGTAAAACTGTGGCATGACAAATTAAACTGTGCCAGACTGCCACACTCTTAGACAGCTAATAACTAATGGACAGCACTGCAGTCACTCCAGGTTCTTTCCCTGCTGCCTCACTCTGATCTGTCTAACAGTATCATCTGTGTAGCAGCAGAAACAGATGTCAAATGTGACTTTGTCTCATACACAATCATTTCTGCTTATTAAAACAATTTTATGACTCCACAAACTATCACAATTTACAATTTTACATTTACATTTAAAATTAATATCATGAAAGTAGCGAAAAACTATTTATGAAAAAAATCACATGTAAAGGCTCAGTCAGAGATGGACAGCAATCAGACACCAATAACACAAAGAAACATGGCAAGAACGTACCTTAAAATGACTCAAAGTTCACAAAGATCAAAACACATGACTCCAGAAAGTCTGTTTTTTGAGACCCTTCCACTACCCCAACCTGCCTCCTTACAAGCACTCAGGACCACTTCCTTGTTTATGACTGTCAGCAAATTGGTCACATGATCGCAGCCTTTCAAATACAGGATATGTACAAATTCTGGACTTTTCGTAGGAAAACATACAAAAAATTATAGATGCTGCGCAGCAATGGTTGGGGCCGGGCAATTTTAGGCAAAATTAGGCAATTCTGAGCAGCACACACACTAAAACAAAGCATATCACAACATAGAAGTTACATCATATAACTATGGCGTGCCCTTCAAATTGTGGATGAGTAGCTCAAGTGATCAGACTCATAATATACAAAGGAAAGAAAAAACTCAAGAACAAGAAAGTAAGAATAACATTAACTGCTAGCAATTATGAACAAACCGGCCTGTTCTAGCTTAAAGCTAAACATTATCCATGGTGACAAAGATGAAAACATTTTTAAAGGAGCTATTGGATAGACTCTGCATATTGACTGATAGCTAAGCCAAATAAACAGGGAAAAGAGACAAGGGATACCAGGGAAAAGTGTTGATAAAGAGTGTTTGTCTCTCCACAAAACTGCCTGGATCATAATTATCATAGTCTCTAATCTACATAGCATGATGCCTGAACATAGGACTTTCACATTAGAATGTCTGTTCTGCCTTAGCTGAGGCTTGAACTCACAACTTCTGAGACTGATGTCTGTCTTCTATCTCACTGAGCTAATAAGCAAGTGACAGTTCATGTGTGGCTTCACAAACTGACTAAGCCAAGCATCAGGGTGCCAGACAGTAGCCATCCATGCCACGGAAAAGCAAATTTCAAAGTGAAAGTTCCAAAGCTGTAGCACATATGGCTGATTTGTTATGAATTTTCAAAGTTTTGAAATCTAGAGGCTTGCTGTAGCGCCACCATCAGGACTATTGTCTTGTGTTTCCAGTTGAGGACATCTGGCATGGGACTGGACCTTTATGAAAAGATTGGGTAGATTTCTCAAATGGAAATGTTGCACAAGCTGAGGCTTGAACTCAAAATCTTCAACACCAAGAACCATCCTCTAGCTCACTGAGCTAATTGGCAAAGAGAAATGTCACATGTAGCTCTACAAACTGAGTAAGCCAGTCACCTGTGTGTAAGACAGCAGCTGTTAGTGTGTAAAGGCAGATTTCAAACAGCTGTCAAAAATAAAATTATGGAAATAATTTTGGAAATTATTAAGACAAAAATCTGAAAATACATAAAATGCATCTAGACATGTTGGTGTTGGTAATTTGTTTTTAACAATGATTTATTGGCTCCACAAGTGAAAAACTGATGTTTAAAAATACCATTTTTGCACTGACTCCAATTGTTGGCATGAGAGCGAAATTCAAAATGCTGTAAAAAAAAATTCAGTTTTTGAGATATAATTCTGATATTTTCTGAACATCATCTACCATGTCTCCAAATTTTTTTCTTTTTTTTTTTTTTATGAACATTGAAAATGTATTTAGCAAGAATTTGCAAATATATGTTTACAATACCGTTTACTGTCAAACATTTTGATGCACTGTAGGCTCAATTTTTGATAAATCAAAAATCTGTGTGGATCATTTGTGTAGGACAGTCTGAAGATGCTCTGTAGCAAGTTTGGTGTCAATTGAGCAAAAATTGTGGGAGGAGATAGGTTTAATAAGTTTTACAGTTTTTGACAAAAACATAGTTATGAACTAAATAATTTGCAATAGGTTTAATGTACATAAGTTTCTTCAGAAGTGGGGCTACATTTTGGTGAAAGTTGCAAATCTGTGGCACATATGGTTAATTTGAGGCTTGCTGTAGCGCCACCATCAGGACTATTGGCCTGATTTTGCAGCTGAGGCAATCTGGCATGGGACTGGATCTTTGTGCAAAGTTTGGTGATTTTTCACACATGGGAAGTATGATTTCCTTGGAAGAAGAAGAAGAAGAACATGCAGCAAAACATTAGGGTCCTGGCAGCTTAGGCTGCCCAGCCTCTAATTAGTGAGAACAGAATCCCCAAATCTCAATGCCTAACGCATAATGGCCCAATCCCAATTCCTATCTTAACCCTCAATCTTAACCCTCAGTCTCAAAAATCTGCGCTCCCGCGAAGTGCTAGTGCTGTCCCAATTCTCAGTGTTGAGTTGAGGGTCAAGAACAAGGACTGTATGGCCCTCACTTTTAAGATTTTCCAGGACCACCCTTGGCAATAAGTGCTATCCCAGAATCCTTTGCGCATCATCCGCCAAGCCCAGCCGAACCTGGCCGAATACAGATGACTCAGTCAATGCAAGATGGCGCAGACAAGTGTAAGGAAGCAGAGTTATCAATGTGAGTATTTTCTTCGTTAATAGTTGCAAAAAACTGTAATTGAAGTTCTCTTTCAAACATTCGCTCGGTATTTCACTATGGGGTACGCCCCTCTGCGTATTCCTATTATACCATGACGCCAGCCCTATAGGCTGGCAGTCGTGATGAGTGCATCAAGAGTAGGAACATCCTCACCCTATAAATGGGGGGCAGATCTACTTTCCAGAGGCAATCCTCTTTATGGAAAATGGAAACTCCACCCAGAGGTAACCAGCCAGATTTGGGCACACTACGGTTGCCCTAGTGTGGATCTGTGAGCTGAGAGATCAGGATGCACCAATGGGGGTGGATGCACTAGCACACGAGTGGCTGAGGGTTCTGCTTTATGCATTTCTGCCTCTGGCCCTAATCCCACCCACGCTGGCCAGAGTGAGGGAGAGGAGCTTATCACTCATCCTGATAGTCCCTCATTGGCCGGGGAGGCATTGGTTGGCAGAGATCACCGAATTCCTTCATGATCAACCTCTCTTCCTTTACGCAGAGACCTGCTATTGAAGGCACGAGGGGAGATATTCCACCCTCACCCAAAGCGGCTGGCTCTCTGGGCTTGGCCCATGAGAGGCTGAACTTGGATAAAGTTGGACTTCCACAGATGGTCATCGCCACCATTCAGAATGCTAGAGACTCCTCTACCAGGTCTCTATATATTGCAAATGGCATGTGTCTGAGGACTGGTATTTAAGGTAGAGTTGTACTGATACCGATACCAGTATAGGAAATGCCTCCAATACTGCCTAAAACGTGGTATTGGGTATTGGCGAGTACAGCCTATGACCAATCTGATACCACGTAATGCCTACGCTACAGGCAAACGAAATGGAAACGGAGCAGAGTTTAAAAAGCATTCTACTGTATCCTTTAAAATGTCTTTTTACCTAATTGTGTGGCTGCACTTCAACCTGTGTCAACACTGGATAATAATGATAAAAAAAAGTTTTATGACATTAGTTCAACTATTATGTATTCATTTCTTAATATTTTACATAGAGTTTTAGGAGTTGAGACATACAACAATTCATATCCCATCCATTTTTTTTATCATTTAAGTTTTTATTAATTAATTTTAAACAGAAAAAAAACAACAGAAACAACAAAACTGACACATTGTTCAAGTGATGCAAACAAGATACACAGTAACCATGAGTCAGTAAAACAAAATCACCAAAAAATAAATAAAAACACAACAAACCCTCAATTAAAAGAAAGCAAAAAAAAAAAGGCAGCAATAACGTATCAGTTTTACATCTCATGAATATCACAGAGCTTATATGTAGGGATGCATCGACCTGGGAACTTCGGCCAATCTCAAAAATCATCACCAATACCGCCGCTAAGGCCGACAGCAAATACCCACCAACAACGACATGATCTCTACAAAAACAAAGACATTCCTATACTAAAATCAAATTTTGTGCTAAACACTATATAGCCTAAATTTGAAAAAATAATATCCTTTTTCACTTCCAAAAATTTTTTAAAAATCCACAATTCATTGGATTACCATATTGTACAAGTTGCAGCCACCCCGAAAATCACAAGCAGCCAGCAATAATACGCCACTTCTACATTTTTTACCCTGGCAATCATATTGTCAAAAACAGCTGTCTCTGCCATAAGCTTAAGCCACTCTGCAAATTCTGGTTTACATGGGCCCTTCCAGTTCCGTAAAATGATTCTGGTAGCCACCATACAGCATTACAATATCAATCCAAGCTCTGCCTTAGCTAGGCTTGATGGTATGAGAGACTTGTCTCCTAACTGTGCATTCACACCAAAAGCGTCATGAGCGTCATAAGCGGCTAGCAGCCATTCATTTTCAATGTATGCTTGCTACGAAGGGCGTCTGGAGCGTCTGCAGCAGCGAGCAGCGCAATGCCAGCGTCCGGAGTGTCACTGTGAAATTGAGAGAAGCTCAACTCTATGCAAATGAGCAGTGCCGCCGCCGAAGCAGCAGCAAGCAGCAGCCAATCGCAGACCGTGAATATTCTCAAGGAGGGACAGTGAAAGAAAGAAAGAGATCTTCTGCAGCGCAGCTTGAAAGCCCCGCCCCTTGGCAGCCTTCTGCAAGCCCTGCCAGAGCTGCCAGGCAGCGCGATGCCAGCGACCTGAGCGCCCGCTTGCGCTCATGAAGCTTTTGGTGCAAATGCACAGTAACAGACATAGCTGTGGTGATTCTAGTAGAGGTAATTAAGTCACTCTTCAAATTTTTTCAGTATCATTTTCCAGAAAGGAAGTATTCTTGGACAGTCCCATATAGCATGAAGAAATGTACCATCTTCTTTTATTACATTTCCAACACTTTTTGGCCTGGGTTAATCCCATTTAAACAGTTTCAGGGGTGTGAAATAATATCTATGTACAATTTTATAGTGAATAAACTTATATCTCACATCCAAATGGAGCTGCTAACGCCTCCTCTTTTTACCCACCCTGGGTTAGATCCATGATTTGCCCAATACCTTGTTAATTTATTCATTTCAAATGCAATGTTATACAACTCCATATTAGGGAGGGCCAATCTACCACATTCTCTTGAGGCAAACAGTTTGTTCAGAGCTATTCTCTGTTTTTTCCATTCCACAAAAAGTCTGTAATCAGATGATTATATTCCATTTTCCATTTATATTTTACGCGCTGGTATCGGATCGGTACTCGGTATTGGGAAGGAAAAAGTGGTATCTGTACATCTCTAGTTTAAGGTCATGGGAGGTTCCTTTCCAGTACTCAGTGCCCGTAATTCTCAGATTTCTACGAGACTTGCTGGATAAGGGCAAGGCCTTCTCCACAGTTAAGGTTTACTTGGCTGCTATTGCAGTGTGCCATGTCGATTTTGATGGTAAGGCTGTGGGTCAACATCCCCTTGTCAGCCGTTTTATGAAGTGCCGTCTGCAACCAGTATCCAGACAGCTTGCCCCATTGTGGGATTTGTCAACTGTTTGGATTTGATTAATGTGTCTTCCCCTTGACCTGGCAGCTTTCCCCTCCCCCTCCTTGCTCCTCTTCAGAACAGGAGCGGTTACATGCATTGTGCCAGGTGCGTGTATTACGCATCTATGTGGACAAAACACGGGTTTATCCCTTAAAAAACCAAGCCATTTATTGCTATTTTTTGTCCGCCTGGCCTCTCTGTCTATTAATGCATGTATAATCTCAACCCTTTCATGCACAGTCAAGTAATGAACATCTTTTTTTTTTTCAGGACAACCTGGGCAATAATAATATGTATGCTAAAATGATGCCACATGAATGGATCAATAGTTATATGAGTATAAAAACAAAAGAAAAAGCAAAACGGAAATTGAATGTCACAGAATTTAATTAAAAAAAGACACAGATCAACAATGTACAAGCTTTTTCATTTTCAAATATGTTTCTCTCAGGCCTTGGCTATCAGGAGAAAAAGATCCCAACATTGTAACACAATGTATGTATCCACAATTTTTAAATTTTTTCTCCACTCGTTTTTTTCCTCACTTCCTCAGTAACTTGTGCCACTCCTTGAAACAGTTTCTGTCTGGAACAAGACAGAGGGCTACATCACACATCTCACACTTCCAGGGGGTGGACTGTTGGACCTGCCTGTCCTTTCTGCAGAGGATGCACTTTTTTCTCCCAGCCGTGGCCTTCTTGCCCTTATCCTCTACATGGGAGACTGGCACGGGAATGTGAGCCCTGTGCTCTTTGAGGAGGGACATTCACCATGACACCACAGAGCTGAGCTGTCAACTCTTGCAGGAAGCCTCTGTGGCTCATGAGTTCCTGTTGCCTCTGCTTGCAGAGATCCTTGTGAAGGAGATAGCTGTTGGTGGCAACAATGTCCATGAAATGGTAGAAGAGGATGCGGTACCATCTGTTGGATCTGTGTTGCACAGAGTAGTACTGTATCAGCTGGTCTGATAAATCAACACCTCCCATGTGCTTGTTGTACTCCACAACAGGTGTTGGGCATGGGACAGATGTTGTGATCCAGCTGCCATCCTGACTTTTCATCACCCTCTTTACAGTGGCTCCATCAAATGCTCGGTGGATCGTGGAGCAGACAGAGACCTCTCATGTATCCATCCACTTGACGAAGATGAGTGGGCCTTGGCGTATCCACCTGATGGAACCACTTGGGACTTTTTTGCAGGGCATTTTCAGATGTCTGGGGGCACTCTTTCCTGTTGTCTCTGTAGGGTGCCACATGCTCCCATGTTAACATTATACAGTGCCCTGAAAAGCGTTGGGCTTGTATAAAAATTGTCCATGTACACATGGAAGCCAGTGCCCAGGTATGCTGGCTTGATCAGGGACATCACTGCGTCATAGGCTTGTCCAACTCCTGATGGAAACTGGGTCATGCCTGTGTACACAGTAAAATCAACTGTGTAGCCGTTGCTGCTGTCTGCCAGCACAAAAAGCTTGAAACCCCATTTAGTAGGTTTTGCCTTCATATACTGAGTCATGCCAGTATGAGCCTTGGTCGCCACCATCCGCTCGTCAATCGCCAGGTTCTGGTGGGGGTGGTAGTGGGCCTTACAGGCATCCTGGATGGAGACCATAGGGGGCTTCAGGCGAAACAGGCGGTCATGCTCTGGTGTCCCCTTCTTCTTGTCATTCTCCACATCTTGGTCAGGATCACTCAAGTGGACATTCCAGGAGATTACCAGGTACCTGTTCCGTGGCATGGCACTGGCTGGGAAGGTCAGGCTGAAAATGGAACCAGTTTTACAGTAATCCTGGACTGTGTTCATCTTCACCAGGGCAAAATAAAAGTTCAGTCCCAAAAACTTCTGGAATTCCTGGGTGGTGATGTCCGTCCATGAATATTTTTTGCCCTGTACAATATTTTTTGCAGCCTGTGTTCTGACACAGTGTTTTCACAACATCATCTGTGAAAAACAGTTTGAGCAGGTCCAGTGGTGTGTACATACTGGTGGAGCTTAGTTGATGTCCAGGGGTTCTTGCTGGGAGGAACCTCTTTGGCTCTGGAGCTGTGTCTGGATGCTCCTCTGTTTTCCAGGATGTGGCAGAGGCTGCTGACTGTGGCTTAAGAGGAGACCTGGACCTGCATCCACCTCTGGACCTGGCCCGTCCCCTTCTGGTTGCTGAGGGGGTTCTCTTCCTCCCAGGACCTCCAACTGATGGCTGCAGCACAGCAGAGGTTGATGGCTCTTCCTCCTCTTCTTCAGAAGAAAGAGCATAGTTCACTTTTCCTTGTCTCCTTCTGGAAGGTGGCAGAGCAGCCACAACAGCAGAGGAAGTGGAAGAGAGAACCGATGTATCAGGAGGGCCTGCCTGTTGTTGATGATCAACACTGTAATACAAAAAATATGAGAAAAAAGAAAAAAAAAACATTAGATCTTATAAAGCCTATCAGATTATTTTTCATTTCACTTCTCACACTATGTAATGTCTGAGTAAACCCCACACGTTCACATTCTTTACAGCTAACATGAGACTATTGAGCTCCATTCCCACCCAGTAAACAGCCAACCAGCCAACCTAACACAGGTGTACTAAAAAAAAAAATATGTACATTTTATTTTATTTATTTTGTTATTTCAAATAAGGCCACTTACTCTTCAGCAGGGTCAAGTCCCTCCTGGTAGACCACCTCCTCATCTGTCAGGAATGACTCTGCTCCTGACTCAGAGTTGCTGGTTAGCATTAGCTCCAGTCCGTCACCACCACCATTCAAAACTAAATTCATTGCTTCAGCAACAGTGAAGCACCTTTTTGCAGTCACCATAGTTCTGAAAAGAACTTTCCCCTCTCCAAGTAGTTCTGAAAAGAACTTTTTGTTTGTCTGTCTAACTCTCTCTATCAATAAAACTCACTACTCTCAAACTCACTAACCTATCTCTCCGACTCTCTCCTCTCCCACCACAAACACCGCGAAATTATGACCCGCGAAATTATTACCCGCGAAATTTGCTCTATATAAAACAAATAACAATAACTTTTGTCTACCATAAACCACAGTAAATGCAGTAAAAAACATACGTGCGCACAGGAAATGCGGACTAAGCACATGCCATATAGTGCGTAAAGCTTGTGTGTAAAGCTTGTGTACATTTCCACGTTCAAAAGTTGTTAGTAAATGTTTGTTTTGGCCATGAGAGATTATTATTCCTTTGTTTTCGATACTTGAAGATAACTATTTCACCTCACACTGATCTTTGGCTGCTGGGATTGGATGTCACCGTCATAAAAACAAAAGAAGAAGAAATCGGAGCATCTCATTGGTCGAGAGACCGACCGGAAGTCATCTTCGTTTACATCAAGCTTCAATATGGAGGTCCGCTAACATAATTTACACGTTTTTATCACAAAATGTAATGAATAATGAACTTATCTCGGAGTTATCACGGTGGAATTCACTGGATTGAAAACCTTCTCGAAAGGCTAGAATTGCCCCGAGCTCACCATAGATCGCCCAAAGAGTATGCTTGTGATAGCAATTTTCCCCATTAAGTTTTGTTGTGTGGTTCCCGAGATATTCTGCAAAGTACCGACGCTGTCGCGTGGGAGCGCCCGCGCACCCGTGGAGTTAGAAGGGTTAAGAAGACAGATCAGCTGTTTGTGTTGTGGGCAAAACTTCATACTGGGAAGCCTATCACAAAATAGCGGCTTTCTCATTGGATAGTTGGGGCCATTTCTTTGGCCTACAGCAGCAAGGGGCTTCATGCCCCAGTGGGTCTCCGCGCTCATTCTACTAGGGGGATGGCAACATCCTAGGCCCTGTTTAGAGGCTTGTCTGTCCAAAATATAAGCATGGTGGCCAGTTGGGCTTCACCTCATACCTTTGCAGGGTTCTATGTGTTGGATGTCACTGCGCTGCCCTTGGCATACCGTGCTGAGTGTGGGCTCCTCTGAGGGTTGTGGTCCGTCAGCCTAGGGAGTGGCAGTCGGTCTTCAAGATAAGCTTGTCTGGCAATACAGGAGCTAGTACAGTATATCCCCATAGTGAGATACCGAGTGGATGTTAGAAAGAGCACTTTAGGTTACAAAGGTATCTCCAGTTCTCTGATAACAGGAGTGAGGTATCTCACCAGACCACCCTCCTTGCGTGAAGTGAGGGAGAGGTGTGCTTATTTTGAATGAGCTGGCGATGCTGCATCACCCTCTTTATAGGGAGAGGACATTCCTCCTCTTGATACAGCCTATAGGGCTGGCATAATGGTATTGGGCTTCTGAGGAATACGCAGAGGGGTGTACCCCATAGTGAGATACCTCACTCATGTTTTCAGAGAACCGGGGTTGCCTTTGTAACCTAAAGTTTTTATCTTTAAAGGACCAGCAACAAGCTTATGTGCTCCCTTTAAAGGAATAGTTAAACATTTTATGAAATATATCCGCTTTAATGCTGACAGTGACACAACAAGGTTGACATCACTCTTATGTGTGCACAAGACTAACTGTAGAGTTGGAACCTGAAGCCAATCAGATTTGCTTGGCTCACCTCATGGAGGGAACAGCTCGACTGGCTCGGCCACAGTTAAAAAATATATCTACCAGTAACTTATACTTAAAGGAATAGTGCACCCAAAAATGAAAATTCAGCCATTATCTACTCACCCTCATACCGAGGAACGCTCTGGTGAAGATTTAGACCCTCACATCCCTTGCGGAGATCAGCGGGGGGGAGCGGCTAGCAACACCTAATGACTGACAGTGCCCCAGACTAACATCCAAGAACACAAAATTGAAATCACAAAATATCTCCAATATGCTCATCTGTAGTGATCCAAGTGTCCTGAAGCCCCGACATGAAAAGTTGTTTCGAATAACGTCATTTGAACTCTGTTTTTAGCCTCACTGTAGCCTGTAACACTGACTGCTTCTCTGTGCTCCGCACACTGTTAGGACTCTAAAACTTCACCAGAGCGTTCCTCAGCATGAGGGTGAGTAGATAATGGCTGAATTTTCATTTCTGGGTGCACTATTCCTTTAACATACAATCATTCGCTTAATATCAGATTTCTTGGCACATATGGCAGGAAAGCAAAATTTTCCAAAATGCTGAACTATTCATTAAATTTAGAAGACTGAATTGTCTCTGGGTCAGGTACAAAAAAAAAAAAAATAATAAAGGAAAACTTTCCTCAATGTCATAAAGAAAGGGCAGATAATAGTGTTGCCAGTCATTTGATCAACAAAATAATCAAAACAATAAAAAACAAAACAATGTTGACTGGTGGCAGACAGGATGTGAAAAGTGAAGTGAGGTTTTCCGATGCTATGACAATACTTTTATCTGACACTACCTGTCAGGTAAATGTAAACATAAGTTTTAAGAATGTGAACGATTAACCATTGCTGTCATGTTTCTGGTGAGGACAGCCTGAAATACGCACACAAGGAACTTATTCAGGGCCAAATGATTAGAGTGTCTTACTCAAAGCATTTAAGCAGCTCCCCTCCACTTTACGTGCCAGGTCTACGTGTTGGAACAGCTCATGTATGTGATGCAAGAAATTTAACTTGAATTTAACAATGCAAAAGGTTCTGTCAGGCCACGTTACAAACTGACACTGCCGGCAGTGGATCATACTGCTGCAAAAGGTGGTTTTTAGCACTGGCTTCTGACACTGAAATCACAGACAAAGTGGTGGCATTTGAGGGCTTCAAAATGAGAACAGGCTGGTTGGTCGCATGACCCTCACCTTGCAGGTAGTAGAAGTCTATCAGGCCACATGTGGTACCTTTAAATGTGCAGCATCAGTATTGGTTCAGTAGTCAGTGTTGCAGATGGCAAGATGCTTTTAAGAACTATTGTTTCCATCCAAGCTAAATTTATCTCTTCAGTCAGGAAGAAAAACAAGTAAAGCACAGCTGAGGTTTGGCCAGGCAACAAAGAAGTTACTGCTGCAATCAATCCAACCATCCTCACATCTCCCTTTCCAGAACTTTCTGACAGCACTCCTTTGTTTTTTGTTATATTTTTATTTGCCGGCCACTTTACTTGTCAAGCCAACATCTGCTTTGAAAGAGCTTGTAAAGAAATCAAAAGGCAGTTAAAGCCAAACTCAAATCTCTCATTCACCTTTGCTGAAGAACATCTGCAAAACCATTCTCATATAATTGAAAGCCTAATAACAAGTAAAATGAATGAGGTATTGTTCGAATAGTGAAGGTCAAAGAGAACTCTTTTAATAGGAATTTAAAAAATGTACATGTGTTGTAGCAGACATGGACACTGATAGTCCAAATATCCCTGGAGTCTAACTTTGATATAGTGAAATAGAACAGATGTCTTTGTTCAAGTACTGTAAGGAAGAGCAGTCTAACTTCCTGAAAAGACTTTTAGCCATCAGGAACACTGAGATGCACCATATCTGTCAGGGCATTATCCTAAAGAGCTGACACGACAGTATTGTTACCTGACTGCGTCTCAAGACAGAGTTTTTGCATGTTTTAACATTAATGAGATCCTTGGAAGGATACAGATCCTCAAAAGTGTCACTATGGGCCAAAAAAGCCGATTTAGTCCCTCTGGCTCCTAACGCTTCCCAGTTCTTCTGAAGGTAGTTCACCTTCAAATCTGATCTGCTGCAACAGCATATTTGACAATTGAAAGAATAGGATTTAGAGTACAATATATAACAGCAGACAAAGAGTGATTAAAGCACATATTTTCACCCATTGCAGTGAAAAGACGAACACAAGCAGGTGTGATGTGATGTAGACATATTGAGCTCCTGATCAGAGAAAGTCTTCTTTTTGTAGGTAGAATTGACGTTCATGAACAAGCACATAAAACTGGAACCATTTAAGCACCATGAACATTTAATGATACTAGTAAAACATGTATTTATTGTAGTAGAAGTGCAGGGACTGAGGCCCCACTACAGTCCTGGGTGCTGAACTCATAGTTATGTGTGCCCTCTTATTTTTGCCTCATTAAACATACAGCTCTGTGTCATGGCCATGAGCTGTGATATTCCAGGGGCTTGAGAGTAACGTTTGATTTTACAGAGTCAAACCTCATTAGAACATCTGTGATAGATACACGCATGCACGCATGCATGCACACACACACACACACACACACACACACACACACACACACACACACACACAGGGCTAATCTGTATTCATATTCAGAATTAAATTAGTCAAGAGGGCAATTAAATATAAGAATGCCTTTGTTCATTTTCCTGTGAAAGTATCATAGGGTAAGTGAGGCATGAACTCGTTTTCTTGACCAATGAGTCTGAATCACTCCTGGGGCAGGTTCCCCAAAGATGTGTGGTGGAGTTGTATCAACACAAGCCTTAAACATTTTAAAACCAAAAGCTGGAGTCCCTGGAAAGAATTAGAGGAGTTGTCAGTACAAATTTGAAAAGGGATTGGGCATGAAAGAGAGCAAAACCTGTGAGCTTGCTGGGGCAGACAAATGTACTGTCAACGCACCCTTTGCCAGCTAGCAGTGTATAACATCCAATTAACATTAAAACAATTATTATACCAGTTATATAAGTGGAGTACCCGTATGAACTGCTTCAAATACACACACTCTGGATTAACCTATTGTTGCAATATATAATGAAAAAAACAAGATGAAGACGCACATATTCATGAAAACAAGTTGATTAATAAACCCCAACGATGTCTTAATTCTAAGTATAATATGGAATTCCTTACGGGAACTTTTCCCTCACTCTTCTCACACTCACTATATGATTCCCGAGCGCGGCACCGCTGCTGCTCACCGCTCCCTCAGGGGATGGGTCAAATACGGAGAACAAATTTCACACACTCAGTTGTATGACAATCAGTGGGACTTTAACTTTAACTCTGCCACAAGATAGCAGTATGGTTCCATTTTAAATCAGGGATTAAAAGAAAAAGAAAGATTTATTAATCTTTTGAAGAGATCTTTCTAAAGAGCCTTAATAAATATAGTAGTCGATTAGTCATCAATTAATCATTGCAGCCCTACTTTAGTTACTTTTCAGATTACAATCATAGCCTTCCTGTACAGTGAAAGCCATGTATCTCTTGAATGTTTGTGATAAATTGAAGGACGAAATGTTTCTTTGTGGGTTGAGAAAATTCTTCTACTTCTTAAGCTAAAATTATTTAAAAAGCCACTGGATGAGCTGGAAAATGCATTGTCTTATCTGGTTGCCTGCGATCCACATGCCACAAAGGAGAACCGCCATAAGCTGTTGTTCACTGACATCTCATTTCCTCCTCAGGAGGATTTCTATGATCCAGGCTCTCACTGCAGATTCCTAGAAACAACACTCCACAACCTCAGACGGAATCTCAAGCAAGGCCAGAGGCATTATAAGAAGAGGAAAGCGACCAGTGACTGCAGCAGAATCGAGAACTCTGATACCATGAAGGATGGGCAATGCCAGCAACACAGATGAGTGGGTCACCCTCATTAAAAGGTTACGGCCCTCCGCTGAGAATCTCTCAGCTATCAAGTCAGGCATGGAGAAAACATACACCCGTTGCACAGCCTGGATTACCAAGGACTCTCCTACTGTTGAGGAAATACTCAACAAGTACCCACGATTTTTGGACATGCCAAGTCTTGTAGGTTGCTTGGTTCCCTGGTACTGGTTCATTTTGTTTCGCTCCACTCCACTCAAATAGGTTTTACTTATAAAGTTTTATGGTGAACATGTCAGCAGGCAGAACTCTTGTATCCGGCTAACACACACAAAGCTACATTATCATTAATTTTGGGTCATATTTATATTCACTTGATGAATGTCTTTAAATGTAGTTTGAGTTGGGTCACTATTAACTTTTCATTTCCCTGATTTAATGTTTTAATATTAGAATTTGTTAAAGGACAATTCGGGCAAATTCAACCTGGGTCTATAGGTTCCTAATATTTTAGTTTTAAAAGAATGAATCTGAAGATTTTTTTTAATTGCTCCTGTTATGCAGTAGTTCTCTCTGTACCCGCATCACCATAGCAGCTCATAATGGGAGCAGATGGATCTTACTCTGTTTGGGTTATTTACATCCCACAAAACCAAATTTTTTTCCACAGACAACATTAGATCCTTTTCAATCGACACTGAGGGGTTTATTTACTTACTGCTACGAAAACGTTGTTACAGGAGCTTCAAACTTGCTGTAAACATGCTGAGTGAGACTCTCGCATTCACTTTCATTTCACTGTGCGCGACTTTTTCAAACATGTCTGCTTCCTTGAAGTAAACAAACACCAAGGTGTACATTTGAAAAGGCATCTAATGTTGTCTGTGGGGAAAAAAAAAATATTTGTAGATTAGATTGTTCAGAATGTTTCTTTGTTCTTCTCTGTGTAAGCTTAAATCAGTGGCTGCCCTGGAAGCAAGAGTGTCCTCTCTGTTGATGGGTATTGAACAGATGACTGAAGGTATTTTTGTGTTAATATAAACCCCTCCAATTCAGGACACTAAGTTATAACCACCTCCTTTCCTTGTCTCGACATCTCGACATTTCTGATTTCAACCATCCACCTGAGGGGGCATTCAACAATTTTAAATATGACATTAAAAGTAGAGACAGTAAAAGTAATTCACTGGTGCACTGCAATATATTGCATGACACATGTATATTTTTTGTTTTGTTTTTCACTTCCAGATGAGACTTGTTACTCTGCCCTTGTGTTCCTAAAACACCTGCTTCCCCTGTTTGGTGCCAATCATTGCAGTCTGAGATCTGCAATAACAAACTTAACTGACTTTGCACCAGTATGTTTTCAGTCAAGTTCAGATTCTATTTACCTAATGAAAACATTTATCAGTACGCCGCTGATCACTTCTGTAAAATATCTCTCTCTTGATGTTTATCAGCCTGGAACGAGTATTGCATCACTTTGCCAGGATTCTGCAGCAACATCCACAGCTCACCAACCCCAGCTGATGTGCATTGGTGATTTGAAAAGCACAACCAGGCAGTACATCACTGTTGCCAAGAATGACAACATAACCATTCCTCTGGATGATGGACTGACGTGTGCTGTGGACAAACTTTTCAAACTGTACTGGGTCTGTAACCTGGCCTATCCAGCACCACTCAGCCCCGTCTTCACCTTTTTTGAGTAAGTCTATGACATGCCATTCTCCACCAAAGGACTGGAACTGATTTCACAGCTTAAAGCTTGTAAGTAAAGCAACATGTTCACCTGTCCAAAATGTGGTGAGTCTCACTTCACAGAGGTGAGAAACGTCATTTGGCATCTTTGTGCGATACAGTGCTTATCAGATGGACAAAATGTGAAAATTATATGCAGCCAACATGGCTGCCCAAGGACATATCACAACTTAAATTCATTTTCAAAGCATCTCCATAGAGCTCATTCTACAGTTTAATGTACACCATCAACGAGTGCTGTCAGTGTTCAACCAATTTTCCAGAGAGAGGCATCAAACAATTCAGCTGAAACAGATGATCCCATCACTGATGTTTTAGAGATTTCTAGTGGTGCTGTAGATGTAGAATCAGAGTCAAGAAACATGCTGAACTTAGTGATTGTGCAGCCTCTTTCGTGGCACAGATGTATGCATCATCTAATGTGACAAGAAGTGTAAACTGTACAAAAAAGTTGCTTGAGAGAACTGTCGACAGTTTGCAACAGGCCACAGCTTCTTTGCTGAGTAGTTTGGATGTACCACATGACAGTGATGCTGTTCAAGCATTAATGATGGAATCTGAAAGTGCTAAACACATATTTGAAAATGTGGACACAATATAAAATCCATAAATACTTCACTGAGAAGTTTTCCCTCATTAAACCACACAAAATTTTCCTGGGTCACAGGTCTGATACTGCATGAAAGGATGGTCTAATGAAACAGATTTTGGCTGCAGATACATGTCAGTACATATCTGTCATTGAAATTTTAAAGTTTCTATTCCAACATGAGGAAATGCAAGACCTCTTCAGAATAGGAAGAGCACTGATAACAAAATGCATGCTTACTGTGACAGGTCTCACTTCTCCTCAAGCCTGTTGTTTAAAAAGTACCCTGATGCTCTTCAAATACAACTGTACTTGATGACTTTGAAACGACAAACCCTTTGGGTTCCAAGACAAAAATACATAAGCTGGGAGCTGTCTACTTTACTTTGAAGAATTTTCCACCACAGTGCAACTCCTCTCTTGCAAATATTCACCTTTGTCTTCTGTTTAACTTTAGTTGATAGAGAGGTATATGGATTTGACAAAATTTTGCAACCACTTCATCTGCTGTATGGTATAGTTTGCCTGTTAACAGCAGATAATTTGGCAATGCATTCACTTTGTGGATACCTTGAAAGTTTTTCTGCAAACAAATTCTGTCAGTTTGGTATGCAACTCAACTTCATCTTCATCATATATGACCTGTGCATTTGTTTTGTCAATCATACAAAAGATAATTATCAGCAACATGTCACTCTAAATGAACCAAGCAAAACGGGCGTGAAAGAGGACTCCAGTCTGAATAAGCTTCAGTGTTTCCATGTAACGGAGAACATAAGTGTCGATATCATGCATGATATACTTGAAGGTGTAGCCCGGTTAGAGGTCAAATTAATGCTGCACCATTTCATTTATGAGGAGAAGCTGATGACTTTGGAACAGCTGAATGACCGGATTTCAAGTTTTCACCACGGGTATAGTAATGTGAAAAACAAGCCAAATGTCATTATGAACTTGAGATCTAGTGAAAGTGCAGTAAAACAGACAGCGTCTCAAATGTGGTGCCTTTCACTGGTCTTGCCCTTTTTAATAGGAGATCTTGTTGACAGAAAAAGTTAACATAGGCGTTTGTTGATTTTAATAAGGGAAATATGCAACATCATCTTTGCACCAGTTGTTACTAGTGGGCTTGCTGTATTTCTAAAAGAGCTGATAATAGAGGACCATACTCTCTTCAGACAGCTGTGTGACACAAGTCTCATCCCAAAACATCATTTTATGATTCATTATCCGAGGATGATGGTTTTGTTCGGTCCTCTGTCTAAACTCTGGTGCATGTGATTTGAAGCTAAGCACAATCCACTTAAAAGACTAGCACATGCAGTTTGTAACTTTAAAAATTTGTCAAAGACATTGGCTTTTAAACATCAGGTTCAACAGATGTATCACTATAAGCATATTGACAGTCTGTCTAAGAAAACTGATGTGCCAGATGCCTCCTGCTGCTGCCAGATGCCTCCTGCTGCTGCTGTTATCATTAGTCATACTTCTACTATTGTTACACATATGATTATTGTCATACATGTATACTATCAGATATTAATATATTATTATTAATTATAATATTATTACTTTCATTAATGTTGTTGTAAGCTACTGTCATTACCATCTGTCCTGCATCTCTCTCTGTCTCTCTCTCTTTCTGTCTCATTGTATTGGATTGCATTGGATTACTGTTAACTTATTGTGTTGATCTGTTCTTATCGGCTGTGAGGGTCCAAAGGACAGAGGGATGTCGTATGCTGTAAACACTGTACACTGTAAATATGTTTTTGGATGCAACTACACAATTGCTTAATGTTGATGAATGTGAATGTACTATTTTGGCAGTTAGCCATCTCATCTGTTCAGTTTAGATGGTTTTGGTGTGAGGTGCTGTTTTGGCTCCTTTAGCTCATTGTTGTTCTTTGTGATCATTTTAAGAATAATTATAAAGGGCTGGTGTTTCAAGTTTGATAGACCACAGAGAAAGTAAATGAATGTAATGTCTATGTCACAAATGTCTATGCATTAAACAAAATAAGACTGACAAGAAGACAAAAATCAAGAAACCAGCTCTGTTTTCATCAAAAAATCTGATAAAGCACTGCCTGCCCAGTAACAAGCAACAGATGAGAAATGTTAACAACTAGCTGGTGACGAAAGTGGAATATCTAGACATACTTTCTCAGGAGTTGGTAGAGATAAAAACAAAGTTAAGATGTAGTAATGATATATTTTCTGCTCTGTGTTTCACCAGCTGTATGTTTTAGATTTTAATACATTTACATTAACAAATTTACTTGTTTTTGTCTTGTTCCTGTAAGTGGAAATTGTTTACACAACGTGTTTTTCATAAAATGGTAACTGCACATTAATCCATTTAAACGCTTTTTTGTGTCAAAATAACGCATCTTTGTGTAAACCTATTTGACGCAATAGATGTGTTAAAAGAGGAGACACATTAGTTTTGTCAAATTTGACACAAAATGTGTTGTCCCTGAGCTGATGCAGCACGTGTTAAATTTTAACACATCATGTGTTGTTTTTAACACATCTGTACTAAGAGTATGTCACCCATGTTGATTAGCTGTCATCCAGCCTGAGGCTGAGGTACCCAGCATCTCTAAGTCTCCGCAGGCCAAAATGCAACCAATCTACCCAAAACAAAACAAAAAAAACCTTGATCCTTGAATGTTGAACGCCACTGCTCTACTTACCCTTCCTGTTTCACAATAGCCCTTGTAGCCACAAACAGCTCACAGCTGGAAATAACCTGGACGGCAGCCCAGTACAGTGCCTTTGGTTACACACTACTTTTATGCTACTAACTTGCCATGAAATGCACTACAGATGACCATGATCCATGAAATTTCTACTTGGCCAACACTTTTGCTCATGGCAGGATACTTCTGAATCTAATGACCTACAGTAATTCCCATCAGCCTCAGCTTTGTCTTTTCTTTCTTTTTAACTGAGATCAGTGTCAGTAATTTGTGCGTTATAATGTAGTGTTTTACCCAGTAAGCAACAATTCAAATATTTCTACGCATCCAACTATTTGTTTTCTATTGTGTAGTGTGCATTTCAAGCTCTTGAATCTTTCATTTTAAAGGACATGGCTTGTATCATTTCATGTCTGTCTCATTGTCAGAAAATCCCTTGAAACACGATTCTAAATCAAGGTTCCTGTTACTACAATAAAAGCTAAAAATTTTATTTCACAGCAAGACAGAGCAGAGACAACATGTTCTCACTCCTAACTGGTCACATTGCCACTTGTTCAGTGGATATGTAGATGTCAGAAGTATCCACGAGATGACCTCACTGTGTTGGTTGTTGATGTTTAGGGACTGCGAGTCAATTCACACCTGTTACATGTACTGTGTCTTTCAGAATAAACTTCTATAATAATAAATTGATGCTGCCTGGCAGTATATCATATTACTGTGAAAGGGTGGCTTTTCTTGTCAGTGTCTGATGCTGTAATCACTGACCAAGCAGCAGTATTTGATGACTTCGGAATGAGAACAGTTTATCAGAGATGAGGAGGTCAAAGATGAGATCTGCCAAAAGTGAGGCTGAATGGTTTTACGGGCAGGATGGGACAGGAAAAGAAGCATTAGGAAGGATGGCAATGCCTGTTTACCTACCTCACTCAGTAAATTTAAGTAGGGTCTGCAGCTAACTTTCACTGTGAAATCAGATGAACAATGTTATCAGTCTGTCTTTTCAAAAGCACAGTAGTGCATTAATGAGACAAAAGAGACCATCAGTTTAATCCACACAGATTTACTTACTTCTGTTACTTTTATCACTGAAAGAGACCCAAAACTGTACCCAGTGTGGTAGGCACCCAATTGCAGCCCCACAAACAAAAGGACAATATGTAATTGTCTTTGATGACCACCCGCAACATACAGAACAAGCAGATGTGGCCAAATGGAGGGCAGACGGACACTGTTGTCCCGACAACGCCACCTGGGGAATTGCACCCCAGAAAATACACTCTGAACGGTACCGTTACTAACAGAAGGTCACACAGGTTTGTTACACTAAAAATATAGGACATGACACAGACTTCCAAAAAGATAACAAATGTTTATTGATTAAAAATTCAAAAGTTTTAAAGACCACAAATATGTCACAAGATATACTGCCTGAGTGTCAAAATAAGACCACACTGGTAACTATGGTAGAAAATAGACAAATGACAGGAACAGGGCTTACAGTAGCTCGGCGGACAGACTAAAGCAAAAATAAAGGACAACTCAAACCAAAGAAAATCACTGCAAACCAAACCACCATGTGCCACACCAAATTAAAGGGAGTGAGGGGGATGCCACCACCGGGGAAATCAAACAAAACAAAATAAATACTGCTGGTAGTGGCACACTCAGGCAAATAGGTTGTACAGTTAAAACAGGATAGCCTATATTAAAACACACACACACACACACACACACACACAGCACCCACACACACAAACAGAAAATAATTAACCTAATAACTAATGGAAGGACAGAAACCAAATAATATAACGCAACAAATGCAACAAAATATTTATGCAGAACTAAACCAAACAAAACTCAGATGTGGTTTGGGGATCAAGAATAGTATGACATTAATCCCCCAAACTAATTAAGCGAGCCCAACAGCTGAATACTAAACCAAAGAAATAACGTAAGAAAATATTTAACAAAACAAATACACAACAAATAACAAATAATCTATAGACAAATAAACCAAATAAAGAAACAAAAGAAAATCGGTAACCACAACAAACAGGCTAACCTGTAAACAAATAAATCAAATAAGCAAAAAGGAAGAAATTAATCACACCAAAAGTGAATTTGTGGTATGATGTAGAACCCGAAGCTGCATGGAAACACAACGGGGTTACTGCGTGGTTTAATGAGTTCATGAAAAAACCTTTGTCTTCATGATTTTTTCCCCGTTAAAGGGTTTTTTTGGGGGGGAGTTTTCCTTATCCGCTGTGAGGATCCAAAGGACAGAGGGATGCCGTATGCTGTAAAGCCCTGTGAGGCAAATTGTGATTTGTGATATTGGGCTTTATAAATAAAATTGAAATTGAAGACTGATTTGGTCAAGTTTAGGGAAGATTGTGGTCAAGGTTAAAAACTATGGCTGTCAAATAAGTAATTTTTAAAATCACGTTTGATCACAGATTTCAGTAGTTACTTGTGATTGATCACATTTTCAATGACATGTTTAAAATTGTGTTATTTTGAATTTCAAAACAGTTTTGAAGTTCATACTTCCAAGGTGAAGCATTTCTTACCAGAGTGCCTTGATTGGGAATCAAATAAATGCAAAGAGATGTACTTTGTTCTCTCGACTTTTATATTTCTTTCTTTCAAATCAGTGCAGCACTGCTGAAACAGTGTGGCTAACATTATTGGCACATTCCAAAATAATGCTATGGCACTGTGGTTGCCTGCTGACATCAGACTGATTAGCTGCCCATCTGTGCTCAGCTCATAGTTCGTAGTGCAGCAGCATGCGATTAACGCGTTAAAAAAAAAAGTGTTATGTCCTCATCTTAATGACATCGTAATTAACACATTAATGTTGACAGCCTTATTAAAAACATGTTGACTGTTGATAGGAAATGGAAAATTGAGCATGGTTTCCTTTAACAATGGCTCTTTCTGAACTCCATCCACCCCAGCCTCGTCTCCAAAAAGTTTTAACAGATGTGTCATGTATAACTTTTTCGCACATCACATTCAAAGCATCAAGCTCAAAATAGAACAAGCTATTTTCACTGGTTAGTGTTAGTTCAGTAAAAACATAATGGTCCCTACATCGAGCTGTAACCCACAGTCATTGCCGTGATCTCTGAGTAGCAGTCATCAGAGATAACCTCCTGACTTAGCAGCAGGAGTGGGCTTGGAATAAAGATCATATCTTTTAATTAAACTTTCACTTAGTCCAAAGAGAGAGAACAAGAGAAAGAGAGAGAGAGAGAGAGAGAGAGAGAGAGAGAGAGAGAGAGAGAGGTAAGAAAACACCTAAGGTCTTCATTCTGCACCCGTCCTTGGTATTTTATATCTTGAGGAATTTTATGGTTGGCCAAACCTGTAGAATTTACATTGCGTTGGCAGATTTAGAGCTGCTGGGGTGTTGCATAGTGTCTTATAACATTACCAAGCATTTGCTGAGAAGCTCTGGAGCAAATGAAAATACTTTTACAAGACAGTGCATCTTTTTTCATTTCTTTATCACATTTGACAACTTGTCAGATCAGAAGAGTGAAAGTCTAGTGACAGGTTTCATATATCCATCTTTTCTGAAACACCATATTCATTGTGTCTGCTGGATTGCTTTTGTCAAACTGTGTTCAGCATACTGGAGTATAAACTCTTTAGAGTAGTGTTACCTGTGTTTTTTTTTGCTATTTGTTTAGGTTTGTTTTGATGACTCACAACTTAATACCCACAGCGTGCATGATGTTCAAACTTTAAAGTGCTGTTAATCTCTGCGAACCCCCTTTCGTCATTTGAAGTTTCTCAAAGTAATTCTGCCTGACAGCCAAGAAGACACGCTTTGACAATAATGAAGTGTAAGTACAGCAGAGTGTTTCCTCTGGACTGCTCTGCTCCTCATTCTCCACTTCCAGCAACTCCATTAATCATAGGTAATTAGACAAGTACTTTCTTGCCTTATTATTCATTTGATCACAGTATACTGCAGTGTTTCCCTTCACAAAATAAGACTGGCTAAATGAAATGCATGCATTTTTAGTAAACAACCTGAAACATGATTTTTGCAGCTTGAAAAAGGAGAAAATGTTGTAGGCTAACTGCTTAAAAAAATGAAGAGAAAACAAATCAGATCTTAATGAACAAATAATTCAACTTGAAAATCTTTACTAATGTACATTTTATAATTTGTTGAGAACAAAATGACATAACGACGATCAATGGAAACCAAAATCTGTATACCACTGAGGGCTGGATTCAAAATCCCACCAAAAAGTAAAAAATGACTTGCTGATCAAACTTGTGTGACCCTATGCACTCCCAACAATGTCTGGGCGTGCTCCTGATGACACGGTGGATGGTGTCCTGGGGGATTTCCTTCCAGACCTGGATCAGAGCATCATTGAGCTCCTGAACAATCTGTGGCGGTACTTGGCGGCATTGGATGCACTGATACATAAAGCCCCATTGGCGCTCAGTTGGATTTAGGTAAAAGGGAACGAGAGGGCCAGTCAATGGCATCAGTGCCTTTGTCATCCAGGAACTGCCTACACACTATGGTCACATGAGACCAGGCATTGTCCTGCACCAGGAGGAACCCACTGTACCACTGTGAGGTCTTACAATCGCTCTGAGTATTTAATCTCAGTAGGTAACAGCAGCTATAGTACTGTTGGCTATGACATAGAGCTCTGTGCAACGCTCCAAGGATATGCCTCCCCAGACCATCACTGACCCACAGCCAACAGGTCATATGCTGGATGATGTTTCAGGTAGCATAATGTTCACCACTGTCTTCAGACTTTTTCATGCCTGTCATATGTGCTCAGTGTGAACCTGCTCTCATCTGTGAAAAGAAAGAGGCAGCAGAGGTGGACCTGCCAATTCTTGTGTTCTTTGGTGAATGCCAGTCGAGCTGCACAGTGCTGGGCTGTGAGCACAGGTCCCACTAGAGGACATTGGTTCCTCATGCCACCCTCATTGAGTCTGTTTCTGACAATTTAGTCAGAATGCACACCAGTAACCTTAGAGGTCATTCTGTAGCACTTACAGTGCTCCTCCTGCTCCTCCTGGCACAAAGGAGCAGATACCAGTCCTGCTGCTGGGTTGATGCCCTTCCACGGCCCTGTCCAGCTCTCCTCATGTAACGGCCAGTCTCTTGGTATCTCCTCCATGCTCTTGAGACTGTACTGGGAGACACAGCAAACCTTCTTGTGACTGCACGTATGGATGTGCCATCCTGGATGAGCTGGACTACCTGTGCAATCTGACTGGGCTGCAGGTACAGCATTGTGCTACCAGTAGTGACAAGGACACTAGCAGAGCACAAAACTAGACAAGAATCAGTCAGGAGGGATAAGAAGAGAGCAACTGTCTGTGACCACCACATGCAAAACATTCCCTTTTTGTGGGTTGCTTTGCTTTTGGCTTTGTTACGGTCTTTGGACCTTTGTGCATTTGATTTTCTGTGTTTAATGTGCTGTGAATGTCATTGTAGGGGTTATTCGGCCAGCACCTGTCAATCAGTTATGTGTGTGTCTAATTGTCTGCTTTTCTGGAGGGAGTCCACGGCGAACCACGCCTTCAGCCCGCCCTCCTCTGCTGCTGTTCAGTGTTCCCCCGCTTGCAGGTCGGCTGCCCCCCCCTTGCTGTTGTCATCAGTTCCAGCCAATCATTGCTTCGCCGGCCGCTCGTCTGAACCTTTAAAAGCTGCTCGGAGTCCACGGCAATGGCGGCTGTGATTTAATCTGAGCAGTCCGCCTCGCCCCGTTTGTGTCACAACTGTATTCTCTGTTGTGCACTGTAAAATGTGATTTTGCCTGTTTGTTATTTTAACATGTTATCCTATGTTAGTAGGACAAATGATTACTGAGGTTGTTATATTAACATGAAATTATTAGTTAAAAACGTCTCAACTACAAAATAAATGCTAAATTGAAAATCCATGTCCAACTGAATTAGTAATGTATGTCAACTTGACTTTGGAGACAGTGCCAGGATTAAAACGCCTGCGTCATCATGTTTTTGTGACTTGAAATGCATTATGGGCAGCTGCAGGTCCGTAACATGTGCTCCGTCCCTCCCATCCCCCTTTCGGACGCAACCTGGAGGCCATTGTCTACAACATTTTGTTTCGGAGTTGAAACTATTTTAATATCTATTTTACTCTGTGAATTAAGGATTTATTCTGACGACACCACAGACGGTGATTGCTGAAGACGTTTTTGGTGAGTTTTCTTTTGTTTTTCTGTCAAGTTTAGATATGTTTTGTGGTGGTTTAACAAGGTAACTAAGCTAGTCTTTGATAAGTGCATGAGAGAAACTTGAATTCAGAAGGTGTACTGTTGTATTTTTCTGTTTGATAAGGAAAGTAATTATGAAGCTACGAACTGTAGCTCACACTGAACATTCACCGTTACATTCATGGTGTACTGCTAACCTGACCTCCAGCTCACCTGTCTGTTCACTCTGTTCTTTACTATTGTGAACATGTTGAATTTGATATTTATTTTATTTACATATGTTTATCTTTTTTTTTTTTTTTTTTTAATTTTAAAATTCAACTCTTTAGATGTTAAATACATTTTGTTGCTGACTGTCCACAGCAGTACATTGCGGAGCTTCCTGCACCGGTACTCCCACTGCTTCTCCATAATGGGCCCTGCTTAACGCCATCTATAAAAGGTAATACACTGACTATGGATAAGTACCTCATACAACCACACTTCAGATAATCTGAATTATCTCTCTGAGTAGTAATAAAGTGCTCTTGAAACTTGCATGCGTGCATCAATGAAATGTTCAGATATGCAACCAACAAATTATTAATTGAGATGTTTATGTCAGTGCATTATACAAGCAGTTCTTAACCTGAGGGTCAGAATATCACGGGTTGTTGTGAGGGGATCACAGGGGGTTATAGAAAGGGTGCTAGAATGAAAGTTCAGAAAAATATTGTTTAAAGTCGAAACAGGAAATGTGAAAGCATTCTTAACTGAGTGTTTGTTTTTTTTGTATTATCTTTTTCCATAGGTCTTCGTGATGACAACTGTGGCTTTTTCTTCTGCCCTTTGATTCTTCTTTGTTTTTTTTAATGTTGAATTAAGTGGACTTGTAAACTTTGTACCTTTTTTTTGTGGAAATCATAAGCGAATCATTGAACATTACCAAAGTAGCCACAGACATTACGGAAGAAATTGTCCACTGCCCTGCATATACAAAGACTGTGCACAGTATTTCAAATCTAAAAAATCCACTTGAGAGATCATGGGCTCATAGAACGGAGTAGTGGACTTGTTGGCTTTAAAGTAAAATGCTTATTGTGTGACTTTGAAGAGGCAGTCGGCCTAAAGCCATATATTGCTCATCTTGGGAAGCACCTGAGGAATAGGGAGACTGTTACCTGTCCTTTTAATCACTGTCTTTTCAAGTCAAATGTTTTCTCTAGTTTTATATCACATAAATCTCGTTGAGTGAAAAGAGACTGTATTGAACAAATTATCTTACTGATCGTGTTTCCAGGCCTGAAACACAAGCCTAAACACCATTTTCTGGAACACTATGCTCATTTAATCCACTGCTTTGGACCACTGGTTGATTTTTGGACATTACGTTTTGAAGCTAAGCATAGCGTTTTCAAGAAAGTGGTTTGTGATGTCAATTTCAAAAACATTCTAGTGACTCTGTCCCTTAGACACGAGCTTATGTTGGCATACTACCTGGACATGCCCAGCCTGCTTAAACCAACAGTGGAAGTAAAAGGAGTATCAAATATTTCCCTGGACATTGTGGCCTCCTCTGTCAAGCAAGTGATTGAGAAGAAATGTAGAACTCTGAGCGGTGTATCTCTGGCCACAACCGCATACATACATGGAACAAGATACACCAAGGGAATGTTCGTGTCAGTTGGAAGCACAAGTGGACTTCCTGATTTTGTAAGATTGTCCATGTGTTGCTTGTATGCAACAAGCTATTCTTTCTTCTTGAACCTTTCTCAGCTTGGTATTTGGAGCGCCTCAGATGCTACAAAGTCTGCAAGAGAGACCCTGCTCAACTGATGGTAGCTGAACCTGAAGACCTGAACCACTACATTCCATTGTCAGCATACACTGTGCAAGGCTGACCCGTGGTTTCACCGAAGGCGTTTCTTGTACATTAAGGTATTCAGTTTGTTAAAAATGTAATTTCTATTTTTCCACAGTTGGAGTTTGGAGCATCAGCTTACAGCTTCTGTCTTGTCTTTAACAAAAAAAGGTATGTTATAAGAGTTTTTTTTATAGTTCAGTAATTAAGTGATATTCATGGAATAACATACACCTGGTGCACACTGCCTACCTGAGCAGTACATGTGCATCACAGAACCTCTTTTCATTTCAGTGCACATATTAACAAGTTCGAGTTCAGGATGATACTTCCATGCACAAACAAATAACCGAGACACTAAAAAGACCTGATCATAATATGAATACTACTGTTAATATGACCACACTCAATCCGATTGTGAAATTATGTAACATCTGTGGATTTTTTTTCTTTCAATTTTGAGACAGTTTCATCATGCTGCTGCGCATCATCTTGAGCGAAAATGACATTAGAAGGGTTACCATTGACAACTTGCCTGAGACTGTTGATGATTTCTGCTCAATCCTGAAGACCAAACTGGGACTGGAGGGCAACCTTGTGATTCAGTATCAAGACCCTGAATTTGATAATGAACTGTGCAATTTAAGTAGCATGTCGGAGCTTCCTAAAGATAAAGCAACTTTGAAAGTGCACACCAAGTCTTCTGAATACTACCACACAGACTCAACTCTAGACACAGCAAGCCTGTCATCATCTTCCTTCGAGGAGGACCCAGTGGTACCCAAACTCGTCAGCTGCCTCAACCATTTGTCATTCCTGCCTTTTCTTTTGATGTTGAGTTGAAACTGAAGCAAGGAAATGAGGCCTTCCATAGAGATGGGACCCTTCTTGACATTTCAAAAGACTTGAAATCAGACATCTTAGACAAGTTAGCAGAAGCCATATATGCTCACAATCCCTACCCATCACATGATGAGTATGATCATGTGGCCCAAGCTCTCATCAACAAGCATCCTTGTTTGAAGGAACCGGGGTCTGTCAGTGGGTGGTATTGCTGGAAGTTCAGTTTAAAATTCAAAATGGGCAACTCCCGGCAGAAGATGCGAGTGGCTGGATGCTCTGAGCTCAGAGTCAATGCACGTACCTCTGGATCAACAAGTTCAAAAAGACTAAAGAGGGCCAGAAAGTCAGAAGTGAACTTCCTGCCAGATTTTCCAGAAGGGAAAGCCCAAAGTGACCTTGAGATAGAGAGATCTGACATGGTCAGTGAGATGAAGAAAAGAAAGGTTGACTGGAAGCAAATTGGTGAAATGATGAGTAACACATTCCCTTTACGGAGGAAAGAGATTGTTGAGGATGAACCCCTTGTGGCACAAGTCAAAGACAGGTGGCCATCCTTGTTCTCTGAACGGCAAGTAAAGTGTTTTTGAGTGGTTTTCTCAAATGAAATATTGCTCTTAAAGGGATAGTTTGGATTATTTGAAGTGTGATTGTATGAAATATTTATCCATAGTCATTGTATTGCATACAGTACTGCAGAGGTGCTGGTGTCAGAAGCTAAGTAATGTACACTTAAGAATATTTTCACCACTTAACCTTTGTGTGACTTGTGTGTTTTCCCATCATAAAAGGCTGTCTGGTGGCAAGATAAAGTATTTTTTTTGTTTTTATGGTGGACCTTTTGCATCTTTTGTTGCTGGTGCTTGTCTCTGCTTCTCGAAACTGGGGGTGTGCTGACCAGCATCTACTGTAGCTACTACACTAGCTATGAATAAGTGTCTCATACAACCCCACTTCAAATAATCAAAACTATCTCTTTAAACTTAAATAAGAAAGTGTCCAGTTTGAGTACTAATTAAAAACATACTCTTTGACTGTTTTTGTTTGTTTTTTTAATCCACATCCACAGATTGAAGCAGAATTTGCTCACCTTACATCTGTTGACCTGAAGGGCTCCTTCTTCACTGGGCTGGACCAGTATCTGGCAAGGTTCCTTGAGCTGTACAAAGCAAAGAGTGGCATAGTGGACCTGACCAGGCTGATGAGATGTCTCAATGATGACGTAAGTGTTAAAAATGTTTGTTCTTCATCCATGCCTCCCACATTTGTTGTTAGCATCTTCCACACCATATCTGTGGAACTTCCTTCCTGATCTGCAGTACAGATATAAAATAGTGCACACAGCTTGTTCTGTGTTGGATGGCTTTTTTATCCTCAGATCTGAACCCCAAATAGGGAGTCCTGTGTTGCAATCACTGACATGAATAAAGATTGACAGCTCGTCTCCACTTCCTCCCACTGTCCAAAATGAAGCCTAAATATCCCAGATACAAGTGCTGCCATCTTGCGCTGGTGACATTATTTGGAGCCAGAGTCTGTGCAGTAGTGATCAGGGTTGGAATCAAGGTATTGAGTTCCCGCCCATACAGCTGGTAGACTCAGTCATGAGCAGAGCTGAGCTGTCAGTCATGACATAAAAACCAAAAATTGGGGAAAAAATTAATTTATTTGTACTTTGACTTCTTTGTTTGGCCCATGTCCTATCTATTTATGTGGAGGGGGATGGGTTTGTGACAGCTCAGCCACACCA
Organism: Epinephelus cyanopodus; assembly: GCA_026686955.1. Lineage (NCBI taxonomy): Eukaryota > Metazoa > Chordata > Actinopteri > Perciformes > Serranidae > Epinephelus > Epinephelus cyanopodus. Next base: position 4,068,666 of record CM048928.1, read on the forward strand.
GATGCCAAAGTTCCCCAAAGCCCTGCCCACTTTCAGTCAGTGCTCATGTTAACAAATTGCACTGACCATACCAAATGCCTCGTGGCATTCTGTGGGTGGCTCGTGATCTGCAGTGATAGTTTTGCAGTGTGTTCTGTTTTTTTTTCCAGGGCTGCGAGTGAATCTGGCCAGAAAACACAGTGATCGTGTAAACCATGTAAATGATATATTATGTATGATCTAAACAATCTGATTCTGAAACGATGAATGAAATTTGCATCTGCACATCTAATGTAAATAGTAGGGCTTCTGTTTGCACCAGGATTGACATTTCGCAGGGCTTCGTGGCACTTCAGCATCCTGTGTGTCCCTGGCATGACCTGTACTGCAGCCAGCCACCAGGGGGCGATTGAGATGTTCTGGTTTGACTTTTGGGGAGCTCTCATTCTCTCCATTTTATATATATAGATTTCCCTTTGATACTAATTGTGCACTACAATATAGTCATAGACAGCTCATATCAGTTGAATTAACCAATGAATGAATTTCTTAATACTGTGGTATACCTTAATACATGATACTGCCTAACGGCGGGGACAGACTGGAGGCCGCCTACTTCCATTCGACACCCATGTTAATCAGTTGGCGCTATCTGTGTGAACAGATAGCGCCCTGGCGCAGAGCTCTGCTGCCGGCTCACAATCACCAGCGATGGTTTCAGCATATGTTCTCCGCGGTCCGTGAGCGAATCTGGAATCTAGAAAACACTGATAAGCACAGCAGATCCTTAAAGTCTTTAAAACAGTGGCAATTGCTATAAGACTGCAAGGGAAGCTCATCTTCCCCTAAAATGTCAAAAAATAAGTGGTCAAATATGTACTGTTGTGTTTACATTTCCTTGACTAAATATGCGCTAGAAAGCGTTCAACTTTTGTTCAGAATCAGCTACTTATCACAGGTCACTGACGCGACTGTCTTCTCATTCTTCCCCGTAGCGTCACAGTGCATTAAACAGTGTAGAAGCTCAGTGTCCAAAGACTTCAATAGGGAAGCATAGAGTGGGTTGTTCCACTGCAGCGAAACTAGACAGTCATTGGATAAATGCTCGGCTTTGTCCCGCCCATCGGACGCTCAGCGTCTCTGGGGTCTATGGGGCAGTGGGCTGGCCTCGGCTGGCCTGGACGCTGGGCTTCTGCATGATGATTGGATGATCTGTCTGAGGCTGAATCCCTTTTTGAATGACAGCGAAATGAGCGAATTGAGCGATCTTGAAATATAAACCACCACCGGAGCGATTTTCAAGTTTCATGCCGTCGTTCCGAGTTGATGTGGAGACTTTTCCAATCCTCTTAGTGACTTTTTCTTTGTTAAAAACAACTAGCGACAAATCTAGCATGTTTTTCTGGTGTTATTGGAGACTGTACTCGTGTTTGGAGACTCTGACTTCTGTCGCTCTGCAGTTACTGTCCCCAACGAGCAGCGGGTGCTGCTGTGAGCCCTCCACTGTCCCAAAGCACTCACAGGCGGTCACACTAGCAGCCCCAGCTAGCGAGCGAGCTAGCAAGCTGCACATAATGGCAGACAACTTGAAATTAGAGTTTAGCAGCAGGGCAGATTAACAGATTGATTTGGTTCAAAGGGTGGAGAAAAGTTCTTTTCACCCATCTGAAAATCTTTGAGGTGTGTTTTGCTGTGGTTCTATGGCATGAGTGTGGTTGAAAAACAGCTTCAATTAAATGCTCCTTTTATAAGTTACTGCCTCGCCACAACATGACAACTTTTATGATATAAACTTAAAGTGAGCTTCCCCTGTTTGAAAGACCAGCAACCGCCACTGCTTTAAAAGTATTACGTTTGATTTTAAAAATGTAAGGCCATAAAATGTCTTAATGTCTTATTTTTACTTGTGAGAGGTCTTAAATTGGAACAGGCCCCAGGGCGCTTCGCCCCCTGTGTGTTTGTGCCGTAGGCCCCCAAGCTCTTGTCATGATTTGTGACTGGACAATTAGTAGCCTACATTGTTTCATCTTTTCTAGAATTCATTATAGAATGGATACCTTTTTTTGCTTGCATGTTATAATTAGCATGACCAAATGGTAATATTGATCACATTAAAATAACTGGCCTTGTTCTGGTTTTTCATATTCCAGTGATTACATTTTGGTGGAATGCTGAAACACAGTTTAGTAATATTTTTAACTGTTTCCAAGCAGATAGTACTCAAACAATAACTGGTATTTGTTCTGTTTTTTTTTCCTTTTAAATAGAGCTCCACACACCAAAAGAGGACAGTTCTTCTGCTGGGCCTTCCTCACTTTCTCAAGGACGATCCCTCCTGTGTTTTTTAAGACTGTCGAGGTAAGCATTGTTTAATTTCTTTATTACAGTGGTCAAGAATAAGTTAAGTTAAAATGGCCTGTAGGGCCTGCATAGTGATACCTACTAAAATATACATAATAAACATGTGCTTTCTGTAGGAGTTTGACAAAAATATGCACTCCATTCCTTCACAAAAATAATTGAAAAGATCTGTCCAGCTTAGATAAAATTGATTCACATTTGACACCAGGTTTGGTCTAAATCAGCAAATAGAACTTTGTTCTGTGGCCATAATGATGATGATCATGAAGATCATGATGATGATGATCGGTATTAACATGACTGAAATGGTAACCCTGTTTCTGTTCTTATAGCTGCCAACATATATACATTACTGCTAGAACAATTAAAGATGGTAAGATATTTTTGCTTTCTTTGAAATCTTGTGTAGGCCACAGATGATGAGGACACGCTCACAGAGGGGATGAAAGTTGGTGTTGTGATGGTGAAGGACGGAGAAGACATCATTGACACGTCACTGGTCCTTGAGGAAGCAGTGATCCTGTCTGATCTGAAGGACATCCCACGTGCCATTGCCTTGCTGATGGGTCTTCTTTTTGCTCTCAACATAGACTATCCAAAGGAACTGAGGTACACAATCAGAAGGTCCTGATGGGTGGAGGACAGTGTTCCTCACTTGTGCATGGTTTAAGAAACAGACTCCTGCGAAAAACCGTGTGAGATTGTGCTCAGATGACTCATCTCATGCCTGAGTGTTAAAACTTTCTGGTATTCAAGTCGAGTTCTTATTTTGTTGTCTATTTTGTAGTATTTGCAAATGCTAATTTTTCTGTTTTGTACATTACTAAATAAGCAGATGCATGGCAGCCAATTTCTGACAGTAAAAGAAAAAATGTTCCCCATAGAAAATTGGAATTATGAGATTAAAAAAAGTTGAACTTGTGAGTTTAAAAGTTGAATTGATGAAAAATTGTGAACAAAAAAGTCGAATTGATGTTGAAATTCTGAGATTAAAAAGTTGAACTTGTGTGTTTAAAAAGGTCAAATTGATGAGAGAAAATGTCCAAATTAAAAAGTCAAGGTTGTGAGTTTAAAAAAGTCGAAATTATGAGTCAGAATTTCCACTGACTTACCATGGGAGCATTTTTTTCTTTAACACGTGGAAATGGGCTTCCATACAGATGTAACTGCAGACAGTTTATAAAGTCTATGTTCAAGGCAAAAGATGGACCTATTGCCATGACACTTGCTAAATTCCTCTGAATAACTACAGTATACTGTATGGACCTCTGTTCTTTAACAAAGATCCTCACGATCATTCATAGTTTTTGAATTATATATTTTTTTGGTTCAAAATTTTGCGTCGTTTGCATAGTGTTGTCTTTGTATTCAAGACACAACAATTTTAACGATTAGTCCTGTGGAATTGGTTGAGATTTTACATTCAACAAATGTTAGATGCTGAGTAGTGTGTGCATGTTGCTGGACAGTGCTGTTTATTTGTTGCTATTTTAGCATTTTCAGTTTTATGGTGACAGGCATATGTGCCGTTGAAGAAAATGTTACACATGTAAAGCCACTCATTCTTGGAAGTATTGACAAATTGATACTTGAAATGTTAAGTTTTTAATTTTATGCAGGGGGTCGAGCAAGTCTTGATCTGTTCAAATATGGCCTATGGTGTTGGATGTGAATGTCATCCTTGATCTTTCTGTGGCCCTCCACTGACAGCATTTTCATTTTTAGTGACAGCCAGATGAGCATATGTAAAGCCATTCATTCTCTTAGATGGCAGTATTGTCACATAATACTTGCAATGCTGTAAATGTTAAGGAGGTTGAGTAAATCTTGACTGTTGACAAAGTGCATGCAGCAATAAATGTTTAACTGGTTGCATGGTAATTGTTTGTCTTATTTCTCTTTGAAACAAACTTGCTATAGCCATTAACTACAGGTTACTATAATATTTATTTTTGTTAAAGCACTTTTTTTAAATTTAATTCATTTTGATTAGGTTTTGCGAAGCATGATTTTGAATGACTAGGTTAAATGATCAATCAGAAATGGAGTTGGAAGTTTAAACTGGAAATGGAGTTGAATAATGTACAAATTTAAATCTACTGTACTAAGACAAAGTTATTACAACAGGCTACATTAGTTATGTTGAAATGGATGTTGAAGTTCAAAGACATCTTAGATAAATTCAATAGATTAATTAATTTAATTCAAATGACCTGACACTTTTAATTAAGCTAAAATAGATTTGCAAATTCAAATAACTATCCTAAGCAGTTCAATCAATTAACAAATCCAAGTCAACTTAAATGAAACAAAAGGATTACACAACTGACCATTTTAATTATGTTCAAATACGTTCAAAATAATGAGAAGCAGCCGTGTACATTCGGTGTAAGGAGGAATAAACAGTTAACAAGTCAACTGCTGAGTCTGCATTATTATGTGAAAAGAATACTCTGACAATTTGGGAGTCATAACCTTCTCTATCATTTTCATATTGAGACAGCAGTTAGCATGGCATGTCAGTACATCTTGCGCGCAGGGATACACCGGTGTGCAACAGCTGCAGCTGGCTCTGGGACAGGTTCACTAGGTCACTCGGTAAATGGCAAACAAAGAGACGACACGGACGATATTACTGACCCGACTGAAAGCTGTCCATCAGCTCCTGCAGGCCTGGGGCATTTTTTCCAGTTCATCTTAGGAACATGAAAAAAAAGTTTCAATCACGCCAGGATTAGTGATTGCTGCAAAGTTTTCACTCCTTGTGATGCACTCTCTGCGGCGGTTTTCCTCCTGATGATATATCTCCCCAACGATGGCAACACCGAATCCCACTATGTGCAGGAAAATAGTAGCGGAGATTCAGCCTCTCTCATCTCTGCTCAGCATTCAACACATGGAGTTCCTCATCTGTATGCTCCGGCTCAAACAGGTATGGCTCTGGATCTGTGTCCGCTACAAGAAACTCTTCAAAATCACGTTCAAAGTCGTCCATTGCAGCTGCTAAAATCCAGAGACATCGTTAGGCTAAATAAACAGCTGAGTTTTGTTTACAAGCTACGTCTGTGCCTGCTCACCGGTGTATCCCTCCGCGGATCACAGCGCAGGGCGTACTGACCCTCTATCAGCGCAATGCTAACCGCTGAGACCCAGCCACTGGACGTACAGACACAAAAAAGACATTGATCACGTTGTCTCAATATGAAAATGATAGAGAAAGGGCATAACTCCCAAATCGTCGGAGTATTCTTTTATGTGAAGATACACAATGAAGACATAACATAATCCTAACACAGCAAAGCTGTTACCTGCAGCCTTCGCTTGCAAAGCTAACGCTACTAACGTTAGGTCAGTCCAAGTAATTAGTGGAAACATGCTAACATGCTAACGTTACACACAAGTTAGTAGTAAAGTAAGACCTGTTCATAAATGTTCTGGTGTAGCTCTGAATTTCTTATAAACTGAGGACAACTGCCTGCTGTATATTTGTGTTCATGGTCACAGTCACAGATAATTTTACATGATGCTCCTTCGTTATCTGCCATGACAACAAAAGTACAACCAAGTCCTCATAAATACATCTCTGGTAAAACTGTTAGGTGTTATGTGTTCAGCAATGCCCATTGCGTACTGCTTCCTCGAAAAACACCGTAAACACAGCTCCTTCTTCTTCTGTGGTTTAATCGCTGCGGGCCGCTGGGGGCGAGGCAAGGCAAGGCAATTTTATTTATATAGCACAATTCATACACAAGGCAATTCAATGTGCTTTACAAGAGAAAACATTAAAGGAACAATAGATCATTAAAAACAAAAGCTAAAAGCAAGACAATAAATAGTTAAAAACAGTGCAGAAAATGCATTTATATGCAAACATAAAGCCATAGCAACAGCAGACAAATATAAAAACAATAGCTACAGATTATCCTAACAACAAGTTACATATCTATTTCACTGGTAAGCTGCAGTAAACAGTAATGCTTTAAGCCCTGATTTAAATGAGCTGACAGTTTCAGCCGACCTCAGATATTCTGGAAGTTTGTTCCACAGGTGGGGAGCATAGAAACTAAAGGCTGCTTCACCGTGTTTGGTTTTGATCCTGGGAACACTGAGTAAACCTGTTCCAGATGATCTGAGGGGTCTGGATGCTTCATAACATACAAGTATATCAGAGATGTATTTAGGCCCGAGACCATTTAGTGCTTTATAGGCAAGTAACAAGATTTTAAAGTCTATCCTTTGACACACAGGAAGCCAGTGCAGTGACTTAAGCACTGGTGTAATGTGCTCCACTCTCTTGGTGTTGGTGAGGACTCTGGCAGCAGCATTCTGGACGAGCTGCAATTGTCTGATTGATTTTTTATCAGGCCTGTGAAGACACCATTACAATAGTTCAGCCTGCTGAAAATGAAAGCATGAACAAATTTTTCTGTATCTGGTTTAGACAGAAATTCTTTTATTCTTGCTATATTTTTAAGGTGGTAGTAGGCTGATTTAGTAGTTGTCTTAATGTGACTATTGAAATTTAGGTCTGAGTCCAGAACTACACCAAGATTTCTGGCTTGATTTGTAGGTTTTAGTGTCATGGCGTCAAGGTGAGCACTGACTATTGATCTTTGTTCTTTGGGGCCAAAAACAACTATTTCAGTTTTGTCTGTGTTTAGTTGTAGAAAATTCTGGCACATCCACATATTGATTTTGTCAATGCACTTATTTAGCAGGTGTAGGGGACTGTAGTCATCTGGTGACACTGTTATGTAAAGTTGTGTGTCATCTGCATAAGTATTGTAGGAGATGCTATGATATTCCATAATCTGAGCAAGAGGGAGCATATAGATGTTGAACAGAAGAGGCCCAAGAATGGCGAGCATAATCACTTCTGCCTCAGGTGCCGTATTCTGGTTTTCTGACTTCCGCTGTGTGTCCGACCTGAGCTAGGCTACGCTAAATAGCCATATAGAGAAAGGCTTTTTTGTTGCTGTTGGGTTCAAATAAATATGCGTATCTCCAAGGGGAGGTGATATGAACTAGGGACAGTTTTATTAATGATAAAAAGTTCCACACAGCTGCTTTAAGCTGAAATAGATTTGCAAGTTCAAACAACTACCCGAAGTAGTTAAATCAATTATGAAATCTAAATCAACCAAACTAACACAGATGTTTACACAACAAGGAATATTTAATCAAGATAACAAATTATTATTTTTCACTTGACTTAGAATTTTAAGGCAGCCCTTTCACTCATATTTTTAGGTTGAAACAACATGTTAGATTTTACAGTGTGGCTGCTGTGAGTATCTGAGGGCATTAGGACCAAGCTTCATAGCCTAGGCACATACCTTTTGCTCACACATGTAAGTTTTTCCTGTTTAACTCACTAGACTTATGGATGTTGGTCTGAGTGTGTTTTGTTTGTCAGGTTAGTCATAGAGCAGATAGGTAGAGATGTTTTTTTTTTTTTTTTTTATCTGGGTGGCCTTCCGCTAAAGTTAGTTTGCTGGGGTGCTTTTGGTGACAGGTCAGAGTTTTGTTTTAATTGTTATGATTTACCATCACCCGCACCCCTTCCCAGTGTCTGTTTTGCTGTAGATGTAATTCACCGCTGAGGCCCCTCTCCTCAGGTCCGGTTTCTAGGTTGTGTTGAATAGCCTGTGTTTTGTTTTCTTGTTGTGTGATGATTTTCTAGCAAAACGTAGCCTGTATTGCCATTTTATTGCATTGAATGAATAAACAGCAGCTTGCCTTATTCATTCTACCTTTGTTGTCTGGTTTTATGTTGCTCCCCTTACCCCTAGTCTCCTATTGGGTTGTAACAGCCTCTCCATTGCACCTGCTGTCACTTTGATTTTTACAAAAGCAGCTGAAATTGATTCACAGTCTCTTGTCACTTCCATCTAAATGGACAGATGGATTTCCCTGAAGTTTAACTGACTTAGTGTTAGACTGTGATCATTAAGTGTTCCCTTTTTCTTTTTTTGAGCAGTGTATTTCATGGACAACTAGATTTTCCCCATCACAGCCAAGGACGACAATGTTGATCTAAGTGGTTACACCCCGCCTTTCCGAAAACCTGCCTTTCCAAAAATAGACCTCCATTCTTCATAATGGCAGGGTTTCCCATTTTTCTAAAGGCCCCGCTATTCCGAATATTGGGGACAACGCCCGCAGTTCGTCAACAGGTGCCTCCAATCAGCCGCACACTCAATCACAGATTCGCTCCAGCCAGGATCCCCCTGCAACTACAGCTCCACTCAGCTTATTGTTGTCATGGATAGGCCTACATCGTTGCTTCTAGCTGGTGATATGCTGTGACAAGGCTTTAAAATTGTAGCCGTGGGTATATGCTCATTATGTCACAGTTAAGAAACAATCAGACTGGAATGGCGGGGTTTCGGAATGGAGGGCTGTCCCTGATGTGGTTCTGCCCATTCGTCCACTCTGGAAAAGAACAAAATCACCTGGACATAAAAGTCAAAATATAAGGCGCATTGTAGCCTCCTGTGTAATAATTCGTAGGCTAGGTTAATTCAACGTCTATGACACAGCATTGCCAGAAATGTGAAATGGCTTCTCACTACCTGTCTCTACCGAATAGCTGCCCAATCTGAGTAGGGCATGCATAACATAGAGGTAAGGGAACACCACTTCAACAAACAAACCACTCACAGAACTGCGTGATCACCGTTTATGGACTTTTGCATTTTAGAAAAGTAGAAAATTAAAGCAAAGGTAATGAGTAAAGAGAGCCTTCATAGAAATGTAGTGGAGTCAAAAGTAACACGTTTCTAAAAATAAATAAATAATACTCAAGCAGAGCACAAATACTCAAAAATGTACTTAAATACGGTAGTTAAGTAAATGTACTTGATTACTGTCCACCACCATATTGTGGAATTCGATCAGCACATTTAATTGTGGAACAGCACCTGTATTTCAGCAGCTGCAGAAAGGACACCTCTGTTTTACAGTTGCTACACTCATTGCCGATCAACTTGGAAAATCATTATCTCCTCCTGGCTGAGGGTAAACTCTGCTGACAAGCGTGACCACAATTAAGAGACGGTTGTGTCCCAGCAGATAGTACCAAATGAGCAGATTGAAAACAGTTGGAGATGCTGCACTGCTGTATTTTCAGTCTTAGTGTTTTTCAAACTGTACTCACTCATTGGTATTCCTGCTTTGCTCAGTGCTTGTGTCTTGTGGGAGGCCTGAAATTAGATTGCCCCATCTTCCAGAGTGGGCTGACTGCAAAGTTACCAAGAAGCCATTCCATACACAGCGCACTGTAAGTCGCTGGAAATCAGTAGTGTTGTGAAAAATTCAGTTTTGGACTGACAGGACTGAAAATGCCATTAAAAAAAGTCTTTTGCTATCCCACAGTGATGTGGGAGAGCCAGCAGCTGCTGAGCCTCTCAGTGTTCTTAGTTAGAACTGTTGCTAACTTTTGCCTCCCCTGTTAGAAGACAAGCCTGCAGCTGAAATGTGGCTCTCGGGCTTTAAAGTATCTAGTTCCAGGTAGATTTGGACGATTATGGAGGACAAAACAGCAACACAGTCCGGTAAAAAGCAGCAAGCAATGAATGGATAATTCCTTACTGGCTAAGAATATTGTCTCACAGGCCTGCTGGATTCATTTGTTCTTGTTAAAGGACCATTGAGTGCTGGAAAAAAAATCTTAAATCACACACCAGATCTTGATGAACAGATTATTTAAGTTGAAAATCTTTACTGATGTGCATTGTGTAACTTCTTAACAAAAAATCATCAACCTATTGAAGGCTGGATTCAAAATCACACTGAAAATTGAAAATTGAAAATTGAAATCACAGGCTGTTCCAACTTGCTGGAATTTTATCACAGAAACTAATAATGTGACTCAGTAGTGGGAACTAGGAACAGCTAAGATACTGAGCAGAACCCTCAAACTCCCAGGCTTCTGGTAGAGGACCCAAGCTCAAGGACGATACAGATAACACCCTAAGAGGGTGAGAGGGTGATTTTTTTATTTATTTATTTTTAAACATATATATATGTACTGTTGGAGAAAAAAGTGAACACCCTAGACTGTGTGAGCACACAACTACAGTAGGTAGAGGTTTAATGTGATGGAGATTTGGACAGTATTTTTTTTACTATTAGAATTAATTACTTTACTGTTTATTATTTTACTTCGAAATAAGTCTGGCAAACTTTGGGTTTGTCTGACCAATCGCTCATGTTTCTTGACCTTTTGACCTTCTCAGGGATGTTGCTGCAGTCTCAGATCTCTGCAGTTAACTTACAATCCTTTAGGTAAATACAACACTATCAACTAAAATATTAAATAAAAAAGACAAATACTCATTGCAGAAAAACTGTGAGTGACTGCTTTGTGGATTTGTTTGTCTACTTTATGAGAGGCCAGAGCACCCGGCTGGCAGACAGACTGGGCTTCCCTTGCTTGCAGCCAACATTGATCTGTCATTGTTTCCAAGAGAGGCAGTCCCTGCACATACTCAAGACCACAGAGGGCAGATTTAAAAGGCAACCTGTAGGCAGAAGATTGAAGTGTGTGTGTGTGTGTGTGTGTGTGTGTGTGTGTGTGTGTGTGTGTGTGTGTGTGTATTTGTGAAATATGTGGTCAAATGGGGAGGACATCAGTCATTGTTCCTTTTCAGTGAAAAGTTTGAAAAGTTTGTCCTTACCAAGAGGATGGTATAGTGTGAGATTTAGTGTTGAGAGCTAAGAATGCAACATGATTTGCTCCCTCCTCCTATCTATGTTACGAAACACTAACACCACCTTATGACCAAAATACATGCGACATGGTTGTGGGTTGCTGCGCTTGCCCACACAGGCACCGCAATGCTCAATGTTTTTAATGTGGCCGGTCTATGTTTTTTTCTCTGTGCATGGCTCTGTGGTCCTCCAACAAGTAAAAATTACATAGAACTGTGTAAAAAACACTAGTACCTTCTACGATAGAAATTAATATATTACAGTACCAGAAGCCATGTCAAGCAGCACCGCAACCTTGTGGGTGTTTTCGCATTTCACATTAAAGTATATCAATCAAATCAATGCATCCTGTTGTTAATATCATCCAGCTAATTAATTCTGCATCAGTATCAGGTTGCAGTGCAATATCACATATGATTGTAGAAAACGAGTGTCGCACACTCTGGCTCCATATGTATTTCTTTAATTTTGATGACGTTTTGGCCTTTGGGCCTTCTTCAACAAGCATTGTTGATCTTGAAGAAGGATCTTGAGAGATCTTGAATCAGGTATATTGCCAGTAGCACCTCATTATAATTCTTGGTGTGTGTTACAGGTAAAAAAAAACACAGCTCCACTCACATAACGTGTTGTTTCTGTGCCCTGTGTATTTTGTGTAATACATTGTGCAACAAGGGCTGTCACTATTATTTACTGTGTAAACCCTGACAGCAGCACCAAGGCATCCCCCAACAGATCATGCTACTGTCCTCTTTGCCAGCTTCACTGATCCAGAAAAACAGCAGTTGTTTCGACTCAGTCCCTGCCTTACAAAACCTTACCTTCTATTCTTCTCTCGTGATAACATGTCTCCTTCTGTTTGTAACTGTCACGATGGACATGAGAAAACCTTTAGGACAGAAAAATGCCCAGATCCCTGCAGCCTACTGCCTCGCTGTTTGAAATAAAAGATTTCCTGGTGAGCCATAGCTGAATAGACTATTCAGCAGAGGGATAAAGAGATATGACACACAAATGACCTGTGGTTCCAGACTGGCAACCAAAATTCACTTTATATTAGGAAGATCTGAAAGAGCTGAAATTCTCAGTGGAATCATGACACAACTGAGCAACTCAGTGTGCAGAAACAGACTATGTAATATGATGGAAAGTTCCAAAACAATTACCTTGAGGTGAATTTGTTTTTGCCACTGTTTTCCCTGGGCTTCTGCCTCCAAAGCCCTAGATTCACTGCATGCTTGAACGTTTGTTAGCCTGTTAGTATATTAGTGGATAGGTTGTATAAAACACAAAACACCTGGTGCATCAATTAGGAACTTTGTAGCCTTCGTAGCCCAAATTGCAAATGTTTTTTCTCCAGCCGACTGCAACAAAATGTTTAACTTCTTCGATAAGATTGATCTTATTAGAGCAAATATCACCCCTTCTACCCATAGCTGTCAAGTTTCCCGTTTTGGCCGGGAAACTACCGTATTTTGCCCCTCTTTCCCACCATCCCCCCGTTTTAGTATTTTCCCGTAAATCTCCCGTATTCTAATATAATTAAAAAGAAAAAAAAAAAAAAAAACATTCCTCTGCCTCTACAAACTGAACTCTGTCACTAGCCGTAGCCTGGGTGGAAGTTGTCACGAGGTTAGTCGCCAGAAAATTTCCCTTATTTTCAAATCCAAAACTTGACAGGTATGCTTCTACCTCTACAGCTGACCTGCCCTGACCCTCCTTGAATGGTTTGGATTGCTTCAGATCAGTATCACTGCAATAACTTAAAACTGTGTCATTTATGAATTCCTCCTTGAATCCCCTTGATATCATCCCAACAAAACAGTTTCAAGACGTGACTCAAGACGAGTCATTCGGCCCTGCACTGCTGACTATCACCAAATAGTTCTCTGTCATCTGGCATTGTATCTGATCTTTTTAAAACTGCCTGTGTTGAACTGCTGCTGAAGGGACCTGTTTTAGAGCCAAGAGACTTGAAAAACTTCCGGCTTATCTTCAGACTCACCTTTGTATCTAAATCCTCAAAAAGGTACTGCTGGACCAACTATTACATACTCTCAACAGCAACAATGTATTCGAAAAATCTCTTCAGTTTTGCAAGCTGCATAGCACAGAAACTGCACTCCTTAGAGTCACAAATGACTTATTAACAGCTTAATACAGCCAAGTATGCAACAAAATGCAGTCATGACATGATATAATCTTTATTATATCCCCCCATACACACATATTTTCATGCCAGTGTCTGTGGCACGCAAATTAGCAATAGGTCAGATGACTTAGTAAAGGGTCCCACTGTTAGTTGATCATAACATATTTAACAAGGTAATGTTACAACAAAAATATTGTCTACATAAAATTACTTTGATTGAAATACCTTCAAAGGACTCAAGGTGACAACTGTGGACAGCTTATCCACATTAAAAGTTATTATGTGATCTTAAACCTACTGAGTTCTACACGACCTTATTTATCCCTGTAGAAATGGACCTCACACCAGGAGAGATCATTGTTTGCATCATTCTGTTTGAATCGATCAAAAATAAAAATCATAATAGCTAGAGCATTCATTCTTTAAGCAGAAGTGTCACAGTGTGCTATTCCGACCTGCCATACATGCCATTTTCTCAGTTAACCCAGTAAATTTACACTCACCCCGCCTCTCCACCACACCTACCTGCCAGTCTATCACCTGTCCACACATCTCCTTCTCCACCAAAGTCCACCAAAGCCATCTCATCAAGCTAATGCCCCTCACCTGTGGATCATTACCTCCTGCCAGTATAAAGATTCCAGCTTCAGACTCTCCTTGCCAGATTGTTCATTGCCATACCCATGCAAGACTTTCCAGGATTTATTCCCAGACTGCTTCCTCGTTGCTGACCCCACTTGCCCTGGACTCTCCTGTTTCGTCTGCTCCCTGGTAAACCACTCAGCCTTCTGTCCTTGACCAAGAGCTCTGCGTCCACCTTTCCGGTTTCTGTCCATCTATTCCCTGTGGCTGTGTGGCTAGAGCTCTCCATAGTGAGTTTACCTGTTTATCCACCCGTGGACCTTTGTGCTGTGGATTTCTTCGCTGTTTGGCTGCACATTCCGCGTTTGTGTGTGCACCATGGATTCCACTCATAATTGCTGCTGACAAGTCCCTCTCAGTCTTCATCTGGCTTTGCATCAGTTTGGCAACCTCTCCTGTGAGTACTTCTGGTTTAGAATTTCCTGCTCATCTGACATCTGGAAGTGCTTGCTATTTCTGTGCATTCAGCAGACACCACTGTTTCCCCTGCTCTCTGCTTCAGCATGTCACCTAGTGCTTTGGACTCCTAAGACAGAGGTCATGACATTGACTCTCGTTGTTTCACCTTCCTGCTCAGTCTGTGTTTGACAAGCAAAATATTAAAGGATATTACAACTTTTCTGTCAGTCTATGGTGCTGCAATTGAGTTCTTACCACACCCATGACAAGAAGAAAGGTAAGGCATCTTTCTTCCTCGTTATCACATCATTAACTTCATTACCTTACATTACCTTACCTTATGTGTGGTGCAAACAGGGCTGGATTGGCCATAGGGCATACCAGGCAATGCCCAGTGGGCTGTTGGCATATTTTGGGCTGGCACAATTGTAATTTACTTCATGTAATTATGCAGATATTTTTTAATGGCGGGGCTACACACGATAATCCTTTGGTTTTTTATCTAGTACTTTTAGGATTTGTTTATAAAGTGAGTACATGCCACTTATTGTTGGTAGTAAACATCTTATTCTGTCTTATAAGTGCTCATTAACTGTAAATTGGTGCTTATTAAGCATTAATTAACACTTACTACAGTACCTTAATATAAAGTGTTACCTAATCTTTAACACAGAGTACCACAACTGACTGGAAATAAGTATTTATTTCCTTAATCCTACCATTGATTGGTGCGATCCAAAAACCTTACCCGTCATGCTTGTGCATGCACATTTTTGCTGCGTTAGTACATCAGCATTCATGCGTGTGGACCTACAGCTCCTTCACCTTCACATCACCACAGTCAGCAAAAAGCTGTGAACTTACATTATGCAAATGCCTGTTGGTTCTGTACATCGTCTTTAAATTGATAACGCAGGCATGCCTGCAGTAAATTACACTCATAAATCTGACCAAGGTGCTTTTAATGTGCTCATTGAGAAGCTAATGTTTCCTCCTCCTCCTCCTCAGGATCAACATCAACTTTGAGATTGGATGAGGCAGGATTATTGATTATGACTGATTTGAATATGGGAATGAGGTGTGAGGAAAGTGTCTTCCAGGCAATGTTTGCTCACTGTCTGATACCATTTATCAGTTATGTTAGCTTGTTTTCAAGACCTACTGCTGGCCTTAATCAATCAATTTAAGACACTGAAGGGAAACGAAGCAATGTTTCCTCAGACTTTTGGTTATTGGAAACATTGATATTAAACTAATTATGAGCTAATTTCAGAGTTTTATTACAGCAGGCAAAACTAATCTTGGCAGGGACTTGGTTTCTAATGAAACGGGTGTGTTAGTAATGCACTGCTGATCACTAACTTCCAATACACTCTGCTACAAAGTAGCTGCGTGCCACACAGGAAGCTGACGACACAAACAGGGCCTCAGCACAGAGACCTCTTCAGAGAAGCTATCCTTGGCTAGCCAGCCGTTGGCATGGCGGCATTGATCTTTTCTGCTGCACCTGCGACTGTAGAGGAATTAGATATAAGATTTAGATAGAGCAGAGCCTCACAGGATCAGAGAAATTAAGGACATGGGGAAAATAGAGTCATTGCTCAAGCAGTGGCTGTTCACGTGCTTCTATTTCTAACTCATTGCTTTGGCCTGGCCAGAAAGAGATATACAGTTGAATACTGTATGTTCACTGGACTCCTGAATAGGAAGAGATAACCAGTGACTATGCGCTTATTTAGTTTACTGTAATAAAGAAAATATGTTGTCTTAGTTTCTGCTGAGTGATGGATTATATGACTCATAATTGTAAGTCTGACTTCACTGAACTCTGTTGCACTGCTAAACCAGTTTGTTATAAATGCATAGAGGGAGGTGAACTTGACTTCCCTGCAACTCTTAACTGTCTAAGTGGATATTTTATATATTTGCCTGTGTTATTTGGGAAATGTGAGAAATAATATGATGGACTCTGTTGTGATATTGAGGGCCTCTGTAGCCAGTAAGCTAAGGCTAGTCATTGTACCTCTCATAGTTTTGTGTCCACAGGAGTGCACCTGACTTGGACATGGGATGGGAGAGACAGGAATACATTATCATACACTGGTGTTTATTCCTGTCTGTAATGAGCAGAGCTGAACATATAACTAAAGCAGCACCTTACCATAACAAATGATAAAAATATTACAGCACCAGCTGCAGGTCCCTGTCACCCATGTTATCTTTTGTTTTAATTAGCGTGATCACTGCAGGCCTTTTAGACAGTTTTCTGACTGTAGGCAAGGGACAGTTGTCTTGGTGAAGAGCACCAAGACAACTGTCCCTTGTCTACAGTCAAGTATAGTGGTGGCAGCATCATGGTTTGGGGCTGCGTGAGTGCTGCCGGCTCTGGAGAGCTCGGTTCATTTAGGGAAACATGAATTCCAAGTAGAGCATGATCCCCCGTCTTCAGAAACTGAGCTGCAATGCAGTTTTCCAATGATAATGATCCAAAACACACCTAGAAGATGACTGCCTTGCTGAAGAAGGTGAAGGTGAAGGTGATGGACTGGCCAAGTATGTATCCAGCCCTAAACTCACCTGTGCACCTGTGGGCCATCCTCAAGCTGAAGGTGGAGGAGCGCAAGGTGTCTTCACATCCATCTGCTCCATGATGTCATCATGGAGGAGTGGGAGAGGATTCCTGAAGCAACCTGTGAGCTCTGGTAAATTCCAAAAGGGTTAAGGCAGTGCTAGATTAAAATGGTTGCACATTATGGTTGCACAGTGCTGTTCTCCCCTGTGCAGATGAATGATGCAGGAGTCCTCAAGGACAATCTTGGAAAAAAAGCGCTATTATGTTACAATCATAAAGCAGATACTAACACATCAGTTTAAATATTACACAGAAAAAGAGAAATGAGAAACCTAATCAAATTGTTTTGAGTAATTGTGGTAGTAGGCTTATCAAATTATCAATGTCATCACAAAAAGAGAATATAAATAGTCTATTTCTCTTTTGTTTTTGGAACATTGTAATGTAAGGAAATTAAAATAGATATGTCTGAGTAGTCTATAATGTTAGTGTCTTAATTTACTCAAACCTACATTCAAATATAGTTTGTACAACAGTACTGAAAAGTTACTCCTAAGGCTGGACGATTATGGCAAAAATAATAATCACAATTATTTTGATTGATATTGAAATCACAATTAATAAACACGATTATTCATTGATTTCAAAACTCCACCAAAACTCAACTTTAAATATAACTTAAAAGAATAGCCAGAAATAAATTAGTAACAAGTAAACAAGTAAAAAATAAAAAATAAAAATAGTAAATTAGAATAATAATAGCAATAAAAACAATGAGTAAAAATAAATACTAGGGCTGACCCAAAAAATTTGAAGCTTTGAAGCTTCATTCGATGGCATGGGATTCGATTGAGGAAAAAAAATAAATTTAACATTCTGCCTTTTTTTCTCCCGGTTTTTTTTTTGGTGGGGGGGGGGACTTTTGAACGCAACATCATCCCCGACAAGGAAATGGAAAGCCTGACGTGCAATGAATGAAGACCTATTATCCTGCTTGAACACAGACAGCTAAATTCTTTCAACAATGTGACTCAAAATAATGATAAAATATATTTTACTGATGTAAAATAATATGCTGATGGTGACATTTTCCACCAGTGCACTGCGCTCTGAGTCTGGTGTCAGTGACACATGCTGTCTGTTTGCGCTGCAGTGCGCAGAGGGTTTTAATTTTTAGTGTTAAATCAAAAGTTAAACACTACTCAGCAATTGTGAATATTTTTATCTTAATTCTAGGGTTGCAAGAAACTAGCTTTTCGCCATAATTTGTAAGTTATTAACTTTTTTGGACTTTTTTATCTCCGCTCGTGTTGTCTTGGGGGGCAGACACAACAGCATGACAAACTTTGCAAACAATTTCCTTTTTCTCGACGTCCGTCAACTTGAAGCCAAAATGTTTCCAGATAACTGAAGTTGTCCTACCTTTCTAATCTCAACCAAAGACTGCCTTTCTGCCATGTTCTCAATCGCTCGTTCCACATATTGATCCACACACGTCACACGCTTGCTGCTGCTGCACATAACACAGGTGCATTCACAGTGCTTTTCCAGTACAGGAACTTACATACACGCTGCGCCGTGCGGCGCATTAATCATTTTTCTTCGATTATAATGTTTTTATGATCGTGAGAGGCCAAATTCGAAATCATGATTAAAATTCGATTAATCGTCCAGCCCTAGTTACTCCTTGGTGCTGATGTCGCAGCTTGAATGATGCGGTGAACATCATTGATTGTTATTTTCAGGAGATCTTGAAGACTTCGCATGTAAAAAGTCATTTTGCTATTTAGAAACTGACCGGCATTGGAAACCGGAAATGCGTATGCCCACCATCCTCAAACCGGAAGTTGTAGACCGTCATCTTACGCAAATAAACAGTCATATCATGAGACATTGTCATATAGGCCAAGTAAGGTTATCATGATGTTGTGTGCGCACCAGGCACGAATAAAACAATTTGTGTGAGTGAAATACATGTTGTCATATACTTGCCGTCAAACTTTTCTAAATTGTGGGTATCTATGAATAGAATAACATGTCTGGACTAAATATTTTTGCTGGATTTAGATCATCTGGACTACTGGCAATGAGGAGCATAGTTTTCGTAGGATATGTTGTGTGAGTAAACCACTTAAAGTAACACTTACCTTTCTGGAAATGTTACACTTTTCTATGTGTAGGTTGAAATGCAATTAATAACCTGATGGCACACTAAAATGTAAGTGAATTCCACCAGAAATAAAAACTCATCATATACCATTCTCATATGGTTCTAAGAAAACTCTGACCAAACAATGCAATGATTGGTCGGACTTTTCTCCTGTCCTGTCTGCCTTCACCACGTGGAGGCCTCCAACTGACATAACCACTCCCATAGCATCTCCCCACCACCACACCCGAGTCTGTGAGACAACAGAGGCTAGTAACAGGGACATTTGTAGATATAAACTAGTAACAGGGACACTGTTTGTGGATACAAACTAGTATCAGAGACGCTTGTGGATATAAACTAGTATCAGGGACACTGCTTGTTAATATAAACTAGTAACAGGGACACTGCTTGTGGATACAAACTAGTATCAGAGACGCTTGTTGATATAAACTAGTATCAGGGACACTGCTTGTTAATATAAACTAGTAACAGGGACACTGCTTGTTGATATAAACTAGTAACAGGGACACTGCTTGTGGATACAAACTAGTATCAGAGACGCTTGTTGATATAAACTAGTATCAGGGACACTGCTTGTTAATATAAACTAGTAACAGGGACACTGCTTGTTGATATAAACTAGTAACAGGGACACTGCTTGTAGATATAAACTAGTAACAGGGACACTGCTTATGGATACAAATTAGTATCAGAGACGCTTGTATAAACTAGTAACAGGGACACTGCTTGTGGATATAAACTAGTAACAGGGACACTGCTTATGGATACAAATTAGTACCAGAGACACTTGTATAAACTAGTACCAGGGACACTGCTTGTGGATATAAACTAGTATCAGGGACACCTGTGGATATAAACTAGTATCAGGGCATGTGTGGATATAAACTAGTAACAGGGACACTTGTGGATATAAACTAGTAACAGGGACATATGTGGATATAAACTAGTAACAGGGACGCTTGTGGATATAAACTAGCAACAGGGACACTTGTGGATATAAACTAGTAACAGGGACATGTGTGGATATAAACTAGTAACAGGGACGCTTGTGGATATAAACTAGTAACAGGGACACTGCTTGTGGATAACAGGGACACTGCTTGTGGATATAAACTAGTATTAGGGACACCTGTGGATATAAACTAGTATCAGGGACACCTGTCGATATAAACTAGTATCAGGGACACCTGTGGATATAAACTAGTAACAGGGACACTTGTGGATATAAACTAGTAACAGGGACATGTGTGGATATAAACTAGTAACAGGGACGCTTGTGGATATAAACTAGTATTAGGGACACCTGTGGATATAAACTAGTATCAGGGACACCTGTCAATATAAACTAGTATCAGGGACACCTGTGGATATAAACTAGTAACAGGGACACTGCTTGTGGATATAAACTAGTATCAGGGACACCTGTGGATATAAACTAGTATCAAGGACACCTGTGGATATAAACTAATAACAGGGACAGTGCAATACAGTCGCGAGAACAGACATTAGAAACCGCTGCAGAGATCTAAGGCTACCACTGAGAGAGCCCAGGATGTGTAGCAAGCTTGGTCTGCTACGTCAAGCTAGCCCTGACATGACCGTGGTTTCGCCTGGAGCTGTCCCAACGGGGAGACGCCGGCATTGTTGTGACAGGACACGGGAGCGAGGGAAGCGCAGAGGTATTAGCTCTAGGCTAAGAGATAACCCAAACCAGCTAATCCCAGTGGCCTTCTGGTGAACATCCACTCGCTGGACATGAAAATGGATTACATCCAACTGTGGAGATCCACTCACCGAGGAGTGAGGGACTGCTGCGTCCTTGTGTTCACTGAGACATGGATGAATGGTAACATATCAGACTCAGGTGTTGAGCTAACAGCTCTAACACTACAAAGAGTAGTAGTAAAAAAACAACAACAGATAAACAAACTGATTTCAGGCACACACCCTTTTCTGATGAGGCTAACTCACCATGCTGTAGGTCACTTGCTGCTCTCCATTGACTTGCTTGTTTCCCTCTTTCACTTGCTTGTTTCCTTCTTTCCCTCTTTCACTTGCTTGTCTCCTTTCACTTGCTTCTTTCCCTCCTTCCTTTTATCTTCCTTCTCTGTACTGTCATCTGTAAACAGAATATAACATCAGATTCATTTTATCATAGTAGACGTTATCAAAAAGCAATCATATAAGGGAAGTGGCCCTTGCAACAGGATTAGCATTTACTTGTCTTTTTCCTTCCTTGCTAAAGTGGCACTCACTGGGCTCAATTATATTGTTTTAATTATGAAATACAAGAGATGGTAGTAAAGAGTTTAAATGTTGCAACAATATATGAGTAGCCTAATCAATAACAACATTGACAAATATCTACATGAATAACTGTATACATGCAGGCAAAATGAGATAGAGGTGCTCGGCAGCCCTTCAGAAGTCCTCGGGAGTTTTATTGTGAAAGCTCAGCTTTCACAATAAAAAGAAAAAGGCCAACACTTCAACCCACACAGCAACGTTAGAAGGACATAACAACAGTTACGTAGTTGTGTGCGGTATCTTTGGTAACTTATGTGAGAAAAATATCACTGAATTTATGTGTGGGAAAAGTCCTCAGCCGTACCGAGCCTTCAGGGATTTTCAGCCCGCCTAAGAGCGTCTATCACCGCGGAGGACTGTCCCGCAGCTCCGCCGGCGCGCCCCCCTAACACTACATGTTTCACATAATTTTGAAGGAATAAACAGAATTTAAATTATTCATTTACCTGTTTCTGGTAACGGCTCCCCGGAGACGTAAGCCTCAGCCGAGTCAGCCTCCTTGTTTTTGAAAAAACGTCTTATATCCATGATCTTTCGTGTTGTTGCTAAAACGTCTCCCTCCAGCGCGCCAACGGTTTAGATACCGGAAGAGCCTGGTGACGCAAGGCTATCAGCCAATAAAACATGGATGCTTCACGCAACCCCTCTCTCTGATTAACCAGTCTCGACGTCATCCTGTGTTGCATTCACTGAAAATGGAAAACTACAACTTCTTTAGTGGCTCGTTAATGTACAGTTATCATTATTTCTTCTGAAGTTGCATTATCCGGGGCTTAAGAAAAAACATTCGGGGCTAAAGTCCCGGATGCCCAGGCCAGGCGACGCCACTGAGCTTGACACTGCTGACCTTCCCCATGTCATTGCCGCCACAGTGGATGATGAGGACATCTGGTGCTGCTCTTCCTCGCAGGGAGTGGGAAAAGAAGGAGAGAAAGCCTCTCTGCAGTCCACCCCAGCCAAACCAGCAGACATGGACGCCCGGCATGCTGAGGGTGATTCCCTCTGCAGCTCTCTGAACACCACGCCAGACATAGCTGTCAACAGTGCTCCACACTGCATATGAAAGTAAAATGAGTATATTAAATAATTCCCATTATATATATTTTTTTAAAAAGTTGAAGCGTTTTTTTTTTTTTAAATAAGAGCTGAATCATTGTTTCAAGGTTTGTTGTATAACGTTAGTTTAAGCTAAACTCAACTTACCTCAATTTTTGTGAAGGAGCTGCCACAGGGCTAGCCAAAGTAGCGTAGCTTCTTAGCCTCGTAGCTTCTTAGCCTAGCTTGTTAGCCTTAGCTAGCAGCGCCGAGCGAGGTGGGCGTGTTTAAGCAGCCAGGCTTCCTTCGGCCCACCTCTTTGCCCATTTTTGATTGTCCGGGAGTTGGGTGGAGTCAGGCACTGGCAAGATGGCGACGTCCAGAGCGGAGTATTTTGAGCTTCAAATCCACTCTTCAGAAACGGACGTGTGACGTCACGGTGACTACGTCCATTATTTTATACAGTCTATGTGCAGTACGCAACGGACATTGCTGAACACATAACACCTAACAGTTTTACCAGAGATGTATCAATGAGGACTTGGTTGTACTTTTGATGTCATGGCAGATAACAAAGGAGCATCATGTAAAATTATCTGTGACTGTGACCATGAACACAAATATACAGCAGGCAGTTGTCCTCAGTTTATAAGAAATTCAGAGCTACACTAGAACATTTATGAACAGGTCTTACTTTACTACTAACTTGTGTGTAACGTTAGCATGTTAGCATGTTTCCACTAATTACTTGGACTGACCTAACGTTAGTAGCGTTAGCTTTGCAAGCGAAGGCTGCAGGTAACAGCTTTGCTGTGTTAGGATTATGTTATGTCTTCACTGTGTATCTTCACATAAAATAATACTCTGACGATTTGGGAAGTTATGCCCTTTCTCTATCATTTTCATATTGAGACAACGTGATCGATATCTTTTTTTGTGTCTGTACGTCCAGTGGCTGGGTCTCAGCGGTTAGCATTGCGCTGATAGAGGGTCAGTACGTCCTGCGCTGTGATCCGCGGAGGGATACACCGGTGAGCAGGCACAGACGTAGCTTGTAAACAAAACTCAGCTGTTTATTTAGCAATATCTCCGGATTTTAGTAGCTGCAATGGACGACTTTGAATGTGATCTTGAAGAGTTTCTTGTAGTGGACACAGATCCAGAGCCATACCTGTTTGAGCCGGAGCATACAGATGAGGAACTCCATGTGTTGAATGCTGAGCAGGTGAGCAGAGAGGCTGAATCCTCCGCTACTATTTTGCTGCACAGAATGGGATTCGGTGCTGCCATCATTGGTGAGAAAACCGCCGCAGAGAGTGCATCACAAGGAATGAAAACTTTACAGCAATCACTAATCCTGGCGTGATTGAAACTTTTTTTCATGTTCCTAAGATGAACTGGAAAAAAAGCAGCAGGCCTGCAGGAGCTGATGGACAGCTTTCAGTCGGGTGAGTAATATCGTCCGTGTCGTCTCTTTGTTTGCCATTTACCGAGTGACCAACCTACCTGTCCCAGAGCCAGCTGCAGGTGTTGCACACCGGTGTATCCCTCCGCGCAAGATGTACTGACAGTGCCATGCTAACCGCTATCTCAATATGAAAATGATAGAGAAAGGGCATAACTCCCAAATCGTCGGAGTATTCTTTTCACATAATAATGCGGACTCAGCAGATGACTTGTTAACTGTTTATTCCTCCTTACACCGAACGTACACGGCTGCTTCTCATTGTTTCCAGTAGCACAACAACGGTTACTACATTACCCAGAATAACCTGAGGCTCACACTACTACGGAAGCCTTAGTAGCTCAAAATACACAACAGATTAGATTAGATCAGAACAGAAACACGACAGGAGAAGTAATTTTGCTGTTCCCAGTAATTACTTGGACTGACCTGACGTTAGTTAATCCTCTCGCTCTCCAAAACAAATCTGGCTGCAGTCGGAATTTTACGACACCAGGCTGTGGGTGTCATACTGCTTCGACCAAAGGGGCGCTATAATCAACGAAAACAAAAAGTTCCGCACAGCTGCTTTAAGGTGATATTTTCTTCTTAATGTTTTTACAGTTTTTATAATAGTTTTTATCTTGTCATTTCGCTCTTGATTTGATATTTGTCTTGCACTGCAGTTGTAGTTGTTTGTAATGTAATTTATATTTCCTACAATATTTAACAACCCAACATTTAGTTGCATACTTTTTATTTGACAGGGAAAGTGTACATTGCCTACAGTATATAATTGCACCAGACCGATCAGTAAGAGAATGTATTACAATTGCATTACATTACAAGAGAATAACTCTGGCTGCAAGACTTGTTTTCTTTTTAGCCATTTTAATGTTTTTAAAAGTACTAAATTCCCTGATACTTATTAGCAATCAAAGATGTTTTTTTCTATCTCATCACCTTTCGTTGTTTACAATGCGTGGTGAAACCTGCAATTTGAAGAAATGCACGACTGTCTGATTCTCTCATTGCAACAATTTGCGAGGGAACGGTGCATGTTCAGTACGAATCCTTCACTGAACGTACTGTGGGGTACTGTGGTACGTTCAGTGAACGGATCACTCACTGAAAGTACTGGCACTGTAGCACGCCACGTTCATACTGCACAGTGAGTGCAGTGCACATGAGCCCTCAACCCAATTTGCTGAGTAGACCAGTTAAAAAACCCTCATTCTAAACAGTGTTCATTTACGATACTATATATAAGACAGGACACTTAAAACATCATGATTTATAAACGAGTTTATTTTTACAAACATGTTTTTCAAAGCAGCACAGCGCTCCTGGCCGTCTCCACTCCAGTCGGAGTCGCAGGATCCTCCCGCTTTTTAGTTAACTGATTCTAGTGATTCAGGCTATAGACGTCATGAGGACGTACTGGAGGAGGTGGGAGTAGGCCTTTGGAGGGAGGTGGGGTTGCAGGAGGAGGTGGATGGGACTTTGGAGGGAGGCAGGAGTTGTGGATGTTCAAATTTTTTAAGTGCTGTGTGAAATGCAAGAAAGGTAAGAGCTGCTTTAAACAACAACTGCTGCCGTTTAAATATTATAAATCATCAAAAACCACCTTAGGAAGGCCAGCAGTTGGGCTGTCAGATTTATAACAGTTTTCAAACCTTTTTTTCCAGTTATAAATTGAAAAAAAAAAAGAAATAAACACACAAATTTAAGTTTAATGATAATTAGGGCCACACTTATATTTTCCAATGAGAGAGCTGACGAAAAGCAAGAACAGTCACTCCTCTACACAACAATCGAATTTAGAACAATGTCTTACACGTTGTTGTCTTACTTTGACTGTGTTGCCAACCTCATATCATGCATGCACATTTCAACCATTTCAGGGTGTGTTGGTCAGTCTGTTGATTTGCCCTGGAGTTACTCCTTTTGGCCTGCACGCTCAACAGCAAAATGTTTTAATGTCTTCTGCCATTGATGGGGTGTTAAAAAAGCAACTTGAGTATCAGCAGGAGATAGGCACTTTGAAGCATTATGTAAAAATCACATTCATTCAAGCTGTCTCCACTGTTTCACCACCCTACCTGTCTAAGGATTATGAGGAAAAATATGCAAGGCGAAGATGAAATTTCACTGAAAAAAATAAAAATAAAAACAGGAAAGCATTTTATGTGTCTGTTGAGGCACCTGAGGGCTGGAGTGCCTCCACAGAGCTCTACAGCCTGAATCTGATCCTCTAGCTAAAACCCCCAAGCTAAGCTCCCCTCCTCCTGCCTTATCTCATCCTCCCACTCTGAATAGCTTTATTTAAGTCCACAGGGTGAGCCAGATTTACAACACAGCACTCAAGTAAAAGTGTGCAAAGTTGGATTAATCTGCTTGTTTAACACGATGACAAGAGGATCAACTGTCATTTCACTGGTGCTGAATGGAGCTGTACTGTCCACTACATATTGAATGTAAGTATGGTTTATTTACAGGCCACTACCACAAAACTGTTTCCTTTTCTTCTACAGGTTCTCTGATGTGTATGCATTGATTAGTTTGATTTGTTGGGTGATTTAAGTTTAATAAAACTACCAAATCATAATTAAAAATAAAAAATACTGCCAAAATCTGCAGGTCCTTTAATGTGCACTTGAGGCTGACTCCAATCATTGGCTGAAGCCAATCAATCCCCACCTTTACAGCAGAAATAAACATGTTTACAGCCCCATGCAAAAAATGGTTTTGATCTGTATAGCTAAATTCAACATTGATGACAACTGTATGGGGGTGAATTTTTATATAACTTATGGCTTTTTATATTTCATAACTTAACTTCTGGCCCCAAAAACAAATATGGCAAAAGAACTCAAGGCTTCAAAATGGTGAGTCCACAAACCAATGGGAGATGTCACAGTGACAACATACATAATTTTTATACAGTTTATTGAAAAAAGGCAGTTCACTCAGCTCAGTGAACTGACTGCAGTTCAGCTAACAAGACACTTTGACCAGGGTACTGTCTGTGTCTGAAGTTCTATCCATGCATCCATGCATATTTACTAATATCCATTTTATAATGTTGGACCATTTCTTGGAACTCAGGAACCTTTTCAGAAGCTCAGAATTTACTTTGCTTTTTTACTTAAGGAACCAAGGTCTTAATTGAGTTCCTGGTTCCAAAGGCATTAATGCTCATGGGAAGTACTTACTTTTCTCAATTCTTTGCCTAACTTAGGACCATAGTTGGGCATTGTAATGGGTAATAATTAGGGTGCACCAAATATTTATGAACTGAATATATAACCGAACCGAATAACCGAATATTGCAAAAAAACACACATTCAGTATTCGGTGGAAGAAGTGAAAAGCAAGGCCGAATAATAGCGGCGTGTTTTGATAACGCAATCAAACAACATGCGGTGACGGACGGAGTAAAATGTCGGCAGTGTGGCGATATTTTACTCCTTCTGTCACTGCACTCGCTTTTGCAACTAAAAATTGTTTTGTGTGAGCAAAATAAATCATTAAGCACGCTGTGTGAGTACAGATTTCAACCAGTTGTGGGTTGAATGGGGGTCACAGACACAGACAGGAATGTATTCCTGTCAAATACGGCAGCCATAGTGCTTCATGGCGCAAAATAAGGCTTACCAGCGACAGAGAAGTTCGGCTCCAATATGTCCTCTTCTTGGCGTCATGACTGCCCAGTAGTACCTGGACAGCCGAGCTGTGGCAGTACCCAGGTGTGTGACGTGTCAGAGGAGAAACGACACGTTCACATTACTCTCTTTGTGGCAGGTAACGGCCCACAAACCTCACTGCACTTTAGGGACTGTTCTTTACTTATGAAGGGACTGTTCTCTACTTGTCAGGGGAGGAGGGTGGCTGGTTTTATTTTATTTATTTTGATCCCCCCTATATTAATTACTTATTGATGCTGTTTTTGAAGTATGAATAAGTCAATAAGTAATTTATTCCACTGAAATATCAAAAAGTGATTTATCTTTTTATAAATGACAAAAGGCACATCTGCCTCATTTTCGCTGTGATATCCTGATACTACTCAGAACCATGATACTTTCACTGGTATCGTACCGTGGGTCCCAATTTTGGTACCACGACAACACTAATTTGGAGGGTGTTCATCTGCAAAAACTAATAGAAAAACTAAACAACGGTATTTGGTATTCGGTATTCAGCCAAGCGTTTAATTTAATTTGGTTTCGGCTTCGGCCACAGATTTTCATTTCGGTGCATCCCTAGTAATAATGTTACTTTTACCAGAATGGGTAGTGTAATGAATTACTAATAAGATTTCAGTTATGATATTGCGGTTACTCCCAAGACAAAGAACTCATCACACCCTTATTTTTTTTCTCACACCACAACTGATCTGAAATCCAAAAATCAACCCTGGATTCATTTTCATATTTGTAACACATGCAGTTCACAAGGCAGCAAGCTAATGTTAGCTTACATTCAGCTGCTTGAAAAAAACACAACCTCAAACCTCCTGAAACACATACTACAACCGACAGTACAATAACATGAAGTTTGTGGTAATACACCCCAACAAAGATGAGTTGCTGCTGAGGATGGCTGTAGCAGGCTACATATCCAGGCTACATATGTGGTGGATGAAATGCTGCCTAGCTCTAAGATTGACTCCTTGGGAAAATACCAGTCACAGGCAACACAAAGCCCCAGGTGATAAAACACTGAATTTAGAGGCAAATACCAATTTGTGGGGTGTAATGAAAAAATAATAAAACAAAGTGTAATCAAATACTGTTGGCAGGAAGTAAAAAAAAAAACAAGTAATAAGATTACTTTTAAAAATAGTAATAAGTAGTAAGTAATGACTTTTTTTGAATAATGAGCCCGCAAATTCCCAGGACCTGTTAAGGTGAGGTTTGCAGTGCTGAATGTCACTTTCTGAATGTTTGGTCAACACAAATGGCAAAGCCCATGTTGTAGAAGCTATGCACAACAAACTGTGATTTATACAGTAAGCAAGTATGGACTGACACAATATTAAAACAAGGCACTGTTATTCTTTACTAATGCTTGAAAAAAGACTTGTAAACTTTAAAGGGAGATATGACACATTATGCTTTTGACATATGAAATGTTGAGTTTATCAGTGAAATGAAATGTACAGTGTTGCTCACTTCAGTACACTCAGGGGTTTTACTGCTATAGCATCACTTGGTCTGACATGACTGGTAGCTTTTGGTCCTTGTACAGATACTTCTATGTGACTGATAATACTGAGTCAGTCCACTGACTTTATTACTAGTTTTGACTTGCGCTAGTGTTCCTCCATTTTTTCCCTCAAACCAACCTATTTGGTTGAAATTCCCTTACTTTTTCACATGTGAAACATGTGAACAGGAATGAACAAAAATGGACACTATCTGTATCCCAGTTCCATAAAACATACAAATATTATACTGCATGCTCTTTACTAATCATCAGTGCACCATTAAATACCTGCGCCTGCTTGAGCCCTTTGATGGACCTTCAGCCAACTGGACGTGAGGATGCAGTGGCAGGAGCTGGTGGTGCGGCTGGAGGACGGAAGAGACTGCCAAAACATGGAAAAAAAGAATGGAGGCTAGAAACACAAAGAGGGTGGATGAAGGGAGAGACATGGGGAATCCGAGATAGCTGAGGCTACAGTTACGACTGTGGCGTGACACTGGGAAGCGATGGAACTAAGGAGCAGCGCAAAGCCTGACAGCTGTCTCAGGTGAGGAAGGTGTTTATGTGGACCACTACTGGTGTATGTGTATCTGATTGGCATACCTTGATGGGTTCACAGGGGATGAGGGAGAAGGCCCAATATTGTGAGTGCACTGTGGTGTGCAGGCTTCTCAGACTCCACTGTCAGCATCATTCCCCACACACCAGCCAGCAGCAGAACCCCCTCAGTGATGACACAACAAACTGGGCAAGGGAAGAGCAGCAGAAAGACAGTGGAGTAGTACTGACATGAAAGCCACCACCCAGAGCAGTACTGCAGACCTTTGCCCTGATATGCAAGTGCAGATATCAACCAGACTTGGGGTTATAAGAAGAAGAAAGTAGGGTGCTATTCTGTGCGGGACAAATAACTGACGCCTTTGTCCTTTTTAAATAGAGTACCAACAGAACAAGTGGTGCATATGACAAGAGTACATGATGGCAGCCGGTGAGGCCATGCTATGCAGCCTGAGGCTTGCATTCCTGGAGCAAATGGAATCTGTACCTGGACAGTTCCTACATTAAAAAAAAAAAACAAAAAAAAAAAACCAAAAAAAAAAAAACCCTCTTAATTAGATTTAAGTCTAGGCCTGGCAGATATGGCTTAGAAATAATATCCTTATTTATACATATCTTAATATTCTGAAATCTCCTCTAAACTACTGTAGACTACTAAAATACAAAATTATTAAACAAAGTACAGTTAAACAAAAGTAAAATAAAGTAGTTACTGTCATAATAAAGTTCGATAAAGTACTGTTATAATCAGTGGTGGAAATGGCCAGATTTTACAAGTGCAACCACTGGATATGGGTGGATGGGCTCCAGACAGCGGACTCGGACCCCACCCGCATCCCCACATTCGGAAAATTAAGATAATCATTAAAGTTATAAACAAATGATGCTTTCTGACATTGCACAATAATGTAGGATATTCTTTGTTCAAATTAACTATCCACTGCTCTACTCTGCATTCAGTCTCCTCAGTTGATTTTACGCATTACAATGAAAGATGAAAGACTAAAAAAAGATTACCAAGATCTATTGATTATGTCTCCCTTATTTTATTAACTATCATTATATTGTGAAGGAGTCTCTAAATGGATGAGTCAAAACAACTTCTCTCAGGTGGCTACACCAATGTATGCCATTTATTTACGCCAGCATTCAACTCATGAATACAGTGAATATGCGCCCAAAAGGTACTAAGCTAAAACACTCCCCTAGGGCACATGGAAACAACAAACATTCCAACTTGATTAAGGGGAATCACATTGATGACACTGATGGCTCCGCTTCATACATCTCCTCAGTTCTCTCCTCTCTGTAAAAGACAAATGACAATGGGTAATAATAGTTAGGCTACCAAATAAACTCTTCATATGTACTGCAATTCTCATCATGAAATAAATGTAATTTACCTCTTAAAGGGACATTGTGTAACATTTTCAGTTATTTATTGACAAAAATTGATGTCTGCATTCATAAATTTGTCATCACTGGTGTACTATTACCTCCACCAATAATCTGACTTATTCTCGTAAAAGGAGAATTTCGGATTTGTTTGTACATTGTGCGGGTAAGTCGTCTGTGGGGTTCCATTACATTTCGCCATCTTGAGAATACACCCGCCAGCAAGGGACATACAGCACCGCCTTCGGTGTTTCGTTGAGAACCAGGCCAACACTGCGTGACTGAGGAGCCGAAGGAGAGGAGCAAGAGGCGCTTTGCTGCTACCCTGGCAAATCTGAAACAAAGTCCCACTCTTTGAACATAATGCAGGATCATGATCAGACGGAATCCTTGTCGTCAAGAAAGTGCAAAAGGGAATAGAAAAGGCAGCGTGACCGGCGAATTAAAAAAACGAAGGCCCACATCGGGGTAGCCTTTCCCAGGTAGAGAGAGCTGCTGAGCGAGGATGGTAATACAATCACAGGCCAGCGCCGCTGTGGCTGTTAGCTGCTGTTAGAGGCCAGTCGCTAACAGCCTCATCCCTCTCCTCGCATCACTGCACCGCTGTGAGCCGCTGTTAGCGCTGGCCTGTGATGGTATTACCTTTCTCCTTCAGCAGCTCTCTCCACCTGGGAAAGGCAATCCCAATGCTGACCCTTGTTTTTTTAATTTGCTGGTCACACTGCCTTTTTGATTCCCTTTTGCACTTTCTTGGCGACAAGGATTCCGTCTCCCGCGATGCTACATAATAAATGATCCTGCATTATGCTCAAAGAGTGGGACTTTGTTATGCGGCAGTAGTGCCGCTGGCCACTAACAGCTGTTTCAATTTACATCCGCCCCAACAGTCCTACGTTGTAAACACAGCCAGCATGGTGAGGAGGGGGTTTGTAACTTGTGTCGCGTGTGTCTGTGTAAGAGCCTGAATGAATACTTTCATCAGTGTTATCATAGCTTTTTGGTACACAGCGGCTACAGTTGTTGCAATACGTGTTTGAAACAGTGAGGCGCTAGAGTGCACCATCTGTTTGAATGCAATATATGATTTCAACGTTAGATGGGAGAAATTCCTACACACTGTGGCTTTAAAAACAGAGGGCTGACACTACATCCTTTCCACTGCTCTACTCATTCAGTCTCCTCAGTTCATTCATTCATTCATTTATCTTTATTTGTTGTAGAGGGACAATGTAGGCCTACATTAAAGAACATTTTAAAAATAAAATGTAAATGCACCCAATTGTGGCCAAAAGGCTAATTTCCATTGGCAGTCCCCCTGCCAGAAGGAACACGGCTAAGTGACCTGCTCTGCTCCACACTGCATTCTTCTCTCTTCACTGTAAGAGACAAATGACAGACAAATACAAATACCAACTGTGAAACTATTCCTGTAATTATCTGCAGCATTCTCTATAGAGGGAATCACCTTGTTTATAAATACTTGTGGGTAGTAGCAGAGTTTAGCTACATATATATGAATATCTCACTTTTTTCACATCACTATATCACCGTTTAGACTAATCTGATGTTTGTAAAGTCTATAAACACAATGATTGAACAAACATTACTATTTCTGTGTGCACGTTTTGTAATTAATAACGTGGTTATCATAGGTTAGCTTGGGCTAACCGTTAGCTGGTGGTCGTTAGTGGTGTCTGTAATAACTCAGTAACGGTTCATGAAAAAAATATTTTTTCCAGCAGGTGTGTTAGTTACAACATGATTGAGCTAACTGGAGTAGTTTCATGTCGTATCCAACAACGGGAGGCTTGACAAAGTGGCACTGCTACCCTTGGCCTCGTGCACCGCTCGGACTTTCAGCCTGAGCACTGCGCTCAGAGTTGAAATTATTTGAACTTTGACCGAGTCTACATCTGACCTCTCGGCGCGCAACCAATGAGATACTAGCTATATGTGACAGAGTCACAAGCTAGCAAGTGTGTTAGCTAGCTAGCTTTATCACACAGTACACAATGCCACGGGCCATATGCCACAATAAACACAAAATCATCAAACAATCAAGATTTACGTTATTTTAACAAGACTAGATATGTCAAACAACCATATATATGTATATATATATATATATTTATTACGTGGCTCTATTAAATGCTGTATTCTAATTGGTCAGTCACGGCATTCAGCGGTCTGATATTACTGTGTAATTACTAGGGGTGTAAATGACCGGCTGTGCTGCTGTGCTGCTCTCTGCTCTCTCCGGTTTTACGCCAGGCTCGGCTCCTTTCAAAGACTCCTCGCAAAGCACTCCTCCAGGGTTTTTTCAGACCTAATTGTATTGCGGAGATTTGCACAGCGGCGGCCGGATCTTTGCTCTCAAACCACAAAAAGATGTGGTGGCACAACATTCTCTTTCTGTACATTATTCTATGCTTTCTTTTGATTTTCACATTGGCTAGTCATCCTGTTTAATTTGTCTTCTGATTAAATCAGAACCATTGAAACAAGTTGTAGGAAGCCTCTGCAAGTAATTGGTTGCTGGCAGACACTCTGTGCTGCAATAAAATGGTTAATCAGCAGTGCCGTGCACTGTAGAGCCGATGCGCTGCTGGTTCTGCCGGCCTGAATAGAATATAATGTCTACTGTTGTGTACAGCATTTATAGACTGAGCTGAGTACTGATGCACGAGTCGACCCATAACCCATGGGACCCGCAAATGAACCTGTAAATTGGGCAGTAGTGATCATCTGTTAAATCTATAATCTATTAGTGTCATGGCATCTGAAGGTACTGACGCGTTGAGCAGGTGACAGTCCGCAGGTGTTTTCAAAACACACTTGTGTCACGTACTCCAAAAGAAACTTGAAACAATAATTTATTGTACAAAACGGGGGAAACAAACGTTGACAAAAACGGTTCCATAATTCATATTTAATTCAAAAAATAACAAAAAAGTTAGAGGGAATAGTGATAAAGTGGTAAAACTTTGCACTGATCCACAGCCTCAGATGGATGCGCACAAGCTCCGTTGGTAGGATACTATATTTTCACATTTTCAACAATGCAATTTAAAAGTTTTGATTTTTATTGATAACCTACATTTGCCAACAACAAAAAGACTACATTTAGCACCAAAAAATTTGTAGAAAAAAATAAATAAATAAAATAATGATAAAAAATTAAAAAAAAAAGAATATCGAATACCAAATTTTCATAACGAATACCTACCCATAGAAACGAATATTCGAATATGTGAATATTTGGGTACAGCCCTAGTAATTACACAGTTGCTATGTAGCCCAGCGTTGCTAGGGACGTGCCCTGCAACACTGCAGCTGTCAAACAACTTCCGAGGGAAAAAAACAAACGTGGCTGATTTTAACATTTTAACTTTTAACTTATTTGGAGAGTAGCTACAAGGATTTTGAGGAATGGGATGCTGCTGTCGAAAAAGAAATGGAGAAGGAAAGAAAAAAAGCAAAAAACAGCACAAGGAACTGACACCTGAAGAGCTTCAAGTGATAGAGGAGGAGAAAGATGAGATAAATACAAAAAAGACAACAAAATGAGCTACTGTACTATACTGTACTGTACTACTACTACTACTGTACTGACGGACTTTCTCTGCCAAAAACAAAAGAACACGGATTTGAATACACACTCGGCACTCATGCTTAATGACATTTTAGGCAAGTTTTATGCTTGGTTCAGTCCACTAAGCCTGGGTGAGTACAAAACTTTCACCAAAAGTTATCGAATCCGGCTGGTTTTAATGCACTTCAGACAGAGGCAGACAACATTATTTATTTAACTGATAATTAGCCATGTAATAAGCGGGATAATGTATAATGAGCCGGTGAATACCGCTGCGCATCGGGGTTCTATTCCCCTGTCAGGAGTTATTTTCCCAGTATTCACCGGTTCATCATTATCCCTTACATATCTTTGTGGTCATTTTTCATCTCTTTGAGGTAACTTTTAGTCTTTTTGTTATATAAAAAAGATTAAAAGTTACCTCAAAAAGATGAAAAATGACCACAAAGAGACACATAAAATCCCAAAAGACAAACAAGACATCAGTTACTTCTGTTACTTTTAGAATGCTGGTCCTTCAGCTCCGAAACATCAACAGCTGTAGTTTGGTTCTAATAACGGAGTGGCTCGCTATGGTGGAGTCTAAATAGGTGGAGTAGTAGGACTTGCTGACAGACATATTTCAGACTCAGGACTTGCATTATGCCTGGTACACGCTACACGCTGGTACTCACCAGTTATCGGTCGTCTTTCATGGCGTGTGTGATGTCTTCGGGTTATTCTTGTCCTATTTTTATAACTTTGACTATTATTTGAGTCACTGTGTCTGTTCATGTGCCAGCCGACATGTTGTTGTAATCACCTAAAAGCGTCAGCAGATGGCAGGAGCTACATTTGAAGCACCATATGTGACTGTCAAGCTACTGTATCTTCCACAGGAAGTTCAGACAAATGTTTCAGAATAAAGTCTATTTAGAAAATAGAGGGATTCTCTAGCCAAGGTTATAAGGGGCTTTTAATTTGAAACAAGTGTTGAGTTTGAAATGATGGTGCGATATGTTTACTTTATAAAGACAGTGGAGTGGATAAAAAGTAAATATATAAACACACAGGGGGATTAATAAATAACAGACCATCTATAATGTAGTTTGTTTCAAATGAAGCTGGAGCCTCTGCAGTTGTGGTGAGTAAAAGCCCCGCCGCTATTTGTTAATGTTATTACTTTATGTCTGACCGTGAGGATGTACCATTGTTTGCTAGCTTGATGCTAATGACAGTAACTCAGCGGGTTGACAAAGTGCCTCTGCTGTTTCACACCATCATTTCCCCCTTTTACTCTGTGTGCTAACATCCTTAGAGGAAATATTAAAAATGCTGGGGTGTTGTTGTCATACAGTTGTCTACAGTAGCAGATGGTTCTGTGTTTCTACTGGTCAAAGTGACGTGATGGGAGAATTGGATCTCAGTCCATAACTTTCATTTTGAAGACAAAAAAATGTAGGCTTAGTGCCATGTGGTCCATTGCCCAATAGGAAATGTAGAATACTCAAAAGTACTTTAAAAGTGTTTGAGTTACTTTACTCAGGGAGTAATGTTGGAAGTACTTTTAAAGTAACTGAGTTACTTTACTCAGGGAGTAACGTAACTGGTTACTTTTTTAGAAAGTAACGCAGTAATGTACTTTGATTACTTTTAAAGTACCCAACACTGGTAATGTCTACAAAGAGGTAAAACTGCCATAAAGGAGAGGTGGGCCAGTGGTGGGGCCTTTTTGCATACTTGTGTCCAGGGGCCCACTTTCTCATAATCTGCCCATGCGTAAAATATTACTGTCATATTCTATTTGGGAACAGCTCCAAGCATAGCTCCTGAGTTTTGTTCCAGGGAATATTTGGTTGTGAAGAGACATAAACTGATGTCATTACAGCCCTGGGTTTCATATCAGAATCTCTGGCTTACTTCCCATCAAACAGCGTCTGGACCTGCATCCACAGATTGATCATTTCACACAGTTAATTGAGCCAGTCTTTCACAACCCATTCCCAACTGCTGCTGCAAATCATGTTTTTATTAGAACACTGGGTTTGATCTAACATGAGTGCTTGGATAAACCTGAGTCACTTATTCAGGAGAGAGGCTTGAAGCTTTGGCAGACTTGTTAATTGACTGCTTTCTGCAATCTTCTTGAGGATGGAGTCTATATTTGTGGTCTCCTGAGTCTCAGCAACCATATGGTGCTGTCAATGCTTTTATTCACAACAAGAGAAGAGTTGCAGTATTTATAAAGTGCCATTGTTGAAATGGAAAACGTGAATCAGTATTCTAATTTGACTGACGTGTCACATCAAGCAAATCCCTTGAACACATACTAGTAAATACACACACCCTGAGGTGGGAATAATGGATATTTTCTTCATAACTATGTATCAAATGACAATGATGATGAATGAAGTTGTTGCATCTCCATCCGTCATTTTTAACCCACAGGTTTTGCAAATTGCAATTTGTTTTTTGATTACCACTCCTTAGTTTTTGTACACAAATGAAATTAAATTTGATGTCATTTTTTCCAACTGGTGCTTGGTAATGTAACATAAGGGGCTCTAGTTTCCCGGCGCGGCGCAGGGTGGCACAGGGTGGCAAACCCCGCGCAGAGCTAGTTTCAAGCAGCACAACCCAAGGCGTGCTCAGTTTGGTAGTTTGGCAGACCGAGGGTGTGGCGGCACAGCAGGGGGAGGTATCGACAGTTCCAGCTTGGCGCAGTGACAGTTTCATGCCAAAAGGCTTTGCCAAAGGAGCGCCAAATGAAACCACATCCACTGTCAGCGCAGGCAGAGCGCAGCCGGTGTAAGCCAAAGTTTGGCTGATCGGTGGACAGTGCGCACACGTCACCAAAACCTCACAGGCAGGTTTCCAGAATGTCAGGCACATTAACGATGCA
This sequence comes from Epinephelus cyanopodus, assembly GCA_026686955.1. Classification (NCBI taxonomy): domain Eukaryota; kingdom Metazoa; phylum Chordata; class Actinopteri; order Perciformes; family Serranidae; genus Epinephelus; species Epinephelus cyanopodus. The sequence goes on from CM048928.1 coordinate 4,106,082, forward strand.
ATAAATACCCACAAACATCACTATTCAATGCAACTATCTGCAATCAGCACATAATTGTATCTCTATATTGACTGTCCTGTCATATCTGATGTCAGAACAGAGGGGATTGGCACTGTTTGGCACGTTTGGCACGCGTAATGGAAACCCAGCCTGATTTGATTAACACAGCTGCAAACTAAAACTAATGAGTTCAGCCACACACAACAGCCACAGCTATAGGGAGTATATATTCAGCACCTGTCATCTTAGAAAAGTCAAAAGAAAAGAAACAGAGTGAGACTGCGAGAGAGAAAGAGAGAGCGCGTGAGAGAAACACAACATTGATTTACAATTGTGGTGACCTCCTCCCAGGCTACCTTTGCATCATCAGCCCGTGGAGGTCTGCTCGCAGTTCCATATATTCGGACACTGGGAGCTTGGACCTCCCGGACCAAAACATCAGTTTCCTCCTGGGAGGAGATTGGCTGTCTGACGCTGCTGCTTTTTTCTGCCATGGTGAATTGAGTAAACTCTCATTACACCTTCGCGTAGCGCATTTAAGGACGAGGAGAGGGGCTCAGTTGATTGGTGTGATGTGTGTAAAACCCACTCCACGCCTTCTCTCCTCCCTCTTTCCGACTTGCGCAAGTAGGAGGGACGGAGGTGGGATAGAGGAGTAGCTGTGCCAGGGCGAACGGTGTGCCAAACTTACAAAATCCGCCTGGCCACACCCAGTTGCCTCTGCCGCGCCCGGTCTGCGAAACTAGAGCCCTAGGTCTTCTTGGCTGCTGTCAGATTAGTTCAAATAAAATAGATCATCAGAGGAATTAAGCATCGACTTGCAGTGAGTGAGTAGTGTTGGTGTTAGTTGATTCAGGAAATAACAGGAAATTATTTGATTTGTGGGACACTTTTTATATAACATACATTTTAATCTTTGGGCCTGGGGGAAGGTATCAAGTCAAAAGACTCAAGTCCAAGTGAAGTCACAAGTCACTGGCGCTAAAATTCAAGTAAAGTTATAAGTCTTCTTTGATTTTGTCAAGTCTAAAGTCATCAAATTTGCGGTTCCAGTTGGACTTGAGTCCAAGTCAAGGTGAGTGTCCATGAACCGTCCAATAACGGCTCGCGCTGGCCACCTGGCACTCAATATGCTGCTGCAATGGTGTGTATCCAGTGACATTTCAGGTATTAGCTGAGCTATTGAGTATCTTTCAGCAGTCAAAGTTATTATTTATTTATTTTTACTTGTAGGCAGTGATTTGTTTTCCACTACAGAGCTCTGCGGTGCGAGTGTTTCACTTGCATTTGCGACTAAAAATAGTTTTGTGCGAACAAAAGAAATCATTCAGGAGCACGCTGTGTGAGTACAGATTTCAACCAGCAGCAGAAACGAAAGGTGAATCTTGCTGGTTGTGGGTTGAACGGAGGTCACAGATATGGCAGCCATAGTGCTCCGCGACGCAAGATAATGACTTACCTGCAACGGAGAAGCCCGGCTCCAGGTCCAATAATTTCCTCTTTCTTGGTGTAACGACTGCCCAGAAATACCTGGACAACCGAGCCGTGGCGGTACACAGGTATGTGGCGTGTCAGAGGAGAAACGAGCCGTTCACATTACTCTCTTTGTGGCAGGTAACGGTCCACAGACCTCACCGCACTTAAGGAATGGGTGGCTGGTTGATTTTTATTTTATTTTTTCTTTTTCTTTTATGTTAATCACTTATTGATACTGTTTTTGAAGTATGAATAAGTCAATAAGTAATTTATTCCATTGAAATATCATTGATGTATTATAGAAACGTGATTTATCTTTTTATAAATGACAAAAGGCACATCTGCCCACACACCCTGTGGTATCGTAATACTATTCAGAACCGTGATACTTTAACTGGTATCGTACCTTGGGTCCCAATTTTGGTACCGTGACAACACTACTGCATATGTATGCAGAATCTGTAGGCAACAGGACAATATTTCAGTGTCAGAAGTGTTTGGGTTTGTAGGTCTTTTGTGATCAGAGTAGTACTGATCAATTTATTTGATCAGCAGATACAGTCTGTGTTGAGAGGTTGAGTGCACTGGCAGAAATACAGTCTCAGAATCCTCTGGCTATTGACAATAACTATTTTATTTTATTATTTTTCATTTTTTTGGTAATGTACCTGGAGTGTATGCAGATATAGATCAAGCCATACAGCTTCCAGGGCTGAAAAATAAAGCCAAGACCAAAGTGCCAAAAACTGCAGTTTTCTGGGCTGGGTCCATAAGCCAGCCAATCCCCACAGACCCAGCAGAAATAAACATGGTACAAAAAATGATTTTGGTCTCTATGGCTAATTACCGCCACCGCTCAGCTAGTCACAGCTTCTGGCTCAACAAATCAGTGAGCGGAGTTCAACAGCAGAAAAGTTTCTACAAAAACTTCTATTATAGCCTGCCATCGCCAAAAATTGATGCAACTCACACCAAGAAACATGAGGAGGGAATGACAGGACAGCTTCCACTTTGGAGTGTACTGGCTTGACTTGCCCACGACCCACAACTTTACCTGGGTATGTCACTGCAGCTTGGCCAAATTCGCACTTTGAGAGCTGCTAAATGGGATCAAGCCATGTATTTGAATACAAAACAATTTCATCGAGATAAGCTTTGCCACCTGATAAACCAGACAGGACCGTATTTACCAAGCACTGAAATGTGGCAGGGGCATTCCGCACGCCAAATGGCATCACCGTATACTGCCAAAAAGCATCAAGGGTCAAAAATGCAAATGCCAGTACCCTTTTAACAGGTCCAGTTCTGTTGCTTAGTTAGCACTGCTAACATTATCAACACACAGTCTAGCTTTGTGATCCCATTCACTTTGTGAAAATTGGTCTGAGCCATCAGATTTATCATCTAATACAAACAGTGAGCACCATGAACTAGGCTCTGCAATGCCATTCCCCAACATGTAATTTACTTGCTTTTGCAGACGTGTTAGCTTTCTGCTGCTAAAGGAATTAATGCTCTTTCTATAATTGTTCTTATTTTACATCTTTTTTAACAGAATAATGCAAACAATGATTAGGTCAATTACTAATGGTTAGATGATGTGTTTTAAATCAGATTGTTAATTTCATTAGTTTTCCTTGTTTTCCACATTTCTGTTGCTTATTCATCCAACATGATTGCATATGTTGTTTACCTTGGATATTCAGTATGTCATTACTCTTTCTGCTGTGAGCATCTAATTCATCCACAGGGTTCATTTACGTTTCATCTTTACTTATTTCATGGAGACTGCAGTGTTTTTCAGTTGCATGTAGGTCACCTCTTCAGCTACTTTTGGCCATGAATCTGTAAACTGCAGCACGATATAGAACAATTGTTGCTTCTTGCCTCAGGGGTCACTCCCACATAGCCCTGTGCTTTTTATCCCAGCTAGCATCATCTTTGTTCTAAGACCACAGAACCCACATTTATGTAAAGCCGACTGGTTGAGGCTGCCAATGTGCTGTCACAAAGAACAAAGAAACAATATTGATTGTTGCAGATGTGATATTGTCTTGTTTTAAATTCCAGGTCACAGCCCACAGGCTTCCTCTCAAACACTCTTCCTCTGGAGTTACAAGGATGTTAACACATGAGCACATTGTTAAGAACTGGAAACAACAGAGGGAAGCAAATAATGGAAATACCAACTAAAAATGGGGGTCATCCCTATGTTTCCCGGGTTCTATGTTCCCCACTTAACCCTGCAAAAAAGCTTCTATGCTCCCCGTTTACACAAAAACAGTTCTATGTTTCCCGCATGGTTGAGCGGGCAACATAGAACCCAGGGAACATAGAACCCTGGAAACATAGATACGCTCCCCTAAAAATGAGGGAATGTGAAATGAAACCACTTTTCTTATGTGTTAACAAAGATCCAAAAACTGTTTTCACAATAAAACACTGCTGAGAACATATTGAGACCTAGGGGCTCATTCACCAACCATTGTTAAAGGGATAGTTCGACATTTGGCAAATTCACCTATTGCCATAATCCCTATAGTCATATGAGTAGGTACATTACCTTTATTTGTCAGTGTGTGCTGTTCTGAGATCGGTGGGGCAGAGCTGCCTGCTGAAATGGAGGTGAACGGTAACAGCCCCTTCTCTTCCTCAAAACTAATCAAATACACCATCAAATGACTTGTGGACAACTTGTAACTTACACATTCACCACACTATGAAATAATAATGTAATATTACCAGACAGGCTTGTTTTGAAGCCAAATGCAGAGCCGGAACTACATTCCAGACATACAGTACTTGCTGGGCGGAGTATTTTCAAACAGCATATGTTTAGTGCAGTTACTCCTGTCATCAAAACAACAAGTTTGTTGAGAAGAAGCCAGAATACACAGAGGAAGAGTTACGGGTTTTGGAAGAAGAGAGAGCAAGAAGAGAGGCTGAGGCTGCCGAGCAACCAGGGGAAACCCAGAAACAGTGGTGTAAATGTGGGGCTTACTGGCCACTTTATTAGGTACAGGTGTACCTAATAAAGTGGCAATATAGATATAGAGTACACCTCAAAATAATCACCGGAACACGGGGAGAACATGCTAACTCCACACACATAAATAACCACAACTCCTGAGGGAACAACAACATAAAATATTCCCTAGCAGTCTGTTTATTCCCAACAATGAGAAGTAATGCCAGTCACTTCACTATATGCTCTGGGCAAGCACTTATCCATAACATAACCACAACAACATTTGCATTTTAGCCGTATTTACCATGCTTGGCTTGTAGGCTAATGTTACTCAACATGGAGGTAACGTTACAGCAGAGAGATTGCTGAGCAAAATACACAATGATCCCTTACCACGTCTGCACGTTTTGTGATGCTGACAGATGGTATAGCAGTATCTTTCAAGAAAAGCGTTTGAACCATTCCTGAGCTTCTGTGCGCCAACCTTTCACTGTAGTCCTCTGGTAAAAAATGGTTGGAGCAAACAAACATTTTCCGGACCATTTCCACAGGCATGTGGGGGTCGATGTCCAGCACAAATAGCTGTCCGTATTTTTGGTTGGTACTACGTGCAATGTCACTCTGTTCCATGTCTTGGGCTTGTTACCGCTTTTACAATACATGTGTAAATCATGATTTATAAAAATACTCTGTAAACTTTTCTTAAACTTTCTGGTGCGTCCAGCTGACGATACTGCAAATGCATGCGCAAGCAATAACTAACACTGTACGCACTGTGTCATTCCGCCTAATGGTTTACTCAAGAAAGTAGTTCCAAGTATTTGCTTCATGTGTCGTAATGTTACTTAATTATACATTATTTCCTAGCGGTGGGAATGCGCCATGTGTTTTCCACTAGAGCGTTTTGGAGTCATTTGATGGTGTATTTGATTTGTTTTGAGGGAGAGAGGGGGCTGTACCATTCACCTCCATTTTGTGTGCTGAGCAGCAGGCAGCTCTGCCCCACCGATCTCAGAACAGCACGCACTGACAATTAAAGGTAATGTACCTACTCATATGACTATAGGGATTATGGCAATAGGTGAATTTGCCAAAATGTTGAACTATCCCTTTAAGAAGAAATGTCTTCTTAAAACCCACTTTAAAACCCCACCATTTTCTGCCTGTATTTATCATATATCTCACACAAAACCAGTTTTGATGTTGTTGTTTCCTGTTTTGTTCATAGTCTAAGAGCTTTTACGTTTTCCTCTCACTTATGAGAGGAAAACATAAAAACTCTTATCAGAAAGAAAGACAATAAGTATATTTCTCAGAGTGTTGAACTGATAACTTTCTATAGATTCAACTGAATTCAGTATATAATATAAGTAAGTACATAAAAACTCCCCCTAAAAAAACCTGTAATGGGGAAAAATGGTAGATCCCTCTTCCAGGATAGACAAACATACAATATTTGTCGTGTTCACAGAATAGATCAACATAATAAATTAATAAATAATGTAGTAATAATAATAATAATAATAATAATGATAATAATAATACTAATAATAATCATGATAATAATTATAAACAGTAATCCATATGACAAAATGATACATAAAGAGAGACAGAGACAGAGACAGAGAGAGATGCAGGGCCGACAGTATTGACAGTATTGACAGTATTGACAATAGCTACAATAATATTATTTTTAGTAATAATATTATAATAATAATAATAACAGTAATTTTCGTAGCATATGTGTTAAGTATTTATGAATATGATAGTATATGTATGTGGCAATAATAATAGTATGTGTATATTAATAGTAGAAGTATGTCTAATAATAGCAGTAGTAGTAGTAGTAGTGGAGCAGAAATACTCTAGAGAAGAATTTGAGTTAGGGACATGCAGTAAAGCCGAGTTCGTGATTATCCATAGAAATTCTATTTCTATTCTTTTCTTTTCTATTCCTTTGTATTTATTTATCAATAAATCCATACATATATCACACCTGATTGACCCTATACTGGGGAGATGATTTTGGTGCTCTCAGCTCAACGTGACATTTCTATCATGTTTTGTACATAGACTGAATATAAGGATACATATACAGTCAGTATATGTGCATATAAATTGTATTGGGGACCCACTCAGTTGACGACCTGTGGGTCCTGGGGACTCATTAAATTGAAAACCATCGACATCACTGCATTTTTTATTTATTTATTTTCAGTGTGCACAGGCTATGTATTGTCTGGGGTCTATGTTAGCAGGGCTTATCTAAAGCAGAAAGACATTGAAATTTTATACATTAATATTTCTTTATTGCAAATCACATCGTCATCGCAATATACAACAGCATTATCGCATATTGCATGTTTTCCTGATATATTATTATTATTATTATTATTATTAGTATTATTATTATTATTAACATTATTATTATTATTATCATTATTAATATTATTAGGGACCTCGGCCAAAGCCCTTCTGTGATGTCACCCATTGGTTGTCTTTGTGGACTCTTGTTTTGAAACTTCAAGTTTAACGTTTTGGCCATCACAGTCTTACTTTTTGGGGGCCAGAAGTGACTGTATTTGGATGAAAGGGCAGAGCTGACCCTTATGCTAGCCGCTTAGTCAGCGTGGTGTATTTACAACCTGATCTCACTCCGAAGCCGATAAAAACTGATGCTTGGTCAGTGACTTCCATTGTCAAACACCAACAAGAAGAAAAAGCCGTCCTTTCACATCAGCAACAACATCAACAAAAGTTAAGGTGGCGGAAGTCCAAGTAGGACAGGCCGGAGTGGTGGTGAATGGGACCAACAACCACTGGCTTCCACTTGGGAGGCTGTTGTTCGCTTCCTGTAAGATTGTAAAGCCAAATCCTGTTCTTTTTTCCCCAAACCCAACCACATGCGTGTATTGGCTAAACAGAACCATGTGCTATGCTCTTGAGGGAAAAACAACATCAAATCGCCGTATTGTACTGATGTAGCGCATTTATTAGGGACCTTGTCTTAAGCTGAATGAATGCTGAGTGGCATGTCCAGGAGTTCAGTTAACTGAAAATAATAGGGTTGTATTTTTTGATGCACCGTGTGTGTTTTGGCCTTGACAGGAAAAGGAAAGGAAAGGAAAATGACTGAATGAATGAAGCACAGTGGCAGTAATTATTGTGACCTTGCATTATAGATGGCTGTACTAAACTCTCTATAGGATGCACCCTGACCTCTGGGTTTATTTTGATTTGCTCGCACTTGGAAAGAAAAAACTCTTAAATCCCTCTATGTGTTAAGGCATGATATTAAAAAGAACAAAGTAAAAACTTGATCCTCAGGGAGAAAAAGATATAAGTAGGTAACTCTTTTAAAATTATAAACTGATGACTTTTATAATGCCTGATTGTGGAGGCACTCTTAGCATCTCAACTTTCTGTGTTAATGCCTGGCATTAATCAACTAGCCAGAACACACCGAATGTTCAAAATGGGGATCTGAATAAATATTATTTTGTGTTTATCTTCAACATAATGGAAAAGGCTATTTTGTTTTCAGAGACAACAAAGGAAAGTAGGGATGCACCGAATATTTTATTTTTATTTTTTTATTTAGCCTTTATTTATCCAGGAAATGTCCCATTGAGATACAAGATCTCTTCTTCCAGGGAGTCCTGGCCAAGATAGCACACATAAGTTCCATACATAAAACAATAAAACATACATGTACGATGAAAACATGAAATATAAAAAATCAACAGTAAAGGGCAATTTTAAGTGAACATTAATTAAAACAAATGCATGTTTCCTGAAGGGCTGATTTTAAAATACCTTTAAACACATTTACAGTAGGGAGGGACTGTAGGTTAATTTTATCTTGCAACTCATTTCATAATGAGGGGGCATAGAAAGAAAATGAGGTTTTACCAAGATCCGACTGCATCCGGGGAACATTTAAAAGCATCCCATTTGCTGCTAGTCTACTCTGATAAACAGAGTCCAGCTTTTTAAGCAGGGAAGATGCTGCATGCATATATATCACATCTCCATATAACAACAAGCTTTGCACAAGTTTCTTTCTGGCTTCGAATGGGAAACATTTTTTTAGACGAAAGAAAAAACCCAGTTTCGGCCTAAGCTTCTTTAGCAATTTGTCAATATGTACATTAAAAGACATCTTGTCATCAAGTCATATACCTAAATATTTATAAGAAGTAACTCGTTCAAGACATGTACCGTCCAATGTCAAGATCGTAGGAACAATTACCTAAATCACTAATTAAAATTGAAAATAAGCTAGGTGCCAAAATAGAACCTTGAGGGACACCTTTGTTTACATTAAGAAGGGCTGAGGTGTAGTTTTCTACTGAAACACACTGAGTTCTTTCAGATAGGTAGTTTTTAAACCAGTTCAGAGCCCTTTCACTAAGGCCTACGCAGCGAAGTCTCTGCAGTAGTAGTTCATGACCCACAGAGTCAAATGCTTTGGACAGATCAACAAACAATGCTGCACAGTGTTTCTTACTGTCTAGACATCTGATAATATCATCTGTGACTAGCATGGCTGCTGTTGTAGTACTATGGCCTGATCTAAAACCAGACTGAGACTCATTGAGAATATTTCTAACTGTTAAAAATGTCTTCAGTTGCTCATTTATAAGCGATTCAAAAACTTTGGCCATGACCGACATTCTGGAAATATTCGGTAACCGAATATATTCGGCCAAATATTGCAAAAAAACATACATTCGGTATTTGGTGGAATAAGTTAAAAGCAAGGCCGAATAATAGCGGCGTGTTTTGATAACGCAATCAAAAAGCGTGCCGCGATGGACGGAGTAAAATGTTGGCAGTGTGGCGATTCGTCCGTCACGGCACTTGCATTTGCGAATAAAAATAGTTTTGAGCCAGCAAAATAGGCTTAAATCATTCAGCATGCGCTGTGTGAGTACAGATTTCAACCACCAGCAGAAATGATAGGCGAATCCCACCGGTTGAACGGGGGTCACAGACACAGACAGTAATGTATTCCTGTCAAATACGGCAGCCATTGGCTTACTGGCGACGAGAAGTCGGCTCCAATAATATCCTCTTCTTGGCATCATGACTGCCCAGTAGTACCTGAACAGCCGAGCCAGCCGAACACAGGTATGTGGCGTGTCAGAGGAGAAACGAGCCGTTCACATTTCTCTCTCTCTGTGGCAGGTCCCACAAACCTCACCGCACTTTCGGGACTGTTCTTTACTTCTGAGGGGACTTGTCAGGGGAGGAGGTTGGCTGGTTGATTCTTATTTTATTTATTTATTTTATTTTGATCCCCCCTATGTTAATCACTTATTGATGCTGTTTTTGAAGTATGAATAAGTCAATAAGTAATTTATTCCATTGAAATATCATTGATGTATTTTAGAAAAGTGATTTATCTTTTTATAAATGACAAAAGGCACATCTGCCTCATTTTTGCTGTGGTATCGTGATACTACTCAGAACCATGGTTTTCACTGGTATCGTACAGTGGGTCCCAATTTTGGTACCGTGACAACACTAATCTGGAGGGTGTTCATCTGCAAAACTGATGAAAAACTAAACAACAATATACGGTATTCGGTACTCGTATTCGGCCAAGTGTTTAATATTATTCGGCTTCGGCTTCGGCCCCAAATTTTCATTTCGGTGCATCCCTAAAAGAAAGCAACTTTCTTTTCAGTCAGCCTTGATTCCACCACAAAACTTAAAAAAAAAGTCAAGGCAGTGCATGTGTTCTGGAGGAGGTGTATGATGCAACACATTTTTTGTTGCCTTTAAAGCTCTAATCCTTTGCATCTTCCTTTGTTGACTTAGTCAAATATGAACGTTTGCTTTACAGTCGATCGATAGATGCACCTGTCACCCAGGAAACCAAGACATTTCTGTGAAGATACTACAAACACTGCTAAACACAGACACACACACACACACACACACACACAGTGTGGTAAAGTTGGATGTTCAGCCTTGAGTGTCTGACTCTTCCATCCCACATGTTCCCACGAGGTTACAGAGACAGACAGTAATGGTTTCTAAAAGCATGATTGATGAACACAGCACACACTGTCCTCACCTTGGAAACAGACATACTTAGGCTTACACACACACACACACACACACACACACACACACACTAGATGGCCTCATTTAAAAAGAGATTGTTAAATGGAGGTTTGTCCCAATTATACTAATAGCAGTAACTCAGCGTGAATAGATTTGCATTTGTCAAAGCAAATGAACGTAACAAAGTAGATTTTTAACTGACTCCTCTTTATAGAACTCAAATGGTTTACATATACCTTTACTAAAGAGCTAATGGGCTTCAACAGCTAAAGTAGCAACAGAACCATTTGAAATAAAGCTGTGGTGAGAGTAACATTAAGGCAAGCCCTGTCAAACTGAAATAAAAGATGTCAAAATAAAAAGAAGATTAAGATATTACTCCTGGAGGTCACGTTCTGCATTATGCTGCTATACTAAGCCTAAACATAATATACTGTATAGTGGGGGTAATACCCTGCCAAAATGCCCCTCCAATAATTATACATAAAAATCTAAATTTGAAAAATCAGTTTTGTATGCTGTACAAAAGAGAAGATTCACAGTATTCTAACGATATCAGTATTGTTTTTGTACTCCACATATTAATAAAAATATGTCACATTACATAATATGACTGAAAAAAAAAAAAACATGATAAAGCCCTTTAAAGTTTGTATTACGGTGTCCACAAAAATACATGGCAGAGCCCGTTTGCATTTTCAAATGGGAATAGACCAAAAAAACTTGGGGACGCTTTTATGTTTTTAGCCAGCAAGGTAACAAAAACAAGCATACCCAACAACACATTGCAGGAAGATGAGAGAATATTGAGCTGTGGCTCTTTTGATGATAGAAGATAGCATACACAATTAGCAAGAGACAGGCAACACATTATCACTCAGACCTTGTCACATGTAAGTGGTCATGGACCTTCCACATCGAGATATGGCGCGCAAGGTACCCTGGGTGCATTGGTTGTTTAAATTCTGGGACACCATGCCAAGTTTGGCCTGTTTCATGCCTGCAGGAAATGTAAAGTCTGCATACAGTCTCTTTAAAAATTAAAGCTGTAAGCAGCGTTGGGCGGATCCTGGGACTCTCGCTGTTTCATCCTCCAGCTCACGCAGGGACTTAATATAATATTATGTTACAATATGTATCTGATTTTCAACCGATGTAATAACTAAAATGTAAGTGTGATATGTCAGCTATGAAAACAATATGTCTTCTCCAAAACATCCACATTGAAATGAAACACACTGTAATGATAAAGAAATTATACAACGTTAACAACAAAATGGTGTCTGTCATACTGTTAAGAATTGTTCCCCATGTACTGTAAAAAACAAAGGTCTGTGTTGACAGCCCTCCTGCTTTGTTGAGTAACACATTGTGATGTAAGTACATGAATATATAAATACATAATATACATTTTAACAGGATAACAAATATTAACATGGATAAAACATGAATTATAAAGGAGAGTAAATCATAAAAGAAAAGGATTTTTACAAAGACTAAAGTGGTGATTAAACAAAGATGCGTATACTTTCCTGATGTTTGTAACACTCTGATATGGACTTGTTCTTGAAATGAGGTAATTTGTTGTAAACCTCCAGGTCATTCAGTTGGGTTCAGAGAAATGATACTGATGAAAATAAGTGGAAATACTTTTATGGTCATTTTTATTTAATTTAAAACCTCTTGACCTGTTGAAGTGCTTGAATGAATTCAGTCTATGGAGCTTTATCTTTATTCAAGAGAGTGGTCTATCAGTTTGAGAGCATTATTTATTGATTTCACGTTCAAAAACCCTGCCCTCACACTCAAATAGCCTCTGCTTGTGCTTGGCTCTACTCTGTTTCTGCTCAAACTGTGTGCTCGCACTTAGACACCATGTTGCTCACACAGATTTCCTGCTCGAGCTTCAACTTTTCTCCTCGCTCTCAAACTGTTTCTGTGCACTCGTGTGGAATTTCTGCTCTCAGATTTCCCAGCTCCCACCCTCTTCCCCTGTCAGGAGTTATTTTTTATTTTACACACACACACACACACACACACACACACACACACACATATATCTCTCTATCTATCTATCTATACATATATATATATATATATATATATATATATAAAAATAGAGAGAGCGAGAGGGAGAGAGAGAGATATGGACCCATCCACCACCCCTCCCGCCTGCCCAATGATGTGAAAGGTGTTGTTGGTGTCTGATGCAGGAAGTTAATTCCCAAGTGCCAATTTTCTATGACTTTTGAGTGAGACTGGGTTGTCACAGGACAGTGTACTAAACTTGGATCAATTTCTTTGTGAAAACCACTTGTCATTCTTTTGATCAGCAGACCCTTTAATGGACTGAAGGAATATAAATAGTTGAGAAATGGACACATATTCAGATTTTAGGATTGCTTCAACAGTGGGAAATCAGGACTCGCTTGTTTACCACATCAGTAAATCTTAATAAATTAAAGTTTAGTGCTTATGGTTTCCCTTAATTGAACTGAGTACCAAACTAACAATGTATAACATGTCCATATTGACAAAAGTTCAACATTACATATTTTGAATGTGATGCTGAGTTAGTTGAAACTGGGCTAGCGTCAGTGGTTTGAAAGTCATTTATTAGAAGTAATAGAAAAAGAAACCCTGCTCCAGACCCTGCCTTGAATTTTTCATTCATAATTTCAGACAGGAGGGAAGAGAGTGCAGTAAAGGTGTTCACAGCTTGTCATCATTTCTTTACTAGCTTCAAAATGGGATTTATCATCTAAATTTGACAATAAAAGTTTAATATCCTGAAAGCCACATGACCAATGGACTTTATCATGAATAAACTTAACAAATTATCATTATTATTATTGTTGTTGTTGTTGTTGTTGTTGTTATTTTTATTACTGGTTCTATTATGGTGCACTGCAGTTTTGTGGTTTGTCCATGGAATGACAGATGACAGAATGATAAACACTACATGCAAAGTTATTTTGTGTGACATAGATGTACCTTAGCAGGATCAAATCCAGAACTAAAAGAGCAAGCAGCAAAAGGGGCAGACCTATTCACACACTTAGCTACTTGTTTAGTAATACTTTCTGATAAAACACACAAAAGAAATCGGAATATGCCACTGTGGTGTGAACATGTTTCCCTTCAAAATGAAAGTATCTGCTCAAAGTATGTGTGATTTTACAAGAATTTACAACTTCCTGTTTATAATTTAGCAAAACAACGTACACAGTCTGAATTTTTTAAGAAAACACTGAACTCTTCCTTTAAGATAAGCAGAGCTCATAGTGCCAAGAAATGTAATATTAAATTGACTTCAACTCTAAAGATAGTTTTCAACCTTTGGTTCTTATGAAGTTTAGGATTCTAATTTCGCATTTTTCTGAAAATTTAAATATCTTAATTGAGTTATCTTAGTGACCATGGTGTGTGCACAAGGAATAACACACTGGAAAATTCCTGATGATGTAAGTGCTATATTTAAATGATTTTTGTGTTTTGTGTTGAATCTTTAAAGCAATGAAAGGGTGATTATATTATCAACTCCAAACAGTGTTGCATGAATAGTTATATCGATGAGTGTGGATTCCTCACAGGCTGCACTCTGTTTGTGTGTGTGTGTGTGTGTGTGTGTGTGTGTGTGTGTGTGTGTGTGTGTGTGTGTCCTCGCGTGCAGAGTGTATGTCAGCACACTGCGATGAGAGCAGATTAGGCTGGAGTTGATCTTTTATTTGACTTTGCAGGGGTGTGGGTCAAATGTACTTCGACCCGAAAGGTGATGTCGCTGTGTATTTGTGTGTGTGTGTGTGTGTGTGTGTGTGTGTGTGTGTGTGTGTGTGTGTGATAATTGCTGTGGGACACAGCCAACCAGAGAACACACATATCGATCAGAATGTTAGGTGAGAGTGTTTCCTTTCATCCAGCGGCCAGCTGCTCAAAGTGCCAGGACGGCCTTGTTTTGCACTTAGCTAATTGCCTCAGTGAGAAGCCAAGCTCTCACCAGCTTTACTACTGTCTGCTCTTTATTGATATTTTCTCAGTGTGTTTGGATAGAGAAAACATAGCTTTCTTTTAAAACCAATACCAAGAAACACACATTATGCAGTGTTATTCACCAGGAGAACAAGAATAATGTTTCAGGATAGAAAAAAAAAAATACATTCACGTACACTTCACTGGAAAATATGGCAACAAGTTACTTTAAATCTACCTATATAAGCAGTACATGAACACTTCATTAAAGACACACTGTAATGGAGTCAATACTGTAATATAAAGTGACTGTAATGTAGTTGAAGGCAAATATACATTTTTAATTAATGCTGGCCCAAAGCGTTGTTAGATATTGATATTTGGTTGAATTTAGGTTGTGACATCAGGAGACCCAAACTCAGTTTTCGGAAAACATCTGATACCACCGTCAATTTGATGTAGAATACTGATGACATTGATATTTGGTTGGTTTAAGTTGTGTTGTTATCTGATGAAAATTCAACATCTTCCAAACCTCTCATACCAACATCCTCTTGACACAGAATAACTATATTTAGTTATAAGTGTAATGGCCAGAAACCCAGTAGGACTCAACACCACGACTCAGAGGCAGGGATAATGTCCAAAAAAACCAATACTTTAATTGCAGCAAAAATAGTCTGGCACACAGTAGGGTGACCATATTTTGTTTAATTATACCCAATAAAAACAGATTTAATTAAGTTTATTATATTTAAAGTTTGTATGTATGGATAGAAAATTCAGTTATATTATAAAATAATATCTCTCAAAGACAGAAATTCAGATAGGCCCCTATAGAGGCAACACATACACACACTAGAGTGTGGTGACCCGATCTGTGCCCGACGGGTCCCAATGGTAGGCTTACCCGACGGGCCGGGCCGGGTTTGGTAAAAAATGTATAAATTGTATTCAGGCTCGGGTTGGATTCGGTCAGCTTTCAGTGAAAATGTAGTGTAAAAAATAAATAAAATCCTATTGTCTGTCTTGTTTATTGCTTGGGGACTGTTATTTACGTGACAGCACCTGAACACAACACACACACATTGGCTGTTTGGTTCTACCTCTCCCCTCGCTGGAAGCCTCGGACCTCCTGGCCTGCTCCCGTCTCAAACATGGAGGTCTCCCTCTCCGCGGAGCACCCACAGCACACGCGAGGCCTGTTAAATAGCCTGTAACCATAACAACTGTGTGACACAAACTCAGTGCTTTATAATTAAATAATGTCGGGCTTGGTTCGGTTTCAGACATAACAAAACAGAATGACTGTCGGGTTCGGACAGAAATATGCAGCCCTTGCCGCACTCTAACACACACACACACACACACACACACAAGGAAAAATGGACATTATCATCAATTTATAAACACCCCCGGACGCCACGGACAGGACGTGAAAAGTGGACATGTCTGGGCAAAAGAGGACGTTTGGTCAGCCTAGTCCAAGTCCAATATCAGCAACCAAAAAACAGACTAGGAGTGTGCTTGAGGCAGAATCACTATTACAGGCAGCATTCAAAACACAAGAAAACTTACACAGAGTAAACTAAGGCTGGAATGCTCGACACGAGGACAAAGACAATCTGGCACAGAGGGAGAGGAAGACTACTAAATACACAAGGGGACGAAGTACAGATGCAGATGCAGCCACTTCAAATTTCCCACACCATCCAAAAGCCTTCCGGAAGCCACCCAACTTCCAGCCAACTTCCAGCCGAAACCCCCCAACCTCCGGCAGGCTACCAGCAGCGCTCGAATCAGGTTGACCGGCTCCAGAGCCTAGACAATCCGAGCCTTTGCAGCTCGTGGAGCCCCCCGGGCCCAGTGCCGCTGTCGGCTCGCGGGAAGGGGATGTAATGTTCACCCTTCCTCACCCCTAACCCCAACCCCAACCCCAAGCAGTTAGCTTTGCTACACATAAACATATCCCCGATCGTGGAGCTGATGCTGCGGTAAACAACACAGTTTTAGCCGGAGGGGAACATTATTTGAGGTGGGCAAATACTTCTACACAACGCCAGAGAGACGGCCGGCCGGCACCGGTCTCTCCCGCTTTGAGAGTCAGTGTGTGTGTCAGAGTAAAGACATATTTAATCTATTAAGACTGGATGTGTTTGAATGAAAAAGGCTATTATCAGAAAAACGGAGCAGATTTATGGTTTCAATGAAAACGTATCTCAATGAAGAAAGGCAAAGCACTAGCCTTCCGTTGTCATTCATCTCAGCTAACATTGGATGTAAAAGTTATGCTAACTATTCTATGAAGTAACATTAATATGAATCTACCAGAGTTGGGTATAACACGTTACTTTGATTACTTTTTGCAGTAACGAGTAACCTAACGCGTTAGTTTGCTGTTTGAGTAATCAAATACTTAAGTACATTTTGAAATAAGACATCAGTTACTTCCGCTACTTTCAGAACGCTGGTCCTTCAGCTCTGAAACGGCTAAGGATGTCATTTGGTTCTAATAACGGAGATAACATTAAACCTATCAGTCTGAAAGAAGCCATGAAGCTTGTGGCTCGCTATGTGGTCGGAGAAATGTGGCCGTTGTCTACGGTGGAGTCTAAATAGGTGGAGTAGGACTCGCTGACAGACATATTTCAGACTCAGGACTTGCATTATGCCTGGTACACGCTACACACTGGTACTCACCAGTTATCCCCGGTTGTCTTTCACGGCGTGTGTGATGTCATCAAATTGTTCTTGTCCTATTTTTATATCACTATTTTTTGAGTCAGAACTGTGTCTGTTCATGTGCCAGCCAACATGTTGTTGTAGTCATCTAAAAGCGCCAGCAGATGGCAGGAGCTACACTTGAAGCGCCATATGTAAACTATCAAGCTACTGTATCTTCCACAGGAAGTTCTGACAAATGTTTCAGAATAAAAGCCTATTTAGAAAATGGAGGGATTCTCTCAGCCGAGGTTATAAGGAGCTATCGGATCATTATTTGATTACTTTTGATTTCTTTTTACTCGATTACACGCCACTCAGCAACAGTTACTATACTCGATGTTTATCAGATAGTGCTGTCGCAAAATTTAAGGAAATGATTACTCCGTCGTTAAATTCAATACCAAGTCCTTCAGTAACAGAGGTTTCCCGTACCGACTTTAACCTCTCCCAAATTGATCATTTTGTTGATAGTGCCGTAGGCTCGCTGTGAACAACACTCGACTCTGTAGCTCCTCTTAAAAAGAAGTTAACAAAGCAAAGAAAGTTCACTCCTTGGTATAACTCTCAAACCCGTAAATTAAAACAAATATCGTGAAAGTTTGAAAGGAATTGGTGATTAACCAAACTGGAAGAATCTCGTTTAATCTGGGCAGACAGTCTCAAAACTTATAAGAGGGGCCTCTGCAATGCCAGAGCAAACTATTACTCAGCTTTAATAGAAGAAAACAAAAAAAAACCCAGGTTTCTTTTCAGCACTGTAGCCAGGCTGACTGAGAGTCACAGCTCTATAGGCTTTATGCACAGCTCCACTACTTCCTGAACTTAAAGCAGCTCCTTTATTTCCTGTCTTACATTATTGGACAAACTGATTAATCCAGGTGTGTCTGACCTCAGTACTAGTCACAACAATGGTCAGACACACCTGTGTCCAGCCTCCACTCCTGTGGAATCATCTTCCTGTTGTGGTCCGGGAGGCAGACACCGTCTCCACATTTAAGACTAGACTTAAGACTTTCCTCTTTGATAAAGCTTATAGTTAGGGCTGGCTCAGGCTTGCCCTGTACCAGCCCCTAGTTAGGGTGACTTAGGCCTAGTCTGCCGGAGGACCACCTATAATGCACCAGGCACCTTCTCTCTCTCTCTCTCTCGCTCTCTCTCTCTCTCTCTCGTATCCTATTACTGTATCTTGTTTACTCAGCCATTCTGGATGTCACTAACTCGGCTTCTTCTCCGGAGCCTTTGTGCTCCACTGTCTCTCAGGTTAACTCGTATTGCAGCGGTGCCTGGATAGTGTGATGTATGTGGTTGTGCTGCTGCCGTGGTCCTGCCAGATGCCTCCTGCTGCTGCTGCTGCTGCTGCTATCATTAGTCATTAGTCATACTTCTACTGTTATTACACACATATGATTATGTATACTGCCAGATACTAATATATGCTTTCAACATATTACACCACAGTAGCCAGAACTATAACTACAATATTATTACTTTCATGAATGTTGCTGTAAGCTACTGTCATTACCGAGGATGTCCTGCATCTTTCTCTCTCTCTCTCTCTGTCTCTCTCTCTCTGTCTCTCTCTCTCTCTCTCTCATTGTGTCATACAGATTACTGTTAATTTATTATGCTGATCTGTTCTGTACAACATCTACTGCACGTCTCTCTGTCCTGGAAGAGGGATCCCTCCTCAGTTGCTCTTCCTGAGGTTTCTACCATTTTTTTCCCCCGGTAAAGGGTTTTTTTTGGGGAGTTTTTCCTTATCCGCTGTGAGGGTCTAAAGGACAGAGGGATGTCATATGCTGTAAAGCCCTGTGAGGCAAACTGTATTTCTGATATTGGGCTTTATAAATAAAATTGATTGATTGATTGATTTAATTTGAAACAGGTGTTGAGTTTGAAATGATGGTGCGACATGTAAATGATGGTGCGATATGTTAACTTTATAAAGACAACAGAGCGGATAAAAAGTAAATCTATAAACACACAGAGGGATTAATAAATAACGGAGCGTCTATAATGTAGTTTGTTTCAAATGAAGCTGGGAGCCTCTGCAGTTGTGGTGAGTAAAAGCCCCGCCGCTATTTGTTAATGTTATTACTTTATGTCCAACTGTGAGGATGTACCATTGTTTGCTAGCTTGATGCTAATGTCAGTAACGTTAACTCAGCGGGTTGACAAAGTGCCTCTGCTGTTTCACACCATCATTTCCCCCTTTTACTCTGTGTGCTAACATCCCTAGAGGAAATATTAAAAATGCTGGAGTGTTGTTGTCATACAGTGTCTACAGCAGCAGATTGTTCTGTGTTTCTACTGGTCAAAGTGACGTGATGGGAGAATTGGATCTCAAGTGGTCCACAACTTTAATTTTGGAGACAAAAAAAATGTAGGCTTAACGCCCTGTGGTCCATTGCCCAATAGGAAATGTAGAATACTCAAAGGTACTTTAAAAGTGCTTGAGTTACTTTCTCAGGGAGTAACGCAGTAAAGTAACTGGTTACTTTTTTAGAAAGTAACGCAGTAACATACTTTGATTACTTTCGAAGTAACCCTTACCCAACACTGGTAATGACATCATGTCAGGAAAGACAGAAGCCCAAGTACTTAGCTAAAGCCTTCATTCTTTTTGCAGCAGTTAAGATTCTGACTCTGTTAATGTTAAACCACAAAATCTGTTGTTGATTAATGTGTAGTATTCTCCCAGCTAAACAGAGTACCATTACAGTTCAACATTACAACATTAAGTGAGTGTGTGGTTAATACGATTTTTTTTTTTTTTTTTGCATGCAGTTCCTGTTCATTTCAGTGTTGATAACAGTTGTCAAAAACATCTGTTGGAATGATTGTTTCTTTCTCTTCAGAAAAGGTAAAAATACTGAGTGCTGCATCACTTCATATTCACCCACACAAAGCCACAGAATTGAGTAATACTTAATTTTCGCTCGGGAATAGTGTATTTTCAGATAACTGTGTGGAACTTATCTAGTAAGTTATTTTTCTCAATAGCTTAAAATATGATACATTCATTATTATGACAAAGTTTTTTACCCACCCAGCCACTGTCTGGGTCACTACTATGTCTGGTGTGAGGCTTAGAGAGCCACAGAGACCATAAGGAACAGCGTTGGTGTTGAGGTGGCTGGCTGAGGTGGTCTGAGGTGGAAGATCCCCCCACCCCACCCCCCTTCTTCCCCCCATTTCCACCTGCAGCATCCAGTAGGGCTGTCACTTTTTATTCGAGTTTCAGGCATTCTTCCGGACATGAGGTGTCCATGTGTGGCAATGGGAACAAATCTGGTTTGTGACACTGTTAACTTTCCTAAAATCAGTGCATGGTCGAAAAGTGGAATCAGATTTTTGGACCAATAAACATGGAGACGCCCAGCTTGAATTAGAAGGTTCTGCTATTTTATTATCTAGCATATATTGAACTTTTTTATTTGTGTGCAAGATGGCGCCCCCAGTGCGGACGCCTGTTACAGCAGCCCCTGCTCACCGCTGAGCTTTTTATCAATTTCTTTTCATTTAACTTTCTTATTTGGAGTTTTTTTCAGTTAGCTAGCTAACACTTATGTTCTGTTTTGTTATGGAGACGAAGACTGCTCTCTTTATAGCGGTCTTTCTCCCATTTTGCTATGGATACGATCGTGTGCAGGGACCCGGCGCCCAGCTGTACCTCCATTGTTTACATCCGGGACCAGCTGTTAGCGCTGCGTCACACCGCGGTGGTGCCCGAGGAGAGGCACGACATTCCCGGCGGGCTGTGGAGAAGGAGACGGGGATGTCGCGCTGCAGTGCAGTGCTGACAACAGAGGACACGGTACAAACCCGTCCTCCTGTCCGCTGTAATGGGGAAGGTAAGATCGCTCCCCAATAAGATGGACAAGCTGTCGGTGCTGACTCGCCATCAGAGGGAGTACCGGCAGAGTAGCGTGCTGGTGTTTACCGAGACATGGCTGAACGCGGAAATAACGGACACAATCGCGGCGCTGGATGGATTCCAGCTCATCAAACATGACAAGACAGCGGAGGGCTGGCTGTGTTTGTGAATGATAGGTGGTGTAACTCTGGGAACATTACTATCAAGGAACAGCATTGCTGCAGGGACATTGAGCTGCTGGCTGTTGGCATGAGACCATATTATCTACCCAGGGAGTTCTCTCATGTCATTATGGTAGCAGTGTATGTCCCCCCGTCTGCAAAGGCTGGGTCTGCTTGTGACATTCTCCACTGTGTTACAAGTACGCTGCAAACACAGCACCCTCAGGCCCTCCTTCTGATCTCTGGGGACTTCAACCACGCCTGTTCATCCACCACCCTGCCCACCTTCACCTAGTATGTTTCCTGCCACAACAGAGACAATAAAACACTGTATATTTCATGCCAATGCCAAGGAGCCATACCACTCATCCCCCCGCCCCCCCCTGGGAAGAGCTGATCACAACCTGGTTTATCTTCTGCCTGTCTACAGACCTCTGGTGCAGAGGGAACCAGCAACCACCCGGACTGTGAAAAGATGGTCTGATGAGGCCGAGGAGGCACTAAGGGACTGCTTCAAGACCACTGTGTGGGAGGTACTCAGTGATTCCCATGGAGAGGACATTAATAGTATGACATCATGCATTATGGACTACATAAACTTCTGTGTGGAAAGCACTGTACCCACCAGGACTGTACGCTGCTTCTCCAACACTAAACCCTACTCCCCTACTCCAGAGTTAAAAGCTCTCCTGAAAAAGAAGCGGAGAGCTTTTAACTCTGCAAATAAGGAGGAGCTGAAGGTCATGCAGAAGGAGCTACGGAGAAACATCAGGCGGGGAAAGGAAGGATATAAAAAGAAGATGGAAGAACAGCTGCAGCAGAGTGATGTAAGTGGAGTCTGGAGAGGTCTGAAAACCATCTCAGGACACAAACAACCAGACTCCCAGGCCAGAGGCAACCAGAAGTGGGTGAATGATCTGAATTTGTTCTTCAGTCTGCCCCTCCCCTGGCCCAGACATCATGACTGCAACCCCCCTCATCCTCACCTGCACCCTCCCCCCACCTACACTCCTGGCACACTGCTTCGACACCTCCCCCACCCGCTCCCTCTACCTCATCACCTCCACCCCTCCAGCACACAGCCCTCCTGCTGCAGCTTGTCCTTCACTACCTGTCAGATGAGAGATCAGCTGAGGAGGATAAAGACGAGGAAGGCTGCAGGTCCAGTCGGGATCAGCTTCAGGCTCCTGAAGTCCTGCGTAGACCAACTGTGCAGGATAGTTGAAACCATCTTCAACCTGAGCCTGAGGCTGGGGAGAGTACCACAGCTGTGGAAGACATCCTGCGTTGGTACCTGTGCCAAAGACTCCACACCCCAAGGACTTAAGCAGCTTCAGACCGGTGGCATTAACATCGCACCTCATGAAGACTCTAGAGCGCATGGTCCTGTCTCGTCTCCGCCCCCCAGGTAGGCCCTTCAGTGGACCCACTGCAGTTACCAGCCTGGCATTGGGGTGGATGGCGATGTCATCTTCCTCCTGCATAGAGCTCTTTCCCACCTGGAGAAGCCCAGAAGCTGTATGAGAATCATGTTCTTTGATTTCTCCAGTGCTTTCAACATCATACAGTTTGCATTTCTGAGTGACAAACTGGAGCACATAGAGGTGGCTAATCACCTCACATCCCGGATCCTGGACTACCTCACTGTTGGCCACAGTATGCCAGGACCCAGGATTGTGTATCGGACTTGATTGTCTGCAGTACAGGAGCCCCGCAGGGGACAGTGCTGGCACAGTTCCTCTTCACCCTCTACACTGCACAGTTTTCATACGACACCCCCACCTGTCATCTGCAGAAGTTTTCTGACGACTCTGCCATAGTCAGCCTCATCACAGATGGGGACGACAGGGAGTACAGAGAACTGAACCAGGACTTTGTGGACTGGTGCCTGAGGAACCACCTTCAGATCAATGAGGGGAAAACCAAAGAGCTGGTGGTGGATTTCTGCAGGCGCAGACTCCTCCCCCGAACACTGGTGAACATCCAGGGAAAGGACATTGAGATGGTGACATCATGTACTCCCTTTATCCACTGGTCATTTTCACTCACTGCTGCTCATTATTATCCACTTCCTATTATTTTTATTATTATTATTGTTATTGTTACTGTTTATCGCCGTCTCTTGTATTTTTGTACTTATTTGCATACCTAGTTATTTAAGTTTTTTAAGTTTAAATTTGAAATCTTTAATCTGACTCTTTCTCCTTGACTGCTGTAACACTGGAATTTCTCAATTATGGGATCAATAAAGGTGTATCTTATCTTATCTATCTTATCTTAACTTCTTTGTCCAATTGGGCCCTCTTATCTGGTGACACACAATGAAAGTGTTGCTTGATTGGCTGAGCATCACCAACATCAATGTCGTGTTCAGTGAGATGCGTTTGAGATGGGGTATCTGAAAGTAGCCCAGGTAACTATTTATTAGTGAATGCAGCTCATTACACTTACCCTCATCTGAGTACCCAAGCACGAAGAGCAACGATTTTAAGGCCTCAGAGTTGTTCACCGTAACACACCCTTGTCAGTCAGCCATTCCACCCCCCACTAACTACCCCCATTGGAGAGGACACTTCGGTATTTACACACAACACAGGTTTTACATCTGGGGGCTCACTGGAGCCAAGGAAAGATGGATAGGCATAATAAGGCTTCAGCAAATTAACATGACACAACCTAGTTTTTCCTCTGGGCAATGAGATCATGTAGTTTTGTTCAGAAATTTAGTGTTTAAAGCTATAGTTTGTAATCCTGTTCATAAACACTTTTTGTTATACTGGGTGAAATGGTCCTTCTAGGCAGTGGGCTGAAGCTGCGTATCTGCGTTAGTTTAACAAAGTAATGATCCCTGTGCAGGGACATCCTGGATTTGTAAAATTGTGAAGATTATTTTATTCTTCATCAGATCCGGGTTGTTGCTACTCGATATTCTTGCACATTTTTCCACAATTATAATTTAAAGTTTGTTTAATATGCAGGCAAACGCTGCAGTCTACTAAAACAGTTTGACGAATAGAATGCTAAGATTTCGAGGGAGGCTCGTCATTAGCCTATCAGATTTAGCTACTGAGCACAGCTGTTCAACGGAGGAATCGGCAGATGGACACGACGGAGACAAGTAAGTAACATTATTATATTATTAAAAAAATTGATTGTTTCGCTCGCTAGCCGCTTCACGCAATTTACGGGTAAAGTGAAGTTGAAGTGGCTTGCATCTTATCTCTCATTGGGTTACGTTAGGTCTCTTAAGTCCTTGTGGTAGAAAGAACCAGGATTGTTGCACATTTATTAGAGTATTAGAGTATCTGCTGATCACTGAGTCTCATAAACCAAGCAAACACACTATGATGATGTGTAAACAATGTTATCATTTAATCATTGTTTCCTCACATAACCTCAATGGAAACAGCAGAAGAGAGCTAACAGCTAAACGAAAAAAGTAAGGTTTTGAAAAGAGCTTGAATTGATTGTAAATCACATGTGTAACATTAGAGAGTTTGTAACAAAGAAACAAAGCAAAACATATACATTATATAGAAAGCTAACGTTAACATCATTTTTTTCCCACTCCTGCAGGAGTCATCACACACACCACTGCCTACTCAAAGGATGAAGCCATATGGGCCTAGTCTTCTTCAAAAGACCCATGATCACAGTTTGTGAATTGACACAGCTTTGTACATTGCATTACATGTTCATCTGCCCTTAACACAGTTGGTGTTTTTTTTTACAGGTGCAATGCACAAGCTCCAGTGTCGTCTCTGGTGCTGGGGGGAGTGTCATCCATTCCACCTCATACAGATCTCTTGCCATCTTCCAGCCATGACTTATGGGAGGAGGAATGTCTGTTGTCTTGTTAGTGTGGCTGTATTATAGTGAACTGTGAACATTACCGTGTGTGAGAGCCATTTGTATTAAATGCGTTTATTTGTATTTTTTGTTACACTCCTGCCACTTGGGGGAGTAGTGGTACTGGCAATTTGTCAGCGCCACAGTTTATATAATCAAGGTGTAACCACACGCAGGTGTTGCTGTGTGGAGGTGAAAAGTTTTTTGACCGTGCTGCATGCACCAGGCGCTGTGGAGACGACAGTCGAGTTATTTTGTTTGCTTATTTTTGGTTTATGAGTGACAAATGGCTGTACCTGAACTGAATGAAAGTAAGTAATAAATTAACATTGGAACATTGGAAATATCGTCTGTAGTGCATTGCACGCATCATAAATTACCTCAAATGGCAACCGTGGTGGTGGCCTTTTTTTTTGATAGGCGAAGGGTCACTACACCGTGTGATAGCTATTTACGAGAGGAAGATTACTTATAGAAGAGTAAAAGGAAGCAGGAGGAAAAGAAATGTCCTTTTAATAACAAGATAACAAAAAACAAAACATTTACACCTGTAGACCACAATGACACAGTCGTCCATTGCATTATTTGAAAGTCGTCAAAATACAGGAAACCGTAATTGCCCCCACTTTTTATTTCATAATGATAATATTTAATGACTTTTGGACTCTGAACTTGAAATGTCCCTGCTTTTCATTTCAGAAATCTGGTCACCTTATCTGAGATGAAATGGAAATAACAACTGCGTGTTTTCCCTGGCTGTTTTTAATTAATGTAGTTTTTGAATGTTACTGAGCACTTTATTATACTTCAGAAGTAATGTGAATGAGTGAGGGGCTTAATTTAAGTTGCACTTTTCTTCATCTCAACAGTGTTCACTGCAGCTAGATGGGCAAATGACTCCCTCCTGTTATGGAATCAAGTGGGTGAGAATGCAGTGATCTGATTTATCAAATAGATTTTGACTAGGATTTTGCTCATTTGAGTAGAGTGAAAGACAAAGCTTATGTGTGAACAGTGAATTATGCATAATTATGCATATAAACTTGAGTTGTCAGAACCTGATCGTGTGAGAGGATGTCATTGTAGCTCCTAATTTATTTTCTTTGTTCACAGATTCAGCATTCAAGATTAAGATTTGAAGTTCAAGATCCACATTTACAGTTTCACACTGCGTGTTTGATACCATCGTTCTGCTCCCTTATTCTTTTGAATTAAAGCTTCCTTTTCTCTTCTCTTCTGGGCTCATTTTATTTTTGTTATGTCAGTGCCTAAATCTTTCCACTCAAACACTGATTTAACAAATTTGTGCCATCCTGTGTCTGTAAAAGGAGTGATTGGTCCATCTCTCTGAATTAAATGCATACAGCACTCCATTTCTTATGCTAATGTGATGCTAGCAAACAAATAAAAAAAAAAATAGCAACAAAGATTAATCTAGTGGCGGGAGGAGGGTCGTTTTTGTGACATTTCATCATTTTGACAGATAAATGACAGGTGAAGTTCCCAAGAAAGATAACAGACCTCAAATTTGTGAAATCAGATATGTTTATTTTGTATAAAGCTCACAGAGAAAATATACATGGTACCTATACAGACTGTTTAAAAAAGTCCGTAACGTGTAAAGACCAAGTTATGTATTGAAGACATAAAAGAGACTTATTGGGCTATGTATGTATGGCTCTACATGCAGCGCCATTTTTCCAAAGTTTTTTTCCTTTTTTCCAAGCGTCCCATTGGATGATAACTACAATCACGTCATGCATGTTGGACCCCGAACGTAGCTGTCTGCTCTGTTTGCCAGAAAAAGGTCACGTGATAAAGTTACCGATCTACAAAAATGCGCAAGAAGTACCAGTGGCAACAATTTTCTTTTGATTTATTGAAAACTTAAGAAGTTGTCAACAAAAATCTGGGTCCTCCCCCGATAGGGATCATTTATGTACAAGGAATCGCGGCTTCGGCCCACCGCCTATTCTATCCTGAGAGAGGTCAATACATAATGTGTTCAGTAAAAGGGATGAAAAAAATCCGACCTCTATGGCAGCTGCGGGCCTGTAAAAACTCTGACCAATCCCTGCCATTCAGTGCGAATGGAAAGAACCAATCAGATGCCTTCATGTCTTGTCCTGCTCACGCCCCCCTCTGTCCCTCCCTCCTTCCTCCCTGCGTGGACTCATCACGTGTCACCGTTGCCGGAAATATTCAGCACACTCAGCAGAAATACTGAGTTAGCAGGAGAATAAGTTTGCTGAACAATGGCAGAGAAAATGCAGCCAAAAGTACCACTTCCAGCGTTACTTGTAACGGCTCGCCCCGCTAAACAGGCTGAGAAAAGAAAGTCAGAGGCAGAAAGGGCTGCGACGAAAAGGCTTTGGATAAAGTGAGAGGACAAACCAGAGTCAACCAACATCGCAGCTTTTGAACAGTGGAGACAACTGAGGGAGCTGAAGGGCCTGAAAAGTGATGCAGAGGTTGCTGTCTTTCTGTTGGACAGGTAATTATTTGTTTGCTTCTGAGGGATTTGTTATTTTACTCATCTCTGCCCTGCTGACTCCTACCTACTGCAGGATGCATGTTCAAGTTTGTGTGGGGCGTGGCTTTGGACAGAGCACTGACAGGAGATGGAGGAGGTGGAGATAGAGGAGGTGCCGTTTTCAAATCTTGCTAGCTCTCCAACATTACCAACTACAGCTTTAATTATGAATGGCCCAGCAAAATGTGCCGGAAATGGCGAACCTTCAACAGGCAGGAAAAACAAGACCTGATCCCCAGGACTGTGATTTCATTTTTGTTTGTTTGGTTTGAGATTTTTTCAGCCTGCTTTTTGCCATCTTTCCTGCCATATAAAGTCTGTGCCGAAAGCCATTCACATAATCAGTCAAGTTCCATGGTGGCTCAGATTGTTGACCCCCACTTGCCAAAACTGTACACAGGTATTATTACAGCTTTGGTCTCAACTTTGTCCAGTTGCACAGCCTCATCAGCCTCATTTTGGTGACTCATAGCTCTAGTTACTGCGCAAGCTGGAAACATGTCCCCCTCAGGACCGCACCCCCCTATATTTCCCCCCTCTGACTGGGCAGGCAATGATACAGGAACCTGGGTGACTACACAAGGTGGCGGAACATCAGTCCACACCCTATCTCCAGCCACGTGATTCACAAGAATTATGTCGACCCCTTCCACAGGCACTGCTGGGCACACAACCCCTGCCACCTTTCCAGAGGCCAAACCACAGGCCAAGTCCAACCTATGCACTGGTACAGGGCTAAAAGTCATACCATACCTCCCATCAAAATGAAGTCTCCTGTGTTTGTGTCTGAGGAGAAAGGAAGAATTGACTCAGAGACAAAAGTTGTAATGCGCCATTGTCTTCAAGATTTTAACTGCCACTTCTTTCTTACCAGGCAGGGACACATAACCCTCAGAAATAAATGCCGAATAGTCACATTTACTTTCAACATCACAGACAGGGTCACATACTGAACTCATAGGACACTCTGATTGTAACACTAGTTGTGCTGGGGAAACAGGGGCAGCCAAAGCAACAGGTTTGACTTGTGTGCTGCTTTGCTTTTCTTTTAAGAGCAGGACACTCATTTTTCCAGTGCCCCTTGCGCTGGCAATAATGACAAGCCCGACTGGAATAACTAATCAATCTGAAACTAAAATAGATTTATAGTTCACAAATAGACCAAAAAGAATTATTAAGACCTCTAATCTTGTGACTGGCCTGTCAGACAAAAATATAATTCTTTTTGCCAAGAAAACAACATTTCCATTCCTCAGCCACACCCATATGTAAATATTAAACAGTCCAAACCACTCAACAGCCAAACCTTGGGGCAGCATTGAGAGAGGTTGAATGGGATAAAGTCCTCCCTAACGGAGACCTAGAGAGCGACTATGACCAATTCACCTCAACAATTAAGGAAATCGTGTGGCCCTACATTAGCAGAGCCAGAAGAAGAAGCAGGGACACACTGCCCTGGCTTAATGAAGAATGTAGGAAATTTATGAAAGAAAGAGATCAATTGTTAAAACGTTCCTTAAAATCAAGTCTTACGACAGACCACCAAAGATTTACTTAAATGAGAAACAAAGTCAAAACAACTATAAGGCAAGCTAAAGCCAACTTCTTCATCTATGCTATTGAAGAGGCAAGCTGGAATGGGAAAAAAAAGTCCGGCAAAACATCAACAGGCTGATTGGCAGAAAACAGAATCACAACAATAAATATTAGAGCTGAAAGTTAATTAGTCACAAATCAAAAAAAACATAGCTACAGAATTAAACACCTTTTTTCTAGACTCTGTTCATGAAGTAACTCAACTTTTTAATTCACCCAACTACCCTCTTTGCTCCAGAAATTATGCACAGCCGTTTTTTTTGCCATCTGTGCATTAAAAAAATCTAAGGGTATGGATATTTATATGGCCTTGACACAAATTTTTCGAAGTGACACAAGGAGTCCCTTGTACAACCAATCACATAATCTGTCCTTAAGACAATCCACTGTGCCATCAGCTTGGAAGATGGCCATCGTTGCACTCATTTTTAAATCAGGGAAAACATCAGATATGGCCAATTATCAGCCATTTCTAAAATAGCAGAAAAATGGGTAGCTAAATTACTGATTCAACATCTCAGCAAGCAATAACTCATTGCACCCCATGCAGTTTGGGTTTAGAGCCCATCACATGGTGCTGAGTTCTTGGACCTACAGCATAAAGAGGGAATTCGATACTGTCAACCACCAAGTTCTTTTATCTAAATTAACACCTTTTAATTTCTCGGAGAAAGCTCTTCACTGGATGAAATCATATTTGTCCAGTAGAAAGCAATATGTTAGTGTTAGTGATTCAACCCTCTACATGAATGTCTAGTAGGGGTCCCCCGAAGCTCCATACTTGTTCCAATTCTGTTCTCACTGTACATTAATGATTTACCAAATGCATGTTAAAATGTTGACATTCAGATGTATGCAGATGATGCTGTAATCTATACGCACGCCAAGAACTACCAGGAGATTGCATCGGGAACTGCCCATTGATCCGACAGCCCATTGGTCCGACATCCCATTGTTCTGACCATATTAAACCCATTGTTCCGAAGTCCGTTCCAAAATCATCATGATGCCCTGTGGTTAAGGTCTGGTTAGGTTTAGGCACGAAAACCACTTGGTTAGGTTTAGGAAAAGATCATGGTGTGGGTTAAAATGAAAAAGAAAGTGACAAACACATAATGCTGTGTTCCCACCAAACGCGATGAATGCGATTTAATCGCTCGTAACGCGAGTAATGCGCCGCCTGTAACGCCCGAGTTTCGACGCCTGACCATTTTGTTAATTCACGTCATTCGCACGAGTAACGGAGAAGCCGGCTGTGGTAACTGGAGCTAAGCTAGTGCTAAAGTTCATAGTACAGCCATTCTGCAAACTAATTGAAGACACATATTTACAGAACTTACCAAGTAGACCAGTCTCCTCGGCATCTTTCACCCAAGCCTGCTTCTTTTTGTTGCGGTCTCTGTAGAGTAGACACATAGTATCATATAGCTCCGGGTAGCCACTGATGACCATGGCTGAGATAACCACCATCGCTGCGTTGTACCTGCTCTGGAAGCCCCAGATGCATCGGAGGGCCAAACGCCGTCGTTTTTGGATTCACCCGATCCTGCAGAAGCACATCCAGCTCAGCGAGTTTCACCACCTCCTCCAGGAACTCCGTCTGGATGATAGCCGCTTTCAGCGGTACTTCGGGCTGACTGGGGCCCAGTTTGAGGACCTGTTGGCGAGGGTCAGCGCCAGGATCTCCCGGCAGGACACCAACTACAAGCGCTCCATTTCAGCTGCGGAGTGTCTGTCCATCTGTCTCCAGTGAGTAGCAGTTTATTGTTGTGTCAACAAGTGGATGTTGTTGACACACACCAGTGTCGTCGGGAGAATCTCAACGCTGATTGGCTATCGCGGCACAGCGTCACGCGAATCCGCCTCAAGAGTTCAATATTTTCAACTCGAGCGATGAGGCGTTGGACGCGAATTTCGCGTCTATTGCGCCGCACTAAACGCCTCTATCGCGTTCATCGCGTCGCGCTAGAATCATCCATCGCGCCGCCTGGCGCGCGTCTTTGCATTGACTTTGTATGTAATCTTGACGCGCGAATTTGCGAATTCGTGTTTGGTGGGAACACAGCATTAGCCGTGAGCCTGCTTCGCCTCAAGCCTCAGCTGACCCAGAGCCAGTCGCACACCATCAAGGTAGAAATACACCCACCGGGAGCCGTTCAGCACTGCGGACCGTCGGACTAATGGGATGTCGGACCAATGACATGGACCTGATTGCATGACTGGCTTACTAAATCAGGTCTGTATGTTTACCAAACAGAACATGAAGGTGTCCCATTCTAGTGTGTTCCTTAGAGGATAGGAGCTTAATATTGTTCATGAATTCAAGTATCTTGGAGTGAGATATGAGTCTACTTTAACCCATAAAAATCCTGGTCATTGACTAGCATGACCATGCTTAAAGGTATCGAATCACTTTTTTAAGAAAGCTTTAAAAATCTTTGATAAAAAAGTGCTGTCATTTGACCACTGCAACATTTTACAGGAACATACATTTTTGAGCTTTGACAACTTAAAACATTTCAAGTATGCTTGTCTTGTATATCAAGTGTTACATAATCTTGCCCCTCCTCCGCTGAAAGATTTTTTCCAAAGACTTGAAAGTGGAGGAAGCACACGGGGATCTGTGAAGGGGGAGTGTGTGATACCATAGATGTACTACTTTTGGACAAATACACTGTCAGTGAAAAGAAATAAATTCTGGAATAACTTGCCTCACAATGAAAGAGCAGCCCACATACAACAACTTTCAAACTCACTTAAAACAGTGGCTCTTAGACATTTTTTGCTGCTTTACACATCCGTGGACAGCTCTGGTTTTCTGTTATAAGATTGTCACATCACTATGGAGTGCCGTTTGTAAAGTGTCTCATGCTGAAAATAACATCAACTTTTTGCCACATTTAGCTTCAAACAATGTTTAAAAAAAAGTGTTGTGAATTTTTTAATGTCACCTTTTACCACATTTACAGCAATATTTGTTAACTTAGAAATATATTAAATAGTTAAATCTAAATATTAAATGTGGCACCTAAATGTTAAATGTTAAATATAAATATTAAATCTAAATCTAAATGTTAAATCTAAATATTAAATATAAATCTAAATATTAAATATAAATATAAATGTAAATGTTAAATCTAAATGCTAAATATAAATATAATATAAATGTTAAATCTAAATGCTAAATATAAGTATAAATATAAATGTTAAATCTAAATGTTCTGGGTGAAACTAAATATTTAGCTAATATGCAAATTCACACTGCCGGTCACCGGAAGTACCAAAATAAAAGCTCGAGATGGTAAGACTGTGTTTATAGAATCAAATAACGAATTAAAACCAACTTATCGGGGGAAATGAACACTTGAACATACATTAGCGTGATAATAACTACCTAAAATAACAAGAAACATGTTTGGAGAAATTTTATTTGGCGTGTACTTTGAGTTGTTAGTGGCCCTTCAGAGGGACTAACAACCTAAGCTAAGCTAACAACCGTTAGCTCTTAGCACCGTTAGCAGTGTCTGTAATGACTCATTAACTCTTAAACGGTCCGTGAATAAAATATTTTTTCCAGCGGATGTCTTAGTTACAACACGATTGAGCTAGCAAAGCAGTTTTTTGTTGCGATGTGTGGTATTTATTCAGTTTTGGGAAATCACAATGTCTAGAAAGCATCAGTGGCTGCAGCAGCAGCAAAGCTAACATCAGGACATCATCTGTTAAAAGCCTCCCGTTGTCGGATACGACATGAAACTACTCCAGTTAGCTCAATCATGTTGTAACTAAGACATCCGCTGGAAAAAAAAATTTTTTTTCACGGACCGTTTAGAGTTAATGAGTCATTACAGACTCCGCTAACAGGGCTAACGGCTAACGGTTAGCCCCGCTAATCTACGATAACCATGTTATTAATTTCAGAACGTGATATTAATGTTTGTTCAATCATAGTGTTTATAGACTTACAAAAACCAGATTAGTCTAAACGGTGATATAGTGACGTGAAAAATGTGAGATATGCATATATATACGTAGCTAAACTCTGCTGGTTTTCTACCCGGAAGTATTTGTAAACAACAAGGTGATTCCCTCCGAAGGGACACTAACAGCTCAAAGTACACATCAAATAAAATTTCTCCATACACGTTTCTTGTTATTTTAGGTAGTTATTATCACGCTAATGTATGTTCAAGCGTTCATTTCCCCCGATAAGTTGGTTTTAATTCATTATTTGATTCTATAAACACAGTCTGACCATCTTGAGCTTTTATTTTGGTACTTCCGGTG
Organism: Epinephelus cyanopodus; assembly: GCA_026686955.1. NCBI lineage: Eukaryota > Metazoa > Chordata > Actinopteri > Perciformes > Serranidae > Epinephelus > Epinephelus cyanopodus. The sequence goes on from CM048928.1 coordinate 4,139,597, forward strand.
ACCGACAGTGCGAATTTGCATATTAGCTAAATATTTAGTTTCATCCAGAACATTTAGATTTAACATTTAACATTTAGATTTATATTTATATTTAGCATTTAGATTTAACATTTAGATTTATATTTATATTTAGCATTTAGATTTAACATTTACATTTGGATTTAGATTTAATATTTAGATTTAATATTTAGATTTATATTTAATATTTAGATTTAACATTTAGATTTAGATTTAGATTTAGCATTTAGATTTAGATTTAATATTTATATTTATATTTAACATTTAGATTTAGATTTAATATTTATATTTAACATTTAACATTTAGGTGCCACATTTAATATTTAGATTTAACTATTTAATATATTTCTAAGTTAACAAATATTGCTGTAAATGTGGTAAAAGGTGACGTTAAAAAATTCACAACACTTTTTTAAACATTGTTTGAAGCTAAATGTGGCAAAAAGTTGATGTTATTTTCAGCATGAGACACTTTACAAACGGCACCCCATACATCACAGCAATATGTGTCATTAATCACTGAGCCAAATTTGAAAGATTAAAATAAATCACTAAGTATATAAAATTAGCTCTCAAAATAATGGAGAAACAAGCACTCTGCTGTGAAACACTGGGGGCGTGTCCGGAGGTATGTCTGCAGCCTCTCTTGTCTCATGACTCCAGGCTGCAGCCATTCAGTCCACGCAAACTTGCCGGAGGGAAGCTGCCTCTGTGTACTGTACAGGTAACCCCGCACCAGCAGCCGGCGGAACGGGAGGATGTAATCCAGGGAGGGAGAGTGTCAGTTTGGCTCCACTGACTGAAAATATTTTTTCCAGCGGATGTCTGAGTTACAACATGATTGAACTAACTGGAAGTTTCATGTCGTACCTGACAACAGGAGGCTTTTAACACATGACGTCCAGTTAGCTTTGCTGCTGCTGTTAGCTGTCTCTCTTAGCTGCAGCCACTGATGCTTTCTAGACATCGTGATTTCCCAAAACTGAATAAATAGCACACATAGCAACACAAAACTGCTTTGCTAGCTCAATCATGTTGAAACTAAGATATCCGCTGGAAAAAAATATTTCTTTCACGGACCATTTATTGAGTTATTACAGACACCACTAACGGCTAACAGCTAATGGCTAACGGCTAACAGCTAACGGTTAGCCCAGCTAATCTATAATAACCATGTTAATTACAAAACGTGCACAAAGAAATAGTAATGTTTGTTCAATCATTGTGTTTATAGACTTTACAAACATCAGAATTGTCTACACAGTGATATAGTGACGTGAAAAATGTGATATAAATATATAGTGAAACTGCTGGTTTTCTATACTACTGCCTTTTCTTCTTCTTCTTCCTCTACTACTGCTTCTTCTTTTTCTCTCGTTTATTGGTGGATCGCAAATAACTTCCAGGTGCATCCCGCCACCTACTGTACAAGAGTGTGTATTTATACTGCTACAGCCTCAGGGGGCGCGTTTGTTGTAGGGATAGCTCCGTTACGTAACGCGGATGATTTAAGGCCCGCCCACTAAATCCAGAAAACTGAAACCTAGAAACAGTTTGTGGAGCCTCGCTCCACAATTCCATTGTAAATGGTTGAAAGGCTTTTTACACATTTTGAGGAGTACTTTTATGACCTATTTAATGTGTTTAGAAGAAAATAGCAGAATTTTCTTTACACAGACTTTAAAGCTACTCTTACCTTTCCTGCATTTCACATAGCAGTTAAAAAAAATTTGAACCACAACTCCCGCCTCCCTCCAAAGTCCCATCCCCCTCCTCCTGCAACTCCACCTCCCTCCAAAGGCCTACTCCCCCCTCCTCCATTACGTCCTCATTACGTCTGATGCACTTAGTCGTTGGCAAGGTAACGTTAGATACACGGAAGAGGAGAGCAAGTGTAACGTTACAACCCAGACAGTCAAATGCAACCCCGGAGTTTTAAAACTCAACTGGACTCAGTGATGACTGATGAGTTTTAGAATATAATGTAAATGCTAATGTTATATAATACTGGTGACTGGCAACAAACAAGGAAGATAATACAGAGGGTCAGGATACGTTAGGCTACAGTAGGCTTACCGTTAGCAACTGCATGCTGTGTTGTCATATATAACAGTATAGCCTGTGTTACATTAGAGGCAAACTGAAAATACCTGTCCAGCAGAAACTCTGGGACCATGTCGTCCCTTTTTAGCAAAGCTGCATCAGTGACGTGAGCGGTTACGTCAGTCAGAGGCCTCCACGTGGGGACGACAGACAGGATGCTCTTTTCTTAGAACCATATGAGAATGGTACAATTATGAGTTTTATCTCTGGTGGAATTCACTTACATTTTAGTGTGCCATCAGCTTATTAATAGCATTTTAACCTAAACAAAGAAAAGCGTAAAATTTCCAGAAAGTATCACTTTAACTGCCTCATATTTCATTTTTAACCACATACTTAGTGTACATTGAACGTAGATAAATGAGTCGTGTCTGTTGTCTTTGTCACCATTATGTGTGTTTTTTATATCCTTCTCCTTTGTTTTGTTAGATTTTTATCAAGATTTTGACTGAGTATTAGGGTGCTGTATGAGTGCAAGTTTTTTGTCTCTGTGTTACCTGCCTAGGGACTACAGTTGAAAAGTAGCCATTGTGCTTATTCTGGCAATTTTATAAGGTGTATTCCCCACACTGATGTTCATAAATATGCATTGTCCCTATCAAATAGAACAATTAAATAAATACAATAAAATAAAATATTTTCATTGGTCTGTATGGATGGAACAACACTTGCAGAGTCACACTACAGTGGACTTACCATACCCCTCAACTTTTTCCAGTGGTTGCAGCTTTTTCAGGGATTACCTGAAAATCATTTACTCCACCTCAACGGAGAGAAGATGTACTCACATCGACTTCTCCACACCTTCGTTCCGCTCCTTCCTCAGAGGCAACAGGAGGGTCTCAGTGAGCCAAAAGCCAGCATGGTGGCATTTATCTTTGCTGTGCTCACTTCCTCTCAGCAGCTTACCGTCTTCCATCCTGTCTGCCTGATGGATCTCACAGGTTCCAAAAGCTGGCATCTGCTTCAAAGCTGAATCTGTTCCGTGCCCGCCCTGTGAGCTGACAACCTGTCTCGCTCTGGGTTTTGTTTAATCACAAATCACTGTCAAACTGCCTTTTTCAGTTGTAATGTTGTGGTTCCTATCAGCCCTACCTTTCTTTATTCACTAGAAAAGAATTAATTACTTCTGTGTGTCTGGGAAGTTTTGCAGTGGACACATAGGCAAACCCTTCAGGTGAATTTCTACCTTTATTTTTTTATTTATCATAGACTTTAATTATGGACTGGATTAGAGACATGATGCCCCACTGAAGCAATTTTCATTAGCATTCCTCTGACAGTGCACTAGACACTCGAGTGTCGTCAATCTGCTTCAGATGAGATACACCTATGTCAATACACACGCTTATACTCCCCTGAGACGCAGTATGTGTTTGCTGCACATAGTTGCATTGTGTAGAAATGCTATCAGCCTGCAGCCTTTAATAATGATTTCTGCTGGCTGACCTGCTGCACAGTGGGAGCTTTCAGCAGCTGGTAACTTCAGACAGTGAGGCAGAGTGAATGTCAGAGACAACACAGTGGCAGACAGACAAGCTGTCTGGAGCCTGTGGTTATTGGCCTCATTGATTGAGACAGATGCTTTGCTGAGCTGAGGGACACTGGAGGCTGGAATCCACAGAAGACTCTACAGCTTGAAAGGTGGCTCACTTCTGTCTGATCATCAGTTCTGGTCTGGGGTGTCCGATGTTGTCACCTTGCCGGTGTGACTTTGCCCTGGACAGCTGGCATTGATTGAACATGGGACGACAACGTGATGACTGATGAGCTGAGTTCTCTGTTATTTTGGACTAGCCACACAAATTCTAAAGAGGTGTGAGAAGACTGTGTCTCAACATCAACATATTTTTTGATCAACTTGGGTGTACTCTGTTTCACACATATTTTGGACTGACCAACTGGAAGAAAAACAATAAAATAAATTAAAATATTTGAAAAGTGCAGGCAGGAAGAGAAGAAGAGGGAGCCGCCGGGCTCTGCGCCAGGCTCTCTGTCCCTCCTCCTGGCCGGAGCAGGGAGCTTATTCCAATGTTGTCTGATGCCGGAAGTCACTGACCAAGCACCAGTATTTCACAACTTTGAAGTGAGACCAGGTTGTCCTTGTTTACTGCCATCAGTGCATAACTCACATGATTGGAGCCTTACAAAATACATGGGTTATGCAGGCTCATGATTATATGGGATATGTGCAAATTTGGGTGCATTACGTTTAGTAGGAAAACATACAAAGAGTGTATAAGATTAGTTTGAAAGCAGGCAGGAGAGGATAATAGCCTACTGTTGCACTCAGCAGTGTGAAAGTGAGGACCTGTGAGTGGGAAACTGGAAATAGCATGTACAGTCTTGCTGCAGATTCAATATATATTGATTAAAAAATTATGTTTGACATTTGTGGGGGGTTTTCTTGCCTGGTGCTATGACAAGACTAACAAGAAATGTAGGATAGAGTTTATGGCATGGATATATGAAGTGGGATTCCTCCCTGTAAGGATACAGTAAGAGTATACTGAGCCTCTACAGTGGGCTCGGATCCCTCCTCACCTTTAGTGGAATCTAAATGGCTGCAATCACGCTTATCTAAACATCATGTCTCCTTAGCCAGTGGCGCGCAGTGACGAGTTACCTTTAACTCTCCCCATCTCTTCCCAGGAGCCTTTGCATATCCTCATCAGCTGGCCTCGATGAGAGCTCCACGGCTCTGCTCCACCTCCCTCTCTTCCATTCCGGGAGCATGACACTATTGCCTTTCATTTTTCACCTCACTCAGGCATGATGGGAAAAAAGTATAAAAGGTTTGCCAGCTTCAGAGAGGAAGAGATGAAGAGGAAGAGATGTCAGCTGCAAAGGACCATGGGAGTGGCTCTTTTTATGGGCAATTTTTAAAGTGACATTTTATATGCGGACGCACCTCATATACTCTCTATTGAGCAGTGCCTTTTAAAAAGACATCAGGGAACCAAAGTGTTAAAGCATGAGCTGATGAAACGGAATTCATCATTGTGGCCTCAGAGGTCTGGTAATAAAATGTTAACGGTTCTGTGATCCCTTGAGAGCAGTCAAGCTGTAGATTACACTTTTGTGAGTGGATGGTAACCTTATTACAGTGATACAGGTCTTTGAAGAGAAACATCTCTTTATGTACACTGTCAGTGTTTAGTTATCTGACATGTTCTACAAAGCAGTACACGATGAATTGTTCAGTGATAATAGGTGCAGATTTTTATGGCAATAAGACAGTTTAATGCCAGGTTCACGTTAGATGCTGAAGCACTATGGAGCTCCTCAGTTTTCCGTGGAGCACCGCCTGCTTCCTTTCTGCACTAATGTTAACAAATTAAGCTGTTCACACTGGAAGAAGCATGAAGCTCCCTGGCTGGTTCAAGATCTGCAGCAATAGTTTCAGTGGTCTATTTTCTGTGCAAGCCATGAGCAAATTTGTTGAGTAATTCAGATTTACATACATATATAGATATGTATATATATGTATACATATATATATATACGTATACATATATATATATATGTACAAAAATAATAATAAATACTACACATTACTAATAGATGATGTACTTTGTTGAATGACTTTATTACATACAGACCTCATTTTGCTGCTCTTACTACCTCAGATGCTGGCTCCCCCCCCATTAGATGATTGTACCTTTTATACAGAACAGCAAGGCAGCAAAATGGTGTGAAATTCCCACCAGTGTAAAAGGGTTTTATGGGAGCAGGGTGTGTTAGAGGTGCTGTGGCAGTGACTGTAAACAGTGCCATAAGAAAAAAAAAACAAAAAAACTTGGGGCTCAGGTATTTGTTGAAAGGAAATAATAAGTTTACTTTTCTAAGTGTGAGTGTGCTGAATATTCTCTTCCTCAGATGTCTCTGGATGTGTCTTTGCTGCCTGTCACTCCTTTCCTGTGGTATCTGCAAGTGTAATGGCGGTTTGACATTTCTTCGACTTTGAAGCATAATTCATTTACAGTTACAGGAACTCATTGTTCATAAATTCACTTCTCCACTCTTCCTCGCCGCTGAAAACTCTTGCTGGGCATTGCATCACTGTGAGAAAATCTAATTTACACATGAAGGAAAATGTCAGTTACAATTATATTCACATCACTTTGCGATGAGATCCCCAACTCATTAAATGCTCCTCCGGCTAGAAATAGCTTGTTGATTCATCGACTGCATCTCCTAATGAAACAGAGGCCGTATCATGATTCCCTTGTACCCCCACCCTCCAGAACCTGCAGTGATTATCTCAGGTGCGTGTGTAGGTGGAAAGTGACATGGATACATCCAACTTGACACAAAGCTATTTTTTTTTCCAACTGGTTCATATGGTGTAAGGTGACTCCAAGGTTCCTCTGTGGCTTTTTATTCCCCAGACCAGCCGTGTAATCAGGCTGTCACTTCTGATTAGCAAACACACCAATCACAGAGCCCAGGGGTCAGGCAGATAGAGCCCTGCAGAGCTAAACCATCCAATCAGGATGTGTGGGCTCTAACACAGACAGGGGATGTAAATCCCACAATTAGATTTAAGACCCATTTACAATTAAGTTTTTCAAAGTTTCTGCTAAATCTAAGAACGCTGCTGTTGCATTGGTTCCTGGATCTTTAGCTCTTCCACTGAGTTCACAGTGTGAGTGGAGCGGCTGATGGATTGCTCTATTCTGACACATGGTGGGTGGTGTGAGTAGCTCTGATTGCATCTATACGGTTGTGTGCAGTTAGAAAGTTTTAAACAGGCATATCGATTTTTCACAGCTGTACTACTTATACATATGTTCCCAAGAGTTCATGGTGATAGTCTGTCTTTCTGAAATACCTTTTCATTGTCTTTGCAGTCCTTATCAGTACTATCCCTTTTTCTTACTAATAGACTAAATTCTCTCTATTCACTTTACATCATATTGGGCCTGTGGGTGAAGTTAAGCAGAGTTCTGTATTTTGTCACTAACAAGATGAAATACATGCTCTCTAGTTTAAAGAGCTACTCTCTTTTTGAAAGCCTTAAGTTGTGTTGGGGTTGTTACTCAAAACTTTAAAAAAGAGTAATGCACTACTTAAAGGAACAGTGTGTAGGATTTAGTGACATCTAGCAGTAAGAACTGCAGATTGATATTGGCTGAAACTTCTCCCACGGGCTGTGTTTATTGTTCAGGAGGTTTTTACTGAGAGCCGAGTTATCTGCAGAGGTCTCTTCCTCTCAGTGATGGGGATGCACGATAATGTCGGCACATGATCAGTATCAGCCAATATTGACTTTAAAAGAATCAGAATTGTCATCAGTATCAGAATTTAGCAGAATTGCCCAACAGACTTTTTCTTATTTTGCACAATGAATGACTATTACATACACTGAGTGGGCCATCACAATAAGAGCATGCATTAATAATATGATGTTAATTCCACTACAGAAGAGACTTGATGATCACTAAAATTAGGTGAGGAAAAAAGTGGATATATTGATATTGGTATCGGTTATCAGCCAAATAACTTGTTATATATCGGATATTGGCAAAACATCCAATATCTTGCATCCCTACTCAGTGATTTAAAACAATGCGAAAATGCAGAAATGCTAATGGCCCTATCGAGAGTGGGTGTTTGGTTATATTCTACAATATTGTAAAAAAAAAAAAAATCTCCCTTTATTTTAGTTATTATAAGTGTTTTTTACACATACACCCATTAACAAAATGGTTTCAAGTTTTAAATATAGTAATACTAGTGACACTGTGAAACCCTGATACTTACCATGACAGTCTCCTATTGTTGCAACCCTACTGCCAATATATGATACGAACTAGGGACAGGTTTATTAATGGTAAAAAGTTCTGCACATTGGCTTTAAGCCCTAAGTATGCCCACATATCAACTCAAAACAAGTATCAGGATAATCATGACAGCACTGCCATAAGCTATAACTGCCTCAGAATGAAATCATATCATGTACAACAAATGTTGGCCTTCCTAACACTGCATAGTACAAATACTAATTGTCTCAAAATAATATGTCAATTGGCGTAAATACAATTAAATTAATTAATTTACTGCTATTCGATGTCTCAGACAGTATAGAGCAGCCTGAGACTCATTATAGATATTGGTGCGTAAAACTGTGCAAAAAATATAATCTGAGCAATTAATAACCTGGGAAAATGGATTGCAAATGCAGAGAGAGAAAAGGAGAGAAAGAAAGGAGCAGAGAGGAGGTCAGTGTATCATAGGAAGTCCCTCAGTAGGCAAGGCCTATATCAGCCTAACTAAGGGCTGGTCCAAGGCAAGCCTGAGCCAGCCCTAACAATCAGCTTAATCAAAGATTAAAGGGCCAGTGTGTAATATTTGGCATGGTTTATTATCAAATCTGAATCTGAATATTCTACTCATTAATATGTTTATATAAGTGTATAATCGCTATAAAATAAAATTTGTTTGGTTTTTGTAGTCTTATAATTATGCTTACATACATATATATATATATATCTATATATATATATATATATATATATATATATATATAGACAGGGCCTTGCTTTAGAGAGATCGCCATCTTGCGCCGCCATGTATGTACGGCAGACCGAGTGGACAATCCAGCCAGCCAGAGAACGTGTTTCGCGTGTATAAATAAACCAATAAAGACAGCGGAAGAAAGGAAGAAGGAGGAGGAAACAGCAGAGAGTGTTCGTAGTTTGTTGATAGAGAGTAGTGAAAAGTTTAGTTATAAAGTCTGCGAATGGACCACACTTACCACGCAACAGGAGAGAATGAACCCGAACCGTCATCTGCGAGGAAAAGAAGACGCAACTTCACTCCTTGTGATGCACTCTCTGCGGCACTTTGCCTCCTTCCCCAACGATGGTAGCAGTGAATCCCATTCTGTGCAGCAAAATGGGAGCGGAGGCTTCAGCCTCTCTCCTCGCCCGCTCAGCATCCAACACATGGAGTTCCTCATCTGTATGCTCCGGCTCAAACAGGTGTGGCTCTGGGTCTGTGTCCGCTACAAGAAACTCTTCAAAATTGCGGTCAAAGTTGTCCATTGCAGCTGCTACAGTCCAGAGATATTGTTAGGCTAAATAAACAGCTGAGCTCTGTTTACAGGCTACGCTGTTAGTCAGTGTGCGGGCTGGAGATTGGTGGAGCAGAGAGGGGAGGGGGGTCCCCACTCGGTATTGTAAAAGAGTATGTGTGTATTAAGTACGTGTGTTACGATAGAAGAGTTTGAGACGGAGTCTTTTACCTCCTGGAGTGTTACCGGAGTTTTTGGAGTGCTCAAATAAATGGGCCTTTTTCCTGAACGCTCCTCTGGTCTCCTGCTCGTGAGGGATTCATTACAATATCATAACATGGTTTAGATTTCTAAATAAACATTCGACTTGTCGCTAGATAGACCTACTCCTGAAAAACTTGTGTCTGCGCAAGCCTTTTTGTCCCTACGAGGCTGCCGTCATTTACCCGACGGGAGGGGTGAGCGAGTGAGCCCTGCAATCTAGAATTTGACCACTGATGTCACTGTTTTCAACAGTTTTCAACCCATTTTACACACTGTCCCTTTAAAGTTTTAAGTCTAATTTTAACATTTAGATGGTGTATGCCTCCAGCTTGAAGATGGAAGATGGTTCCACAGAAGAGGGGCCTGGTAGCTTAAGGTTCTGGCTCCCGTTCTACTTTTGGAGACTCCAGGAACCACAAGTTCCATTCTTGGAGTGCAGTGTTCTGGATATTAGCGCTCTCTTAGATATGACAGAGCCTGCCCATTTAGAGATTTATAAGTGAGGAGAAGGATTCAACTAGGAGCCAGTGCAGAGAAGCTATAACAGTATTTTTTTTCTTAATTCCCATCAGTACATGTGCTGCAGCACTATGGATCAGCTGGAAAGTCTTTAGAGACTTGTCGAAGCAACTTCATTGTAAGGAACTGCAGTAATCTAGCCTACAAGTAACAAATGCGACTAGTGACTATTTTTTCAGCACCTTTTTTCACAGGAATTGCCTAATTTTGGCAATATTATGTAGGTGCAAGAAGTCAGTCTTTGACATTTGTTTGATATGAGAGTTAATGAACATATCTTGATCAAAGATTACTCCAAAATTCACTCCTGGTTCTTTTTTGTGCTGGGGGATACCTACTCTGAAAAAAGAGCTAAGACCATTCCTGAAAATGGCATTCTAAGAACTAAAATCATTTCTTGTTCTTACGGGCACAACAAAAAAGAAGGTTCTTTGAGCTATAAAGAAGTTTCTCTGGTCTGAAAACACATATTTTATGTCCATGTCAGAGTGACCCACAATCTACTTTATGATCTTCTGAGGCTATTAGAATTAGCAGCTCCATCACAGAAAAAGCACGTCTTAAGTTAATTTCAAATGAAACATGACTGAATGAAGCCTGCCACTGTGGTGCGGTATTGTTATTTAAAGACTGTATCCCTCTATAGCCTTTTGATGACTGACTTTCATGACATTGTCCTATTCAGTGTTTGGTTTAAACCACTTTGAGAGCATCAGTGTTGGGAGGTTCCCCTGATCACTCAGTGTCCTGTTGATGGTGTTGCTCACAGCATAAGTGTGTGGTTAATGCTCCTAAAGCTGAACATCACACAATGTTCCACTTGTCTCTGGCCAATATCCAACTTTGTACAGAAGTTAAAATAAAGTGAAAACTTTTATTTGATCCCAGCTTGGGCATGATGGAGGCTCTGGGTGCTTAGAGGCCACGATAGCAATCAGCTGCCTCTAAGAGGTCCTCGCTGGAATCCTCCATAATCTCTGAGGAAGACTTCTATCAACCATAAAATCTTAATAGCATATAAAAAAAATCATCTGTGTGACCTTCAGGGACACTATCGCTTTAGATGGGATATGCTGGTGTTTGTTCTGCCCACTTCTCCAGTAAAGAAACAAACAAAATAAAAATGCTGCTGGAACAGTTCAGTGATGTTCATCAGCTAGTGCAACGGCGGTCATCAGCGATTCAGGGTTTTCTCATTCCATCACCTGTGTAAGACAAACAAAGCTAAAAATATTCTTATCAAGCTGACCTTTATATAGCTCTGCACTAAAGGGCAGCATGCTTCTGAGAGGAGAAGTAGGCCAGCCTGGACAGTAACAAAGCTTTAATTGAAAAGATTTGTGTACATGCCATGCAGCCTAAAACAAGCCATGGATCTTAGCCTTTTGTTTCAACCGGGGTGTGTAGGAGTGGCAAGGAGTTTCCATGCACAGTATATAGAGGTGGCGCAAGGGCTTGAAGCCACAATCAGTTATTAAGGGCCATATTGGTTGCAAGTTGCAGATGCGTCCTGATCTATCAGAAGCTATTCAGGTAGACAGTCTGTGGATGGAGAGATGATTTGGAAGACATGATAGAACTAAGCCTACTAAATGATCCAGTTTAAACTACAACTGAATGATGTTTGTGACTGACCTTATGCTGGATGCTGAGAAGAATACATGCTGTCACAGCAGGATCCAATGCCCTCACAGCCTTTGTGACCGAGACAAGGTAGCCATGCAACAGTGATGACTTGAATTTGTTACAGCCAACACATTTTGACAGTATCAAATCAAACACTGATCACTCTGACAGCTCACTGACAGTGAGCCCCCAATCTCCTATCTTCATATGGACATACGCTTAATGAAGATCACATTGATGAAGTCTCATCACTGAAATCTTTCTCTTTCTACTTCCAATTATTCTCTCCTTATTGAACTTTTTTTGAACACAAGCAGGTTCCCCTTGGCTTTTACCTTCTCCACTGTAATGAAGATATCTCAACTTTATTACAACAAGTAAAATGTCATTCTCTCCGGCAGTTGAGCTTTGAGCCTCTTCTCCATTTCTCAAACAGACACACACCTTGGAGAGCAGTCCTGACAATTTTGCCACTTTAATGCATAAAGTAGGGTGTTGAGGACCTGGTGGGTGTGGGGTATTTAATAACCTTGACCCAAACATCACTAGCGGTCTTCTCTCAGACTGCACCCTGCTGCATGGCTATAGACTAAAGAACATACTAATCACATTTCAATAATGTGTAGTCAATGAAAGTGGTACTTAATGAAATGAAACAAACTTAATGGGCAGTTTTATTTTGTGATCATCCACAATATGAATCGATTTTAAGAAACATTGAGACTAAGGCACAGACAATCACAGACATGTTTTTTTCCTGATTAATAACGAGCAACTTCAGGTAAATTAATGTCTGTTTCCATCTCATTTTCTGTGCTTTCCTAAATGATGTTTCATATTAGGATCCTTCCTCTGCACACACAGCAATAATGTTGCAAACCCTTTATTGGGTATTGCACACCTCTCTGCAAAGATCATGGCTTCTCATCCAGTGTCCAATATCACCTCTTGTGAACTTATTCTAGAGGTGGGGAAGAATTAATTATTTCTTTAATGTGACCCATTCTTGGGAAATTCTTGAAGTATGAGAAAACATCCAGTATCTCTCAAACATTAAAGCCCTATCAATGTTATATGAAGATAGTATTTAAAAGGTATACTATGCAGGACTGTCAGTTACTGTTGTAAACGAGCTTGTCATTAAAAGTCAAGGCAAATCAATCAATCAAGTCAATAAGTAGCCTATGCCTAATGATGATGATGATCAAAAAATGAATCTTTTATTCATCCATAGCCTAATAGCCTATGCCTGGTAGTTGATCAAGTCACAATTCTTTACATTTAGGTCAATAAAAAGTGGTCAGACTTAAAGCTGGCAACAAAAAAGCCCTTAGGTGCAGCAACATGCAGACTGGAGGAGGCCAACCAGACCCCAGCCTGACCCTGACAGGGACCGAGGAAAGAATCTCCTCACTAATCTGGTCAGAATCTATCTCTGGCATAAGTGGTGGTGGTGGAGACACAGACGCACTTGCATTGGAGCCAGAGCAGAATGGTAACTAACAGCCCTCCTTTGGCTTGCACTGTAAAATCGGACAGTTAATTTAACCCTGACAGTACACTATTGTCCAAATAAATAGGCTTACACATTGCACCAGTACACAGCTAGACAGCTGTGCTACAGTAGCCAAACTTAAAGTGGCAGGTGTAGGTGAATCAATCATTAACTCTGAAATTTCAATGGAAGAGATTGTTGCTGATATCCATAATCAAGCACAAGAATCTGTGAAGCATTGTCTGTCTTTACAGGAGCCTGTCAAAAGTGACACTGAGCGAGAAATTGATCAGTGTTTTGAAAAGACGGAAAATCCTTTTGGTGTCTTAAATTCTGAAAGTAAAAGGAGGCAGTATTTTACTGAGAAGTGGGGAAGGGTAGACCCAGTTGAATATGTTCTAGGTACAAGATTTGATACTCTGTGCAATTGGACTACTGGAGCATCATGATCAGGTTGTTGTTACTGATAAATTTGTTTACGTCCCAATTTTGCAAGCATTACAGTTTATTTTCAAACACCCTAATGGAGATGATGCAGACTGATTCCATTTCAAAAGAAAATCTTATTAATGACTTGTGCGATGGAAATCTTTTCAAGAGTCATGCTCATTTTTCCAAACTGGAGGAATGCAATGAATGATTGAATGATTCAGCTTTTCTATGATGAGTTTGAAACTGCAAATCCTCTGAGATCAAAACAGGGATTGTATAAATTAGGAGCAATCTATTTCATCATGCAGAATTTTTTTTGCCAAAGTACAACTCAAGTCTGCTTAATATTCATTTGGTCGCTTTATTTCATGGGAAAGACATTAAAACATATGGCTTTTCTAAAATACTGGAGAGGGATGGAATTAGGGTCCCCGTGTATGATCAGCCAGTGTATGGAACTGTTGTCCAAGTTACAGGTGACAACCTTGGTCTTCACTGTTTGTTTGGTTTTGTAGAATCATTCACTGCCAGATATTGTTGCTGCTTTTGTCTTGCTGAGAAAGACGACTTTCAGACAGAATGAAGATGAAGATTCACCAAAGATATTTCAAACTCGAGCACTCATGGTTACTGTGACCAAAATTATCATGGTTATCATTAATTATCGCGGTAATGTTGAAATGTGCTCAAAATGTTCAAAAAGTACTTATACACACACTGAAATCATTTAACCAAGTTTTGTTTTGAAAAACAAATCAAATACAGTTCACAATGTACTTTCTGTCTAACAGAAAGTCTAGCATGTTTGATTTTCTTTTTGTCGTTCACGATTACTCCCATCACAGCCGTCACTTTGACCAATAGAAACAGAGTTGTAGGGCAACAACACCCCAGCCTTTTTAATATTTCCTCTAGGGCTGTAACCACACCGAGTAAAAAGGAAACAGCAGAGTCACTTTGTCAACCTGCTGAGTACTGCCATTAGCATCAAGCTAGCAAACAATGTTATTTCTTCATAATGGAGATGGAACATAAAGTCAGAAAATTAAAAAATAGTGGCGGGGCTTTTACTCAACACACCTGCAGAGGCTACTAGCTTCATTTGAAACAGACTACATAATAAAGGGCCATTATGTATTTATCCCTCTGTATCTTTACATTTTTACTTGTTAGCCTATCCGCTCCGTTGGCTTCATAAAGTTAATGCATCACGGCGTCATTTCAAACTCAACACTGCCTGAATTTGTTTCAGATTAAAAGCCCCTTATAACCTCAGCTGAGCGAATCCCTCCATTTTCTAAATAGGCTTTTATTGTGAAACATTTGTAGGAAATGGTTGTAGAGGATTCAGTGACTTGTATGTTTGCGTATGGTACTTCAAATGTAGCTCCTGCCATCTGCTGGCGATTTTAGGTGACTACAACAACGTGTCGGCTGGCGCATGAACACACACAGTGACTGAAATAATAGTAAAAGCAATAAAAATAGGACAAGAATAACCCGATGACATCACACACATCGTGAAAGACGACCGGGGATAATTGGTGTGTACCATCGTGTTAGTGTGTCATGTCTGTCAGCCAAGTCACAGCACGATTTTATGACTCCACAATCGTATAATGTGATTTAGTGACTTTCAGAACAGGCAGGAAAGTTGTGTAGCTCATCAAATTTTAAGCGTTACCCTCCTTTGCGGAGACTTTTTTTCTGCATTTTCTGCAGATGGGATGACTATCTCCAGTTAGTTTCCCCTCAGCATCCTTATTAAATCCAAAATACATCCAGACTTCAGACTTTGTCCTTTTAGAGGGGGGAAAAAATCTCCGAAGCACTGTCCCTGCAGGTGCCTTCGGTGCCTTTCGCCATGTTTTTAGAGGCCAAACACTGCAAACTATGCATGCGTGCCTGTGTCTGCGTACTGCTGCTGCTTTTCCAGGCAATGAGCAGTATCACCATGAGTTTTTCAAAGTGCAGTAATCAAACACGGTTTTAATGATAATTAAAATTTGAAACGGTAATACTAACCGTCGAGAATTTTACAGCGGTTTATCATTTTACCTGTAATCGTTACATTCCTATGCAGAACCCTGCCAAAAATGGAGAGAAATCTCAGTCTTCCCCATGTGATGGGTGTTAAATGTTCTTATATTCTAAATTTCTTGCAGCACTTACACATGCAACAATTTCTCTGTCAATGTTATGCATGATATCTTGGAGGGAGTGGCACAATATGAAAGGAAACTGTTAATACTGCACTATGGAGCAAAACAATAAACCTTCTGGATTGATGTTAGGAGAGGACTCAAATGCCATCCAATCCTGGTGTTTACCTCGCAATATGTCACTTATCTTTAAAGACTTAGTTCATCCAAATGATCAACATTGGTATTTGCTACTGCTGTTGCTTCAAATAGTAAACATTGTGTTTTCTCCAATGTTATCAAAGGGTATTACTATTTATTTGAAGCATTTGGTCACAGAACACCACAGGTTATTCAAGCATTTGTTTCCAAACAAGAGGCTGCTACCAAAGCATCATTTTATGGTGCATTGCCCTACATGTATTCTTAAAATTGGACCACTTTTACATAGCTGCTGCGTGCGCTATGAGGCAAAGCACAATTTCTTTAAAAAAACAATTAAAAAGCAACATTGGCAAATAAACACCAAAGTCAAATAGCAATACAGTTGGCAGACATTTGACCCCAACAGAGTAATGATCGGTCCAGGTGTAATGTTGTCTTTAAATGTGATGGACTGGGGCTGTGAGATAGCTGAGACTCTTCAGGTACCAATTAACACCAAGGTTTAAAAGTTAGATGTGCCGAACACCATGGAAATATGTATTGTGCAGGTTTAGTTGTTTGCCTTAAAGTCCTTTGTGAGATGCCAGTTTTTCACAAAATCCACCACGTTGTTGTTAATGATGAGATGTTACTGTTGGTTACATTTGCACTATAAACAGTTTGTCTTGATGAGCATTTTAATGCATTTAAAGTTGTGTGTACAACAGAGGGACCTCATGTTGTTGATGTTAAAGAGCTGCTCTGTTACAAAGCATTTGACATACAAATGTCATACAGTCCCATACTGTTTCCTGTGATTTTTTAAAATGAGCACTGTAGACTCTTTAACCAAGATGCATTAATCTATGTATTATTAAAGGCTGAACAAAGGGCAAAATTGTACTTTACACAAGCCACAATTTTAGTTGTGACTTATATTTTCTGGACAGTTATGAATGTCACTGTCACAAGTGTTTGCACATCTTGAATTTTGAGTAATAAAGTGCATTTGGAAACTGTAATTTCTGATTTATTGACTGTTTTAGTTTAATCTTCCAGTGTAGAGTTATGATTTGTAATTTTATCTGAAATATAATTCGAGTGAAATATAAATCTGCATTGAGGCAAGGCAAGGCAAGGCAAGTTTATTTGTAGAGCACAATTCGTACACAAAGTAATTCAAAGTGCTTTGCAGAAGAAGAAAAAGCATTAAAATCACAATACAAAATAAAAACATAAATAATCATAAAATGAACTTTAAAAGAGAAGAGTGCAGATAAGATCTTTTTAGTCATATGCACAGTGAAATAGAGCTGTTGAGTGAAATACTACTCTGTACTGAGTGAAATGGCAGTAGAGTAGTTTTCATTTTATACTACATGGAGTAAACTATCATCATGTAGAGTTAAATACTAACACTAAATACAGTAAAACATTACTCTACTCTGAGTAGCACAGGATATGGCATGTCAACTTTTAAAACACAAGGGTTCACAACAGATGGGCAGAAACAGGAGATCTACCCAGTTGCAGGTAGTTTTCACTCGACTTCTTCAGGACAGAATTCAAATGTGAAAATCCTGTTTGCAATTTTAAATTAAGGTTGCTGCTAAATTTAAAAGTCAATTCCACATTGAATTTAATTATCATAATGAAAGTGCTGCTTTTGAGTGCACTGAAAATTATTATTATTAGAAGTAATAATGCATTTTCTAATTTCCATAGTCAACCAAGGGACTCAAAAAAGGGGAAAATGCTAAATAATTTCTGGCTTAAAGCTGCTGTAAATTGCATTGCACCTAACAGTACCTTGAAGGACAGCATTTTTGAGGGGATCTTGTGAGCTGGTAGCCTGATCCTGTTATTAGGCAAATTAGATAGGCCTATAGGCCAGGCTCACTCCGTCCACACTGTAAAAAGCTTTTTGTTCTGCTCTGTTCATTTTTTGTGGTGAGATATATAATCCTTCCAGCATGTTCTGGGTCTGCCCTTGGGCCTCCTACCAGTGGGACATGCCTGAAACACCTTCAGCAGGGGGTGCCCCAGAGGCATCCTGATCAGATGCCCAAACCACCTCAACTGACCCATTTTGACACGAAGAAGCAGCTCTTCAACGAGCTCCCTCTGGATGTCCTAGTTCCTTACCTTATCTTTACGGCTGAGCATAGCCACCCCATGGAGGAAACTTATTTTGGCAACTTGGATTCGCGATCTCATTCTTTACTACCCAGAACTCATGACCATAGGTCATCCCATTGGGATGTGGATGGACCAGTAAGTCGAAAGCTTTGCCTTCCAGCTCAGCTCCCTCTTCACCATGACAGTCCGGTGCAATGCCCGCATCACTGCAAAAGCAGCACCAAACAGGTGATCCATCTTACACTCCATTCAACCTTCAGTCGTGAACAAGACCCCAAGATGCCATAAAAAATCAAAGTCCAGGCACTCAGGTCGGTTTGGAAAAGTTAAAAAGCCTTTATTTAATGGGCAAGTCATTAAAAACACCAACGCATGTCGGCTTGCACCTTCCTCAGGGTGTATGACCCTGAGATACTTGAACTCCCTCACTTGAGGCAGTAACTGTACTTATTTGAGTATTAAAAGTACTCATGCAGAACATTATAAATAAATCTAATAAAAATAATTAAACTACTTAAAAGGAAAAAGCAGCAAGTTTTCATATTTGAGAAGCTGGAATCAGATTCCTGCACTGGGCCATTTTTGAAAACTCGCACCTGCCCATACCCTTAAGCTCAGGACCAGAACTGACCTGTTACACATCCTTATGTTTTAGTCGAAGCTGCACCCACCCACACCCAATAATAAAAGTCCCTTGACCCGATTCAGAATTACAAATCCAGTGGAGGAAAAGTCTCTTTCACTGGGTGTGCTTGACGCCGGAATGGCTAAAAGATTCCACCAATCCACTGCCAGGTTAAGAAACATTTTAGCATGCTGCCTCTGCCACCATAAAATCTCAAAGGGATCCTCCTTGGGTGTCTTGAACTCAATGTGGGCTGAAACCTCATCATTAAGCTGCAAAGTTTCATGGCTGGAGTTCTCCACATCGGTGATGAATGTGACGACGAGGTCATAGGTTATGTCATGGACTTTCAAAATAAAAGGAATTGGGGCTTGATAAAAGTAATTTATATTTAGATTACACATATACTGCACATATTTTTGTTTTGTTCTGACAAATAAAAAAAATATTTTTGTTCTCAATTACTGCCTGTCCATGTGTATTTTGTTTTTATATATGAATGAAAATATGCAGCACAATACAAAACATAAATTTACCCCTTTTTACCTGACATAGTGCAGTGCTTACTGGAGCCATGATGTGTTTTTTTGCACGAAAAATGACTCAATCAACAAAACAGTTGCCGATTAATTTTCTGATTAATCAGCTAACCATTTCAGCTCCACTTTTATATTTTCATATGGTTTGAGTGCAGAAACCTTGATTTGTGAAGTAACTGGTAGCCAAAGTTATTAGATCATTGTAGTGGTAAAGCAGTAAAGGGTGCATCTCCCTGTATTTCCATCTGAAGTGTAGCCTACAGGAGTACAAGTAGAACATAGCAGATTAAAATACTCGTGAACTAAAAGTACCTGAAATTTGTACTTTAGGACAGTTCTTTAGTAAATTTACTTAATTACATTCCAGCACTGGCCAGCAGAGGGACACAGTAACTTAAGTTACAGTAATTGGTGTCAATGGACAAAATATAGAGATATTTCTCTCCCTCTCAATTATTTATTTATTTATTTATTTATTATATACTTTATTAATCCCCCTGAGAAATTCAATTTTTCCGAAAGACACACACATACACAAACATGGGCTCCTAACCAAAATATGACCTGAGTAAGGATGTGCGAAAAACCAGAAACGAAACATATTCCAATAAATTTATTGATTACAAGTCTCAATGCTAATAGCGCTATATTATTATTATTATTATTATTATTATTATCATTATTACTGTCCCCTTACTGTACAAACTGTAGATAAATCTTTATTCCTGACTATGTGCGTTGCCATTAATGTGTTTCTAGTTAAAATATTGATTTTTTTAAAATTTTTTGGTAGATTGGCTTATGGGGTGATTTTGAAGGAGTAATTAAGTTAATCTTCTCATAAGTGGATGTAATATGTGGAGATGCCATCTAGGCTGTTTTTCTTCATTTTGTTTTTTTAAAGTCTATATTTTACTTTACAAAAACGTGAAAAAGCAGCTGTGACCAAGCTATCACGAGGTGAGTAGCATTGTAAGCATAATTAATAGCGATATACTTCAGTTTGTCTGTGTGTTTTTGTATGCAAGCGGTTCTGCTGCGGTCTGCTGACAGTCCAAAAAAACCATGGGCGAGTCTGTTGCTATTGGGCGTTCTATTGAGCTTCACCTCTTGGTATCCATGCTCTTTGCTGCTAACTCCTAACTCCTGACTTGAACCAGAAGTCGTTAGAGGTCTACCATCTTTAAGGCTGTCTCATGTCTCTTATTCCTGCCAGTAAGGAGTTAGCATTAGGAGTTAGGAGGGATCTGTTAGGTGCGATGAGTAAGGTAACACGAGAGGTTCCTAACAGGAAGTCTTTTTCAGCTTGAGGCCCTGACGT
The DNA here is from genome assembly GCA_026686955.1 of Epinephelus cyanopodus. NCBI lineage: Eukaryota > Metazoa > Chordata > Actinopteri > Perciformes > Serranidae > Epinephelus > Epinephelus cyanopodus. The sequence continues at coordinate 4,159,981 of CM048928.1, forward strand.
ATAAATACCCGCCCCCTACGTCTTAATACCCGCCCCCTACATCTGGCTCATTTGATCGAGATGGTGGAGAAACAGCGCAGGTGTACCCGTTACATGCGTTCTTTGCAATGAAACGCTGTAATCCACATGCCTATGTGACTACAAAGGGTAACGTTAATGATATTTCCTGCAAGACTGTCATGTTGTAATTAAGTTTATTTCGTTCACAACCCGTTGTGTTGTTCATCGGACTGTCGGTGATGTGTGGCTGTTAAATGCGCAGCTGCTCATGTCCAGAACACACACACACACACACACACACACACACACACACACACACACACACACACATACACATTTGCCCATCATTAATTGTCCTGCATGTCATGTGAGTGGAATAATATTAATAATATTAATATATTAATATTAATTAATAATATTACTTTCATTAATGTTGTTGTAAGCTACTGAGAGAGAGAGCACCGCCAGATGTCCGGAGTGAAACACGCAATCAGACCAGCTGCTTCTCCACATCTTTCCCGTTTTTATCATTAATGTGTCTCAAACTACAATGGCAAAAACATGAAATGCATTCACAACTAAAATAGGCAAGCTAACTACCAGTATTTGAAAGCAAATTTACAGAAATACAAACAATCCAAACTCCTTCTAATAAGCAGACGTGGCAGCCATGGTGCACTTGCTCCGCACTCCCTGGAACATGCCATTTGGATTGAAAATGGGGTGCAGAATAATTCAAATATGATTATTTAAATATAAATAAGATTAATTTATTTAATTTTTAATTACATTTTATATTGAAAATATTCAATTAAATATTATGCAACAACGTTTTGACTTAAGAAGAGCTGAAAAAAGTGGGGGGGCAAAATATTTTATATATATTATATATATTCTTACTTATTAAATACTTTCCATATGTCTACTGAATATTGCTAAGTGTTCCCAAGTCTGTGCACTATCTTACAGCAGCATGTGGAAAAACGTCCCCCAACCTACTTTCCATGAGGGATTATATAAATAATTCACACACTGTTGAATTTGTTTGCTTTGTAAGGATTATGTGGGGGTGGCTGCTGTAAACTACCTGTTTAAACTTGACAACAATTAGCTCATATGGCAGCGCTGCAGGTTACAACTCTCCAAAGCCCCTCAGTCTCCAGTCAACAGATGCACTCGGAACACTTTTATCAGCTTCGATTACCACAAAATTTACCTCAGCTCTTAAAAATATGAACATAATAACAACAAATTGCTGAGAGACCACAAGGCAATATACAAAGATGTAGCCAAAACACTTGTTCCCAATTGTAAAATAATGAGCAGGAAGTACTGTGCTGCTGTGAGTAACAGAAAAATCAGTGCAGCTCTCTCTGCGTGCCTCTTGGAAGTTGCTGCCAAACATATCTCCAAGACCACAGCTATTACCTCTGTTCAGTGGCATGCAATTTATATGGTGCTCCCTGGGGAAATTAACTTTGTGGTGACAACTCTCAAGATCAACAATTCTGAAAGGAATTCAGGCCATTCCTCTACAGAGAGGAATAGTATAATTATGGGCCGTGAACTTCAGCGCAGCCCCTCCAGCAGAGGAATTTTCTCTCTCCCTGGACTATTTATATCATTTTATTTGTTCCTGTGCTTTTTCCTCATAAGAGCTGATACTGAACTGTTTGATTTACATTTCAGAATGACAAATTTGACTTTAAAGCTCAAAGATTTTTAAGGTTTCTTAAAGAAAAATGTTTCCTATCTTTTTAAAGAGTTGTAAAACATTTATCGTCTACCTTTTGCTGATATCCCCTGTCCTGATGCTGCTGAGCAGAGTTGTTGGCATCAGAGGGGAGAGAACTGTGCACACACCATTATGAGAGTGAGGCAACGATTATACACAGGCAGTGCCGAGAGCCAAATGCATACCAATGGGCTGTGGAAATACTGATATGCAGAGAGGGTCAGCCAGAAGATGAGCAGTGAGCAGTCTGGCCTGCCAATGTCTTGGCTGTCTTGCATTCCAAACTGTGTCCTGTTGCATAATAAAGAGAAGCTCAAGCACACAAAAGCCTCTAATTCACAAAGCTATTACAGCTACACTGAAAGGAAATCAAAGGTTATCCACCAGTGTTCATCTGTGACTTTCAACAGCTGAAATAAATACAAAGACTTAAAGAGATTAGTTTAGCTATTGTGTCTATTTCATCTCATGCATATTTATGAACCTATTATCAGTACCTGATAAACATCAATTATATTTTTCTTCATGACTTGGCTACCAGGGCTGAATTCACATGCTATGGCCATAGCCCAGGGGCAGGTTGGATACTGGAAACACAGGAAAACAGGATTACTGACAAAGTTTAATTCAGGGATTCAAACTAGAGGCTAGAGTCAAGCTGTATACTTAATGTTGTTTTTGGCGGCCTGTTTTAGTTTTAGTTTTAGTCTAGTCTTTGTGTCAAACTGTCATTTTAGTTTTTATTAGTCTTAGTCACATTCATACTCTTTTGTCTAGTCAAGTTTCAGTCAACTAAAAGTCTGAGCATTTTAGTCTTATTTTAGTCAGAATAATCCATGACTATTTTCATCTCGTTTTAGTCGACGAAAACCGATGACATTTTAGTCTGGTTTTCGTCAATGAAAATTGTATTTTAGTCTCTTTTTAGTAATGCAATTCTATTATACCCAGTCAATATAGTATAAGTACCAAGTATAGTATAACCAAACCTACATTTTCTTTTCTAAATTAGCTCCCAGTTAGAGCTAAATATATATTTATTTATACAACAGTTAGTTCCGACCGGGTAATTTGATTGGACAAGAGGCATTCCGTGAGTGCTGTTATAGATCTCAAAAAGGCATAAAATATGGCAACTGGACTAACCTTGTGTGAGTAGAAGACGTTTCGCCTCTCATCCAAGAGGCTTTCTCAGTTCTAAAAGAGTCTGGTGTTCATACTCATTCATACTCATACTCATACAGCGCTGTTATAGAGTATAACATCACTGGGACCTGTAACAGTAAAATCACTCCGCTCACAGGTGTTATAAATATAAATACATACAACTGTTAATTAACCAACTGTCACACTCGCTATATTGACGCAAACTGACACTATATTGTTACACCAAGAAGATGGATATTTTCCCCAAAATTACATTTGAATTAAATTATGAGTGGTTGTCAGGAGAGGACGAGGAAAAGGAAAGCCAGGACTCTTCTGTGCAGACCTCCAGGTGTGTTTGTGTAACATCAGCCGACCACGACACACTGGAGAGGAGCAAAAATGAAGTAAACACAGTCAGGAATTATCAATGATCATCTGATGAGATACTGATGAGGATGAGGGAGAGAGGAAGCTGAATCCGGCTGTGCCAACATCCAGGATTGCCAACGTTTCATCAGCCGAACTGGACAAAGTTACACAGTTGCAGATCAATGTAAATACAAAGTAGCTGGTGAGTTCCTGGTGTGTGTGCCGCGTTGCCTGGCAACAGACTGGGGGAACTGTTTTTTTTTTTTTCGCTGAGCTACATAACATACTTAAATAATTTATTTCATCACCTTTTGTTAACATTTCCTTACTCAGCATTGCTGTTTAAGCTGTTGTTAAACTGTTGTATAAAAGCAATATCACATGAGAGCGAGTGATGTTGTGTACCACACACACACACTCACACACACACTCAAGCAGCAGATGTAACAGTAACCCCACTCCTACAGGTGCCACCTGGCGCCCGACCGGGCCTGTCAGGGTGAAGGGCGTGGAACTCCCAAACGAGGGCAGGGTGCAGGATGAGTCGACAAGGAACCCAGGAGCGCTCCACCCTCAAAGGAATGTCCCAAGAAGACAGCCATACCTTTTGCCCAGGGGTGTAAGAAGGGGCCGCAGCATGGTGATGATCGGCACAGATCCGGCATGCAGAAGTGCTGCCTGAGCCCTCCTCCATGTGTGGCAGCAGCAGCGCAGATGGTCCTGAACTGAGGGCACGGCCACGTCCTCTTCCTGATTTGGAAACGGGGGGGTTGGTAACCAAGGCAACATTCAAATGGTTACATACCCAAAGAGGCATTGGTGAGGGAGTTATGGGCGTACTCCACCCATGGCAGCTCAGAACTCTACTGGGAAAGGATTTGCCAAGACTACATATTGTAGAGCTACCTCCAGTTCCTGGATTGTTTGCTTGGTCTGGCCATTGGTCTGTGGATGAAACCCAGAGGAAAGACTGACAGAACACCCAAGAGCAGAGCAGAAAGCTTTCCATACTTGTGAAATGAACTGGGGACCTCTGTCTGACACAACATCAACGAGAATTCCATGTAAACGAAAGACATTAGAGACCAGAAGTTCTGCCATCTCCCCGGAGGATGGGACCATGGGTAGGGGTATGAAATGAGCCGACTTGGAAAATCTGTCGATAATAGTCAAGATGACTGTGTTACCATTAGAAGGGGGCAGGCCAATGACAAAATCCAAGGCGATGTGTGAACAAGGACGACTGGGTACAGGTAGGGAGCGGAGCAGGCCCAAGGTGGGTTGTGTAGATGTCTTGTTCCTGGCGCAGACCAAGCAATCAGTGACGAAGTCCCTGGTGTCCCTGTCCATGGTCGGCCACCAAAAGCGCTGATGGAAGAAGGCCAAAGTACGAACCATCCCATGGTGACAGGTGCGTCGGGTTGAATGGGCCCACTGGAGGACTTCAGAGCGGACAGAATCTGGGACAAAAAGAGAGTTAGGGGGACCATTCCCTGGATCAGGTAGAGTCTGCTGGGCCAGGCGGACACATGACTCAATGTCCCGGGTCACAGAAGCAACGATACAGGATGGGGGCAGGATGGGATCCGATTCAGGAGGTGAGTCAGCCGTGAACTGACGGGACAGGGCATCCGGCTTAGTGTTCCTGGAACCAGGACGATAAGTCAGAGTGAGATTAAATCTTTCAAAAAATAAGGCCCACCTGGCTTGACGGGAGTTTGGCCACCTAGCTGTCTGGATGTAGGCCAGGTTCTTATGGTCCGTCCACACAACGAATGGCAGTTTGGCTTCCTCCAATCAATGACGCCATTCCTCGAGTGCTAGTTTTACAGCCAGAAGTTCCCGGTTGCCGACATCATCATTTCTCTCAGTGGAAGACAGCTTGTCGGGGTTAGAAAGCACAAGGATGCAGTTTATGGTCAGTGGGAGATCGCTGAGAAAGAATGGCTCCTACCCCAGTCTCTGAAGCATCCACCTCCACAACAAACTGAAGCTCTGGATCAACTTGGGTGAGAGCAGGGGCTGAGGTAAAGTGGCACTTGAGTTCCTGGAAAGCAATCTCAGCCTCTGCAGTCCAACAGAACGGATGGGAGGTGGAAGTCAGAGAATGATGAAACGCTGGTAGAAATTGGCAAACCCCAAAAACCGCTGTAACTGCTTCCGGGTTGTGGGTGCAGGCCACGCAGAAACTGCCTCGACCTTAGCTGGATCCATTTTCACATGCCCCTGTGTGATGACATAGCCCAAAAGACAGAGTGGAAGCATGGAATTCACATTTAACAGGCTTGACAAATAATCTGTTCTCCAAACGGCGTTGGAGTACCTGACAGATGTGCCGCTGGTGAGTGTCTAGGTCAGGCGAGAAGATGAGAATGCTGTCCAGATAAACGAAGACGAACCGTCCGATCATGTCCCTGACTACGTCATTGATGAAAGTTTGAAAAACAGCTGGAGCATTCGTCAGCCTGAAAGGCATCACCAAATATTCAAAATGGCCAAGAGGTGTGTTAAAGGCCGTCTTCCACGCATCCCCCTCCATGACACAGATGAGATGGTATGCGTTACGTAGGTCCAGCTTGGTGAAGATTTTGGCTCCATGAAGAGGGGAAAAAGCAGAATCGATTAATGGCAGAGGATATGTATTCTTGATAGTTATGTTGTTTAACCCCTGGGAATCAGTACAAGCCGATGGGGTGGTAACGACAGTGCATGATGTTTGCTGAACACAGGGGCCAAGTCATGATAAACTGGGGGTACTGAAGTCAGATCAGGTGGTTCAGGGACAGACAGAGGCAAATACGAGGCAGGTGCAGGAGCTGAATGCAAACAGTTAGCATGACAGAAATTGCTCCAGGAGATTACCTTTCCAGCAGACCAGTCGTTTGAGGGTTGTGTAGTTTCAACAAGGGATGGCTGAGGACCAGAGGAGAGCTGGGGCAGTCAAAGATATGAAAACTAATCATCTCCTGATGATTACCTGAGACTCTGAGGAGGATGGGCACAGTTCTGTTAAGTCACACAAGCAAGTAATTTTCCATTGAGAGCGCTGGCATTAATAGGCGATTCTAGTGGTACGGTGTCTAATGCCAAATGAGCAACAATATTACTGTCCAAAAAACTCTCATCAGCCCCTGAATCAATGAAAGCATTAAGGGGTAGTGACTGGTTCTGCTACCAGAGGGAGGCATTGAGCTGGGGTCTGGAAGGAGACTGACAGATTGTCTGACTCAGCAGTATCTCTCAGAAGCCCTTTTCCTGGACGGAGAGGGCAGGTGAGGAGAAAGTGACCGGACTAACTACAATACAGGCAACTTTTAGAATTAATCTGGCGCTGCCTCTCCTCCGGTGAGAGTTTGGCTCGACCCAGTTGCATGGGCTTGGGATCTGGACGACACTGAGGGACAGAGGCAGTCGGAGGAGGCAAACGAGGTAAGGTAAAAGGTGTAATGGGAGGAGCTACCTTACCTGTTTTCTCCCTCCGACGCTTACGGATGCGGTTGTTGTTGGCCAAAGCGATAAGATCATCCAGTCCCTCATGCTCCGGGTGAGACACCAACTCATCTTTGATGTTTTCATTTATATCATTCTGAAAGGCCCCCTGGAGCGCTTCCTCGTTCCAGCCGCTCTCAGTAATGAGACAGCGAAACTGGATGGCAAACTCGGCAACGGAGCTGGTGCCCTGACGGATGGATAAAAGTCACGCAGACAGGATGATCATTTCTAAAGTGAAATCGGAGTAGGAGGAAACGAGTGGAGACTGCTTCTCCCATACCACCATAGCCCAGCTGCGTGCAGAACCCCGGAGACAGCCTATCAGGTAAGCCACTTTGGCTCGGTCAGAAGCACAGGAATTAGGCTGTTGGTCAAAAACAACCGCACACTGCATCAGAAAGTCCCTACAAGTTCCGAGGTTGCCATTATAGGGTTCGGGAGGTGGCACATGGGGTTCCAGGGTCGGAGGTGGGTTGCCGCCGACTGGTGGTGGAGGACTGGGAGCTGGAGAAGGAGGAGGGTTCTGGGCTGTGAGTTGCATCTGAAGATTTACCAGAGTCTGTGAAATCTCAGTTACTCGAGCTGTGAGCGCTTGCAAAACCTCAATATGTTGTCCCAGGAGAGTGCCCTGTCCAGTGAGTGCTTGGTGAAGGCCATCAGAGCCTTGGTCCGCTGGGTCCATTGTGGCCAGATCGTACTGTTACGGGGCGGCAGCAAGGACCCAAGTGCGGACAGACAGGGAAGCAGCAATTTGAGTCCAAAAGGTTTATTTTAGCTTTCTGGATGAGGGGTTGAGTCCAGAGGGGAGGATGGGAAGGGTGAAGGGGTATGGGCCCAGAGCGTCCAAGGAGGGGGCAGGTTGAGTGGGGAGCAAGCTGGAGCATCCGAGGTGGGGGCAGGTGGAGCAGAGCAGGGCCAGAGAGCAGAGCAGGCAGGTTGGATACTGGAAACACAGGAAGACAGGATTACTGACAAAGTTTAATTCAGGGATTCAAACTAGAGGCTAGAGTCGAGCTGTATACTGACTGAACAGTGGCTACGATCTGGCAGCGTGGATGTGTCAGGGCTGAGTACAAGTAGGCGGAGTTGATTGCAGGATGAGATGCTGCTGGTGGCGCTCTGCTCTGTCTCCAGCACACCTGTAACCACTCTGCTCACCACACCCACACACCCACACCCACCCACCCACCCACCCACCCACCCACACACACACACACACACACACTCAAGCAACAGATGTAACACATACTGCGCACTACAGTGAGTTTAATAGAAAGAGGAGTGGCTTCATTTTTTTATGGTGTTGAAGACATACCCTGGTATAATAATACTACATTACCGCCTAAACCCAATCTCTTGATATTATTTATTGAGAGTTTAATTGATAAAAACTCAACATGTTCTTATCCCAGGTCATCAAATACTGATGTTTTCTCACATGATTACAATGCTGACACACCCTTTTGCATGTGTATGTAACAGACAGCTGTTTCCGTGGTGAAACCTGTTGTAATATGTGGTTAAAGTTGTCAAGTGGTTATGGTAGAGGCTACTTTGTTTTAGGAAACTACTCAGTTTTAGGAAAAAAATCATGTTATCAGTTTAAAAAACTATTTAACGTGACACAAATACATCATATGAATGACATAAGCACACAACAGGTGGTTTATCTGAGTGGTCATTTGATCCGAGTGTCAAACATTGCCATGGCTGAGTTAACACTGTCAGTTGAAAGTTCATTTCATAGAGACACCAATGGATGCAGTAGGTGTCAGTACCACATGCCAAGGAGTATGATAAAGCATCAGTATTTTAACAGGCTGTGTGCGTCAATCAGATGAACAAACATTTGCAAACGATCCCGGGACTCTTTATTTTTATTCAAAAATGCTAAATCCTGATTTTTGCAAAAATATGTGACATTACCTTTTTCCAACTGAATCACACCAGTTCAGGACAAGCAAAAACTGCTTGGAAACTTTATTCCCCCCAGTACTGCGAATACTTTTTTCGGGTTTACTCAGAGCAGCTGGGCTTCACACAACAACATCACACAACATGTCCTCTCCAATACACAGGAAGAGAAGAAGAAAAAAAACAAAAGATATCCCCTCATGACGTTTGTCGCTCACAGATGATCACACACCCTGTCTGTATCAAGAGGGAACTAAGACAGGATAATAAACAAATGATTTGACTAAAGGGCAAATAAAAATAAAATTAAAGCATGTTCTGCTGCCTTATGCATGACATTTTCATTAAGTTTATGGTGTTGATGTTGAATTTCTAGGGCGCAACACCCTCCCCCACTAAAAAAAATGTTGCCAAATATTTCTATGACAATAGTTATTAAAAACATACATCCACAATGGAACACTTGGTAGGAGGTGAATGAACAGGTGAGTATTTCAACACATATTACACATTACAGGATTAGCCTGTGCTATCTCTTCTCAGTGTCTGTTTCTTCCTCTTTTTCATAACTTCTCATGGCAGTAATACAGGACTAAATGCCCATAGTCCATATGTATAGAAGCCTGTAGAAGCATTGGTGGGCCCCACAGTCTTCAAAAAGGGACAAGGAAACTACCACATTATCATGAACTGGCTCAGTGTTCAGACACACAAGGGAGACCACACAAGTAATTCTGGTTAAAATAAAATAAATTTATTTAACCAATATTAAATATTACTAAAAAATAAGGTGGAAAGTGTAAATTAGTATTATCAGTAATGTAGGGAGTGCTTGGGTGAAAGCAAACTAACATAACAAAACAACCCACAGACCCTGTTAGCCAGGAGCAGACTGGAACTGATAGATCCAGTCCTCTATACAGACTCAGTGGCTAAATCAGAAAACTGGATTCAGGTGTGGCTCATGTTCCAGCCACACCTCTGCATGCTGGCCTGCCTTCTGCAGATAAGCAGAAAAAAGGACACCACAGGAACAACCACCAAAGAGGGAAGGTTTGTCACACCCAACATTGTTTCCACATCTCTCTATGCCATGCATTTTATCTAAATAAGTGCACACACTACTGCCTTAACTTAAATCAAGTGCTTATATAGCAGCCCATCTCTGTGCTTATTCCTATTCAAATAGGAATCTTAAAATCTGTTAGTTTATGGTGATGTTAAAGTACTTCTACTAGTATGAAAAGCATGTTCCTGCTGGTAAACAGTGATTTTTATTAAACAATATCCAAAATATTAACCAGTCAGTCATATTAATGTATTGTGTTGTACATTTGTGTCTTTCTACTCATTAGTATGGAAAGCATACATGAATGATGATCTGGTAGAGGGGTCAGGCTGATCCTTGAGGGCCATTCTACGTTGACAGTGAAGGTCTTCAGCAGCTTTAAGGTCGGTTTGCCAAGCTGGTTGTATGTGGAGATGCGCCCTGGGCTGTCTGGTTCTGATCGGTCTCCCTCCATGTATCTCTCTTCATTCTCAGCTTCAGCATAACTCTCCTCATTCTCAGGTTCAACAGCAAGAATGTTAGTCTTGACACCGAGTTTCTGGGCTCTCTTCAGACATGGATGCTTCCTCAGAACCATCCATCAATGTCCCCATGTTAGGGTGAAATTCCCCCACCACTGGATTGAGGGGAGAATCAGCCTGCCACACTGTTGTCCATACCTGATACTCTTCTTCACTGGAACTGTCTGAGTCCGTCTGATAGATATCACGTTTGGCTTTCTGATGTCTTCTGACTGTCTGCTTTACTTTGTTTTCTTTGCCTTTTTTTCTGTTGGGGTCGCTGAGGTTGCGGTGTAACACTCATTTTCTTGCCGTTCAATGGTTCAACCACATACAGTGGGCTGTTGGAGCCTCTCCTTCTCCAGACGACATAAATCATGTCCTCCCAATAGCTACGCAGCTTCCCAGGACCACCTCTGGGTGTAAGATTCCTCACCAGGACGTGGTCACCTGGCTCAAGAGTGGAGCTCTATGTGCGCTGATTGTAGTTTCTCTGCCCTCTTCCTTGCACACTTTTTGGCCTTTGGGTGGTATGGGGATGTGCTGGAATGACGAATACCACAGTAAACTTGGAGCTTGTGCAACTCTTTTCCCTGGTCGTGGTGTATCTTGGACAGGAAACCAAAGGGCATAATAAAGTCATCAAAGAGCTTTCTGTCCACAGTCTTTCCAGATCTGTCCCTGGTTGCATATGCCTGTGCATATTTGGTGAAATGATCCAGGACTACAAGTATGTATTCCTCACCTCCCTTACTTTTCTCCAAATGTAAGTAATCGATTGAGATCATCTCAAATGGTGCAGAAGTCCCAATGCTCTGGATAAGTGTCCTGGTCACTCTGTTTGTTTTTTCCTTTTTATGCAGCAACACACTAGAGTGACATAGTGCTCAATCCCCTGCCTCATCCCAAGCCAGAAAAAGTGTTCCTGGGTGAGAGCACCCATTCTGTCCCATCTCCTCATGCAGATGTTTGTAGATGGTGGGCTTCAGGGACTCTGGAATGACCAACTGTATTCTGGAAACTGTTTCTCTTTGGAGTATTCCATCTCCATCGACCTGCAGATGGGGCCACTCTCTGATAAGGTGAGTGCAGATGGGGCCACTCTCTGATATTCCATCTCCATCGACCTGCAGATGGGGCCACTCTCTGATAAGGTGTCTGAGAGCTCCACTCTCTGCCAACTTGTGTTTATGTTTTAAATGAACGTGTGTTCTTTTCAGGACCAGCATTCTGCTTATAGCTGGATCTGCGTTTTGTGCAGCTCTGAAGTCCTCCACTGCTAGAGGCTGAATTGGTTCTGAGATGCTGCCCCCTTCAGGCAGTGCGTCTGTGCTACAGGTGACAGCAGAGATCCAGTTTACTTCTCCAGTTTTTTCGCTCTCTCGGGCTTCCCCAGGAGACACATTGACTTCCTGCAGGCACTCCTCTGTGCACTCCTGCATGATTTCCTCAATGGGCCTTGGTCTCCTAGATAGGAAATCTGCATCTCGATTTGTTGATCCAGGCCAGTACTTGAGAGTGAACCTATAATCTGCTGATTCAGCCACCCAGCGATGTCCCATAGCGTTGAGTTTTGCTGATTTGGTGACGTATGTTAGCGGATTATTGTTACTATACACAGTAAAATGAGGTGCATGAAACAGAAAGTTGTGAAAGTTATGGCCCATTTCAGTGCGATGAATTCCAACTTGCCCGAATGTAGCTTGTAGTTCCTTTCTCTGCTGTCAATGTTCGCTATCACTTGAATTGCTCCATCTTGTCGCTGGTACAAAACTTCACCAAGGTCCTCCTCTGTCCACTTGACTGGGTGGGAGGGCGGAAGCTGAGTAGATTGACGGCCACCCCCTTTTTTTTATTTGGGATGTACTTTTGCTCCAACTTTGGCTTCACTAACAGCTCCTATAGCAGTTTGGCTGTCTGGGAGAGGTCTGGTATATAGGTTCTGTAGTAGCTGAGGAAATCCATCAGCTTTCTCAACTCTTGAACAGTTGTTGGCGTCTCATGTGTGAGGACTTGTACTGCTTCCTCATCCTTGGGATTCATCGCGTATCCCTCTTCAGAAATCACTCAACCCACATAACACACCTCATGATTAAAGAAGTCACACTTCTTTGGCCTCAACGTGATACCACACTGTCTTTAAAGGAAAAAAATTAAATTAAAATAAAATTAAAGCATGTTCTGCTGGCGATGCCTTATGCATGACATTTTCATTAAGTCTATGGTGTTGAATATTTCTAGGGCGCATCCATTCACACCCTCTCTTTTCCTTGCTCACTCTTCTCCCACTTTGTTCCTAATCAGCTGACAATGTGCATTACTCATTCAGTAAAGATTTTCAAAGGTTCCATCATTGAGGTTGAAGTCATTGCTAAAAATACATCCAAACCTTCCTGTGACGACTCCAATTCAGTGCCTTATTTAACAAACCAATAGCACATAGTCAAAAGTTCATGGCATAAGTCCATTAAGTACATTTTGCTAGTTAATTGGCGCATAATTTGGGTGGTTTTGTTTAGGCTCTTAAAGCAACGGTGGAATTTTTTAAGAAGGAGGCAGTATAAAGAACTCAGTATAAGGAGGCAGCTTGGGTGGTGGATGGACCAAACAACACAGGACTTACCCAGGAACCATGTGAAACTAAGTGAACTCTGAGTTTTTTTGTTGTCACAGTGTTTCTTTTCCTAAACCTAAGCACAGTGACTTTACGTTATGTAACATCATTCTTGAGGCTCTAATTTGTTAGAACCATTGTATGAGCATACGTTGCATCATTAAATGTAACTGCCATCTTTTCCTAACCTTTACTTCTTACCTCAGTTTCCTAAATATAACTAAACCTTAACCACAGAGGTGGATGATCAGGAAACAGTCAAATGACTGACAACTACCATTTAATATCCCGCCAATAGAGGTGCCTTATTCGGAAAACATTAATCCATTTAATCTTTGTTTGGAGAGCACTGTTTTGTCATTTAGTTTTGAGGACTGGTTGGGTAAGGTGGGGTGGTTATTTATTTATTGATTGGGTGATTTATTGATTGGTGTTTATTTCCCTGCCCACCATAGCGAGTGAGGGGAATCTGCTGCTCACAGACAGACTGGGAGCTGTGATCAATAAACATAGATACAAGTCAAAAACACATGTACAATGGGGTATTTGATTGATTTACACAGCTATCCTTGCAGATTACACGTCACAAAATACAATAGAAATAGACTCAGACCATAAAAAAATGAAGGGGGTCTTTGGTTACCATGGAGATGATTTAAAACGTTTCACTGAAGCATAAATTGAGCACAACACTCATCAACATTGTCGAGTGCCCTACCATAAATCAGGCTTTAGAACAGTCGTATGCTTCAAACAAAGCATCCCCGTCCCCCTACACCTTTCCAGTGTTAAAAATCAAACTGCATGCAGTAATTTCTGCAACTTTCCAAAACGATAATCACCCAGAAACACCCACTTTACACACCTGTTTGTTGTTTTATTATACTTCAGTGAGTTGGAAAAGTGAATGTATCAACAACTCCAAAATGTGAAAAAAAGTAAATGGAAACAGCCAATTGATTAATTAAGCCAAATGATTATGATGTTTCTTTCTTTTTTTTTTTTTTTTAGGGTTTGACTGACACTCCTAACTACGGTACCTCATTGAGGTGTCTTCTGCAATGGTTCACACATTTTTTTTCCCCAGATTCAGTAATTTTGTTTTAAATTTTTTTAAAGATTATTTTTTGGGCTTTTTTGCCTTTAATGAACAGGACAGAGTGAAATGGGGTGAGAGAGAGAGAGTGGGGGTTGACATGCAGCAAAGGGTTGCAAGCCAGAGTCGAACCTGCAACCGCTGCAGCAAGACATCGTGTCCATACATGGGGCGCCGGCACTATCCACTACACTACTGACGCCCCCAATTTTGTTTTAAATTTGCGCTAATTTTGGAAGCAAACTTGGGTTTTGAGAGCAGGCTTTTGTCACTGATGAGTGTGGCTGCTAGGATCAGTGTTTGCCTTAGGCTGTGTCAGACTATATATTGTACAAACTACAACCTCAATTCCAAAAAAGTTGGGACACTGTGGAAAATGTATGTAAAAGCAGAATGCAATGATTTACTAATCCTTTTCAACCTACATTCAATTGAATACAGTATAAATCCCCTTTTCTTCGAACAACAATCAAGCATTTGGAATTGGAGGACACCAATTGATGAAGTTTTGAGTTTTTTCCCATTCTTGCCCGATGAATGACTTTAAATGCTCAACTCAAGTAAGATTCAAGCATACCTCGACCCAGGGGCGGGCTGGGGTTGAAATTCAGCCCGGGAGCTTGATTTGGAGAGGCCTTTTTTCCGATTGCACAATGGATGCAAGTGGAACCGTAATTTTAACACAAACACTTTATTTGCAGTATAAAAACAATCTAATGATGCATAGTCTTTTTCAACATAAACCTTCAGCATAGGTAAAACACCTCATTCTTACATTTATTTCCTTAAGTTTAAGCAACAAAAACACATGGTTAGGTTTAGTAACAAACATTAAGCTTGGCTCAAAATTAGTACAATTGTCTTATAACATCACATGATATGTCACTACCGTGGTATACTCTCTGTGGATTTAATCCACAGAGTTAAAGTCCCCATATTATTAGGCAGCATTTCTCTTTTTGTTTTAGGCAGACAAGCAAGATTTCAGTTTTGTCTTCATTTAACTTAAAGAAATGATTACTAATCCATTTCGTTATAGCCAAAAGTTTATGGCTGCAGCATCGTTTGGTTCAGCAAAGATGCACAGTTGCATGTATCCGTGTAACTACGGAAACAGATAGTGTTCTCTAATGAAGTTACCAAGCAGCACAGGTCCAATGGTCAATCATAACAAATGATGTGCTTAGGTCTACCAGGACAAGAATTGAGACCTTATTTTGATCAGAATTTAGTCTGAGGTCATTTATTATTTTAGTAAGAGCAGTTTCAGTGCTGTGGTGTGTTCTAAAGAAGAAAAAAGACTGAAATTCCTCCAGGATACTGTTCTCTTTAAGAAAGGCATTTATTTGCACTGAAACAATTTTTTCAAGTATCTTACTAATGAATGGAAGGTTGGCTATCGGCCTATAGCTGGTCAGTGCATTTCCATTTGGGTTTCTTTAGTATGGGTTTTACAACAGCTGTATTGAAGGCATGGGAATATGCCTGTTAGAAGAGAAAAAGTATGGGGTTTGTTGGAGCCATCCACCACCCCTCCCGCCCTATGGGGACTTTCCAGCTTCTTGTATTACGTTGTTACTGGCAGCATTTTGAAATGATGCCATCCAGCAGCATATGATACTGCTACAACAGGTGCCGCCCGGCTGCATTATGAATTGATGCTGCCCCTATGCGTATCATACTGCCGCGAACGGTGGCTTTTGGTGTTGGTGTCTGACACCAAAATCACTGACAAACCATCAGTATTTGACAACTTAGGAATGAGAATAGGCTGGACTTTCTCACTCCTTAGACCACGTAGCTGCCAGCAAACTTGGTCAAACAACCTGATCCACTTCAAGTGACACATTTAGAGACAAAATGAGAGTGAGAAAGAAGATCTATCTATCTATCTATCTATCTATCTACTTTCTTTATTTTATTGGCCATGGTGCAGACTGAACAGATGAGTTTTCAGCTTGCAATGGAAGATGTGCAGATTTACTGGTTTTCCAGTGTCAATAGGGAGTATTCTATCATTGTGCCACAAGCACAGCAAACAATAGAGCAAAAAATTCAGGGCAGACAAAATGTCTAAATACTCTTCAGTTATATACAACTGGATAAAGTCAACTATCTACTTGACCACCTGTGAACACCAAGCAGTGGATTTGTAAAAGGCAAACAGATCAATGCCTGATCGCTTCACAATCTGTCAGCTCCACCCACCTGCCCATTCAGTATGCTCCACTCTTTAACACCCACCAATACACTCAAACCTTGAGACCACTGAAGTATCTTCATTTGTCACAGCCTGTGACGAGTGCCATACCAAACACCATGTTCTTGAGGTGGACAACCATTGAGAGGTACCCCGCTGCTTTGATATCTTACTTTGTTAAAGTGTACTGACAGCAAATAGATTTGGTCGATCCATATTTCATTTCCTGTGTGCTCTCCAGGGAGCCTTCCCCTGTCCTTGTCGAGCAGCCAGAATCCTCAGTACCTGGGAAACCTCTGCCAGCCTCCAGAGGCCTCACAAACACATCCTCCTTCCACTTGACAGCATCATTGCCAACAGCCAAAAAACAATCTGCCATAGCTTGATTGAAAACATCAATCATTTTTGTTGCCTTGACTTGGGTGCTGCAGAGAAACAGTGCTATCAGTATGATCAAAAATCTCAAATCATGTTAATGGTTGGTTGTTGGCAACTTGACGAGTTTCAGAAGTTTTTTGGAGTTTGAAGGTAACATTGGTAGCATTGCGTCTGGATTATAAATCAACTGCAATACACATGGTTACATACATTATTACTTAAAGGTCCAATGTGTAAAATTTAGAGGGACATGAAATGAAACTTTACTATAGTAAATATAATTCTTTAGTATATATTAACCTGCAAAAAAGAATATTTGTGTTTTCATTACCTAGAATCAGCTGTTTATATATATTTTTATTTTATTTATCCATTGAAAATAGGACAATACTTATTATTTACATGCAAATATGCCAGATCATAGCCAAAGGTTAATTTCCATCTGTAGTCCTCTGGCAGGTTGATGTTAACATGTACACAATTAAGAAAAACAAAGGACATAAACCCACAATACCACAATACAGTCACAGAAAATAAGACACCAAAATCAGCATAGAAGAGTAGTAACAGGAGAGTAGCAACCAAGGAGCAAATAAGAATTTATACATGATCACAGGTTTGGCTTCCTATTAACCACAGCTTCAACTGTTTCTTGAATGTGATAAATCTTGAGCACTCCCTTACCGAGGGTGGGGTGCTATTCCAAAAGGCACACCCTTTGAAAGACAGGGTATTCTAAGCAAAAGATGTCCACCTGAAGTGGAGTTCACAATCCCCTCTATCCGTGGCTCTAGTCACTCGTAAGGTAGAGCCACGAATAGATCTCAGTTTAGTACAATCGTTCAGTGGAGGAGGGGCCAAGTCATGTAAAATTTTATTGATAAGACAGGCAGATTTGAAGTTTTTTTAATTAGTAAAGTTTAAGAAATCCTATTTGTCAAGAATGCTGCAATGGTGATAAGACAAGGACATCTTAGACTTTCAGTGCCTTTCTAAAACATGATTCAATAGATCTAAGAGTTGAATCACATGTACAGGACCAGCTGATGATACAGTAATCAGTATGCGATAGAATCATGGAATGTAAAAATGTTAGGGCCGCACTGTCAGACAAAGATGCTCTGATCTGTTTAAAATTGCCAAGATTAAAAATTGACAGATTTTACAACACTTTTAATATGGTTCTTAAAGGATAATGTTGAATCCAACATGACACCAAGATATTTAAATTCACTCACATTCTGGAGCTTCTAAATTTTAGAGGGTGACAGGCGGGATGTAGGTTTACCTAAGGTCATGCAAACCTTTTCTTTAGCATTTAGTGAGAGGCATGAGCTAATCAGCCACTCTTGAATGTGGGTTAAGGCATTGATTAATTTTTGAGCTGCATCTTGGGGGTTTTCAACATAAGTAAAGATCACTGTATTATCAGCATACATAAGGGTTTCGATGTTTGGGCCAACATTTGGCAGTTCATTAACATACAGAAAAAACAATAGAGGCCCTAGGGACCCTTACTGGGCAATGCAGGTAGGGTGATTTGTGCTCACCAACTCTTACACAGTTTTTTCTATTGGATAAATAAGATTTCATCCATGTAATAACATTATCAGAGAAATTTAAACCAGAAAGTCTAGAGAGGAGGATATTATGATCGACAGTGTCAAATGCCATTTGAAGTCAATAAATACAGCACCAACACATGGATATCTATGGTAATGTTTGTCGACAAAAACACAGGCGGCTGTTACAGTCCAGTGGTGAAAAGAGATGGGCCACTGCACTTTTAGAGATCACTGGTAGGATGCTAATAGGCCTGTAGTTGGTCATTTATTTACAGGCAATTGTGTTTTTGACATAAAAAAGGACAACACCACCCTTCCCTTGAAGCCGGTCTCCTTGAAACACATTATAGTCAGGTAACGATATTGCAGCCTCTGGAAATGAAGAATTGAGCCATGTTTCAGATAGGCCCAAAACAATTAATATTAGAATTGACAAGAGGATGTTCCAACTGTTCCCTTTTTGGGACCATACTACGCACATTCAGATGCACTACTAAAAGTCCTTTATTTCTGTATTGTGGGTCGCAGATTATTTTAGCTTGATTTAGAGTACTGAAAAGTTTCATGAACCTATATTTTTTCATAGCAGGGCTCCTAAGTTTAATTATAACATTACTTGGGTTTTGCTGTGAAGACTCACAGGTCCGCTGTGTATTGTTACCGTTGTCCCACTGTAGGTCCGGTGGCAGCTATGGCAGAGATGCTGTCCGGGGACAGGTTGACATAACTTGGCGGATGTTACTCGGTCTGCTTCACACCACCGGGAGTGTGGGGTGGATGTTACTCGGTCCGCTCCACGCCGCCGGGAGTGCCACCGCTGCCGTTGTGTTGTCCATATGCAGCACGTTGGTTGAGGCATTCAGCTGCTGGGCCAGGGGTTGTGAGTTTAGAGAGCCATCGCTGTTGTTGGTGAAGTGTCGCTTTGCGCAGAGGGGAGTTGGTGCAGGTGTAGCTCTGCTTGAGAGGCCGCTGCCACTGCTGCTGTCAAGCTAACGCCCTGGAAATACCCAACAGGGAAAGCAAGCAGCCACCGGGTCCTTGGCCAGAGGACGGACCCCACCGGAGAGGCCATCGGAGTCACTGCCGCTGCCAGGCTGCTGCCAGACACCAACAGGCTAGTTCAATGGTGACAGGCTAGCTGTTGCACGGGCCAGACCGGCTGCCAAGCGGGACAGGATAGCTGCTGAGGTGGGTAAAGCATCTGTTGTGGGATCCACAATGTAGCCGGCTGTCTGATCAGGTTAACATTGGCTACATCCATCGGTCAGGGACCAGGATTTATTTCTACATCGCCAGCCAAGAGAAGAATGGCTGCAAGTTATGCAAGCCCTGTGAGGCGACCAAGTGTCTGTGTGTGCTCTGGTTTCCCTGAAGGCGTTCTCATTCGGTTGCTGTTCATGAGTCTTGTATGAAGGAGGTGTAGGCTACCTCTAGCTTGAATCCATACCTGGTCGCGGTTTTTAGACATGTGGACGTATTGGACATAGAAAGAAGTACAGAATTACTAGAAAAACAAATAACGAGATTTGCGGTGGGGACTGACACTTTTTGGCGGTGTATGGAGGCTTTGGAGCATTGATGCAGGACCTGCCTGCCTGCGTGTCTGCTCGGTGTTCGCCATGACCTGTCTCTGTCTTACATAGAGATCGGGTCCTTGTCCATAGAGTCCACCATGTTGCATCACCATGCTTCTACAGTACCAAGCACTAGCTCTAGAAAGGGTCATTTGCATTTTCATGTTTTTTCATCAGCCACCACAGTTGGCAGCCCTTCCACGGCAAGAGTGTTGGAAAAACACTGATTTTTTTGAAAACTTGAAACTGCTCCATCAGCATTTTTACCTGTTTAAATCACCTGACCCATTTGTTTTGCAAAGGAAAAGACCTCTGTAGATACTTAGGTTCCCAGCAAGAACCTCCCGAACATCTGGATCTTAAGTCATAAGGTATGAGCACACATTAGCAGGAGTTGATCTAGTGGTCCATCTCGGACATACCAAACCATATCGGAGAAACACTGATTTGTAAGAGAAAACTGTTTATTAATGTTTTTACCAGTTTTAATTACTTCTCCCCTTATTCTGGAGAGGAAGAGGCTTTTGTGAATAAGTCAGCTCCTGGTAAAAACCTCCTGAACAATGAACACTGAATTAGTATGGTCCAGTTGTACTAGAGTTTGAAAGATGATTTTGTTTTACAAACTTACTTATATGTTGGCCATATAATTCATATCAGTTATAATAAGACAATACCCCCCAAAGTTATTACTAATATATGAACATGACAAGATTGCATAAACCAAGTCCAGTGGGGCAAGAAAAACAAACAGCCAGATTAGCCAGATTATCTGAATTTAGTTTTGGGTTTCTGGTTTTATTAAGTAATAATCATGTTCTTACCAACAGAAGTGGTAGCCAAAACTACAAAAAAATATGTATTACATGCTTAAATGCTAGCATAGTTCTCAAATAGCATTGTTGAGGTTGCTTTTAACAGTTTGGCTTTTTTTTTTTGGCATATTATGACCTTGTGAAGTTGATATGGCTAGCACTAGCAAACTATTTCCAGTTTACATATCCAGCAGACACAGAGCAACTTTAGGAATTTTTCTGAGTGTGTTTCTGGTGACCTTACAATTGTCAATTGTCAATAATTGCTCTGTTTTTTGTCTTCACCAGCTCCTGATGAAAATATCTGTCTCTTTCGCTAGTATGTTCACAAGCTACTCTTTTCCTGTGTCTGTCTGCAGTTTGGTGCTGGGAAGGTAGTGTACATAATTTACCATAACTTTGAAAATGACTGCCTGCTGGTGCTGGGAGAAAACCAAAACAGTAAAGTTATGGATAGGAAAACCAAAATAATGTTGAAAGATGCTACAACTCTTGTGGGTGTGTTACCACATGCACCTCTATTCATACATATTGTAATCTGACCTACATTAATAACTATAGTGATAAGTGCAGCATTAACATGATAACACTAGGTTCAACCCAGTTACCAGAAAAAAAGTTGGCAAACCATGGATATGTTACATTTGCACATTGAAACTTTACATCCAATTTATGCTGTGACTAGCGTGTGGTTAGGTTTAAGTACAAAAAGTACTTGGTTATGGTTAGAAAAAGATGTTTTGGCTTAGTTACCTGGTTTTGGGGGCACAATCCCACACAACTACTTTTTGTGCCACTGTCCCAACAGGAAAGGCAGCCATGTCTTGGTGAAAAACAACTGCTTTTCAAAGCACTATCCCCACTGGAAAAACACTTGCAGGTCAATCCAAAACACCCTCCTTTGGAGCCCTAAGAGATGATGGAAACACAGCAATGATTCGCTCAAACAAAACCTGTTTTGATGTTTATTGGTCTTGAACATAGTGGGTGACATCATGGTAGCTATTTCCATTATTTTCACAGTCTGATTTGTGGACTCATAATCTGAAGCCTCGAGTTCAACATGTCAACTGTCACCATCTTGGTTATTTGGAAGTAGAAGTGACTATATTTGGGCAAGTGGCTGGAGAAGCAAGGGCTGACCGAGGACACTATCAACAGAGAGTTTGTCACTTCCAGTAGTCTGCCCTTAATTATGCATAACTTTAAGCGTTAATGGCACATGAAAAGGTGAGTTATATAAAAAGTCATCCCCTGTGCAGTTGTCATGAATGTTAAAATTAACTAAAGGCATCAAAACTATTTTTTTGTACCAGGCTGTAAACATGTTTATTTCTGCTGTAAAGTTGAGCATTTCAACATGGGGGTTTACGGGGACTGACTGGCTTCTGGAGCCAGCCCCAAGTGGCCTTCAAGGTACTGCTGGTTTTGGCTTCATTTTTCAGCTCTGGAGGTTGACACTTCTTGAACAGTTGTCCACAGTGGTCTGCAGCTTGGCAAGCATCTCACCTATAGGTGACATGACATCCATTATCGCCTCCTTACCACCAGTTGAGCATGAGTCTGGAATGTATTAAATATGACCACTATGCCTAATATATGTTACAAAATGCCCTTTTATGCCACACTCAGGCCAAATTTGACATTTTTTGCCCCACTAGTTGTAAAATTTTAGGAATACCAAAGTTGCCTGTCCATTTGTCCAGATGATTAGGCTCACTGGTACTGCAAATGTTACTAGTCTTGTAATTTAACTTGTCTTTTTGAATACATATGCAAAAACAAAATCAGTAAAATTAGTATGAACCTTTTTCAACAATATTATCATAATCACCACTTTGAGCTGACAGGAATTATGAACTTGACTAATGTAACTAGATTCCATACTTCAGACTGTGGATGTGGTTTTCACCCTCTCCACATGAACAGCAAAACATTTAGCATTCCCTCTTCTCTCAATAAGTCTCAATGCAAACATCGACCAAAACTCTGATGCCAAGAAGCTGTCGAGCTGTCTGATGACATTGCTTCCCATCCTGCCTGGAGATCCACTCCAATGTACCCAGCATTCACTGCATGTCAGAGCTCATTTCATTCATTCAGCTCAGTTGCATGCAGTTCTGCAGCAAACAGACCACATTGTTGCGTCAGGTGCTTCATAATGCGATATGGGAGGCAAGTCTAGAAGGAGTAACAGCAGGCATCACTGAAGGTCAAAACACACCAGCGCCGTACGACGCGCGTCAGAACAGCCGCCCCTATTATTTTCTATTTACCACCCCACACCGGTGGCGGCTCGACGCGCATCGACGAGCTGCGCTGTGGCACTTTACGCTATTGTCCTATTTTTCCACTGTTGCCGGCCTTGAAAAAGTGCTATTTTGTACTTCCCAGCTCCTGTGCAATAGAAATCAGGTTGATGCCCCATAGCACAATGCTTTTTGTGTGTGTTGGGGGCGGCACTTGACTCGCCGGTGTGGTTTGGCCTTGACAGTTCCATTGAGATTGTAATATCATAGTGATCCTCCTTAAAGTAGGTTCACATGTGCTGTTACCTGTACTCCTCAGACCACCAGGGGACAGATGCACTATAAAAATTAATTCAGTGGTACTGTTCATATGTACGGAGACTGGGAGGTGACATGCATATGTTATTTTTTTAAAATGCATGCGCGCTTTTAAACTCACGGGCACGTTTTATAAAATGCGCAGGCGTTTTATTACTGTTTCGTGCACATGTTTTATAAAACGTACACGCGTTTTATTAAAAGGCGCGTGCGCCTGGCTATTGGCGCCTCATACTCCCACCAACTGCAGCAGGAGGACAGACATCAAAAGGACGGATACCGCAGGCACAGACAGATGCATTAAGTAAGGGATAATATATAGTGAGTTGGTGACAGTTGAAAAATAACTCCCGACTCCCTATTCCCCTGAAGGGAGTTATTTTTCAACTGTCACCGGCTCACTATACATTATCCCGCTTAGAATATGGTTTACTACTAAAACATTCATTGATGTGACACAAAATAATGATTAAAACACATTTTATTAATTCAAAATTCGCAAAAAGAAATGTGTCTGTACTCTGTATCCATGGCAACGGCAGCCTAATGATAATTAATATTGAATTCACCCTTCGCTATGGCCCACCCCCCTTAGTTACTGTTGCTACGTCCAATAAACTTTTGCTTTCGGAGCTCGACTAGCATGGCGCTCCCACTGTTGCTAACGGCACTCCCTGGAGAAATACTCTCAAATTTCTACAATATGCATTTGAAGGATATATTCAGGATGTCAGACTGACACAGCAATGGAATCAAGGTAACACTTTTCAATGGAACGGCTTGGATTAAAGCCCAACTTGCAGGTTGGAGACCATGGTGAATAAATGTGTAGGAAAACAATATAGAAACTCGATTAAAACAAAAAACAAAAACATATACACACTACAGTGACTTTTGGGATTGTTTTTGTGAGAGAATTTTTCTTCCGCATCTTAAGAGGTTGAAAATGTACATTCATATGCATATGGCGGCCCACAGGCTTATAATTATGAGCTAATTATGAAATAGAGCTGTGGTGTGAGAAGAACTAACGTTAGTGGAGAACTGGGCAGGTGTCTTGGTGAATGACCAGCGTTAGCTAACGACAGCTAACGATGTCTAACGCTGTGTTCATATCACAATATTAAGTTTGCCATCACGTATTAAGTTATAACAAAGCTACCAGTAGTTCTGCCAGTATTAGATAACTAATGCTACTTACCCATAAAGCTAATGTGCAAATATCAGCTTGGCTTGTATCAGACGTATCTTGCTATGTGTGTTATAACTCTGCATTACGGTGTATTGACGTCTGCAGGGGAGAGAGGGAGAGAGAGACAGATACAAAGATTTCCTGATAATTTTTTGTATGATAGTGTGGGAACTGCCAGCCCATGTCCTCAGCTGTGGAGAGTATGTGCTGTAGGGAGGTGGATGCCTTTTGGGCTCTGATGGAGAATCTCACCCCCCAGACCAGACATAACATGCCTCACACTGCCCATCAACCCTCACGCCACCCGCTCCCGTCTCAAACACATAGGCCTCCCTCTCCGCTGAGCCCGCCCATCCTTGCACATACCCCCGAGGCTCGGGTCTCCCTCTCCGCACCTCGCAGACGTGCAAGGGAGGGCTCCGTCACGAACATAATCCTCCTGTCCAAAATGAGTGCTACACATGACCGCGTTTTTGGTCACAAATGAAGCCGTGAAATCGCGCCTCTTCCCCTGCACAAAATATGGTAGTTTTCAGACAAGGTTATGTATATTTTTAAAAAAATAAATAACCTGCAAGTTGCACTTTAAATTAGCTTCCAATTTGAGACGGTTCAAATTTCTTACAAAGGCCTGGCTTTTGGAAAATGTGAAAATTGCCTCAGTTCTTGAAGACGTATCCGGATCAAATATGATTGTTCCCTTCTTATTTTTTCTTTTTATTATTGTGACCATGGTTCAGTTCAATTCAATTTATTTATAAAGCCCAATATCACAAATACAATTTGCCTGACAGGGCTTTACAGCATACGACATCCCTCTGTCCTTTAGACCCTCACAGCGGATAAGGAAAAACTCCCCAAAAAAAACCCTTTACCGGGGAAAAAAAATGGTAGAAACCTCAGGAAGAGCAACTGAGGAGGGATCCCTCTTCCAGGACGGTCAGACGTGCAATAGATGTCGTACAGAACAGATCAGCATAACAAATTAACAGTAATCTGTATGACACAATCAGACGTCGCGCTAGACTTTTTCGTCGCCTGTCATTTTGACCGACAGACTCATAAAAATCAAAATCTATTTTTACCGGTCATTTTAATTTTCCTTTAAGATATTCAAAGATATTTAGTTTTCATTCGTTCGTTTTTAAAAAATCCAACAAGCAAGTTATAAAGTGTGCATTAATAAGGACATGAACGAAAAGATGAACAGACATCCACACACCCGTGCCATTCTGGACACACTGGACGCGGAACTGAAGCGCAGCGCCCAGCCGCGGAGGCAGTTTTCAATCGGCGCCCATGTTAACCTATCTGACTGTCCACACAGGCCGCTGAGCAGAGCGGAGCGCACGCGGAGGCAGCGCTTCAGTTCGGCGTCTGGTCTATTTTTCAGTGTTTATCCAACACGCTCAATACATGAACATGCAATGACAAATATGAACTTACCCATGTTTAAAATGACCTGTTGAAATGAAAAAACGAGTACTGACGGGAACAGACGAGTGGAGTCGATGTTTAACCGGCGCGGAGAGCGCAGGAGAAATGCGCTGCCTGTGCGGACAGTCAAGACTTCTGTGGCACTACGCGTCCGGTGTGTCCAGGGCTCAACAACGCTACATGAAGCAGATGAATGACTTTTTTGTCTGCAGTGTGAAAACGGCAGCCACTGACTGTGCACTCCGCCACCATGTGGGCAGGGGTGGTAACAGCAACCGGTCAAAATGACGGACGGCCTTCAGATTTTCCAGTCATTGTTGTAAAAAAACGGTCAATGACCGAGAATATCCGGTTAACGCGACCCCTGGACACAAGACACAATACAGTAATCTGTGTGACATCCTCGGTAATGACGGTAGCTTACAACAACATTCATGAAAGTAATAATATTGTCGTTATAGTTCTGGCTACTGTGGTACAATATGTTGAAAGTATATATTAGTATCTGGCAGTATACATGTATGATAATAATCATATGTGTATAATAACAGTAGAAGTATGACTAATGACTAATGATGGCAGCAGCAGCAGGCATCTGGCAGGACCACGGCAGCAGCATAACCACACACGTCACACTATCCAGGCACCGCTGCAATACGAGTTAACCTGAGAGACAGTGGAGCACAAAGGCTCCGGAGAAGAAGCCGAGTTAGTGACATCCAGAATGGCCGAGTAAACAAGATACAGTAATAGGATATGAGAGAGAGAGAGAGAGAGAGAGAGAGAGAGAGAGAAGGTGCCCGGTGCATTATAGGTGGTCCTCCGGCAGACTAGGCCTAAGTCAGCCTAACTAGGGGCTGGTACAGGTCAAGCCTGAGCCAGCCCTAACTATAAGCTTTATCAAAGAGGAAAGTCTTAAGTCTAGCCTTAAATGTGGAGACGGTGTCTGCCTCCTGGACCGTAACAGGAAGATGATTCCACAGGAGAGGTTGTGTATGTTTTTGTATGGTTTTATTGATGGAGCTTTAAGCGCCGCACATGTGGGTTGCCACCTTGCATGTATGAGGACCACAATGGAAATAAGTCCTGGACTTCATTGTGTTTTTATCCTCGATTGTGTCAGCCAACGTGCATGTGTAATATGTACTCTTGTGTTTTATGCAATCAAATAAAACTAAACTAAACTAAACACAGTGTGTGCAGATGAACAGTGTTTAGCTTCACGCCAGTGTTGCTCCCAGCACCCAGACTGGCAGCTGGTGGGGGCCGCGGAAGAAGTCAAACAACGTTCATCTGCGCACAATCATTGACACACAGCTGGTTGAATATCAGCAATGTTTCCCTTCACTGGTTCCTGTACAGCAGGGTCGGCCTTTGTTTCACTGTTACAATTATTAAAAAGCAAAAGCAGCATGTATATACATTCAGTAGGTAGCTACGTTTCCGTTTCCACTCCGATCCTATTTGGCCTGTGTGGACTAACGTTAACAGATTTTGATGCTCCTCAGTCTAAGGCCGTTGCTATGGCATCCCTAGCAACAGAGCAGCAGGGCAGCAGTGAAACCTCAAGAAATAAACACAGAAGAATTTTGTTGATTAACTAATCAGAATCAAGTATTTAAGAGTGCCATGTTCTAATGCATTGTGTAGTCATTGTGTAGTCCATTGTTTTACATGTTTGACATGTATGTTCTTATACTGTGGTTCTGGCAGAAGCATCTGTACAGGTTTTGTAACAGACTGTCCTCCACTGAAAAACGACCAGGCAGGTCGTTTGTGCAAGCAGCTTTTTACGACCTATACGGGCGTTTTGAATTAACGCGCCCTCTAGCGGTGTAGTAAGTAATAACAACCTGGCGTGCCAGGGGTGGCTCGTCATCACATGACCTTTGACCTCACTAACCAATCAAAATGCAATAAACAAAGCGAGGGGGGCGTAACCCATTCAGTTGGCGAAATATCATTGACCTGGTAAGTTTACCAGCATGTTTTGTATATTTAATTTTATTCATTTATGTTTTTAATTGAATGTTGATTGTCTGCAATTCATGAATAGTTTGCCTAACGTTACGCTAGTTTGTTTTGGCTTTTTAGTCACAAATCGGCTGAGTAATGCATTGACAGCATTTGATTTTACATGTCAGCTAGCGTTAGCCGCGAACGTTAGCGTTAGCTTGCCTGCTAACAGTACGGCAAATTAGTTAGTTAATGCTTTTTCTAAAGCTCTTGCAGGACCCCTGCATCTGACCCTTAAAGCAGAGACTGTTGTCTGTATTGTCCTCGCTGGTAGCCATAAGGAAAAAGTGTCGAGGCTGAGACATGACAGAAATAAACTTAATAATATGATAAATACTTTTCTCAGACCTTGCGTTATGTTGTAATTTCTGTCATATTGCCTCTAAAATAGCCTTTCCAGTATGTATCCTACATTTCAGGAACCCTTTGAGTCATATTTTTTAATAGGGGACAGGTAATCGTTAACGAAGTTTTAAAAAAACTTTGAAAGTTGTAGGGCTGCAACTAACGATTATTTTGATAGTCGATTAATCTGTCGACTATTTTAATAACTAATCGATTAATCGGATAAACGAAGAAACTTTTTTTTTGCTTATTCCAAAAATATTTTTATTTTCCAAACACCTGAGCTTACTTCTGGTGCTTCCCCTGAACAGCAGCACGACACAACAATATAAAATAAATAAAAATAAATAAAAATTAAATAAATCAAACCGCACACTGATTCCAACAGGTACGGGAGGAACTAGTGCAAAATAAACAGCAGATCAGCAGCACAAGATAAAATAAAGATCTATGCCTTGAGCTTGTAGATTATGGAATTATGAACATGTGTGCAAATCTACCAATATATATTCTTTCACATGAATGTTAACAAATCTTTGCAACATTATTAGCCAACGTTAATCTATTCCAACCCTCGGACGCAACAATAGTTACTGTCTACCACCTCCGGTTTTAGGCCGGCTATCAAGCTGTGTATTATTCCCACAATTTCCAGCCAACAATATATTTTTTTAATGTATTATATTCTTATACATGATCGCTCCGGTAACATAGC
Source organism: Epinephelus cyanopodus (assembly GCA_026686955.1). Lineage (NCBI taxonomy): Eukaryota > Metazoa > Chordata > Actinopteri > Perciformes > Serranidae > Epinephelus > Epinephelus cyanopodus. The sequence goes on from CM048928.1 coordinate 4,188,723, forward strand.
GGCCGCGAGAGGGTTAAACTAAGATGGCGGCGCCCAGTCACCCATCCACTACCACGATAACTTGTTTATTTCTCGCCTGTTTACTAACTACGGCAGTTTTTAAATATATCGGCATGACTTAAGGGCCGTCCACACCAAGAAAGATAACTGTAACGTTAACTATAACGATAACAATGGCAGCATCCACACCAATGAACGATATCGTCCTGTTGCTAGGTTACGCCAAACACACACTGCTCGGTGCGGTCGGCAGGGGAGCATGGTGATGGATAAAATGGATACTGATGACCTGTTATTGCTGTATGTTGCGAGACAGAAAAAGAAAACCAATTTGCCGCTTGCTCCACCTGTCTGTCTGTCTGTCTGTCTGTCAGCTCCATCTGTCATGAGACAAACATGAATGAAGACGTGCAGTTTATTGTGTTTCACCGGCGACGAGCTGTCATTACGCGCGACAATTACGCACGGCTGCGCGCTCTTTATAACTCACTGTGTGAACCTATGTTGCATAATAAAGATTTGCCCCCCTCAGTAACTTCATCCTGGCTCCTGAATTTTATGAATGGAGGGGAAAAGAGGAGACGCATTCCCCTGCAAAATGTATTTTATTGCAGTTATTTACCCGGTATTTGCAAAACAAAATCACTGAAGTTAAGATTCTGTCACAAAATTTGTTACGGATCTTTGCAAATGTTTAAGTGGGTGTATGGAAATCCTGGAGCTTTCTTAGTGGGTATACATGACGTGATGAACGTCTCGACCTGTCATTTCGGATGGATTTTGATTGGCTGTCAGTGTTTCTATCGTTCATCAAATCGCTCTGAAAGTGATCCAAACGATATCGTCCAACACTATCGTTGTCGTTATAGTTGAAGTGTGGACGCTGCCAAACACTTGAGTTTAGAACGATTTTTAAAACTGTATATTTATAGTTATAGTTCTTGGTGTGGACGGCCCTTTACCCTGTGTCTGCTGAAGTGCCACTGCCTTCATCCAGGCTAACAAACACATGTTTTCTCTTCAGATGCTCACGCATCATCGATGTACTCCCGTGCCATGCAAAACGAGCGTTGCAAATGTTGCATTGAAAGCCCTCCTTTTCAGTCTTGGTGAAGTTTTCCCACACCACTGATGTTTTAGGTTGGGATTTGGGTTGGGTTGTGTCCATGTTTTTCTCCACCGCTGCCTCGGCCATGGCTGTTTCTTTTCTGTGCGTCCTGCTGATGTTTACACGCCGGTATCCACGGACATATATAAAGACCCGACGAATCGATCACAGAATTAGTTGGCAACGATTTTTTTCGTCACGACGAATCGACATAATCGATTCGTTGTTGCAGCCTTAGAAAGTTGACCTAAATTATCAAGCCGTCACTCATAGTGATGAATGAAGGAATGAATGAAGATGCTAAATAAACATTTGCAGACGCTACATTAGTTAGCTAGACTTGATCCCTGTTCTTAATCAGACAAAGGTTTTAGCCATATTAAACATGCAGGATCCACATAAGTGATTTCAGACAGGTAGAAAAAGTCAGGGTCAGTCCTGTTATTTTAATTGGATCATTCTTTACCCTGCTTAATAAATGTTAATTTCTGTGGCTGTAAGTAAAGAATGTAGTTGCACAACTAATGTCAGCTTGTCTTGTTACAGGTTTTTGTCCATCCCAACACCTCTTCATTCTTCGGATCTTTTAAAATCAATCAAACCAAAGGCACTTTTCAGTGCCATTTTCTTGATTCTTTCTCTTGTATACTCTTATTTGTCTGGCTTTTGCTTCTTCCCACGCTTTGTTTGTCAAGCCTCTCGTCTTCTGTCCTTTTTTCTTTTGCTCCTCCTCGTCTGTCCTTTTGTCTTTGCATTTACTTTTACGTTATCCTTTTCTTCTCGTATTTTATTTTCTCAAATTAATATGTCTGAGGCTCGCAAAGAATTTATGGAGTGGCTGGAGATAGGGAAGTCCCAGGCAGATGAGTTGGAAGCTAAAAAGGTTACATTTTCTTACATTATCTCTCTATTATGACATTTTCATATAATTATTAGGAAACACTATTGCATAGCCCTGAAAAGGATTTGTATGCCCCAGTATGGGAAAATTCATCCTCTTAGTTCTCTACTTTCAGCCTCCACAGAAGAGGAAGCAGAAGGGGACAGTAGGCTCCAATGTTTCCTGGAGGAAGAGGGATATGGAGGGGCAGATCTTTCCCAAGCATGTCAGGAAAAGTCGATCTGGTCAGCAAAATACGGTTATAATGTTTCACAAGTTTTAATTCTATTGACAGATAGTAATGTTTTCTACATAATTATATTTTATGTCTGCGGTGAAAGCCTCTAGCACAAAGGAGTTGCAAGAGTTGGAGCAGTGGCAGCCAGATGAAATTCTGCAGGAAGTCCCAAGTCTTGGTAATTATATTGAATTATGGAAGCTTTAATGAGGCAGACCTTTTCCTTTTTACATTTAAAAAGCTCAAATATAGGCAAATAACTATATAATTTAGTGGTCTTGTTGATGGTGCAAATGCAGATGCATTAAATACAATGGTGTCATTGTCTGTTACGTTTTTTTTGTTTGTTTTTTTTTGTGTTTATAATGGAGATGGAGACATTGTTTCATAAAAGAGATGCTGTTAATGAACTTTTGAATAAAAATATCAATTTGTTGTTTTCTGACTGCACCAGTGAAAGTGATATTACCACTACAGAAAAAAATCAAGAATAAATATTATACTGTGAGGACACACAGACTGATTAATAACTACCTCCATGTTCTTCCTAAACAACACTGTTCATACTCACTCATGAGTAGGTATTCGAGACATAAATGGTATAAATAGTTTAAAATTTTCCATGCACATTTGTTTACATTACCATTCAAGAGACTTTCATAAATCCTCTTTATTGTGTGAAGGGCATCGTTGGCATCACCTGTGTCCATTTGCCATGGACAGAAGCACTCTGCCAAAAAGCCTCTTGCTGTTCTCCTGGCAAGAAGGAGGATTGGGTGTCGCTCCAGTAGTTCCCACTTGTGGAGCTGCAATAAAATTGACGCAAAACCATACAGCTTAAAAATAAACTAAGTTCAGAGTACTAATAAGGTTAGCATTTGATGCTTTGCTTCACAGGCAGAGAAGTGAAAGTCACAGAACTTAAGTAACAATAAATAGTTTCTGAGTAGAAATGACAAATGAACTATTACACCACATGGAACTAATCAAATGTATAACAAAAAATAGCTACTATGTTTCTGGTCAGCTGCATAGGTTTGCCGTTACTGAGGATAGTACTGTACTATTTTTACTACACACACCACAGAGGTTATGTTTTTACTCCTTCATCTTTGTTTGATCAGTGTGCTAAATGACACAGAAACTAATGGACAAATTTCTATAAAACATACATAAGCAATTGGTCTGGGCCCAGAGTATTAACTATGAGCTTTTGTTGCGGAATTTTTTAAATATTTTAATTAAATTATCAGGCAATAATGCATGGATCATAATTTTAAAAAAAAACAGGTGTATTTAGGAGGGTGGACTCTATGAGTGAATATAAAGGGGACTGTTGGTACTTGGTGGAGACAAGCACTGTTTTGAATGCAGTTCGACTTCATGCTGTTGAAAGGTGTTAATCTTATCATTCTTATCTGCTGGATTTTTTCTATGCAATAAGGGGCAAATGCCCTATCTTGAAATATTTGCCAAATTAAAGAAAAAACAAAACAACCAACAACACACAACTTTTGTATCTGCACTATAAATTTGATCGACTAAATTTAATGGGTTCTTTCTTGGTCCATGCAACATCCTTCTATCAAGTCTCAACACAGTCAAGCTGGTGTTTTTTCTGCAATCCTGCTAGGCAAACTGGAAAAAAAAAAAAAAAAAACAACATAAAAATCAAAATAAATGTTTTACTGATACTGGCTGCGCAAAGCTACGTTATGTCATGTCCATTTAGTTAGCAAAAAAATTTCATGCTAATGCGTATCAGCCATTGATCTGTACTTTGCACATCATCTACAACTGAGAATTTGAGATTGTCTTTTACAATCAAACAGGGATGAATGTTGGAATCCTGGGCAGAAATAAACTGCATAAAATATATGCAGCAATTTACTTACTTTAAAAAAATGTTTGCGTGAAAAAATCACTTACCAGTAGATTTGTGGCATCATATACTTTATTGATGCTGCAGTTTTTCTGCTGCCGCTCCTTCCAATCCTGGGAAAACTTTTTTTTTTGTCCTCTAATTTTGTTTTATAGGGCTGCTTCGCCTCACAGTGCTGACATTTTTTGCAGGCCACTCCGATTTTTGCCTTGCAATGATGGCAGTCTTTTAGAGTAGGCATCTGTAGCAAAAAACATCATAATGATTAGAACAGAATGCTTTGTAAGCAGAGGATAGGTGGTATTTTTTCATCCATATTGTAGGTGAGAAATTGTGTCAACGCATTCACCTGAAATACTGGATTGTAAATCCAATATATCAAGCTACAATGTAATGCCAAGGATGCACAGGGGGCATGAAAGCCACCAAGGCTCAGAAGCTGCAGCCTTTTGCTACTTTTAGTACACATAACTTACATAGTTCTATTTATTATTGGTGTCAGAACAGAGAATAGATAGTTTCCACCAATTATTACGAAAGGCAAGTGTTCTTTAAACTTAGTGCAGAAAAGTGATTGTTCACTCATCCAGGAAAGCATAAAAGGATATGTGAGGTAATTGTAAATATCAGAGCATAAGACCAGTGCAGAGATGTGTGCTTCTGATGTCACAGCCAGGCTCCTGCTTGCTTGCGCATTATACTAGGACCTGGATCCCCACTTATAAAACTGTGTGTAGGATCCATACTTGGAGTGTATATGCACAAAGAAAGGCAGGTGGAAGGCATAAAAAAAAACCTGGTTATGTCTATGTGAACACCTGCCTCGTGTCCAGCCCTATACAAGTCCATTTTTACTCAAAAATGTTGAGTGCTATGCATCACCATTCATCCACCTATCCATACATCATGTAGCCTCGTGCTTGGCTGTCACTGAAGTATATTTATACTTACAGCAATCAGACAGTTTCACACTGTGTTTATGATAAAATGTCATACGGAGGAATCTTGAGGAAGCTCTTTCCTTCAGGGGTGGCCACAGCGAATCATCTGTCTCCATCTAACCCAATCCTCTGCTTCCTCTTCACTCACACCAACTAACTTCACGTCCTCTGTCACTACATCCATGAATCTCCTCTTTGGTCTTCCTCTAGGCCTCCTGACTGGCAGTTCCAACCTCAGCATCCTTCTGCCAACATATTCAGTCTCCCTCCTCTGCACATGTCTGAACCATCTCAGTCTGGCCTCTCTGACTTTATCTGTACAACATCTAACGTGCTGAGGAATATTAAGCATAATTCCTCTAACATTTAATTTCCATTTCTTCTTCCATTACTTCATCACCTCATCTTAAATAACATCAACATCTGTGTCGCTTATTTCCGGTCTCCAAAATGAAACATACTTTGTTTGTTAACAGGCCTGCCCAGTTTTACACATCACAATATTTTGTATTGGGTGTCTCATTTGCGTCTCCGTTATTCCGTGATGCCGTCATACTAAACTGACGTTACAAGTAGTAATGAGAATCGCAGTTACTACGGTACACATTGAATCAACGCAAAAATGCGACTTCATGTTATATTCTACATAGTTTGTTATCATAGCGGTAGTTAGCTTTTCCTCAGATAACTTTAAGCTAAATTTACATTAGCTTGGACAACAATAACGTCATTTAATGTCCAAATGGTTGAATACAGGCTTGCGTTACCTTGCTACTCATAATCTTTGTTACTAGAGACAACGTTATTACACAAAAAAGAACTAACTACATATTACATCATTTTCAAATCGTTTAATAAATATATTAACTAACTACTTACCTTCATTAGCCTGTCCGCCGTTGCAAAAAAGGATGTCATCAAAAACATAAAAACCCATAATGCCAAGGGGCGAAAATGATTTGTGTAACCAATCCCTCCCGCGGTCGGTAGGGGCGCTAATTTAGGAAACGCTCTTCTGGGTCGTATTCCAGGGTGGGTACATACGACCTGCGCTGGTCGTATGATTTGGAGGACTTGTTGTTTTGTAACCTGGATTTGAGTGTAGCTTTTCAGTAAATATGTTGAAAAAAAACTTTCATATGACATATTGATATTTCTTTATTTCTCTCTATTTCTTCACTCTTCCCTCATGGTCCACCTGAGCATTTAAAACAAACACTTCCTTCTGCTCTGTAGCTTTCCCCTCTTCCAAATGGACCAATATTGCACGCACAGCCTTTTAAACTATTGTTTTTATAAAATGCGTGCAATAGTAGCGCGTTTTATTAAAGTAAAGTGCACGCGGGTGCAAAAAATAGCATATGCATGTCATCTCCCAGTCTCCGTACATATGACTTTAATTTATAAAGTATTTTTATTCCGATAAATTATTTTCTTTTTTTTGTTTATCTGAAACTAAATCATGTGAATATTTTTGTAACTTACTATTTTCAAACATAAAATTGTTTTTATTGGACTTCACCATAAATTGATTTTACCAAACTCAGTTTAACAGCGTAAAACTCAACAGAGGAAGAGGTCCTGCCCACTTGCAGCAACAGACGATCAAGTCGGGCCAGCATTGCCTGGTGTACGATAATTATCGTATTTGTATGATAATTTGTCCCTCTGTACGATGTATGATCAATAATCCCAAAAAAGGCCAAATGTACGGTAATTTGTCCATTTCATGAATGTGTGGTTGTCATTAGTATGCTGGAGTTTTTTTTTGTGAGCCCTGAAGGCATCTGTTCCCATGTGACGTTTCCAGCCAATCGCACTTTGCTTAGCGTGAGATATGGGTGACGTTTGTCTCTGAACGATGAGCACGATTGGCTGAATGGTTTAGCTGTACCCACCCCACAAGGCGCTAGGACCCGTCAGGAAGTTGAGCGAGAATGAGATTCAAAACAGAAGAAGAAGAGGAAAAACAGAGGCAAGGAAAATGAAAAGTAAAGTAAACACTAGAGTGATTATATTTAAGCAATATCACACTCGAGGTTGTGATGTTGTACTGTATATCGTCATGGCTGTGATTCTGTTGTAGGCCAAAGACACTCGGCCCAGTTTTTACAGAACAAAGTAAAAATCAGCCTCCAAATTACACAACAGAACCAACACTCTTTGGCCACACTTCACACAGACAGCTCCCCTTTTAACGCCTCATGACGCAGATATCAACCTGATATCAAGCCCCTTTTTCTGGTCCTTTGTAAAACTTAAATATAACATTTAAATTAAGCTGTTAACAATAGATTATGGCAGAGTCTCATTCAGGATAATAGCCTTATTTTCCCAAATGATTGTATGACAGCGTAATAATAATAATGTATATAGATTTATGAGTTAGTCTCCGCTATGTGTTATTTTGCTATATTATCTTTTAAAGATAATCCATTTATTCCAGCAAAAGCCACTTAATCGGAGGCTAGATTTGATATCTGTGTCTTCACCCAAGAGCACCTGCACATATTCGGTGACCTGGGACAATGTACAGGAATGTTGAGAATCCATCACACAACACCAGACATTACACATTGATTTAGGCAAAGTTAAACGATTCATCAAATTGTCATAATATGTTTGACCAGATATACTGTATTTAAATCAATATGTGACAATTATATCGTATTGGGATGGTATTCATTTTCTTTGAAATATTTCACATATTGTCCAAAAATTTCAAAAAGTAGATATTCTAAAAACTGTTTAAAGCTTGTAGAATGTCAATTTTTGCAATTGCTTGACAATTTTTTTTTACATATCATATATTCATCATATTACAAATTTTTTGTCATATCATGATATTTCAATATTCACTATCCCAGATGCTATGGATTATCATATCACGATATCAATATAATATTGATACACTGCCGAGCCCTAGCCACTGGTACAGCTAAGTATTAAATGGCCTGAACACTGAACAATGCTTACATCTATTATTAGATTTCTCTTTCACAATTCTTTCTTTTCTGGTGCACCCACTGTATAAGGCCAGGGCATACAAACATTTTATTTTGATCATTGGCCTTAAGTCATTGTGTTAACTTTAATTGACAACATAGCTCCTACCCATGTTAAAACCCACAACATGTACAATCAGCTGGGGCCGTATTCCATCAAGCAGGCTGAAGGCAAATCCAGGCTTAAATGGCCAAGTCTGGCTAATGTTAGCCAGAGTTCTGTTCCATCAAAGTGGCTAAGATTAGCCTCACATCGGTAACCATGGAGACCATGGGCCTTTCCCAATACCAAGAATGCAAAGAATGGACTTGTGTTCTTGGAGAGAATGTTCTTGCTAGTTGTTCTTGGAAGAATGAACTCGCAAGATCACAAGCACACAGAACGCTCTGTTGTGAGTTTGAGACAGTGCGTTCTTGTTAGTATTGTGCAATACCCGAGGCAGCCTCCTACAGCTGTATCATCCAAAACAATTGGTATTGCGATATGTACATATTACACACACACACACACACACACACACATACATATATATATGTATATATATGACAGTCAATATACAATACTCTAAGCTCAGCTGATGTAGACTGCCACAAGTGTACACTAACAATGTAATGCCTATTTTTAATAAAGCAGCAACAACCTCCTTTCATAGTACATGTTATTTATTCAATTTTGTTTTGTTTAAGTGCTTCTAAGTCTCACGAGCCAATAATTTTCTGTACATCACGAGCCAATGGCGGCAAAAAAAACCCCGGGAAACATTATTGTTTGTGGATCGCGTTATTTAAAAGAGTATTTTGAGAGCATATTGGATCGTTTTGTTGGCAAATATGGACCGGGCATCCATAGCAGCTACCGTCGCCGTCGCTATACTTTACCGGGAGGCAGAAGAGGAGGCTGCTGAGCTGAGGAGGAGTCTTCAGCTGAGAAGAGCCAGGATGAGGAGGAGGAGTCTGGAAAGGCGTCACGCTATCCTAGCGTTTGTCTCTGGCTTTGTAAGTTATCTCACAAAGTTTCCCTAAAGCAGCACTTTGTTTTCCATTATTATTAAAGTTAACTAAATGATTATGATACGGTTTAGAAATATTAAGGTATGAAACATGATTAACAGGATCCTCCCCGAACTGTGTAATAGTGACGCTTTAGACCCACCCCTTTCATTCATAAATTTCCAACCACTCAATCCAATTTGACATCTGACATTTGATATGTGATACTGTTGATGGTGCCCCAGCACCACCTTGTGGTGAAATCTCTGAATGAATAGGATAAATAACTATAGTTACAGGAAAATACAAGAGCATGGAATTAACAACATATTAAGGATGAAAAGGCATCGTGCAATTTTAGCGTCTATGTAAGTTATCTTTAGTTAGATACTAAAGATAACTTAAACTAACTTGCACACAGAAAGGCAATTCAGAGAAGGATCTCCACAACCAGGATGGCCAGGAATGCAATTGGTGCTGAGAGGGGCAGCTGATGTTTAGCATAATACATGCCGCTAACAGGGCAATAGTAACATCCATCAAGGATGCCAGGACAGTCATAGGCACAGCTACATAAAATCAGATTGGTTTTATCTGCAAATGTGTCTGGACCAAAATATTTGTCTTTATACATCTGTACATATTTTTAAATTAAATATAAATAACCAGAGCAGATGGAACAGACATTTTTATAATAGAGGCAATACATGGAATAAATGACATAATGTTTAATGAGAATGGAATTTTAATTGATAATGAATAAATAAGTGGAATAGATATTAAATATATACATTTCTTTTTTTTTTAAAAAAAAAAAAAAAAACAGGATCAAACTCGTCAGAGGTACGTGCAAATAAACAACCATGTGCCTATCCTCTACACGTTCTTCTCGGAGGCTGACCTGAAACCAGCTTTTAGGCTCTCCAGAGACACCATCAACGTGCTGGTCCAGATGTTGCCTCGGCAAACACCACATGGATGGAGCCATGAAATTGAGGTGGCTGTCTGTCTGTACTGGCTGGCATGTGGCACCTCATACAGAGTGTCAGCAGACATCTTCGCCATACCAAGAGCCACAGTTGGCAGAATAGTCCACAGTTTAGTGGAGGAGATGATGGCCATCCTTCACCAAGTGATCCATTTCCCCAAGCCAGAAGAGATGGAAGAGGTGGGGGCAGGCTTTTCTCGCCTGGCTGGCCATGAGGCATTCCAATGTGCGGCTGGTGCCATAGATGGGTGCCATGTCAGAATCCTCCCACCTGCTGAACCACAAAAGAAGTGCTATATAAACCGCAAGCTCTTCCCTTAAAGGCTAAGTTCGTTTTTTTGACACCTGGGCCTTATTTTTAGGAATAAATACGCTCGTAGACTCACCCAGACGATTTTGGTGGAGCTCGGAGCCGTTTTCGAGCAATTTAGATCCATCCGACGGCGTCTTCTCTCATGCCATAGAAGCGGACGGGGCCAGACATCGAAGCCCCTAAATTAGACATTATCTGCTGCGAAACTCGCTCATTTCACCTACATTTTATAAATGAATGGCCAGTGTTATCACCATGTCAGCTCAACTTCCTTGTTATGGTCATCCGGGGCTTTACAAGGATGGGCCACTTTTGGTGACGTCATAGACGTGCGCCGCAGGAGCGCAGTCCAGCCGGCGCTAGGCTAGGCTATACAGCTACACGGGTACAAACATGGTTTGTCATTGTGTTTTTCCACTTTGTCCAAACAAAATGACTAGGTGGACAAAGTTCACATTCCACAGGCTTCCTTTGAAAAACCCGGAGTTACTAAAGCTCTGCTTGTTGTCCTGAAAATGGACCCGAATATTCCTATGGAAGAACTGAGGAGGGTCAGTCACCGGGTCTGCACATGCAGCGCTGACTTCGCTCCAGAAGACTTCATTACGAAGACGACAATGATAAAAGGCCAGGAAGCTCAGCGTCAGTACCTCAGGAGGAATGCCATCCCGATTGTTTCAGAGGGCAAAACAGACACAGCGGAGGTAATGCATTTCTGGTCGATAACCAGTGCACGTCGGCCAGCGTATAAAGCTCCTTGTATAAAATGAATAGCTATCTTCACGATCTATGTCTGAGCAGGAGTAGCCTTCTAAAATACATTCCTGCAAAAGAATACTGCACTGTAACGCAATATAATTTACTCTAGTCCATGCTAGTTTTTGAAAAACTAACTCGCAATGCATATGATATGGTTATTCTCTGCAGGCAATAAATTGTGACTCGAGCTGCAATCACCGCGGGTCTGCATTGTTAGCGCACACTTACAAGTAGTCATATGCTTTCTCCAAAACTAATTGTCAGTTGTTTCGACCGTTATTTATTTATAAAGCAAACACTCATAGAAAATATACCCTTTTTGCATTTGTATGGGCTACTTACTCTATCGAAAGTTGTCCGTTCGGTCCTGCTGGCTTCGGCTGCGTCTGCCAGTTGACTCTCGGGACATAAAAAAAAGTCTCTACCACAGCCCGGTTTGTCATGGCTGAAAAATCTTCCAGTGTAGTGAGACACGTATTTTGGGGGGCATCAACACGTGTTTCCTCTGGTCTCAAGTCCCACTCTGAGCAGCAAAGGCTCTCCTCTTCTGTTGTCTGTGGCGTGCAGCGTCCACAACAACAACAACACCAGTTAGCCCCCATTCGTGGACGTGCAGTGGTCGCTTGTTCTCTGGCCAGCTGTTCGGCTCTTTCCCTCTGCATCCTCCTTTCAAATAGCTCCTTGTCGGTGTATTCTGGCTCAAAACGATACGGGCATCCATCATACTCAGAGTCGTCATCAGACACGTCTACATCGGATAAATATTCCGTCATGTTGCACAAGAATAGCTGTGTAGCTGTATAGCCTAGCCTAGCGCCGGCGGAACTCAGCTGCGCTCCTGCGGCGCACGTCTATGACGTCACCAAAAGTGACCCATCCTTGTAAAGCCCCGGATGACCATAACAAGGAAGTTGAGCGGACATGGTGATAACACTGGCCATTCATTTATAAAATGTAGGTGAAATGAGCGAGTTTCGCAGCAGATAATGTCTAATTTAGGGGCTTCGATGTCTGGCCCCGTCCGCTTCTATGGCATGAGAGAAGACGCCGTCGGATGGATCTAAATTGCTCGAAAACGGCTCCGAGCTCCACCAAAATCGTCTGGGTGAGTCTACGAGCGTATTTATTCCTAAAAATAAGGCCCAGGTGTCAAAAAACCGAACTTAGCCTTTAAGTGTTACTCCAGGGTGTGTGTGATAGCAGAGGTAAATTTTTAGACACCTACATCGGAAACACGGGGTCAGTCCACGATGCCCTTGTCCTCCGGAGATCTCCAATGTCTAAGGAGTCCCTCTACCCACCAGCTGGCTTCTTCCTCCTTGGAGACGGGGGGTACCCTTGCCTGCAGCATCCCGCGACCCTCATGACCCCATACCGCCAGCCTGTAGCAGGTAAGAAAACACAGAATAAATTGTTTATTACAGTTGTTACTTTGCATTTGCATTCCAGGATCTCGGGATCTCTGAATTTTTTAATCTATCCATTTGAAACACTACATGTATTTTATGTTACCTGTATTTTAATCAACAGGCCAAGTTGAAGCACGATTTAACAGGCACCATGCCAAGGCCAGGAACATTGTTGAGCGCACCTTCGGGATGCTCAAAACCCGCTGGAGAGCCATCTTCCTCCGGGCTTTGGAGATTCGGCCTCTATTTGCCCCCAAAGTCATTGCTGCATGCTGCATCCTCCACAATCTCTGTCTGCTGACAGGAGACATCCAGGAAGAGGAGGAGGAGCCTCATGAGGAGGAGGATGAGGAAGATAGGGGGAACGTTCCTGGTGCTGCTGAACAGGAGCTGTCAGGGAATAATCTCCGTGCCAGACTTGCTGCGCAGGTGTCTTCCCCTGGAGAGCTACCAGCATTTCTGAGGGAGCATGACTACTAAGGGGATAAACCCCAAAGTTAGTCCAGTGAACACTGTAATTAAAGTTATTGTTACAATCGTTATTATAATCATTAAATTAGTTGAACTGTTATCTGTGATGTTAAATTGTTATAAATATTGTTTTGTTGATTAATCAAAAAATATTGTGTATATAGTTAAATGTCCAATGAACACTGTTAAATTAGTTATTACAATCATTATTATAATCATTATATTAGCTGAATGATCTATGATGAAAAGTTATCATTTATTTAGTTGATTAATTAAAAATTATTATTATATGGCTACTAACTTTTTCGTTTTTTTTTTTTTTTTACACATCTCATAGAATGGCAATGACAATGGAAAAAACACCTCTATTAATCACCAACTATTTTAGTTATAAAGAATCATGCCAAATGTCTGTCAAAAAAGTGTTCTATATAACAGATGTCATTTTCAGAAGAATTCTTTGCTCTGACCACCATTATAAGCTTTGGTGCCTCACCTGAAGTCTAAATAACATCTGCCTTACCTGCATGTTACCACTCTAAGCACAACTATTTAAAGACTGACAATCAATTTCTACAATATTTAATTAAAAGAGCAACAGCAACAACAACCAACAATAATTAAGGAACTGATATTTTAAATCTAATTCTATATACACATTATTTACAATTTATTCACAACTCTTTCAAAGAGAGACAGATATCTCTCGGCCCTCTCACTAGCTGCTTTCTCCCTCACCTTTTCCCTCGCCATTGCCTGCTGTTCCCTCTCTTCCTCTTTCTCCGCCTGCTCCTTCAAAAAATCCACCAGCTCCTCACTGCCCCTGGCCCTCTTCTGTGGTGGCGGGTTGGCCCGTTCTCTGGGAGGGGCAGAGGACGGGGAGGTGACAACACCACCTGTAGTGGTGATCAGATTCGCTGCAACTACCAGGGGCGGACTTATGGAGTGCTGCCCAAGGAGTGCAGCATCCATCTGACCATACCACTGCCAGGTGGCAGCAGTCACCCCACCCGCCTCCACCCCTTTCCCTGTCGGAGGATCCCTAAGCTCCTGAAATACGGCATCAATGAATGAACGCTTGAAGTCTCAAAAGGTTTCCAGTTTGAATGGCTTCACAAATGTTGACTAATATGTTTGTTACAACACTATCAAGTCTTGAAATGTCAAGTTATAATACTGTTATTTTAAGATGTCTTGCCACAATGAAATACTGATTTCACAAATATTGTGTAATACCAATATTTGTTTTCAGCTTGACTTTTTTGAGCTGATGAATACCACATTTAACAAATATGTATATAGCTTCATCGCTAAAGAGTAGACACAATGGTGGGTTACCTTGTATTTCTCCTTCAGGTTGTTCCACTTTTTCATGGCCTGCTTGGCTGTCACGGCAAAGCCGCAATTTTTAACGAAGAACGAAACGTTAACGAAACGAAATTACTTATCTATTCACCAGGTTACAATTTACTTTTATAATATTTGCTTTAGCTTTATACCTTGTATTTGTTTTCTTTGTTTTTGGTGCATCAAATTCTTCTAAGAGGATATCAAGTCTGATACAAACACACCAATGGACCACCGCCTGTTGCATACAAACACATAAAAGCATACTCACTCCCATCCATTTTTTGAGGAATTCCTCTTCCCTGTAAACAGGACCTCATTGGCGGCTCGCCACTCAATGATGGCACTTGTTTGCTCTGCTGTCCCTTGAAGTTACAATGGTAACGTTAACATCACACAGAATATAATGACAGACTAACAGAGATCGTTAACTATAATGTTAGGCTAACGTGACAGGCTACAACCTAGCAAACTAATGTTACTTAACATTACATTTTTTTCAGAAATTAATGTAATGACACAATAACAGTGGTACGAATATTATTAAAACATATCTTACAGTTGTGGGCCTGACTCTCCTCTGCCATTGTCACCTAACTGTTGGACAGTGGGAAAACAAGAGGGGTCGGTGAGCAGACCGGAGCAAGCCGTCTAGCTAACCAGCTAACCCCGCAGGCGCTGCCTGGAGGCAAGCCAGTTTATGGAGCTTCTCAACTCCGACAATGCTACAGCAAATATTAAATTCGCCGTCAATTTCCGTAAAACTGCCTATATTTGAAGTCTACACAGTTCATTTTATGCGTAAAATATCATCAGAAGTGAGTTTTGTGATAAAATAGCATACGAAATTTGTAAAAAAAAAACGTACAGCTTTTGTCCTTCTTGTCAAAGCTTCCCGGGGCTCTCTCGACTGCCGAAATGCATGCCGGGATATTTGTGTTAACAAGAACGTTCAAGTTAACAACCGATGCATCCTCTGTAAAAAGGGGCATGTCAAGAAAACTTCCGGGCTCTTGACCGTTCTTGGCGAATTGCCAACTTGTGTATTGGGACAGTACTTGGGCTGCGGCTGATAACGTTTCACAGGGACACAAGAACACAAGTACAGACAAGAAGGCATATTGAGAAAGACCCCATGGTTCTGTCTAAGCCTGATACATTGAGCTAAACTCCGGTTTACATCAACCTGAGTCACAACGCCGTTCCATCAAGGTGGTTAACCTGAATCCCAGTCTAGTAACCATGGTAATTTATGGTGCCGGGCAATCCTGGTCTGGAGCAGGATTAAGGTGAGGATTAGCTCCATCTATGATCAAAAAATGTTCAATAGACAAGAACAGACACCGAAAAGACAGTTCTGCCAGTGCTTTTACACACTCACAACTGTCATGTAATTATAAAATAATAATAGGTAGATCATAAAATGTATAACATAATTGATTTTAAAAAAACAACTATTAAAAAACAAATTAAAATGTAATAAAAATAAGATAATTAAAAAAAGAAAAACACAATAGTAAAGCAAAAATCAAACTAATAAAAACAAAACAATGATAAAATGAAACTGAGGCATTAAAAAAATATTGTATATGTACACCAAACACATGAATATGTAATTGCCCTCCCATCCCCACCCCACCATTTCCAATTGGCTAGCAAATTCACAGCCAGTTAAGGTCATCTGACAACAGCCATATAAGGAGTGCATCCAAGACAAGGAGAGGGACACACCCAGAGAGACACAGAGACAGAGCAAGAGAGAGTAAATTAGGAAATAATGGCATGCCCCTTCATCGAGGATCCTGTTGATGAGGAGGCCCACATTGTTTAGTGGGCCTTCCAACCACCACCAGCCCCAAGGGTCTTCCTGGACAGGACCAACCCATTGATACAGACAGACTCATATCTGTGGGAGACGTACCGGTTCAGCAGGCAAAGCATAGTGTATCTATGCAGTTTGCTGGAACCACACATTATAAAGGCCACACGCCACAGCCAGTCTCTGACCGCTATGAAGTCAGTCTGTATTGCACTGAGGTTCTTTGCTAGCGGTACATTCCTGTATAGTGTTGGTGATGCTGAGAGGCAAAGTAAGGCAACTGTTTGCAGAGAGGTAAAAAGGATGTGTCACCATTGTGGTCTGTCTGCAACATTTTCGGTACTCAACTAGTTTGGGCTTTTTATTTTCCCTGGGCATGAGCATGAATTGAGGCTTAACAGGTGAGGCTTTAATCAGCGTCATTTGGAGCCAGCTGATTGCTTGATGTAACAGGTTGGCGCTAGATTGGGAGGTGGCGTTTAGTCAAACTTATGGATATTCTTAGCTACGGTGATGGAATACCCCCCTGGAGTCACTGCAAACAACTATGTTATTGTTCTGGAAATTAAAAGTAAATATCTATAAAATACATTAACTTAAGAGACTAAAGCTTTATCAAGGGCTCTTATTAACAAATCTACTTCATGTATATTTCCATCTGAAAAATAATAAAGCCTTCCATTTTTATGGTCCAAAGATGTTTGCACATGGAAAACACCAAACCAGTGACAAGGCAAACAAGTTATTGTTGTTTGCCTTAATGTTTGGTCACCAAAACAGCAATCTTGAAGGCACCGGATGCAGAGCCATTTAAGTTCCACCCAAAAACCTGCTGCCAACACCAAAGGTGAAGTAAAGAATTGAAATCTTGAGATACGAGAATGTTTTGGTTTTTAGAGTTGTTTTGTATTTTGTATTTTATTTAAATCATGAGAATCTTAGTGGACAACTTGCCAGCCCTGTCCAAAGTCAAAAGCAGCATTGTAAGTCATAATTTCAGAAATTATAATATTATGTTTCATTTGAGGATGTAGAATGGTTGGTATAACAGACATGTTTGAGTGTGTTCTATTACTGTCACATAGGTCAACCTCGGTGTGGTGTCATCCAACCCCAGCTCAACCACTGGAGTGATCGAAATAATACTTTCCTCCATCAGTATGTGCCTGTTGTGGATGAAACCACACTGCCAATACTATGTTGTATGTTTGCCAAAACGACTGATCCCAACCCCACAGGAGTTCCACAAGGAAATGCTTCTGCTCCAGGTAATGTAATGTTATAAAAACATTTACATTTCATGTATTAAAGAACAGAAAAACACAACACACTTAGGGTGTTTGGCAACATCCTAGCTGATGGCATGGTTGCAAAGAGAATGTCACTGTCATACCAATTTATTTTTAATGCACTAACACTACATGTTAATTAACTGTATAATTTAATTTTACAATGTCAACATTCTTCCATTATGTGCCTTAGCACAGTATGGACAGTGTGTGCAAAGTGTCTGCGAATGTCTAGCATTCTCAGGATATGATTGAAGTGAGAAAATATAGAGTTTTCTTTGTAAAATACCTTTTCTTGTTATTTTAATTTGTTAAATACTGGAATTTTTAATAGAGGAACAAATTATTTTTTTAGAAAAGAATATTGATACATCAACTTATATTTTCAAAAACATATTTTTGTCTGTACAGTTTGCCACATCTGCATACATTATTCTGCTTGCCACAACTAAATGTGGAATGAATACAGTGGATGACCTTCTGGGAGACCTGACCAATCGCGAGGCTGACCAACTGGCCTGGCTGGAAAGCCTTGCCGAACAAATTGTCGACTTTGCCTGGATGCCTCCTGACCAACAACATATTGACCTGGTTGCTACTTTTGCTGTGTGCACTGAGGACAGGGACGAAGGAGATTTTTTCCTGTTTTGCATATGTGATGAAGGTGTGACATGGGAAAGTGGCCCTCCATCACACCGTAAGGAGTGGTGCCTTTCGGTCAGCCCAGTCCAGTACACCTTCCCATGTCACACCTTCATCACCTCTGTTCTGTTGTGCAACTGTGCAACTTACCTGTCTTCTCCGTCTGTAATTTTAACTATAGCGGCAGCTTGTCTCAGCTCATGGAGTCCAAGACAAATTTCCATTTGGTGACAATAAAGTATCTATCTATCTATCTATCTATCTATCTATCTATCTATCTATCTATCTATCTATCTACATTAGAATTGACAAACAAAAGCGTTTCTTTACATCATATTAAACTGTACATGCAGTTTTCAATTAAAAGAAACCAGAATTGCTAATACAAAAGTAATTACATTTTAAATTTATCAATCTTGTTTTTTTTCCTTGTGTATGTTTGATTACAGACAAGGAAGAAACAATGGTACAGTGCTGCAGCGCCAATTGCAACCACGGCTGGCTGCATCTGTCCTGTGCTGGTCTTAACCAAGCACCAGGAGACTGGTATTGTTCCCCCGGAATGTGAAGAGGATGGTACATACATATACTGCTGGTGCAAGCAAAAAAAAAAAAAAAAAAAAAAGAGGGGAAATGATGCAGTGCCAGTTGGCTGAGGACTGCAAGAACCATGAATCGTACCACACACAGTGCCTCATGCCATCTACACAACATGATGGCATGGGTATGTTTTTAAGTAATTATAAATACAGTATGATGTCATGTTCTTAAAGAACACAGTTAAATTTTGTTTGGATGTACAAAACATCCCTTGTTATTAATATGTCACTACAGAATGCTGGTACTGTTCAGAAGACTATGCACTTGCTGAATCAGAGGACTACTTTGTTCTGAACTACACCAAGGCCCTGATGTGGGAAGGCTTGAACCATCTCGCCCGAAAGGATGCAGTGCGCGAAGGTGATGGTCCAGCCATGGTCCAGCCATGACAGCTGGAAGATGGACCTTATACAGTTCGGGAGAAGATGACATCCAAAGTATTTCATAATTGGCCATCACATGCTGACAGGTAAAAAGACAATTTGTTCTGCACAAATAGGTATTGTTATTACCATTAATATGTTATAATCATAATATAATAATATTTCATTTTTTTATAATAATATTAACCACAATGTGTGAAGCACTTTGTAACAAAGCTACAAAGTGCTTCACACAGCATAAAAAATAAGCAGATTAGGGTGAATAGGTTCAATAACTGCAGAAAATCTTTTGACTCAAATTAATTCACTGAAGAAAGACAGAAATTAACTGACAAACTCTTGTTGTCCAAGTCAACTGGTTGGTTAATGATGTTATTAAAAAACCTAAATGATGAAATGTAATTGATTCATTTTCTTTTTGAAGGAATTGAAGGGCATCTTCCAGCTAACCTGCAGGCTGATCTCACTTGGAACAGAGTGGCCAACCTCACAGGCAGAGAAGGGGGAAACACTGGCCTGGATCTCGTAAATGAATTTCTGAATATCAGGTACTGAATGAATTGTAATTAACATCAAGGGCACATAAATATATTAAATAAAGTGAGTTTTTTTTCTCGGTGTAATTAAATACAGTGTTGTTCTAAGTTGCTCAAGGTAACTATAAAAGAATGTAATTTGTCATTACAGAAATGATGAAAAGATCCCATAGCAGGTACACCAACCAAGAGACCCAAAGGTGTGCTGAAATGGGCGGGGCCTTTGGAAAGGAGCAGGGTCCTGACCAACGCTGGTGTGGCATCCCTTGAAGAGTCTTGGTCAATCTGTGACGGGTCCAAGAAAAGACAGATTGCTGACATCAGGAAATTTGTCAAAGAGTTTAATTCAGATGGACTAAGGTCCCGGGGAGGTTCCATGATGGACTACAAAAATTTTGTTACAGCACCAAGATAAAAAACCCAAAGAGGATGGGGAGAAAAATGAGGGATTTGGCTCTGGAAATTGATGACTGGGATGTGTTTGCTGGTCTCAAACCAGTTGTTTAATTAAGCAACCTTTTAACCCATTGGTGGGGGAAAGAAACTGCCTAAGAGCCTAATACCATTTTAATGGCTAAAAGGAATAAAACAAGACTCATTTGTACATTTAAAAAAATTGTTTTGTCTTCATTAATACTAAGTAGACCAACTGCATTAAATAAATAACATTAATTTAGTAAGTAGAAAAAAAATTACAAGAACATTTTTAACTTTATTTACATTGTGCCCATTGTCTCTCATTTTGTTAGTACTTCTTCATAAACAGCACTGCTGAGGAAGCAACGCTTCTTTTTGGTTTCCTCATCTTGAGCAAGAATGCGAAGGTTTGTTGATTTTCCAACCCATTAATTCTGCTGTTTACTGTTGCAAACTGAGCAGCAACCCTGCCATCTGTGCTCATTCCTTTAAGATTATAATAAATTCAATAGTAAATATTGCAAATATTTTCAATAGGTTTACTAACTAGCACTAAAATCATGTGTAGCCCGGATGTTAAAACAGGGGAGGATTTAAATATACAAGTTACTTCTTAGTAATTCCATATGGAGAGTATTCTTTAACATTCATTAAACTGAAAATGCTTTAGTTTAACATCAAAGGGGAAAATGGTTAGCTAAGAGATTAAGGTAATTTCTTATTTCTTAAGATGTAAAATGTAATGTGTGGTTAAAACAAGCAGTTCTGAACAAAATTGAAGGTTAACTGAAGGAAAACACACAGATTGTACTTTTACTTCTGTTCATTTTGTTTTATTGGTTGCTTGATGTGTAAATCAGAGTTACCTGTGGCGATTGGGCAGAGAAGAGAGGAGGCGGGGTGGGATAAAAAAAACGAGGAAAGGGTGAGAGAAACGAAAGACAGACGAAAAACACGGACCAGTGTGGTGTTGAAGACGTGTGGATAAAAGTATCCTTGCAGTATAAACTCACAGTGAGTCAGTGCTGTCGCTGTTTTTAGTTAAGTGCAGTATTTTATTTCAGTTGCCGAAGTTGTTTGTTTGTGTTTTTCCGGCCGAGCTGATAGCCGCTAAGCTAATAGCTGCTGAGTGATAGCGCTAGTTGTTAGGCGCTAAGCTAGCGCCGTGGACACTGAAATTAATTAGTTGACGCTAAAGCCAGTTAGCACCCGGGTCTGTAGCCTACAGCCTGCATCGGAAGAGAAGAGACGGACGAGAGGATACCAGATAGCGCACTTGGCTACCAGGGAAGCCCTGTTGCACCTCTGGCGGCGTGGGAGTAGAGACGCATCTGCATCAGCGAGGAGGCCCTGCTGTACGGAGCTGCCGTTTCGGTATAAGGGACTGCAGCGAGCGGGACTTTTGGGAACGTGCCGGAGCTTCTGGTAGGCCTACTTCTGACCGTGGTTTTCATTTTGGAGCCTCTCGACTTAAATACACTTGAGGAAAAGAGGATTTGTAGGCCGCAACGCACCCGGACAACACTCAGGCCTGCAACATTTATTATTTTGGTATGTGCGTGTGTGTGTGTGTGTGTGTGGGCCCACTGAAAGGTTATTATTAAGTGTGTTTTTGATCTGAGTTTACTATAGGTGTATAGTGATAAACAGAGAGCGAGAGGGATTTGGACATAAATCTGAGAACATATAAGTTTTGAGTAACATTTTGGGTACTTATAAGCAATTAATTTGTGTTTTTCTCTGAAGAAAGAAATTGCTTGGTTTGATAATTTTGGCAGAAGGTGTTTTGTTTATCTGAAGTTATTATTTGTATTTATTTATTTTTCCTTTTCCCATTTTAAGGTGGGAGTATTTGTGTTAATTGAAAACAGACCAACAAGCAGTAAACGGTCATTATTATTTCATTTAAAATGTTGTCTGGGGTCAGTTATTTCAAATAGTGGTTAAAGTACCTACCCGCTGTTAAGTGTTATTCTTTTCATAGTAATTAGAGTGCAGTCAGAGTACGTTTACTTCACTCAACATAGGTAAACCTTTGTGGTATCTACCTGACAACGAACCCAAGCGCCCCATCATTCTTGTTAAAGGTGAGTTAAAGTAACTGATAAATAGCATAGGGTGCTGGGGTGCTACACATGTTTTCTGTGCTAAAATACAATGTATCTAATCTACAACGTAGCTTGACTTTGTGTCTCTATTTACAGCTTTACGTGAATGTTTACTGTTGCGATGGCAACAAGCGACTGCTAACGTTAGTAGCTGTTAGCTGGCTTAGCTCAATCGTCCAAGCAAAAATAACCCATATATCACAATTCGGCACATTGAAACAAAATCAACCACAAATACCAACAGTCACAGTTGAGTTAGAAAAATAACAGTTTCAAATCCTGACTAGCTACATTAGCATTAGTGACGGTGGTCTGTGCCTTGGAAAAAATATAGAGGTCTGGACCTCAGGGACCTCAATGGTGGGCATATACATATCATGAATGAATCTCATGCGACCCAACTTACCTCAGCAGTAGCTGCAGCGACTTCAACTTGTAGTTGGTCGCCACTAACATAGTTGGAGAGGCCTTCCTGTGAAATCCATCTTTGGATATTTCTCTCTGAAAGCCCTCTTATAGGGCCAAATTGCCTGCACAGGTTTGCTGCAATTTCACCGGAGGTCATGCCGTTTGTTTTCATCTCCATTATCAAGTTGGCATAACCCTCTACAACCATTTTTAGAAGCCCTAGAGAAGGGGTGCCGACGGTGCTTCTAAATGAACGCACAAGCGCGGCAAACCAGCAATATCAACAGGGGCACATATATATATATATATATATATATATATATATATATATATATATATGTGTGTGTGTATATATATATATATATATATATATATATATATATATATATGTGTGTGTGTATATATATGTGTGTGTGTGTGTATATATATGTGTGTGTATATATATATATATATATATATATATATATATATATATGTATATATATATATGTATATATATACACATATATATATGTATGTATTATGCGTTTATTCTTTTTTGTTCCAACAGGGAATCTCAACACAAAACATAAAATCAGCACAGGAGATGCTCCTCAATCTTGCATCCCAAATTGACAGTAACCAAAGATGCAGATTCAATATTAATAGATCTTCAGTATTGGATGGTGCTCTGCGGGGCTTCAGATGATTGTCCCATAATCCCAGGTACCAGAAGTGTATCAAGTTTTCAGATGACTTGGGAATGGATGAAGAGGCTGTGGACCTTGGTGGCCCTCGGAGAGGATTTTTACTGTTGCTCATGGAAGCTCTGGCACTGTCACCAATGTTTGAAGGAAGAGACAGCAAGTTGAACTTGGCTTTGGACAGTTCAGATATATGCCATATTTTTGGTTCCAGTGTATTGACATTTTTACAATATCTCTTTTCCCAGTCCTAGTTTTGTCCGAGGTTTTGTGCCATCCATTGTATCTTGTGTTTTGTCTTCCATGCCGTGTTCGCTTCAGCTTTAAGAGAAGATCGATATTTTATCGCTGGTCGGGCCATTGCTGTAAGTCTTGTCCATGGGGGTCCTCCACCAGGATTCATTGCACCAACACTGTATTCTTGTCTAGTTGGTGCCAATTCCTCAAAGCCTGTCTTGGAAGACATTGCTAATACAGACCTCTATGAGAAGGTTAAAAAGGTAAATACGTTGTAAATATACATTCAGTTGCCGGTTTATTAGGTCTACCTAGCTAAAACTAATGTAGTCTAATCCAACTATCCTGCAATAAAACTTACACTCATGAAGGTTTTAATGTTCAGTTTTTGTTCAAACTGTTTTAAAGAGGTGTTGATTTAACTGTGATCATTTTGGAGAAGGTAGTTTGTACTGCTAGTGAACTGTATTATGATATTCTGACAGTTTCTATTAATTTGTCCTCATTCATTTCAGTCATGAAACCAGTACAAATTGCTATTTATTTTAATGATTCATTTCCTGATAAGGTAAACAATTTGAGTTCGAATTACAGATGTTGAGTGTCTGCTTAATAAATGCAGGGGCAGACCGCCAGGTGTAAATAATCTCGATGTCAAATTTCTTAGAATTGTTGCCAATTTAATTGCTGTTCCTGTCTGTCATAATATTAATTTGAGTATTGAAAAAGGTATTTGTCCACTGGCATGGAAGATAGCAAAAGTTATTTCACTTTCAAAAAATCCAGCTGCATCATTTTCTTGTACAAATAGCCGCTGTATAGGTTTGTTAACAGCTTTAGGAAATGGAATTATTTTTGTGTGGACTTACAAACTTATTTTAATGTTAATAACTTGAACACAGCTAATCAACATGCTTACAGGCCTGATCATTCTACATGCACGCCTCTGACACAAATGACATATGATTAGCAAAGTGAGCAAGATAATAGGAACTTTTACTTGATAGCAGTTCGGCATTGAATGTTGGAGAGCATTCTTTATTGTTAAGCTGAACCGGTATGGCTTCATTATTACTGCATTACAGTAGACAGAGAGCTACCTGACAAATATCAGGCAGACCCCAGGAAGAATAGCCAATGGTTATGCTGGTGCTAATGGGGATAGAAAGAAAGGCTAAATAACCAAAAAACCTCTCAGTATAATGCAATCCAGTTAAGAGCCCCAAAATCAGCATACTCCAAAATTATCATACAGTTGAATCCATAGCTCTCAAAAACACTTAAGTGTGTGGTGATGTTTTCTAGTAGCACTGGCTGCTGATTTATCACACATACTGTTTGCATTCTTGTTGCAGAACTCTGCTTTAGTTTATTGGTTCCCTGTTTCTATTGTGTGGTGTTTCTAGGTGTCGGAATGTACGTCTTTGGATGACCTCATTGACACCACTGAACCACTGCAAGATTACCTGGCAAATGCTGGGTGTCTCAAGCCATTGAAATGCATTGATGACAAAGATCTTCTGATTCAAGATATTCTGATGTTTCAGGTGGTCCACAGAGTCTACGGGGCCTTTGAAAGGTTTGTGTAACATTATTGTTCAGAAATTTTGTGAAGTTCTTGTTCCATGGGTATGCGTTATTTTTTTTTACCATTTTCCTCTGCATAAATACAGGAACAACAAAACATCTGAACATGTACTGTATATTTTTTATTAAAGACACTATATCTTTTATAAAATAGGCCACGTGTTTTATAAGTAACTCAAAGAAAAACAGGTTCCAAACAACTCCATCTTTACTACATGTAAAGTACCCTGTAAAATAAGCTATTTGCACACATTACAACAACTATATTTTCACCACTGAGACATTTTACACATACAAAAAAACAAAATTTTAAACACAACAATGAATTCAATGTAGTTTTCTCCTGGTTCTTCTAAAAATGATTGCTAGTTTGTTCTTTTGGGACTGAACTGGATTTGGAATTATGTTTGGCAAGTCTGAACAGAGTGGTGTGGTGGTTAGCACTGTCGCCTCACAGCAAGAGGGTTCCTGGTTCGATCCCGGGTGTGGGAGCCCTTCTGTGCGGAGTTTGCATGTTCTCCCTGTGTCAGCGTGGGTTCTCTCCGGGCACTCCGGCCTCTGGCTTCCTCCTTCAGTCCAAAGACATGCAGTTTGGGGACTAGGTTAATTGATAACTCTAATTGTCCGTAGGTGTGAATGTGGTTGTCTGTCTCTATGTGTCAGCCCTGTGATAGTCTGGCGACATGTCCAGGGTGTACCCTGCCTCTTGCTCCAGCCTAACTAACATCCTAACTTCTGCTGCCATCTTGGATTTTTTAGCTTTTATTCTGCATTGGTGAAGGAAGTCATCCCTTTCTCCCTGCTAGCCTAGTGATATGATTATCAACTCAATTTGTAACAGACATTTTTGTCTTCTCATGCGTCTCATTTTTATAGATTTTGGGAGGGGCTGAAGACTCTTGGTGTTCTGGATGCAATCGGAATCGGAATCAGAATGCATCCAGACAGTTTTAGACCCTTAATGTGTCACGAACCATCCCCACTCACTGCTGACTTAATGGATCACCTTTTCCACATCCAGCTGTCTGCAGTGGGAAGCAACAAGAGAAGGGCAGAGGAACATGTTCCATTTTGGAGGGATTACCTGCAAGATGTTGAAGGTAAATATTGCTGCTAGATATGGCACTGTCTCTCATGTTTTTGTCATGTTTACAAAATGTACAGATACTTGGCCGAGAGAATACTAAAATAATAAACATTCATTTATTCTCAGAGGATGGATCAAAAGGATTTTGATTTTTCCCTAACCTTTGCGTTAATGCCACTGGCCAATTTGTCAACTTCTGCTTCCATATTTGATTTCTAGCTCCTTCTTTCTTTTTGTTTATTTTCCATTTATTCTTTCTTTTTATTTTTTACTCATCTTCCCTTCCTCTATCTTCTTTTTACAGTCTGTGTCCCATATAATTGACAGTCTCTGTCTTTCCATTATACAGTATACCTTTTTGAAAAGCTTTATATGCTATCTTTGTAATTCTATTAAGTTTTTTCTTTCTTTCACTCCTTGTCTCTTTACATCCTTTTCATCTACTAATCCGCTTTCCTTTCTCTTTCTTTGCCTTTCATTCCTTTCTTTTGGAGCTTTCTATATGGCACTTTTAACTTATAATTGCTGTAAATTGTCATGCTTTTTCTTTTTCTAATTTTTCTGTTTGTTAGAGCAAGTGGGACCCTCAAAGCTAGGTAAAATCCTAGCCTTTGCAACGTATGCAAATCTCATCCCTCCGGTTGGCTTCTCTCCTCAACTATCAGTTGATTTTCTGCATGATCAGTCCATCAGCACCAGATGCCATTTGCCTATGGCAAACACTTGCATCAACTGCCTTAAGTTGCCACGGCTTGACACATATGAGGATTTCAGGGAGAGTATGGACTTTGCATTAGGCAACACACAGGGTTTTGGTAGAGAATAATGTGGGAAATGTATGTCTGTTCCAAGTTAGATAGGTTTAGTATGGACTGTGAACATAAGAGCTTCTGTTTAAAGCAAACAAAAACTTCACCTTTTTCAGTGATAAGCCATGATTTTGTTTGGTTTTTTTACAACCAATGTATTCATAGACTGTATAAAATACTATTTTTTCATTCAATCATTTTTGATGAACATTTGTTTTCTTAGGATGTAAAGGGACAGTGGTACAAAAAAATCAAATGTTAGTTACATTATTCAGTTTATGAGGCAACTTGTTTACCGCTTTGCATAAAAGTGCCACATAAATGTAGTAGTATTTACCATTTATCTGTTACAAAACAACCCACAATGTTCTAGCGCTCGAGCTGCTTTGTTACTGTTAACTGAGAAAATTCACCAGGCCTGAAAATAATCTTATGCCATGGTTACCATCATCAGTCAGTGGGTCTACTGTCTCTTGAATTCTGTTAATACGTGTTTGATCTACATTGAAATTATTTTCTGGAACAACAATATTGTTTTCAGTCTCTAACTGTAGAGGGATGTCTTCATTGATTTCCACGGTTTCATTTCCTGCAAAGATGTCCTGAATTGCACCACCTCTGGCACTGTTAAGAACTTCTCCCTGCCACAGTTGGAAAGGTGTTTGTCCTCCCTGTGTAGATAATCCATGGTGGTTTCACTGATTTTGGAATTCTGCAGCTGCCCTTTGAACTCTTGGCAAGTAGATGTAGTGTAGACAAAACAGATGGAGTTCATCTGTAGAATCCAGTACGCCCTCATTTTTCATGAAGGTGAGGAGGTTACTGAAGCGGAATGAGACAACTCTATTTAGCTCTGCCCACAGCCGTTCAATCCTCTGATTGTGGACACTGCGTCCAGTAATGACACTGCATCTGTTTAACCCCCTTCTCTCCAGCATATACCGGGCAACCCCTGTGTTCTCCATGCCATGGCCACAACGTACTCTCAAGGGAAGGCCAAAACTCTGAACACCAGTACTAAACAGTTCCAGTACACTTGATGCCCTGTTGTTATTGAGGCACTGCAAATATATGGTGGTTCGACTAAAGCCATCAACGCATCCATGAAAGACCATTCTCCACCTCACCAGTTTATGTGCACCGCTTTGTTTTGAAATAAGCATCCTAAAAAAGAGACAACATAGTTAGGCAAATCCAAAACCAACCCTTTACATCTATTTCAGAAGTAACCAGATTTAGCTTCTGTACCGTGGGGCACTACAGTATTGTGAAAACGTCCTCAATCAAAGTACATATTGGTAAAAGACTGTCAGTATGGCGTTAATAAAATGTGTCTGCAAAAAAGTATATAATAATTAAACAAACTTGTGATCTTTCTCTAAGTAACAGAATAGACCCACTGGATAGGATTTATTTTACATGCTAACGTGTGTTTATAAAAACACACGTTAACATGTAACGTAGCATCCATGTAAGCCAGCATGCTAACAAGCTAACGTTGTTGCAGCAAATTATCGTAAAAGTGTCATACTCAGCAGACTTTACAAAGGGTAAATCGATTAATGCATAATGAAGCCAGCCCATGGTAACTCGCAGATCCATTTAAAGACAAAGTAGCCGACTTTTAACCTTAATTAAAACTGTACTCACATTCTGTCGTCTTGTCCTTTCTAACATTAACGTACTCCTAACCATAACGTTAGATACTCACTATTTCTCATCTCATCCTCTCTAGTCCTTCTAACTGAGGGTGGCGCTGTGACAAAAATTGAACAGTGCTAAAACTGCGGTCCTGAAACTGCAGCCGCCGGTACTGCAGCTTTACTCTACTTGTTTGAGCACAGGTTTTTTGAACGGTGGAGCAAGCAAAGGAGGGAGAGGATGGACTTTTCTCATTTTTGAGAGGTGTGTAGACAGGCTGATGACACATTTTTAGGAGCCCATGATAAAGTGCATTTTGTACAATATGTGCCCTTTACGGCCATAAACTGGAGAAAACCGTTTAAATTTGTTCTAATCTTATCCATTTCACAGTGGTTCCAATGAGTTACATTAGGTCCTGTTACAACAACGATTTCAACAGAAAGCAGTAAACTTTAGTTATGTTTTGGCTGATCGTTTGCCTGAAACATTTTGAAAATGGATTCCAGCGTGCAATTCTTTAGAAACAGCACCATCTCCTCTGTCATGTAAACTTATGCAGCTCCTCTAAAAACGGAGACTTTTCGCAGTCAGTAGGCATACATGAGAAAGTCGACCATTGTAACAACAATGGTGGACTCCCAAGCTCTGTTTGTGCGGCTCACCCTATTAAATTTATCAATGTTTCCCCGCAAAGTGTATGTTTACTGTAGCAACTCCACCTCTGTCTGTCCAGACAAACATTTGTGCAGTCTTTTTATTTGTTTATACATCACCGCTTTGTGTGCAGGTGCATGTTGTTTCATTACAAAGTCACACAAAATGTTGCCAAATGTGTACTCAGTGTTTTGTTTTTGTTCATATGACATAGAATTAAATGCTAAAACAACAACAACAACAACAACAAAATTATGTTAAACTGACATAAAATTCCTGCTAGACAAGGGTCATGTGTGTCTGGTGTACTCAAAACTTTTTTTTACTGTATTGTACTAAAATAAAAGTTTTGAGTGCAAGTTGTTTCCAAACAAAATTTACGTTGAGTTTGGGGTTTACAGTGAATGAGAAGAGCAGAAAAGAAGTGCACATTCACTAACTGTTGTATCTGCATGATTCTCCAACAGCACCAGAACAGCTTCTGCACGGCTGTAAGCATTTATAGCATCCCTACCACTAATTAAACATATGTATCCCTCAAACCACCACTGTGGTACATAATGGTATCTCAAACACTGAACATCAGATGGTTGATCAATGATTAGTTTACTGACCTCATATTGAAACAAACTTTACAAAGTGCTTCACAATTCAGAATAAAATCCAACAATCATTAGCACAGGGTAACGATGGCGCAAATGTAACAAAAAGGATGATGAAATTCATCACAAATTTAAAATTAAATTTATTAATAAGCCTTTGACATTTTACAGAATGCTATGTAGACCACAAAAGTAATGCAATAAGTAAAACTGGCAAACAACTTAAAACAATGTTAAACTGCAAGGTTCCATCTTTCACCTTATATTTAATCTCCTCATATTACTTGCAACTCTCCCTAAAAAAAAAAATTAAAAAAAAAAACTGTCCATGTCCACAGGTAGGAGGGTGTATGCTCACCTGGTATCAGGTCATCACTGATTTTTATGGTCCTGTTTTTTCTGTGGATATGGACCTCCAATAGAGCAAGTTAGGTCAGGTGGTCCTCTGGGGTCTGATGCTACACTCACAACATGCTCATCTCACTGCAATATACAGTATCCAACACCTTCAGTTTATCTTCAGTTTATGGTGGTGTACTTTGTGCTCTGCTCACTCTTTCACTGCCAAGCCTGCAGGCTCTGAGTCTACATGCCCGTGGGGAAGTTATTATCATCACTCCCCACTCCCTTCTGTGCTCAACTTGATGTTGCCTGTAGGGAGTGCCAAGGTCAGAATGTTGACTTCAAATATCAACACTGCATATTTTACATAATCCACTCCACATGTGCTGACTTAAAATGTTTTCTTGTCTCTTTGTTATTAGTTGTTGTTTTGCAACCCCTCCTGTTGATAGAGGGTGGGAGAAAAAAAATAGATTCACATAAGAATTATGATTCTTACCTTCTACAACTCACGAAAAGTTTACAGCTACCAAAATTAGATTTTTTTTATTTTGTTAAACAAACACAATAGAGAGGCTTGCTACAGATAGAACAACTTTTTGTGTATGTTTACATGCATAAAATGGGTTGATGCCAGTTTTGGTTTGACTTTGAATTAAATCATTTGGAATACAGGGATGTATTGCAATACTTACCCCCAGAGCATGTGCACCAAATTTAGTGAAATTCTGTCCATCCGGTTTTTGAGGTAAATGCCAGGTAGTCTATGAAATTTGTGGCACCCCCTATGGCCCATTCCCCAAAATGTACTGAAAATAAAAAACAAACTTCAGGCACTCTTGCATGAAGCAGGGAAAGAAAAAAAGGTAGCTTAATTACTTCATTAAAATCCTTTATTTTATTAGGGCTTGTCCAAAGACACATCTGTATCTGTTTGAGATGATATACTTCTACACGTAACAGTTTGGGACAAAACAAGACATTTTAGGTTGCATCTTGGGATTTGGCAAACAGTGGTTGACATTTTATACCATTTTCTTATGTTTTATAGACCAAACAAAAATTATTTTACTGTTTTTCCATTTTTATTTATTTATTTTTTCTACTTTTGAGATTGATATGGATATCTGGAATAAAAACAAAAGAACTCCAAGTCTACTTCTTTATGTTGCCAGTACAATGTGTAATATTGTGTTTACCTGTATTCCTGAAATATAACAAAATACATCTGACAATATGACAATCTAATTATTACGTTCATTCATTGATGTAAGAGTAAGTAAGACATTTGTTGTGGCCATGGTTTTCCGTTGTTTTGAATGACCTGATAGTAATCTGCATGTCACAACTGTAGCCTAATAAATTAAAGTGCTCACCTTATTTTTTCTTTGTTAAAAATTAAATCAACTAAAATGCATGTGTTTGCTGATTTTCTGCAATTTTTGTAGATTTAACTTGTTGGGGTCAGTGTTATTCCAAACAAAACATGATTGTATTTAAAATAATTGCTGAAATAATTGCACTATTATTAGTAGTTGTATTTATATAAATTGTTGACTGCTTCACAGTTTGTAAATGCATCACTAAAATAATTAATATAAAAAAGACAGACTTAAAAAACGACTTC
Source organism: Epinephelus cyanopodus (assembly GCA_026686955.1). Classification (NCBI taxonomy): domain Eukaryota; kingdom Metazoa; phylum Chordata; class Actinopteri; order Perciformes; family Serranidae; genus Epinephelus; species Epinephelus cyanopodus. The sequence goes on from CM048928.1 coordinate 4,220,528, forward strand.
TGGGAGAGAAAAAAACTGACTTCCGGTATGGACTTTCAGTATGTAAACAACTACCGGTATGGACTTTCAGTGTACAACTTCCAGTATGGACATCTGATATGTATACACGAAGAAGATTAACTTCCGGTATGGATTGGATATATGGCAGTGCCCTTGTCCGCCATCTTGCCTGCAGCTGGGCACTCTTGGCTTATTCCAGGTCATGGTCATTTGAGCAAAGTTATTAAATATAGCACATTCAGCTAATTAGGTATTTTATACAAAATGTTATAAGTCTTTTTTGAAAACAGGCAGTGCATGTGTCACAGATTGGCTCAATGAATGTGACAGGTAAGGAGTCCACACAAAAACTTTAGTTAAAACAAGCATAATTTATTAAACTAAAAATAAGTTAACTGGAGTGTCTCGGTCAGTAATGAAAGCCATGCATGGATGTGTGTCAGGTGTGCTGTGGTGGTGTTGAAGATGCACACCAAAAGCAATGATGCTTGATGGTGGATGTCTGCTGCAGGAAGGGAGAGTCCATTAAAAACATGAGACAGCTTTTATAGCCTGAAAGGCCCAGGTGAGCTCAATCAAGGCAACAACTCCTCCCACCACAGCCAACTGCCTGATGGCTGGATTAAGACAGTGTGAGGCGTATCACAGCATGTAACAGGCAAAAGTTGACACGGTATCACAGAACATCAAAGACCAACGCACCTAGTGTAGGTAGCATGTCATGTGTGAATGTGGAAAGTCCATGACCAAATGTCGATTTGTGACAAGGTCAGATTGTTGGGTGTGCCACTTACAGATTCAAACTTCATCACTGAAAAATCAAAGAAATAAGTTATCACAGCTATAGACACACTGACAGAGCACAGAAGTGCATTCTGGGAAATACAATGAAGAAACAGCACAGCAATACACATCAAACCCTAATATATAAAGACATGCTATTCCAATCACACTGAATGGTCTGAAAGTAACAGGGGGGAAATGAAGAGGAAGAGTAAATGGATTTCACTTATCCAGCCATTTCAGACCCAGATTTTGTGGTGTAATTGCAGATGATTTCACAGCTATTTCTGACTAAAGTAAACATCTCCGTGTAAATGACCTGATGATGCTGGAGCGGGATGTTGAGGAAAGTAACTTTATGGTTGTGTTGGCACACACTGATAGTTGCTTTGGCAGAAAGGGGATCATTTCTGCATTACATGAATTCATTAGATAAACAGCATCAGAGCCAGCATGCTCTCAATTTACATCTGTTGCAGTTTTAGAATGGCTTCACATCAACTTATTCTCTATAAAACACAGAGTGAAGAAATAATAAATGCTTCTCAAATTAAAGGGTGGGCAAATAACACCGAAGCCTTCGGGTCCTTAGTGGATTCATTACTTTGTCTTTCACTTATCGGAGGCTTTGAAAAACACAGAAATATGTTGTCTGTGTAATGCAGACAACTAGCTCAAGGTGAAAAGAGCTGCTTTTCCATCACTCTGCCCTGATGACATGATTAGCAGTTGACAATTTGTCACTTGCCAGAGCCAGGACCTTACAGCCGGGATTATGACACGCTGAGTAGATCAAAGTCTCTCCCTGTCGCAACATTCATTTCTACCCATATCAGCTCTCAAAGCTGAGACATACACTTGAAGTAACTATCATCCTGCAGCCTCACCAAATCTCCAAGGAGAAAGTCTGGCAGAGAGAGAGTGAGCAAAAGCAGCTGTAGGAGAGAGGCAGAGAGAGGAAGATTGACAATTTTGCACTAATGCCTCCTGACACTGGTGAAAGCTTTTTGAGAAAAAAAAAAAAAACACAAACAAGGTGCCTCAGTTTAATCCACTGCTAACCTGATTTATCCTCAGACCAAGTGGGCACCTCCATGGTTTGAAAAGCAGCATTAAAGACCCTATGTTGACAACGTGATGCAATTGCTTCTCCCACAGCTTGCGTGCTAGGCCTCCAGGTGTGTTCACAACTCTGCAAATGGCTTCTTTAAACTGAGTGACTTTGAAAAAAAGGCTGAAATTTCATTTCATCTAGCCTACGTAGGGGTCTGTGGCTATGAGGCTCTGATCAGATTTTATAAAACAAATAGTTTTGGGGTACCTACTTAACCCTCTATGGTACTGTGTTATCCTCAGGCAACAAACCCATTTTTGGGTTTCACATCTCCACAATGCATCCCTTTGAATGATGCAATACTCAAAAAAAAGAGGGAAGACCACAGGGAACCAATAACAATGCTTTAATTTGTCACATGACTTTCAGGAAGCCGTACTGAATACGTTTTTGCAGACTTTTTCAAAGGAAACAGTTTTGCCATATAGCTCCACAAAAAGGGGTCTGAAAACATAATTTCCTGTTTTTTTTTCCATCTGGATTCACACTAATAGGTGAGTAAACCTTAATTTTGATACTTTAATGCCATTTATTTGCTAATTACTGTAAGAAAAATGCTCAGCTTCAGCAAACACTGAAATGAAGAGACTTGGAGAACCATGGAGAAAAGTTACAGCCAACGGGGTTACTTTAATCGCAGAACAAATCAAGAACAAACCAGTTGGACAACAGCCCTGAACAATCACATTTCAAATGCTTTTATACTCGGCATCTGCTTGTTCACGTGTGTGTGTACGCTTGGGTCCTATTTCCTGGGAATCCAAAGTTCTCATGATTTCCTTTGTTTGTTCCTAAAGCTGGACTTCATGCGCCAATATTTCCTGTCCTCTTTGTCTCTCTCTCAGAACTGGCAACAACAACTGTCCCTATTGCCAAAATTGGCACATCTGTTCCACCTGTCAGGTCACCCTAACCCAGCACGTTCTACTTCATTTGACCTCCCAAGGCTTGACATGCGCACAAACTACTCAAATTATCAAAACACCTCTTATGGGTCCTTTTTGCTGCCAAATCTGATATTTGACTAGCTGCTTCCCACAACTGATGTTGTGTATCTTTCACCTTTAGTATAAATTGATACATTATCTGCCTCTACATTACATAATGGAAACTTGTTAAAATGCGTACCATTATGGAAAATTGCACATGTTCCCTTGAGTCAACAGTGAACGTGTATGTATATATATATACATACACATAGTCAAGCCCGAAATTATTCATACCCCTGGCAAATTTTGAATTAAAGTCACTTTTATTCAACCAGCAAGTTTTTTCTTGATTGGAAATGACACAGGCGTCTCCCAGAAGATAATAAGACGATGTACAAGAGACATCATTGTGAAAAAAAATATTTCTCAGCTTTTATTTACATTTGAACGAAAAGTGCCATGTCCAAAATTATTCATACCCTTCCCAATAATCAATAGAAAAGCCTTTATTGGCTAACCAGCTTTTTGCATGTCTCCACTGGTATTTTTGCCCATTCATCTTTAGCGATGAGCTCCAGCTCTTTCAGGTTGGAAGGTCTCCTTGCCATCACCCTGATCTTTAGCTCCCTCCACAGATTCTCAATTGGATTCAAGTCAGGACTCTGGCTGGGCCACTGCAAAACGTTTATGTTTTTGTCCGCTAACCATTTCTTCACCACTTTTGCTGTGTGTTTTGGGTCGTCGTCGTGCTGAAATGTCCACTGGTGCCCAAGGCCAAGTTTCTCTGCAGACTGCCTGATGTTGTTGAGAATCTTGATGTATTGCTCTTTTTTCATGGTGCCGTTTACTGTGATTAGGTTCCCTGGTCCATTGGCTGAAAAACTCCCCCAAAGCATTAGGTTCCCACCACCATGTTTGACAGTGGGGATGGTGTTCTTAGGGTTGAAGGCTTCTCCTTTTTTACGCCAAATGAAAGATACATCATTGTGGCCAAACAATTCAATTTTTGTTTCATCTGACCATAAAACAGAAGACCAGAAGTCTTCTTCTTTGTCCAGATGAGCATTTGCAAAGGCCAAGCGGGCTTTTGTGTGCCTTATGTGGAGAAGTGGCGTCCTCCTTGGTCTGCGTCCGTGGAACCCAGCAGTGTGCAGTGTCCGTTGGACTGTCTGCCTCGAGACGTTGCCACCAGCAGAGCCCAGACTCACCAGGATGGCCTTGGTGGTGATCCTTGGATTCTTTTTCACCTCTCTCACTATCCTCCTGGCCAGCACAGGTGTCACTTTTGGCTTCCGACCACGTCCTCTGAGATTTTCCACAGTGCGGAACGTCTTATATTTTTTAATAATACTTTGCACTGTAGCCACTGGAACTTGAAAACATTTAGATATGGCCTTATAGCCCTTTCCTGACTTGTGAGCAGCCACAATGCGCAGTCACAGGTCCTCAGTGAGCTCCTTTGTCTTAGCCATGACTGTCCACAAACCAACTGCAGAGAGCTGCTGTTTTTTACCTGTTGAGTTGATTAAAACAGCTGTTCCCAATGAATCAGGGTAATTAGGATGCTTTAGCTATTTGTAATGGTATAGAACTTTGGATTTTCCCGTAGACTGTGACAGTTTGCAAAGGGTATGAATAATTTTGGACATGCCACTTTTTGTTCAAATGTAAATAAAAGCTGAGAAATATTTTTTTTCACAATGATGTCTCTTGTACATCGTCTTATTATCTTCTGGGAGATGCCTGTGTAATTTCCAATCAAGAAAAAACTTGCTGGTTGAATAAAAGTGACTTTAAGTCAAAATTTGCCAGGGGTATGAATAATTTTGGGCTTGACTGTATTCATGTATATATATATATATATATATATATGTGTGTGTGTGTGTGTGTGTGTGTGTGTGTGTGTATAGTATTCCCTCTTGCCTTTTATTCTTGCTTTAATTAATACTTGTTTTAGCTCTGGGTGTTTTCCAGCTCCTTTTAAACATGCAATAGTGCAGCCACTATTCAAAAAAACCCAGTTTGGACCCCTCTCTAACTTCAGGCTCATCTCCAAACTGCCCTTTTTGTCCAAAGTGTTGGAGAAAGTGATCCATGTCCAGCTGCAGTCATTTTTAATCTAAAATGATATTTATGAGAAATTTCAGTCTGGTTTTAGGCCTTGTCATAGTACTGAAACTGCTCTTTTAAGAGTTTTTAACAGTCTTGTTTTAACTGTTGATTCAGGCTGTGCTGCTATTTTAGTGACTTTAGATCTAACTGCTGCCTTTGATACGGTTGATCACAGGATCCTTTTATCGCAGTTAGACCACTCTGCAGGTATTAAAGGTGCTGCTCTCATGCTGCTACAGTCATACCTGACTGACAGGACTTTCTCTCTGCACTTAGGTGAATTGTCCTCCAATTGTGGGGTCCCTCAAGGCTCCATTCTCGGCACTTTATTATTTTCTTTGTATATGTTAGCCCTAGGTTCCCTTCTGCGCAAACATAGTGTGTCTTTTCATTGCTTTGCAGATGATGTTCAAGTCTATCTGCCTCTAAAACTAGACTGTAAGGACCCCCTACAGCTTCTGCTCGCCTGTCTTCATGACATTAAACATTGGATAGACATTAGTTTCTTAAATCTTAATGACAGCAAGACAGAGGTAACAAAAACATGTGGCAACCAATGCTGGGACGTCAACAAAAGCACAGGGTTAGGCTTAGAAAAAATGTAACCACAGTGCCTGATGCCGCCTGTCCATGTATCATACTACTGCAACAGGTGAAATCCAGCCAACAGGCGGTGCATCATGATTGTGAAAGTCATATTTGTACAGGTGTCACTGCACAGTCGAACAGTCTGATTAATCTTCCTGCAGGTCTTTTGCAGTAAGATTGGGGATTTTGATTTGCCTTTCTAGTAATCCTACGAGCAGCTCTCAAAGTTTTCCCTATTTTCCAGACCTCAGCTTGATCGTCACAGCTCCATCTCTAATTACATTACGAACTGAGGCGGCATATACCCAAAAACAATTTGCTATCTTCTTATAGTCTCCTCCTGCTTTGTGGACATCAGTTATTTTCGTTTTCAAAGTGCTCGACTGATTGATGAGACAAGGTTTCAGGAGTCAGATTAAACTTTTGCATGGTGCTCCTTTCCTTTTTTCACTCTAAAATTGTATTACACCAAAATTAATACAGTGATCTTGTTTAAGATTTTGAAAAACGTTTCATCTATAATTTCATGCCTTTTGGAAATCAGTTTATCTTATACTTACTTAACTATTCAGAGTAAATAGAAGTTTGACCAGTGATGCCCAAACTTTTGCATACCAGTTGTGGTTGATGTTTTTATTGGCATATAATCACCTGAAAATAAGAATTGTTGTGCTTTTGTTACCTCAGAATGAGCCATTTATATCTACAAATGAGTCCGCCATGTTTCTACAGTACTGCAGGAAGGACAACCCAAACACAGGCTCTAGATAGGGCTGTTTACATTTTCAGGTCTTTGCACTGTAGTTCTCCTACACAGTTGGCATAGCTACAGGAGAAGTTTAAGCTCTGCAACCTCACCACTGGGTGGCAACATATAACTTGTTTGAACCAAAATGTCATCTTTTGGAGTTTTCAGTCATATTTACAATCCACACAGTGGAGTCATTTAGTTACTTAACTCTGAGTAACATGATCAACAAGTTCTGGAGTTGTCCATTTATTTCCTACAGAGTGCTGCATTGCTGTGAAAAATGATTGCTTCCTTTTCGAGCTGGCCTCAGATCAGCATGTTAACCTTGAGTTCTTTGATGAGCTTTTGAGCGTCCTTGAATGTGGCCATCGAAACAGGATGGGAAACACTCTGTGCAGACACCTCATATGACCCTGCCAATCTATTTCTGTTAGTGAGAGCTTTAAATATTCATCAGTGATTGCCTCGCCAAGGAGAGGGGCCCTGAGCAAACAGGGCGATAGGTATTTGGCATCGCTCTGTAATAATCACACCACATATCTGTGCGATAATCAGAAATTAAATAGAAACAGAGAGCGGGGGAGTGCGTCTACCTTCAGATGACTTTCTCACTGCTCTTTCTGCTTTGTTTGATCTCTGCGGGTTTCACATTTACTCTGTGTTTTCACTCTCTGTGTTCATGCAGATAATCTTGGTACTGACAAGATATATTTGAAATGCACTCCACAAAGACAAAGCTTTTTATTAATGATGTTTGAGTGTTGACCTGAACAACGTCACTCATCTTCCTTTCTTTTTTTTCTCAAAAAAGAAAGGAAGAGGCTACATACCTTACTGTTGCTGCTCTAAAGTTTTCAATCACATGGCATCAATCATTCTATGATTATAGCACAATGTCAGGAAGCAGCTATAAAAATGAAACAAAGATATTCATGTAATTAAAATGCTTTAATTTTTCACCTTAACTTTCACCTTAACTTTCACCAGCCTCAGTGTAGTGAGTCATCCTCAGGTGTACATTATCAAAGGACTGTCCCATCAGATCTGATGTCAGATCAAAGGGGATTGGCACCGTTTGGCACGTTTGGCACACGTAATGGAAACCCAACCTGATTTGATTAACACAGCTGCGAACTAATAAGTTCACATCCCTCTCAGTCAGCCACAAACAGCCACAGCATCAGATAGGGAGTATATATTCAGCACCTGTCATCTTAGAAAAGCCAAAAGAAAAGAAACAGAGTGAGACTGCGAAAGAGAAAGAGAGAGCGAGCAAGCGCGCTCGAGAGAAACAATGTCAACAAATTGTAAATTATTCAATTTATTTTATTTTAACCCGGGAGGTTAGAGAGCCCAACTCCCTCTCCAGCATCCTGAACCCCCCCCACCTGAAGGTGCAGGAAGGGCTGGTCCCGTAGCTGCACCCAGGCCCGTCTGGTCTGGCTGCGCGCTGGCTGTGGAGCTGGGGTCATCATCATCCTCCTCCTTGCCCTCCTCCTGACAAGATGATCTTCAGTTTTACGTTCTAAAAGCCTTTTTTTTTCTTTTTTTTTTTACATTGACATTTGTACTTGTAGGGCTATAAGTTTACATTTTTAGTTCACAGAAGCTGGTTATTGTTGTGTTTATGTCAAAATAAAGTTGATCAAACATTTTCACATCTTTTGTGATTTACATCCCAAAATGATCACAATTCAATTGGGAAAGACAAGTTCATTTTACAGGCTATGCATCATCAGCCCGTGGAGGTCTGCTCGCAGTTCCGTATATTCAGACACTGCGAGCAGACCTCCCGGATTATGATGATCATTATTACTGCAATTAGATCATTCTGATTAATGAGTGCACATTAAGACATGTTTCTGATAAATATTTTAATGTGCACAATAATAACCTTTTATATTGTAATCATATTTTTATTTGTTATCTTTTGCATATGTGTGGCTGCTCCGTGTGTGTCTGAGCAGAGTGCACGCGCGTTGTGCACCCGCCTAGAGACGCATATTACTGACTTGTTTAACAGAGAAATACTGCGCCGCTGACTTTAGACCAGGTTTTTGTTGGTCACTGGCACATTTAGGAACACGCCATGACTGCGCCTGACCACTCCTCATTTTTAGACCAACACACCCAGAGAAGCGCAAGTTCATTTGCTAGTTAGACAAAGAGGGCACAGGGCGTGAAAATGACAACTGCGCCTGCATCTAAATAGCAGTAACACTTGTGACATGGATTATGCGCCCTCTGCCGTCCGCTCTAGACCATCTAAATAGGTCCCACGGTGTTTGCCAAGGCAGTCAGTGGCCGCATGCCAGAGGTCATCCACAACCAATCCACCACACAGGTCTCATTTTATAAATATCTTGGTGTCTTTGTTAAAAACTCACTAACCTGGAATACAAATGTTGACAGTTTCTGTAGCAGATTACAACAACAGTTGTATTTCTTATGTTGTCTCAGAGTTCATGGTGTTGATCAAAAATGTATGATGATTTTTTCATCAGGTAGTCTTAGAGAGCCTAATCAATCAATCAATCAGTCAATCAATCAATTCAATCAATTTTATTTATAAAGCCCAATATCACAAATCACAATTTGCCTCACAGGGCTTTACAGCATACGACATCCCTCTGTCCTTTGGACCCTCACAGCGGATAAGGAAAAAAACCCCAAACAAACCTTTAATGGGGGGAGAAAAAGGTAGGAACCTCAGGAAGAGCAACTGAGGAGGGATCCCTCTTCCAGGACGGACAGACATGCAATAGATGTCGTACAGAACAGATCAACATAATAAATTAACAGCAATCCATATGACAGAATAAAACAGAAAGAGAGACAGAGAGAGAGAGAGATGCAGGACAGACAGTACTGACAGTAGCTTACAACAACATTAATGGAAGTAATAATATTATAGTAATAATTATGGCTATTGTGGTACAATATTTTGAAAGTATATATCAATATATGATAGTATACATATGTGACAATAATCATATGTGTATAGTAACAGTAGAAGTATGACTAATGATAACAGCAGCAGCAGCAGGCATCAGGCAGGACCACGGCAGCAGCACAACCACACACGTCACACTATCCAGGCACCGCTGCGATATAAGTTAACCTGCGAGACAGTGGAGCACAAAGGCTCTGGAGAAGAAGCTGAGTTAGGGACATGCAGTATGGCCGAGTTAGCAAGATGCAGTAACAGGACATGAGTGTTTGCAAAAGGGAGAGAGAGAGACAGAGAGAGAGAAGGAGAGAAGATGCCTGGTGTATTATAGGAGGTCCCCTGGCAGGCTAGGCCTAAGTCAGCATAACTAGGTACAAGGCAAGCCTGAGCCAGCTCTAACTATAAGCTTTATCAAAGAGGAAAGTCTTAAGTCTAGTCTTAAATGTGGAGACGGTGTCTGCCTCCCGGACCGCAACAGGAAGATGATTCCACAAGAGAGGAGCCTGATAGCTGAAGGCTCTGGCTGCTGATCTACTTTTGGAGACTTAAGGTACCACGAGTTTAGTTTAGTTTAGTTTATTAGGATCCCCATTAGCTGCAGCAGTGCTGCCGCTAATCTTCCTGGGGTCCGATACATGCATAAAAAAAACAACAGAAAACAAACAAAACATAATAAAAGAGAACACATAGCACAGACGGTGCTATTATACCAAAGTGAGTGAAGTTATGGAAAAGTATATCATTGCCATTTCCTAGTACGACATATTACATATTATATTTAGTATTATTATGAATCAATTAATATCATTATGCAATATACAATATTTACACCCATAGCGACAATCACCATCATTACATTCATCACAACAGCCAAATAATTTTTTACTTATTTCCAACAACATAATCCATCCATGATCAGTACTATTACTACCATTACTTCATGAGATATCATTATGCAAAATATAACATTACATTTTTTTATCGTATTTCCAATAACATAATCCATACCATGATCTGAACTAGGGATGGGACGATATAAAAATTTCATGTGATGATTATTGTGGCACAAATAATCGTGATTAACGATATTATTGCGATAATAAAGACGTCAGGCTGTCAACATCTTGTTTGTCTTTCCAGTCATCAGACTCAAACCCTTTAGAATCGGGGTACAGCGGAGCCTGTCTTCACTTTATGTTATGTAATGCAGAGGAGTAGTGCTCACTTTAGTCCAGTAGGTGGCACAAAATGCTTCATCAAAATCAATAACTACTGCTATTGCTCCATTGTGACATCTGACAACATCGTACATCATCCCATCCCTACTCAGAACCATTACTACCACCCCCCTTATCATCCCCACTACACTAGTGTACTATTTACAACAACAACCATGACAGAACACTAGCAAAGAGCAGCAGGCACAGCACACAAGAAAACATTAATATTAATAATATACCTGTGAAAAATACTAATTATAACAATAATATACACTTATACCATTTTATTCAAAAGATGCTGTTTTAGTACTAATTTAAATTGCCTTAATCTGTTTTCTTGTGTGATGTTTCTGGGGAGTGAATTCCATTCATACATAGCTCTGTACATAACAGTACGTTTGATAGCTTTAGTTTTTATTTTCGGTAGAGTAAAATTACCTGCTGCAGCATGTCTTGTCATGTAGTTATGTTTATCTGTACTGAAAGATAAATTCTGATACAGAATGAATGGAGTCTTTGTCACAGAGATATTTCTAACAAATACTAATAAAGAATATAACAATCTGTCCTTTACTAATAACCAATTAAGTCTCTTATGCATTGAAACAATATTTGTTCTATAATTACAGCGGAGTACTATGCGTGCTGCTCTGTTCTGTATCATCTGTAATTTCTTTATTGAGTCTGCATTGGCATTAGACCAGACTGCTGGGCAATAATCAAGATTTGACAATATTAAGGCCTGAGTTACCTGTTTTGTTGCTTTTAGTGTCAAAAAAGGTGCACATCTTTTAATCACAGAGATCACACCTCCCATTTTAGCAAATTTTAGCAGATTGTAGCAATCTTATTTATATATTTTGTCCAAGACAGTGTATTATCTATTATAACGCCCAGCAGTTTGGTTTCATGCACTTGATCAATATACACATTATTAACTCTGGTTTTTTGCTGATGAAGTGGTTAAAGCCAAGTACCATGCTATTAGTCTTAGATACATTTAAAACCAGTTTATTTCTTTCAACCCATCCAACTACTTCTTTGTTTAGAACCATATTTAAATCATGTGATGTGAGTGCGGATGTGTATATAGTTGAATCATCTGCAAACATCACAATTTTAGCATTATTCAAGATAAGAGGTAACTCATCGGTGAAAATACTGTACAGTAAAGGTCCAAGGCAGCTCCCTTGGGGAACACCACGTGTTACAGCTCTGACTTCCGAATAACTGCCATTAAAGTAAACAGTCTGTGTCCTGTTTGTTAAATAACTCTTGAACCAGAGTAATGCTGAATGATCAAAGCCATAACATTCCGATTTTTCCAATAACAATTTATGATCAATGATATCAAAAGCTGCAGAGAAATCCAACAGAACAACACCAACTATTTTCTTTTCTTGTATTTCCCACAGCCAGTCATCAGTCATCTGAGTCAGAGCAGTAGCCGTTGAGTGTCCTTCTCTGTATGCATGTTGGAAATTCGTTACTAAGTTGTTGATAGACATATATTTTGTAATCTGTTCATACACAATCCCTTCCATCATTTTACTCAACATGGGCAATAGACTAATAGGGCGACTGTTTGAACCAGAAAATGTTACTTTCTTATTTTTTTGCAGTGGAATTATCTTGGCTCTTTTCCACTCTTGCGGACATACACCATTTGTAAAACTTAAGTTTAAAATGTGACAAACAGCAGGGGCAACTGAATCTGTAACCAAATCAAGAAGTCTACCGTCAAGGCCGTCAACACCTGGTGGTTTATTTTTATAGGTCCTTATCATTTTTTCTACTTTACTTATGCTCACTCTCTCTATTTTAAATTTACAAATTTTATCCTTCATAATTTCATTTTTTATTAATAGGTGAGATATACTATTGTCTCAATTTGGCATGTTGATACTTAATTTCTCCACTTTTTCTCTAAAATATTTATTAAAATAATTAGCAATTTCTGTTGGTTTTGTTATGAAGTTTCCTTCGACTTCTAAATAGGATGGACTGAACATGGTATTTCTGCCCAATAAATCATTTAGTGTATTCCATAATTTTTTATTATCATTTTTACTATCATTAATCCTATTTTCATAATATAATTTTTTCTATTTCTATTTAATTTTGTGACAGAGTAACCCTGCATTCTCCAAACGCAGTGTTCTGGTGGGATAATATGGCAATATGAGCTCCCTAAGATATGACAGAGCTTGACCATTTAGAGCTTCATAAGTTAGGAGTAGGATTTTAAATTAATTTCTGGATTTTACAGGGAGCCAGTGCAGAGAAGCTAAAACAGGAGAAATGTGTCCTTGCCTCTTAGTTCCTGTTAGTACACATGCTGCTGCATTCTGAATTAGCTGGAGAGTTTTTAAAGACTTACTAGAGCTACCTGATAATAGAGAGTTACAGTAATCCAGCCTTGAGGTAACAAAAGCATGGACCAATTTATCTGCATCTTTTTGGGCCAGGATAGACCTAATTTTCACCATATTACGCAGATGAAAAAACACAGTCCGTGAAGTTTATTTTAGATGGGAGTTAAAGACAAATCTTGATCAAATATTACTCCAAGGTTTCTTACGGTAGTGCTAGAGGCCAGAGCAATGCCATCTAGAGAAACTGTGTCATCAGATAAAGAGGCTCTGAGTTGTTTGGGGCCAAGACCAATAACTTCAGTTTTGTCTGAATCAGGAAGTTGGAGCTCATTCAGGTGTTAGCCAACTGTAGACCAATATCTAATCTTCCCTTTCTTTCAAAGATCCTTGGTCTGATTTTCTCCATGATAATAATTTATTTGAGGAATTTCAGTCAGGGTTTAGACTGCATCATAGCACTGAGACAGCACTAGTTAAAATTACAAATGACCTTCTGATTGCTTCAAACAAAGGACTCGTCTTTATGCTTGTTTTATTAGATCTTAGCGCGGCATTTGACACAATTGACCATCAAATTCTGCTACAGAGACTGGAACACTTAATTGGCCAAAAAGGTTCTGTACTAAGCTGGTTTAAATCTTATTTATTTGATCGTTTTCAGTTTGTGCATGTTCATAATGAATCATCCGTACGTACTAAAGTTTGTTTTGGAGTTCCGCAAGGTTCTGTGCTTGGACCGATCCTATTTACTCTATATATGCTTCCTTTAGATAACATTATTAGAAATCACTCTGTAAATTTCCATTGTTATGCGGATGATACACAGTTGTATTTATCTATGAAGCCAAAAGTAAAGTAATCAATTAACTAAACTTCATAATTGTCTTAAAGACATAAAAACCTGGATGAGCTCCAACCTGATGTTAAATTCAGACAACACTGAAGTTATTGTTTTTGGCCCCAAACAACTCAGAGACACTTTATCTGATGACATAGTTTATCTCGATGGCATTGCTCTAGCCTCTAGAACTACTGTAAGCAACCTTGGAGTAACATTTGATCAAGATCTGCCTTTCAATTCTCATTTAACACGGACTGCATTTTGTCATCTGTGTAATATTGCAAAAATTAGGCCTATCCTGACCCGAAAAGATGCAGAAAAATTGGTCCACGCTTTTGTTACCTCAAGGCCGGATTACTGTAACTCTCTATTATCAGGTAGCTCTAGTAAGTCCTTTAAAACTCTCCAGCTAATTCAGAATGCAGCAGCACGAGTACTAACAGGAACTAAGAAACGAGATCATATTTCTCCTGTTTTAGCTTCTCTGCACTGGCTCCCTGTAAAATCCAGAATTGAATTTAAAATCCTACTGTTAACTTATAAAGCTCTAAATGGTCAAGCTCTGTCATATCTTAGAGAGCTCATAGTGCCATATTATCCCACCAGAACTCTGCGCTCGGAGAATGCAGGGCCTTCAGCTATCAGGCTCCTCTCCTGTGGAGTCGACTTCCTGTTATGGTCTGGGAGGCAGACACCGTCTCCACATTTAAGACTAGACTTAAGCCTTTCCTCTTTGATAAAGCTTATAGTTAGGGCTGGCTCAGGCTTGCCTTGTACCAGCCCCTAGTTAGGCTGACTTAGGCCTAGTCTGCCGGAGGACCCCCCTATAAAACACCGGGCACCTTCTCTCTCTCTCTCTCTCTCTCTCTCTTCCTGTCTCTCTCTTACTGCATCTTGCTAACTCGGCCATTCTGGATGTCACTAACTCGGCTTCGTCTCCGGAGCCTTTGTGCTCCACTGTCTCTCAGGTTAACTCGTATTGCAGCGGTGCCTTGATGGAGTGACGTGTGTGGTTGTGCTGCTACTGTGGTCCTGCCAGATGCCTGCTGCTGCTGCTGCATCATTAGTTATACTTCTACTGTTATTACATATGATTATTGTCACACATGTATACTATCAGATATTAATATATTATTATTAATTATAATATTATTACTTTCATTAATGTTGTTGTAAGCTACTGTCATTACTGTCTGTCCTGCATCTCTGTCTCTCTTTCTGTCTCATTGTGTTATATGGATTACTGTTAATTTATTGTGTTGATCTGTTCTGTACGACATCTATTGCATGTCTGTCCATCCTGGAAGAGGGATCCCTCCTCAGTTGCTCTTCCTGAGGTTTCTACTGTTTTTTTTCCCCGTTAAAGAGGTTTTTTTGGGAGTTTTTCCTTATACGCTGTGAGGGTCCAAAGGACAGAGGGATGTCATATGCTTAAAGCCCTGTAAGGCAAATTGTGATTTGTGATATTGGGCTTTATAAATAAAATTGATTGATTGACTGATTGATTGATTGATTAGGCTCTCTAAGACTTATGTCTTTAAAGCAATTTTGAAGTTAAGTTAATTGATTAGTTTCTTCTGGATTCACCGATTAATACAATTGTGTATCATCCGCATAGCAATGGAAATTTACAGAGTGATTTCTTATGATGTTACCTAAGGGATATATGTATATGTATATATATATATATATATACATATATATATGTAGAGTGAATAGTATTGGTCCGAGCACAGAACCTTGTGGAATTCTGAAACAAACTTTAGTATTTAGAGATCATTCATCATGAACATGAACAAACTGAAAATGATCAGATAAATAAGATTTAAACCAGCTAATCAGCTAATCAGGTTTAGTATCACAGCTTGGTTCGGTTACTTCTCTGTGCAGTTAAAAAACAAACCATTTCAATTGATCTACACTGCGTGGAAAATGATAGGTGTCAAAGAGCACATTTTCTTGAAGTTTATTTTTGAACAGGCTACTCTATGTCAACCAATAAGATCAGCAATGACTCCTCTCTTTCTGCATACAGAGTGAAATGATTCGTTTCACTATCGGGCACAATTTAATCATTTTATCCCCATTCAAGTTAGCAGAGCACTAAACTGGAAGCTGGCTGTTTGGCCTGTATCCAGTTTGATTTAGACAACATGCTCTGTGCAGATTCGATCACTGGTGATCGTTAGTGATCGTTTCACTATTAGGCTCATGTTTTCAATGTATTTATGTAGTTGAGGGGACAAGTCTGCTCTGCAGCAGCAAACTGATATGATGCTGATTTACAGTTGCCTGCAAAGCATTTTAATAGCCTACCTTGTCATAATTAAAACAACTGAAGACTGTGAACAAACTGATATGTGGGTCTGATGACATTTTAATAAATCAGATTTGGCAGGACGTAAGTGTTTTTGTGACTTTCTCTACACACTGAAGGCTGCTTGAAACTGTCAAGAAGCTGTTCGACTTCACTGTGGCTTTTTGTCACCACGTCCTGCTGCAGCCGCCTGATCTCATCCACTTTACAGGTGAGGCGCAGTTCATCTCAAACGAGCCTTTTTCTTATGGCCCTATCTAGGGGGGCAGAAGTGCAACATAAATATTTACAAGGCTGTTCCCTCCCCGATCCCCAAACCAGACGGCTCACAGTAGGAGGGTAACAGGAGGTTGATTAAAGGTAACAAAGGTAAATTACTGAAATCAAATACTGAATACTCACAAAGTTAAAAAAGTACTAATCCAAACACTCACAACAAGAGGCACAAATAGTCACCAAGAAAAAAATAAAAATAATAATAACAATGATACGTTGCTTTATGTAGCGCTTTTCATGTTTAACACTGAGAATAATGGTTTGGAGGCCAAGGACAGAACACTGCTGCTGTCAACTGGCCTGTTGGAAACCCTGTGATTTTGAACTACAAATAGTGATTGAGGAGCCAATGAGCAGTTGACATTCCACCAAACTGAACCCATAACTCCAGCCCATCACCTGTAGTTTAGGAGACAGAGATCCCCACACATAGGAGCATACAGAGCTCTCACTGTCAACAATTTTCAGTCATAAGGACACATATCAAAATATGGCAAGAGCAGTAACAGACATCCTGCTAGTAAACAGAATAACTTACCTTTCGTCGGTCTGTCCTTAAGCTCCTCCCCAGTGTAGCTTTAAAGGGGCTGTGCCATCTTGAGGCACTGACAGTGTTTACATGTCACTTCATACAATTTCCCCTTTTCAGTTTAACCTGTAATTATGTTATGGTTGTCCCCAGGGTGAAAGAGTGGCAGAGTGAAATGAAACAGAAAAATCTCTCACTCTCTTCAGTTTCCTTAATTAATTGTGCTATTTTGTAGAAACAATAACATTAATATGAACAATTTGCCATTGTCCTGAGAGCAGGGGATAAAGTGTAAATAATTCAAATCTTCCACAGAGGCCAGCAAGACAAGCTCCCAGCTGACCTTCACTCCATGTAAATGAGTAGAGCAGTGTGAGGCCACAGGCTTTGGTCAAGACAGACACTCTGTTATGTTTTGACAAGGTTAGGTTGGAATATTGCAGCTAGAGCCATAACTGACATGCTGAGTGAAACTACAAAGAAAATGTCATCTTAGATCAATTTAATTAGGATACTGACTTTATTTTCAATCAAAGAAAATACATCAACAACACACACAGGACACTGAGCAGATGAGAGAGATGTTTTTATCAGGGGACAGCAAGAAGCTGTGCTGAAGCAGAGCTGCAGAACTGAGCTTTGACAATCGTCACACTTTGATCTCCCAGCACATTTCCAGGACAGGAGGAAACTTAATCCGATTGGTAGTATTGCAGGAACACTCTTCCATTCTGCTTCTTTCATTGGGGGTGATATCAAAGCTCTATGTCAGGGAGGCGTTGTGATTAATCTGCAGGTTTTGCCTTTTCGGCACTTCCCTTACGGGGCTTGGAGAAAACGAAAGGTCGTGGTGGCATTGAAATGGCTGATATGCATGCAAGGGGGGGCATGAATGTCTGCATGGGGTGGGATTTTCACACAGGAAAATGCTTGCTCGATGCTGAGTTCACCCACAAGAGCTTGTATGACATGGTAATCACACTGTTCACTGGATATCTTTTTATTCCCACAGAGTATTTAGCCCCATTTAAAGCTCTGCTACACTTTGATGTTGAGCTTTTTATTATCATGAGCTCTGTGCTTCTAAATATTTGAAGTATTCCATATGTTGAATTTTTCCCACTAATCAAGTGGTAGATCAGACTTGGACATCTTTCAGCTGTAAGGCTGCTGCTAGGTTTCTAAACACTATTGCTTTTACATCATGTAAGAAAAAAAAGATGAAAAAACACATGCGTAGAGGGCTCTGCCTGTGCTAATGGAGCAAGGGCCAAAACATTGTAACCTTTTGTTTTGTGTTACATATGCTGTACTTTGAAAGAATGATACTTTTAATCTTGTTTCTTGTTTCTAAACCTTGTGTTCTTACAAGCAAAGCATCACATCCGCAGTGTGTGGATATGATGCTTTGCTTATCACAAACATGTGATAGCAATAAATGAAACTGTGCTTACATCTGCTTAATTGAGACATCAAACACTGCATCAGGTTAAGTTGAATTTGTCCTACTATTCATGTTATTGTCAAAACAATTCTGTGTTAATTTTGACAGTCATTTTAGATATAGTCTCAGACTTGAGATGAAAATGCTTATTAGTTTTAGTCACATTTTAGTCATTTTTATCCTTCACAGTTTTAGTCAAACTATGAAGAAACAGAAATACGTGAAATGACCATGACCTCTTAACACCGCATTCCGTGGTGGCAGCACGTAATGGGTTGAAATTACGTGCTGCCACCACAGAAACAATGCCGATGTAAAGTCAATTAGGATCCCCTGATTCAATTACGTCACATTAACCTCGTTTTCTTCAATGATATCTTTAACATTCCTGTATACACACAAAAACGCGGAAGTGTCCTTGATAACTCAACAATATGACAGGTTAATGTCAAGGTCATATAATAAAATAAAATAAATATATTTTGGCAGCTTTTGATATTGTAGAGCTTTAAGAGCATTGGGCTGTGGGCGGATGGGGCACGTTCCACTACTGTTTTGTAGCTACTGTCTGCCATCTGTGGGCTTCATTCCATTTCAGATTGCCGTCCGTCTGCCGTAACTGAATCCAAATGCCACTAATTAATAAATAAATAAGAAGAGAAAAATAAGGCTGAGCACGGAAGAACCAGAGAGGAAACACCATCATATGGAGCCACCTGCCCCCGGCAACCCGGCCCACCTCCACTCCACCAGGGGAGAGCGGACCCCAAGCCAGCGCCACAGAACCAGCGACCGCTCCGCTGGTTATACCTCCGACTGTGGCAGCTGTCACACAAACTACTGCAGGTAGGCTATATACATATTGCAAAACTCTGTAAAAGTACACCAAAGCATATTTTTGTTTCCAAATATTTATTTAAAACGAAACCATTCATAAGGTCAATAAAAAAACATATGTGTTAGTATTAAAAAATAAAGTACATAGTGTTAATTAATTGACATGAGACATTGGAGAGGTTGTCAGCCCTATTCTATAGTCTGTAATATTTTTTTTATTTGATCATAACTTCTTGGAAATTACTCAAAAGTAGAACATGCTAAAAGTAAATACAATAACAGGCTAAATAGTATCTAAGCAATAATAAAGTGTCTAAACAATAATAAATAGTATCTAAGTTATCTATTAGGCTACCATTCCACTCTGTAAATAGATTTTAAAATTTCAATGTAATTTTAATATTATTTTTGCTTATTTCATTATTGTTATTATTGGTTTACTTTTTAGTAGTATTGCATTGTCTGAGGATGACTCATGTTAGTAACTATCTACAGTAAAAAAGATTAAAAAAACAAAAAAAACAAGCAAGAAACAAACAAAAATCATTTTATACACTGGGCCTTCAGAGTCCTCTGAAACTACACCTGGCATGGCTTGTGTCCAAAAAATGAAAAAATCAAAACTTTGTCGTAGAGCTAAACCAAATACATCATTGGAAAGGCCTCAACCTGGAGAGTAACATATGTCAGTATGAAGATTCTGCATGGCTCCTGTTTTCAGCCATTCACTTTTTAACCTTGACCTCAGTGCATGTTTGAGGGCATATAACTCAGCAACTAAAGGGGGTACAGACATGGGACCAACTGTTATAGAGAGCTCTTGACCTCAACTATCATGTGAGTGTAGTCAACAGCTAGGGGTGCTGTCAGATATGGGTAAAATCTGGTTATGCAAGTGTGTTAACCATCCCCTTAAAGTCCACAGTGTACTCTCAATTCAGTATTTACAACTTCCAAATCAAGGAAAAACACTTATCTTTTTAAAAAACTACAATTCCCATGCAGCTCGATACATTTTATTTATTTTTTTATTTTATTTTATTTATTTGTCTATTTGAAGGGACAGGGCATATTAATAGACATTTCTGTAAATATAGTATGCTGAAGGAACAAACCTCAGTCTTATCTTAAAGCACCAATCAATAAACTACAACTAATTAAAATTGATATGTGTGTGAACAACAAGTAATAATGACATTGCTAAAATTAACATACAATTGACAAGACAACATAAGACAGCCTTACAATTAATATAGAACACAAGGGACAACACGACCTTCACAGCAAGCAAATAAACATGCAAGCAAGAAAGCAGTTAAAAACATGTATGTAGTTAGGACATAAGCAAGCCAACCCTCCATGCAGCATGCTGGTTAGACATCAGTCAGTCCCCTCTTGAGACCCCCCTTGTGATTTGATTTGTACATGTTCTAATCTTAAAGGAGTCATCACAATTTTCCCTGTTAATACGTGTATATTGGAGGTGGACCTCAGCTGAAACTTGCCTGAAATTTTGGAGGATGGAAATGGCTCCGTTTTTTCGTTTGGCCTCTTTGTTCAAACCACAAGGGTGCGCACTCAAAGCAAGTGAGATTTTGGGTGTGCTCTTATGGTTACGTAACCATAGGAGGCTATTTGCATAAGCCCGACCTCTCTACCACCCCACCCACCACCTGAATCAGCCTGCACCTGCCGCCATTACCAACAAAAAATGGCTAAACAACGCTCCGTTGTTGGTTGCCAGAATGAAGACAAAAGTATTTTCATCATCCCAGCATCGGCTGACCAAGCAACAAAGGAAAAGTGGATACATTTTATTTTCAACAACAATGTTCCCGTGCCTCTTCCTGCCGCCCTTCACGTCTGTCAAAATCATTTTTCGCCTGACAGTTTCTCGAATTTGGGACAGTACCAGGCGAATCTGGCCTCAACCCTGCGTTTGGAGAAAGGGGCAATTCCTACGATTCGAGACTCACCAGCAGTGCAATCGGTAAGTCTCGCCGCTTTGTGTAACACTTAACGTTATGTTTTACTGTGTACTTGACCCTGAAATGACAGTAGACAGCAGCTAACTGCTAATTGGGCTAACGCTAGATGCTAACGTCATTTACAAGGGAGTAACGTTAGTATAACCTGTGGACCTCATGTGATTTAGAAATGACCCCCACGTCTTTTGTTTTATATCTGCGGGGTGCGCTGTACTGTGGTATGGATGTTTGTAAATGGAGACCATGACGGGGGACCCCTGCGGAGACCCAGGTTCTCCGGCAGTATGCAGACACCAAGCTGCTGCTAGCCGCTAGATAACGCCGTTATCTAGGCTAACACCGAGCTGCTGCTACTCAGTTATCTAGCGGCTAGCGGCAGCTTGGTGCACCTCGGTGCAGCCGCTAGATAACTGAGTAACAGCAGCTCGGTGTTAGCCTAGATAACGGCATTATCTAGCGGCTAGCAGCAGCTCGGTGTCTGGGCACCTTGGTGCAGCTCTGTGCTCAGACACCGAGCTGCTGTAGCCGCTAGATAACGGAGAAACAGCAGCTCGGTGTTAGCCTAGATAACGGAGTTATTTAACGGCTACAGCAGCTCGGTGTCTGCATACTGCCAGTAGCTTCGGGGCCGACATCGGGCCACAGAGCGTCACGCTGCCCAGTTTTGGTTTCTTAGGGACTTACAGCCAGCTGAGCTGCTACCAAAACAAGGCGAGTGACTGTGTGTTGACCAATGGTTTTGAGTGACCATAAGAAACTAACGTTATCCGGGTGGATTTTGTGAAGAGCATTCACGTTTTACTGCCTCATCACTACAATTTCCTTACTGTTTACATGCGTTTGCGTTTGGATTTTATTACTGAAAAAAATACCAGGACGCAAACTTTTAATTTCTCTGACGTTTTCACATCATAAACCATGAACATCAATATTAAAACTTGAGTCTTAACATGTAAAACATGAGACTCATGCAGGCTGTCTGCTGAGTGAGAAATCAAGCTCTGCAGCTCCCCATCTGTCCTTCCTGCAGCCAATCAGCGCGTGCATCATTATCATAAATCCAATGAGCATCCGGACCAGTCAAAATCTCGCATCTACTCCCACGAGAGAAAGTCGCAGTATGGCAGGGGGGCAAAACAAGCTCAATGTTTGATTTTTTTTGGCAAATTAATTTTAATTATTTTTTTTAGGACAATTAAAGAGAGACAGGATATGTTAAAACACCAGGTGATGACTCCTTTAACAAAAGATCAGAGAGGAGGAGGAGCTAAGCCATGTATAATTTTGAACAGAAGACATATTTACATAATCATGTTTCCCAGTTCAGAAGGACATATTTCTTAAGGATTGTACAGTGGTGGTGTTGTTTTGGCTTTTTATCTAAGATTTTTATTGTCTGTTTATACAATAACTGCAGTGGCTTGAGTGTAGTGTAATTGGCTTGCGACCAGCTTGTTAAACAGTAATTCATGTGAGAAAGGATCATTGAGTACATGCACTGCTTGGCTGCTTCAGTTGACATAGAGTTGCGTATGAACCTGAAATTTACAAGACTTGCTTTGACCCGTTGACATACTTTTTTAACCTATGCCCTGAAATTAAGGTTGGAATCTAAAAAGATGCCAAGGTACTTAAATTCTTTTACCATCTGCAGTCGCTCTCCAGATATAAAAATATCCAGATCTACACAAGTGTCATTAGTATTTGTAAAGTACATGCCTACTGTTTTTGAAACATTTTATTGGAGACAGCACTGACTAAGCCATGTTGTCATTTTGACCATTATCTTTGTGAGCTTGGTCGCAACTTCTGCTTTCGTGGTGCCATGTACATACACCGCTGTATCATTGGCATACATCTGTACATGAGCATCAGAACACATAGATGGCCGGTCATTTATATACATACAAAACAAAAGAGGACCCAGTATGGATCCCTGTGGCAAGAGAAGGCCAACCCACTTTTTCATATAAAGTGCAGTGATGCGTGAGATACTGATCCCCGGTAATAAAGTGTAGGGCGCTATGAAAAACTGCATCCAGAGGTTTCAAGGTGGAGGATGAAGCATGCATATAAATGATATCACCAAAGTCAAAAACGGACATTACTGAAAATTGCACAATGGTCTTCCTGCTAGGTAAAGTAAAACAAGACTTATTTCTGTATAAAAAACAATCCTAGCTCGTATTTTTTTTGTGAGGTGATCCACATGGGTTTGAAAAGTGAGCTTAGTATCCAGCCAAATCCCCAAATATTTGTAAGATTCCACAGTTCCAATTAACTCACCATGCAGAGTTCGGATGCCAAGAGAGAGGTCATTCATTTTGGACCTTGAAAACCACATACGTTTTATTCTTGCCAGAGTTCAGGACAAGCTTGTGAGTGATAAGAGACAATTGGAAACAGTTAAAAACAGATTGCAGATTTGCAACAGCTGATTTAAGAGTGGGGCCAATACTGTATAAAATTGTGTCATCTGCATAATAATGGACATCACAAAGTGGTGAGGGGAGTATGATATTGTTGATATACAGAGTAAACAAAAGTGGGCCTAGGATGGACCCTTGTGGAACACCTTTACATAATGAGAGAGAGCTGGATCTAGTACCATCTGCAACAACAGCTTGTGTTCTTCCTGAGAGATAGTTAGCCAAGCAGCATAACTTTGAGATTGGGCGATAGTTATTCAAATCGCTTGGGCTACCACCTTTTAGTAGTGGAACGACCTGAGCAGCTTTCCACACTGCTGGAATTCTACCTGATGTAAATGTTAGATTGAAAATGTGGGCAAGCAGTGAAGCAATTATATGGGCACTCAGATGCAGGAGATATGGATCTAGATTGTCCTCTCCTTTTGATTTCTTGAGGTTAAGGTGAGTAAGTGCATTCAGGACTTCAGTTTGGCTTACGGGTCTGAGTGAGAAACTGCTGGTAGGAGGATAAGGAAAGGATGTAGGACCAGGGACAGGGTCAACTGGATTATTAGGCATATAGATCATATACATCATATAGATGTCCAGAGGCTATAAAGTGATGATTGAAGGCATCACACATTTCTAATTTGTTTGAAATGCAGGCATTTCCACTTCTTCTGTGCAGGGAGGGTGGAACTAAGCTTTGATTTTAGGGAATTTATAGTTTTCCAAAAACTGGCAGTATCACTTTGAGAGATTGCAAGAGAAGATAAATAATAATCAAATTTAGCCTTTCGCATCATGCTGATACATTTATTGTGCAGTTTCCTGAAGTGCAACCAATCAGGTGGGCTATTAGAGCATCTTGCTTTCGACCAGGCTAAATCTCTTAGTCGGAGAGCTTCAGTAATGTCTGAAGAGAACCAGGGATTAGGCTGATTTTTTATTCTAAAATTTTTGTAGGGGTCATATTTATCTGTGAGAGAATTAAAAACATTTGCAAAATACTCAAAAGCCAGCTCAGAGTTTGGAATGAGGCCAACCCTGTCTAGGCCTGCACGAGAAAAGTCATGTAAAAATGCCTGTTCATTAAAATCTTTAAAATTACACTTCCTGACAATGCGTCCACTAAATGTCTGACCTTTGACCATCCTTACACAAGCAGTGGGACAGTGATCGCTGATATCTTGTGCAAGGACTCCGCTGCACGGGTATTTAAGTGGTCTGTTTGTTAAAATGAGGTCGATCAGAGTGGATTTGGAGTCGTCTTTATAGTTTGGTCTAGTGGGAGAGGAGATTAGCTGGCATAAATTTAATTCTAGGCATAAGTCTTTCAGTCTAGAAGAACTTGCAGATAGGCTGATAAAAATTTTAACCTGATGAGGTTAATGGTCACTTGAGGGTCAGCTGAGACACAATGGCATGTTGTATTTTGGATGCAAGCGTGCGGCTACCGGACTTGTTTAAGTGAAGGCCATCAGGCGAAAACAGAGAGGAGTGGGACCAGAATGAATCTAAATTGTGAATGAAATGAATCCTGTGGGAGATGCACATAGACTGCAACCAGAGATCAAGAGAAAGAAGACGACTAAAGCATTCTGATCCATAGCACAGTGTTGGGATAGGGCCGGAGATGAATATGGTTTTCCCACCATTGATGAGGAGATCAAAAAGACCAATAAAATTGGCCTTCATAAACTCTGAGTGCCGGCGAGTGACGTCGCAAGTGCCAATATGGATTATTATTCTTGTGATGGACGATGGAAGTGAAGATAAGAGACTAGGAAGTTCACTGAGGATATCAACGGTTGTGACCCCGGGGATACAATGGGTGAACCGAATTTTCCTCACTAGCGAGTCACCAATAAGGAGAGCCGTAGGAGGAAACAGAGGAGTCGGGGTAGACCGCTTTGCCAGCGGTTTGAAGAGCAGGAGGAATTGAGACGCGGGGCCGGAGGAGTAGTGGAGTTGGAGGAGGATTGTATGATGCTCAATGCTGGTGATGGGGGGCGACTCTGTAAGCCTTGCGTTGGGGTGGGGGTTCTTCTGGGACAAGGAGTAAAATATGAATGTACTGAGCGACATCTGTGAGGGCCGACAGCGGGGGAGATGGGCGCTGCAGAGGGGCCGACAGGCTCCAGAGCCAGAGAGGACAGGGGGAGAGGGGGGCCCTGCTCCCCGAGGCTGGAGAACATGTTGAATGTGGACAACTTGCGGGCCTTAGATGGGTGGGGGCAGTTAAGGAGTTTTCCACCATGTCTGCCCCTGCCAGCAACAGCCCAGCCAGGGGAAGTGTTGCTTCCCAGAGGGATCTTCGGCTTGGCTCCCTCGTACTCCCAGCGGCCGTCAGCCTCGGGGGCATCTGTGGCAGTGACGGGGACAGTTTTGTCAAGTTCCTCAGTGGACATAGCAGTGGACGCTTTACTCAGGAGGACGACGGAGTCAGTTGAGACTGTTTCTGCTGTGGATGCAGTCGCAATAGCAAACATGGAGTCCAAGAGCTCTTCATCATCTCTGATCTGGTGTAAAACGGAGATTCTGCCTTCCAGCTCGGAGATGAGTTGTGATTTATGGAGACAGCCCTTGCATCCTGGTGAAGAGGTAAGTGAAGGCATGAATTGTTCAGGGGTGGAGGGCTCTGGGGTGTGAGAAAACACAGCTACGGCCGGTAAAGAGGTCTAGTGATATGGCGGGCAGTAACGACACAGTGAGTAACTCAATGGCTGCTGTTTAGCTTAATGGCTGCTCCCTCGATAAAGTATTCCATGCTGAGAAAAACTGTACAGTTAAAAGTTATGCATCTGCTCACTTTGTGTTACTGTGATGTATTTATGTGGCCGTAAAACAACTGAAGTTGATAATGCAAAATAGTAATAGCTCTGTTTCTACACAGGTGAGGTTTTTCAGATCCTATGGAGAATTACATATGGATTTCAGATTCTACCTAACGAGAGAGATGGCGAACCACCCATGAACCTGATCTCTGCCTTGACCCAAGGAGTTGGATCAAGATCACCTATTATCCACAGGAGCCCATCCATTCTTCTATCTCCATCACTTGAGCATCACACTGTGTGGTAGTACTATCCCGACAACGTTTTCCACTTGACTTGTGACTTAAAAAGTGCATTTGTCACAGTAAAGGATTAAAACTAAACTGAACAGTTTATAACAGAAGGAACAAAACTCAACTTCAATAAGACAACCAGTGGAACTCTGTTATTTTTTGTCAGGGACACTTTGATTCATCTTTGTATTATTTTCTGGTAATATTGTTACTTTGTGAAGCATTCAACTAACTATTTTAAAGGGTTAACATCTGAGTGCCAAGCTACAGACTAAGGATGGGCAAATAGTGCAAACTTCATAATCCAGCCCAGTCTCATTTGTTAGTAAATACTTAGGTGGAAAGTACTGCCTAGTTTCCCTGTAAGTTTTGGGGAAATTACCTAGTACTTTTAGACTAAGAACAGGCAAACAGTGCAAACCATATAATCCAGCCTGGTCTCTTTTGTTAGTATATACTTAGGTGGAAAGTACTGCCTAGTTTCCCTGTAAGTTTTGGGGAAATTACCTAGTACTTTCAGACTAAGGACAGGCAAACAGTGCAAACTTCACAATCCAGCGCGGTCTCTTTTGTTAGTATTTACTTAAGTGGAAAGTACTGTCTAGTTTCCCTGTAAGTTTTGGGGAAATTACCTAGTACTTTTAGACTAAGGACAGGCAAACAGTGCAAACTTCATTATCCAGCCCGGTCTCTTTTGTTAGTATATACCTAGGTGGAAAGTACTGCCTAGTTTTCCTGTAAGTTTTGGGGAAATTACCTTGTACTTTCAGACTCAGGACAGGCAAACAGTGCAAACTTCATAATACAGCCCGGTCTCTTTTGTTAGTATTTACTTAGGTGGAAATTACTGGCTAGTTTCCCTGTAAGTTTTGGTGAAAGTATGCTGTAGGTGTGAGAACAGCACCTACCATGTGGTTTCTGTGTAATTAAATAATAAAAACATTTTGTAACTTTGCATAACTCATTATTGTGTATTTTAAGTTATATGTCGGCTATATTATTACATGACTACAAGACTTCCATAGATGTGCACTTGAGAGATGTAAGTTTGCTTTGTACTCCAGCCTGCCCGTTAATTAGGCAATTCGCAGAATATGGACCCATTTCTTGACATATTCATATTCAAACTCATTCAATGAAATGTAAACAAAACATAAAATGTTAAAACCCTGGAGTGTGGGTGAAATTGCCTGATGACACATAGGCTACATAAAAGGTACTGAATCAACTACCATGAGCAAAGGGCAAAAGCATTTGTTTTTTACTGCACTTTATACAGATTCATATGAGGAAATTAAACCATATGTTTCGGGAAACTCACGGGAAAGTATGTGCTAAGTGACCGCGAGGGATACTCTAACTCCCGGAAAGTATGTGGTAAGTGACCACAAGGGATACTCTAACTCCCAGAAAATGTATGGTAAGTGACCGCGAGGGATACTCTAACTCCCGAGCAAGTATGTGGTAAGAGACCAGGAGGACTATGCTCTAACTCCCGGTTAAGTACATGTAAGTTCCCGAGAGTTATACACTAACTCCTGGGAAAGTGGGCGAGAGGTCTAAAACGCGGGTGACTTATGAAGTGTTACCGAAATTGTCTGTTTATAGTCGCGCAGACCTGGGAGAGTCCGAAAACCAGCAGGACAGTATAGGAGAAAGGTTGATAAACCTCGTTTCACAGCACCCTGTCCTTTTTGATAAATGACGGGATGATTTTATGAACAATGAATTAAAGGACAACGTCTGGCAGTCCAGCTTGGTGGCTGCGGTGAGAGTGATAACTGCTAAAGAAAGTTGATGTTGACGCTTGTTAAACGTTAGCTTGCTAGCTCGTTGCCGCTGCTGCTCCTACTCTCGTCCATGTTCATCTGCACCCGTTCACGCAGTGTGTAATTCTGCATCCGTACCATGCCTGTGTGTATGATTTGAGCGCGGAAAAGCGCTGTGAGAATATTCCGCAATTCCGTCCCGCATTTCGCGGCAGTGAGAATGAACCAAGTGCATTGCAGTGTGTAAAATCGGGGAAAAACAGTGACATCCAGTGGTCAAGACCCACTATTATATTAATAAAAGGCTTATTCTAACTATTTAAAAGCAAAACTATTTTAATAGTTAAATGATTATATTCTTTAAACACATTCATGAATATTATGTTTCATTTTTCTCTAGGTTTTTTTCTGTCAAGTGCCACGAAATACGTTGATTATTACACACTGGACCTTTAAATATGTATTTAAAACTAATATTTTGTATGTAACGTTACAATAGTCTGTTTAGTATGTTTAACTGTTTAACTTAGTTTGCCACATCTCAAAATGTGGTAAACTCTTGGAAATTTAGCTGCTGGTGGCTCACTCAGTAGTTTGATGTCAAGAATATTATGTTATTGACATTTTAGACTTGGGTACAGTGAGACATTGAATTTATATAGTGATTTTGCTGTTGTAAGCATTACAGTTGCTGCTCTAGAAATATATTTAAAATATTAATTTCTAATTCCATTCTGAATCTATTCTTTGTAGGAAATACTGATGTTACATAATTTATAATTTATTTTGTGGCGGCATTTATTAAATAAATGCTCGCTGAAATTCTCCACCATTACATATATGTACATTTTAATTTGATTATAAACAGTTTATTCAGGTGCCTACGTTTTTCACCATGAATACTGTAGGGTTTGATTAGCTCAGTATTAGCAAAAAGTGACGTTAAAAGGCCAGTGCGTAAAATGGGTTGAAAACTGTTGAAAACAGTGACATCAGTGGTCAAATTCTAGATTGCAGGGCTCACTCGCTCACCCCTCCCGTCGGGTAAATGACGGCAGCCTCGTAGGGACAAAAAGTCTTGCGCAGACACGAGTTTTTCAGGAGTAGGTCTATCTAGCGACGAGGTGAATGTTTATTTAGAAATCTAAACCATGTTATGATATTGTAATGAATCCCTCACGAGCAAGAGGCCAGAGTAGTGTTCAGGAAAAAGGCCCGTTTATTTGAGCATAACACACGTACTTAATACACACACATACTCGTTTACAGTACCTAGCAGGGACCCCCCTCCCCTCTCTGCTCCACCAATCTCCAGCCCGCACACTAGCTGTGTCCCAATTCAGGGTCTGCATCCTTCAAAGGACCCGGCCTATGCAGCCTCTGAAGGCTAGTCCTTGAGTCGTCAACCATTGTTAAATGGGATTGTCTAGCCTACGGAGGATTTCCTGGTTGCGTCACGACGTCATGACTCCTGCTGCCCATGCCCGGGAAAGACACAAACAACATAACAGACACGGAAACATAACGGACAGACAACTTAACAGACGACATGGAAACATAACAGACGACAATGATGGAGCCAGAGGTTGTGATGTTGGTTTTTTTTAGTATATTTTTTGTTGGAGGAAGAGGAGAGGCGGCTCCGGCGACAGCGACACCGGCGGCTCATTTATCTCCGGCTGGGAGAGAGCCGTGGCAAGGTAAACCTGTTATTTTAACCCACATTAATGTTCATGCATAGCTAGCATAGTTTGTGGTAATTAATATAACAGATAATAAACGGGTACTGTTAAGTGACAAACGCTAGCCATTTAAACTATAGATTGACATTTAAGTGTCATGTTATTTAACCATTACACTTGATACAGGGTTCGTACAGGTGCTTAAAATCTTTGAAAATGCTGTAATTTTAATGCTGTGTTTAGTTTAAATGCTTGAAAGGGCTTATAAAGTGCTTGAATTGAATAGTAAAATGTGTAGGAACCCTGTAAATATCCCTGACTTAATACAGTATTAAAATGTTGTGTCATTAAACATCAAAACCATATTGAGAATCCAAAGTGGATAGATGGACAAATAAAGCATTATTGATCTAAGCTATAACTTTAACTAGCATTGTCTTATTAACTAAAATTAAATAGCTATTGTTGCTTTAATCGTTTATGTTCTCCTGTTCTTATCCTCCTTTCCCCATCCAGACGAGCCAGATGTACTGCCGCCTTAATATGAATGTTCAGTTTCTACAATTATTTTTTGATGATCATGACACCAGGCGAAATTTCAGGCTGAGCAGAGAGTCCCTGGAAGTGCTGCTGGACCTTCTCCATCAGGAAAGACGACACGGATGGGGTGCCACAATAGAGACCTTGGTCTTTCTCTTCTGGCTGGCGAGTGGGACATCATACAGGGTGGTCTCAAGGATGTTTGGGATGCCTCGCTCCACTGTTCACCGCATCATCCACTGAGTTACTGAGGAGGTGGTGGTCATTCGCCACAGGGTCATCTACCTCCCCAAGACCGCTGACGACCTGACGGCAGTTACTCAGGGGTTTGCAGGGCTGGCAAGACACAGAGCTTTTTTTAAAAGCTGCTGGAGCAATCGACGGCTGCCATGTCAGGATCAAGCCACTAAGCGGCCCTGATGGTCAGTACTATAGGAATCGCAAACTGTTTGCGTCTATTATCCTGCAAGCAGTTTGTGACCATCAGGGCTGGTTCATTGACACGTACGTGGGCTGGCCGGGGTCGGGTGCATGACTCCAGGGTACTCTGGCACAGCCCACTGTACAGGCAGGCCATCTACCCTCCCCCAGGGTACTTCATCTTGGCAGACGGTAGGTACCCGTGCCTCCAACATCCACTCCCCCTCATCGCTCCCTACAAGCGGCCGGTACAAGGTGTGGGAGCCCAGCGCTTCAATAGCCATCATTCCAGGGCACGCTCCATCGTAGAGCGTGCCTTTGGGATAATGAAGATAAGGTTTAGGGCCATCTTCCTCCAAGCGCTGGAGGTGCAACACACCTTTGTGCCTCAGGTATGTCATTACACAACAGAATTATTGTTAAATGGTGAATACCAGTAAATTAATTAAAATTAAATTACAATTACATTAAATTAATCTTTTTTTCCTTCTTTTCTTCAGGTCATAACAGCATGTACCGTCCTGCACAACATCTGCCTGGGTGCTGGTGACATCATGGCCCCAGAGGATGAAATGCAGGATGAAATGCAGGACGACATGCTGGAGGACGAGGGGGAGAACG
This sequence comes from Epinephelus cyanopodus, assembly GCA_026686955.1. NCBI lineage: Eukaryota > Metazoa > Chordata > Actinopteri > Perciformes > Serranidae > Epinephelus > Epinephelus cyanopodus. Next base: position 4,252,095 of record CM048928.1, read on the forward strand.
GGTTGGAGGCAGTCAGTGGGGCTCCATGGCGGAACCAGCTGTCTGCCGAGGTGTCTGCCCTGGAGGAGGGTGTCCTTGACCATGATTACCTTTAGAGGGCAAGTAATTCCTATTTAAAGTGTTTTGTAAAGTTTTGTTAGTTGAGGTAGTTTGTGGTGGGATGTTTAAAAAGTTGTGCAGTAGTATTTTGTTTATTTTGTTCTTGCCTCTCTTTCAAACATTTTTAGTGACATGGCAGCCGTCGATTGCGTCAGCCCTGTAAACCCCGTTGATGGACGATGTGGTGGACATTGGAGACATGCATCCCCCACCCCCGACATGATGTCCCACTCACAGCCAGAAGACTCCAGGGTCTTTATTGTGGCATCTCATCCAATCTAGCAGCACCACCAGGGACTCCTGCTCAGCCAATAATCATACTGTAAATAAATGTTTTCTGAATGTTTTTTGGGTTTTCTTGTTATGTAACAGGTTAGTAATGTGTTTAATAATTTTCTTCTGATCATTTGTAAATAGTTACAATAGCTAGTACATGTTAAGAATGCCCACCTGTAAATAGCTAAAAATGTTCAGATTGTATCTTTGTAAATAGTTATGAGAAAAAAATAAATTGTGAAAAGTAGTTCAAAACTTTACTCTAGTTGTAAATAAGAAATGGAACAGATAATGATTACAAGACTTTAATGTGACTATATACAACATTTGAAAAAGATAATGGAACAACTATATAATATTTTTAATCAACAACTAACTATAACTATGTACAACATTTTAAATTAAGATTTGAAAACAAGAAACAGCAACACATAAAACTTAATTGAACAGGAAAAAAAGCTAAAAAAAAAAAAAAAAAAGCTAAAAAAAAATCACCGCCTCTCAACCATTCTCTCCAGTAAATTAAAAAGTCTGTCCATTCTCTCTCGGTTCTCTGTTTCCCTCCTCTCCTCGGCCTCCCTCTGCAACCTCATATCCTCTCTCATCAGCTCCAACATCAGCTCTCATCAGCTCCAACATCTCATCTTCTCTTTCCCTTCTTCTTTTCCGTGTCCCTGGATGAGGTTTTAGGACAGAGGCCTTCCATTGCCCCTCTTGTCCTAATACCTCATCCATGAGGACAAACCAGGGCCAGGTGGCAGCACTGGGCTTCCCGCCGACCCCCTGACCTGTCCCTGGATCTTTGCATTCCTAAGGCAGAGGAAATCAATCACAACAGCAGTATTTATTAGAAAAAGTCTTGAAAAGGAGGTTATCATGGACTCAAAAAGAGGTATGTTTGAGGTGCTCTATGGAGAGGGATTCATGTAGTGATAAAGAAACGAAGAAAAAACTCCAAGGCACTCTCCCAAAGCAGTTAAAATGCCTTTATTCTTAAGCCATGGTCATATAAACCTTAAAAACACAGTCCATCAACACGTTTCGGCATCAAGCCTTCATCAGGAAGTTAAACAGATTCAAGGAATAAAGAATAAAGGCATTTTAACTACTATGGCAGAGTGCCTTGGAGTTTTTCTACATTTCTTTATCAAAGTATTAACTTGGGTAAAACAAATGTAGTTTTCATATCATTATCCAAACCTGCACATACTTTATATTTTTTTTTAGGTTGTCCCACCTTTTTTTTTTTACCTGTTGAGGCTCCACTTTCCCCTCCAGGCCCATTTTTTGAAGGATTGTTCTAAACAAGAGAAAAGCATGGCAAAAGGTTAACTCACAAGATCACAAATGGTGACATCAGGACAGACATTAAACTCCCACCACCACCTAAAAACATTAACTTGTGATCTTAGGATTATATTTGTACTTTGTACAGGATTTGGGTTAATTTAAGTAACCTTTACATACAAATATGTGTAGAGTACAGATGGGCTATTTATTATTGCCTTAACAGGTACCTCCATCCGAGTGTGGTCGTATTTTTGGTCCCTGTGAAGAGGTGATTTTCACCCCTTAGTTTTATAAATTCCTCCGTTTGCTCCTTGCTACGACAAAATGAAATGTAAGACATATTTTCTATTATGTCAACAGGCAAAATGATATACATATATAGGCCTAATAATGACAATAACAATAATGCCCGTGACGTTAGCTCTAGGCTATATTCCATCCAAATGTTTGGTTTAGTTTAGCACAGTTTTACAGTCTAGAAATACACACACACAACTCACAACCTATCCTCTCATTAACTTTATTCACTGCGGTGCGTTTATGCACTTGATGTGAGGTATAAACATCCTACAATGTCTCCACAGTTACAATAAGATATAACAAGTCACCCTCTGAGCCTTCTAATTTGTATGAATTGGGACAGACTTTGCGCAACGTTGTGCAGCCTGTAAACAGAGCTCAGCTGTTTATTTAGCCTAGCAACATCTCTGGACTGTAGCAGCTGCAATGGACGACTTTGAACGCGATTTTGAAGAGTTTCTTGTAGCGGGCACAGATCCAGAGCCACACCTGTTTGAGCCGGAGCATACAGACGAGGATCTCCATGTGCTGCACAGAATGGGATTCACTGCTACCATCGTTGGGGAAGGAGGCAAAGCGCCGCAGAGAGTACATCACAAGGAGTGAAGTTGCGTCTTCTTTTCCTCGTAGATGACAGTTCGGGTTCATTCTCTCCTGTTGTGTGGTAAGTGTGGTCCATTCGCAAACTTTATAACTAAAAAGACTTTTCACTACTCTATCGACAAACTACTAACACTCTCTGCTTTCCTCCTCCTTCTTCCTTCCGCTGTCTTTGTTGGTTTATTTATACATGCGAAACGCGTTCTCTGGCTGGCTGGATTGTCCGCTCGGTTTGCTGTACATACGCCATCGCACGATGGCGATCTCTCTAAAGCATATATATATATATACATACGTATATATATGTGTATCTATATATATAAAAGCATAATTATAAGACTACGGAAACCAAACGAATTTTATTTTATAGCGATTATACACTTATATAAACATATTAATGGGTAGAATATTCAGATTAAGATTCAGATTTGATAATAAACCATGCCAAATATTACACACTGGCCCTTTAATAAGAATTATTAAACATAACTACTTTAATTATTCGTCCAGCGATATAATTTCATAGTCAGACTAATAAAACCACACCTCTTGTTGATCAGACAAGAATGTTTAACGCACTTTGGGGACATTTTTAATTATCAATTATCAATTCAAATAGAGTTCAAATAGCCAGGATCTTTGCACCCGTAAAGTGACTAAATGTAATCCTACAGAAAACCAAGACAACGACTTTATAGACAAACATTTATTCTGAACTACTGACACAGGAGACCAAGACGCAATACAACTAACAACAGACAAGACAATGAGTAAATGCAACTATGTGTGGAATTAAATGAATACAGCGATGCATAATGAATGAATGAATGAATGATCAGAGTGAACCAGATGAAGCAGTGAGCAATGGTGAGATAATTAGCAGAGGAAACTTTGACATGGACCTGTGAAAAGCACCATTCAACAGCTGAGAGGCCTGGGAAGCAAAAAGGGAAACATCTGAAAACTTAGGGAAAATCCTAGTTTTATCTAATGCTCCCTACCATACCGATTAAACTAAACATCAAACACCAGCACAGGAAAATTATGTTGTTTCATCTGAGTTGTTGCAGACCAGAAAGAAAAGGTTCTGGAGGGGGAAGAGGAAAAGGCAGCGCTGCTCCTTTTTGTGAACTGCTCTTGGTGCCGTCCTTCTCTTCTCCTCAGTAAAACTCCTGGAGCCTTTGGGTGCTTTTGGGCGTTCCTGAGCCCACATGGCAACCTTGGCTTGGGTGAGGGAGTCTGCCTTCTTTCAGTCCTGACCTTATTGGTCCAGGACACAGGAATTAGGCAGAGCATGTGGCATAAAGTTCTTTCTGTTGTGTTTCAGCATGTTTAGTTCTGCTCAGGATGCCATTAAATTGCCCGGCGGGCCACGCTGGATGGAGCCCAACGTGGCCCGCCGGCTTCTCAGAAGTCCTTCTTCAGTTCTTTGACTCTTAACTCTTATTTTTTGACTGCAAGACAGAAAGTCACTTCTCATCTTATAGTTGTTCCTCTGCACTGTGATTGGCCTTAACAGCGGTCTTCTCAGGCTGATGTCCAGTAGGAGCAGTTCACTGTCACTGGCGGGACCTTTCACTCCTCCCCTCCTGTACCTTCGCTAATTTAAAGTTTAATTTACTTGAATTGCTTCCTAGATGGTTAATGAAGCTTGAAACATTTCTAATGCTTCCATATTCATCAACGTGGCACTGTCTGCTATTGAATGGTACCAAACACACATTGTCTGTAACAGGATATTACCAACTTATAGATAAGTGGTCAACAGACAATACTAATTTAGATTTAGATGTTATACATGGAGATCATGTTATAACATCATAGATATGTGTATGTATATACACAAAAATAGAAAGAAAGGTGAAGCATAAAGTTACAATTCAACATGTGGTTTCCTGAAATTCATGTTTCTGTCTTTCCTCTTAAAAGACAACTGCAGGCAAAGGTGTTATCACATTAACATACAGTACACACAGTCGTCTGCACCATAGGGGACCCGCTGCCGAGTCTTCTTCTTCTTCCTGCATGACACCCAACATGTTAAATCCTAAAGTTACGTTTGAAACACCTTTCAGACCATGTGGCTGAGTCTGTCTCTGGAGTGACCCAGTGATTGGTCACTGATTTGTCTTTGATGTCAGAAGCTGAGTGAAAGTCCATTGGTGTGAATCCAGAATAAACAGGCTTGATCACCCTAGATAGATAGATTTACACCAATAGAACCTAAGATTTTTTGTGCCCCCCCCCCCCCCCCCCCCCCCCCCCCCCCCCCCCCCCCCCCCTTTTTTTTTAGTATTTTAATTTATCTAAAACTTTGTATTTATTTTTATTTCTTTATCTTTTTCGTGTGGTTATGTTGAGTATGGGTCACTTAATTGTTTTTAATTTATATTTAAAAAAAAAAAAAACATGCCGTCCAGCATTATGTCGCACCAATGCAAAATCGTCTGGCAGGGTATCAACCGCCACAAAAGGTTCCATCTGGCAGTGTTTTATTCCGCCGCAAAAGGTTCCATCCAACAGTGTTTCATGCCGCTGTGAAAGTTTCCATCCAGCATTGTAGGCTGCAGGAACCCACACCATCTGCCTCTGGCAGCACATTTCTGATGCTGTGCATTTCCGTCAGCATGGTATGATGGGAAGGAGTTGTGCAATGTGTTTTGGGTTTGATGGATTTGCACTGAATCTCACGTACAATTGATCTATTCCTTTAAAAAATATTTGCTGTAGGCGGTGGTCCCTTATATTAATGACTTACACAATTATACTCACACTTTCTAAATACAGGTTCTACACACTGCTACTGGTAACAAGGTTATCAACTTAGACAAAAAGGTATGCAATAACTAAAGTTTGTCCTTGACATCAAAATACATCCTACATCAAAGCCTTCTGTGTGTCTCCCAGCAGTTAAAGCTCCTCACCTCTCCTCTGGTTGTTTTGCTTGTGGTTCAGCTGCTGAGGCTGCCGTGTGCGCTGTGAACTGTGGTATCGCTTCAGGCGTCCAATTGGAAGTCCAGTTTACCTTGCTGAGGCGGTAATGTACCATCACCCTCCTTCCCTCCCTCTCCACACCCTGCCGCAGAGACCTGCTTGGTATTTTAGGCACACTCCCAAACAGTTTAATTCCTCTCAGACAGGTCTAATGCTTCAATCAATAGCCTTCATTTAAATTAATCCCCTGCCCTTTCTTGACTCACTAAAGTTGGCTGGATTAGATAGATTATGAGGGCTATCAAGATACACTCCTGGGCTACTTTTTGCAGCTATGCATTTTTTATGGAGGGCTTTACTGTTTGCAGTGTAAGATCAAAGATGTCATTATTTGATGATGATGTCTTACAGGTCTCATCCATTAAATGGAAACTAGGTCTGTGGCTTTAATTACACTGATAATATAAAATAATAGAGTTAGTGTGGAGTCAGAGGGGTATAGTCAAAATGGAACATTTGCACATTGATGGAGACAAAGCACATTCACACACTGCATTCTCCTGTGCTCCTCAATGCACAGGGATAGAGTTATTTACCCCTGATTGTCCAATCAAAGGCTCTTTGTCTTATTTTCATTAAGTGCCTCACCTATTAAACATGTTGATTAGGCTGGCAGGAGGACCTGGAGCTCTGTTATCGCTGAGAAACACTGGGGCTAATGTGTAAGAGGAATAGATATGTACAGACATGGACTGATTGTGTTGCTTCATTACTGCTCTAACTTTAGCTGACAGGCAGTCTGCAGTTCATGAAACTCATCAACAGACAATCAGAGAGCTGTGACAGGAGAACCAAGCGTCAGAAAATAATCTGAAGATGTTACATTCTGTTGTAGATTGTTAAAAGCACTTTCTTTTTCCTATTCTTTTTTATCCTCTTTTATCCCAGTTGGGAATACCCAGTCCCTCCATTGTTGGAATATGACTTTTTTTTTTTTTTTTTTTTTTTTTACATTTTATGCTACATTATGCTTCTACTGCCTGGTCTCAGACCTCCGAATAACTGCCCATATCTCCAGTATTAAAAGGCACTGAAAAAGACCTGTTGTGTTCTATGATAGTTTGGAACAGTATTTCAACTACTTTTGAGAACTTTGTAATCGGCAACAAATTAAATTATAATCTCAAACCAGTAATTTTGTATTTTCAAAATACACTACTCAAAAAAATTAAGGAAACACTTAATAGTCATATTATATCCCATTACAGTTAAACTTCAGCAATATCAATCTCTCCGTTTAGAAGGCACACGTGATTGTGAATCGGTTTCACCTGCTTTGGTGCAAATGAAAGTGACAACAGGTGCAATGGAGAGGCAAAAACAAGACAACCCTCAAAAAGGAAATGGTTATATGTGTGGTGGCCACAGACAACTGCTCTCCTTCCTGACTGACACTAGTTTTGTGTTCTGCTAGTGTCCTTGTCATTACTGGTAGCATAAGGCGATACCTGTAGCCCAGTCAGGTTGCACAGGTAGTCCAGCTCCTCCAGGATGGCACATCCATGCATGTGGTTGCCAAAATTTGTTGTGTCTCCCAGCACAGTCTCAAGAACACAAAGGGGATAACAGGAGACTGGCTGTTACATGAGGAGAGCTGGACAAGGCCGTAGAAGGGCATCAACCCAGCAGCAGGACCAGTATCTGCTCCTTTGGCAGTGCTCCTCCTGTTCCTCCTCTCACAGAGCTCTACAAAATGACCTCCAGCAGGCTATTTGTGTGCATGTTCCTGACCAAAAAGTCAGAAACAGACTCCATGAGGGTGGCATGAGGGCCTGACATCCTTTGGTGTGTCTGTGGTCTGGGGAGACATATCCTTTGAGGTCTCTTAGACCTCCATATTATAGCCAGCAGTACCCTGACTGCTGTTAGGTACCTGGATGAAATCCTCAGAGCAATTGTCAGACATTTTGCTGGTACAGTGGGCCCTGGGTTCCTCCTGGTGCGGGAAAATGACCAGCCTCATGTGATCAGAGTGTGTAGGCAGTTCCTGGATGCTCTCTTGTTCCCCTGACCTAAATCCAACTGAGCATCAATAGCATATAATGCATTGTTGCATCCAATACCGCCAAGTACCTCCACAGATTGTTCAGGAGGAGATCCCCCAAGACACAACCCACTGACTCATCAGGAGCATGCCTAAACGTTGTCAGGAGTGCATACAGGCTCACGGGGGCCATACACACTATTGAGTCATAGTTGCCATGATAAAATTCCCAGAAGTTGGATCAACGTGTGATTTCAAATTTTTACTTATTTACTGGTATTATTTTGAATCCACACCTCAGTGGCTTGATGATTTTGGTTCCTACTGACCGTTGTTAAGTCATTTTGTTCTCAACAAATTACAAAGTGTATATCAGTTAAGATTTTCAACTTGAATAATTCACTCATCAAGATCTGATGTGTGATTTAAATGCTCACTTAATTATTTTGTGCAGTATTCAAAATACTTTCTCAGTGATTTATAAAACATTAAGAAACAAGACCAGATCTAAACCTCATCACTCAGTCATGGACCGTGGATGTATGTGCGTTGGAGTTAGGGCCCCATTCATTCCCATTAAATTAACTCAGTGGCACATGACACAGACTTTCCAAATGTTATCAAGCCGAATAATATGTAGTTATAGTAGTAATAGTAATCTGTTTTGGTGTTATAGAAAATAACTTTGAAACCATGTTTTCACGAGCTTTAAGCAAATTATTTGAATACTTCTCCATCACTGCAGTTAATCCTTCAAATAACCAGAGAAGGGCTGCAGACAGGCACCTCCATGAGACATGATCTCACCACACATGCTCTGCTATATCTATACCTTTGAAACAAATATTTGTTTCACAGTTCAGATACAGGCACCGATAGACCCCAGGTGGTGCTCAAGCACCTGCCCTTCTGCCCTCTGTCGAGATAAGTGCCCTTTTTGTGAAACATATTTTCTTTTTCTTATAATAAGTTTGTAAATAATATGTAATTTTTTTGCACCATCACTTAAAAAAAAAAAAAAAAAAAAAAAAAGGGGGTAAGAGTTCTTTTTATCCATTAGTGCACGTGTCCTGCAAAATGTCTGGGCAAGGCACTGTCACAGTTCATGAACTGGTTACCTACAATGTTAACAAAACATGCAGTAATAACTCAGCCAACTGGAGATGAAGTAATGAGAAGAGTTTCGGCAGTTTCAGCTTAGCTAGCTTAGCTTCTCATTCAACCGAACGCTCCTCCGCCTCCTTAGAGCGGACTGTAAAGAATAGGTAACAGCCAACAGCAGCCAATATGAAGCTTCATTAACTAGTAACAGCACTCAGCAATTAGTGCTGAACAACTAGGAGCTTCAAAATATATGCTGCAACATGCTAAAACTAATGACAATTTAAGTGTCCCCGAATCTTAATAAACACATTAATTTAACCTAATAAAAATGGAACTTCCACAGACAATAGTGGGAGATTGTTTCTTGCATGATCCTGTTTAAATAGATCTAAAATGAGAACCATAAGAGCTTGAATATTCGGTGTTTTGGTAGCAGAAAGGTGAGGCTTCTGTCATTCCTATTATCACCTGTCATAACCTTGTGTTACCTTACCTTACAGGCTGTTCAGAAGTAATACTTTGCAATAATTATGCTGGTATTTCCCTGTGATGGCTGCAGGAAATTGCTGTTTGCTTAATTCTGTATGTATATGTATGTATGTATACATATATGTGTGTGTGTGTGTGTGTGTGTGTGTGTGTGTGTGTGTATATATCGTCCCGAATGCAGGCATATAGGTTTTTATGTTTGTGGAGTCAAAAAATGCGATCTTGGTCGCAAGATTAAGACATTTGCTCATGTTACTTTTAAAGGCACTAGCTCACTTCCTGTTGGATTTAGGTCAGGGGTGTCAGGGGTGCATGATTTGTAGGTCTTGATGAGATGAACAAGCCAGTTTTGGTTTGATCTGTGGTTTGAACATTCCTACGGGCTGCAGCGGCCATTTTAGTGTGTCTAGGTGGCGCGAAAATCGTCAGGAGGTTTTCACCACACTGAGCATGTCACCTTTAAGAGTCCATAAATTCCAAACCGTCTGAGTAATGACAAAGTTATTCAGATGCTTTGTTCAGCAGGGGGTGACCTGGCATGTGTGCGTGTTTGAAGCCTATATGATAAATGGTGTGGACAGATGTTTTTTGAGAAAGAGAATTTTTTAGGCAAAATCTTACTTTGAAAGGGCAAATAGCTCACTTCCTGTTGGGTTTAGGTCAGGGGTGTCAGTGCGGGATTTGTAGGTCTCAATGAGACGAACAAGTCAGTTTTGGTTTGACCTCCGGTGTTCTCATGGGTCTTGCTCATTGATAATACTGGTTCAAGGGAAGTCCAGAGAGGCTGTTCCTCTACACTTTTGTCATCTGCCAGCTGGCTAATGATGATTTCTTGCTCTGGTATTTTAAAGCCTTTCAGGGGTTCTTATTTTAATATGACTGGATAAAAGCTGGCCGACGAGGAGGAAGAGGTTGGAGGGAATCGGGCGGTCCTATCTGATCCCCCATCTCCAGGGGCAGACTGGCCATCTGGAGGTTCTGGAGAATCACAGAACGGCCGGTACTGCAGGACGGCCGGCGGCCGCCACGCAGTCACTGTTTTCTCTCTTTTTTTTGTCTTTTTTCTTTTTCTCCCTGATAATCTACTGTTCCACGTCCAGTCCGCTAGGTGGCAGCCTTTAAATTGGATGCCAGTCGGCCCATAGATATCTATGAGCTGGCCGGCCACCAATCAAATTGAAGAAGAAGGAAGCGCATATGTCACGCAAATCGAGCAGCCGTGTGCAGCAGGTGCAGATGGGAGGGACCGCGTGCAAGATAACAATATGGATACTGGTATTAATCCAAAAAAACGGAAAGAAAAGGGTGGCGATTAGAGAGTGAAGCCTCTATGAGTTATGATAAATCACAGTGTTAAGAGGCTGTAATTATACAGGTTAACTTGAATACTCGCTGAGAAATAAACAACACAGTCCAGATGTCTCTCTGCTGAACAATACAATGCAGGTGACTGCCTGAAACACAACAAGACATGGTATGAGACTCATACCATGTCTTGTTGTGTTTATTTCTCAGTGAGTATTCTACACTCTGCTCCTAACACAACATCTAGCCAACATTGGTGCTATTGTTATAATTTGGAAGGTATAGTATCGTGTTAAGATTTAAGTATTTTGACACCCCTGTTTGGGGCTGAGGAGTTTCCGCGCACCGGTTGTTGTGGGCTGGGCCGAGTCAAAGTCCAGGGCTGTTTTTCAGTCCCAGTCCGCCCCTGCCCATCTCACATCAAATCGTGGGGTTGTGCCAGAATGTAACTTTATAGAGCAATTATTAGTAGTATATAAAGTTCTTATAACATTACTTAAGTAGTGCTCAAAGCCAAATTATTCCAGTGAGTTAAAATTAAAAGTATGTTCAACAGAATCGAATGCTTTGTAGAAATCTAAAAAGAGGATGGAACTGTTTTCATTGATTAGTTCAGAGTAATCTAAAATATCTAGTATCTAGTGTTGTTTTTATATTTTAGAATTACTGTTCTGCTCTTACTATTCGACCATGATGCAGCTAGAGGTGAGTTGTCTTGTTGAACATGGACTGGCTGCCCCCAGTACGAGTGCGTGGAGCTCTCCATGTGTTTTGGTCCCGGAACCTGACAATACTCCTTATTTCTGCAATGATTACAGAAAAGTAAATTTGGTTACCAAACCTGATTATTTTCCGCTCCCTAGGATGGAGGATTGCATCGATCGAGTGGGCTCCGCCAAATTTAGACCTTGTGTGGCATTACACCCAGTAATCGCCTGGCTTGTCGCTAAACCTCCAGTGACCAACTCACATCTGGCTAGAAATCTGGTGAGGTCAGACATGTCTGAGTTTATCTGTGAGACAGTCTGAGGTTTGGTGCGCAGTGGTGGTTCACTCACCTTGAAGCCCTGGGATGGCTGAGGGACACCATCGTTCCCATGGCCTTGAGGCAAAGAGATGTAGGGGGTAATACCAGGGTCAGACATGTCAATACCATCAAATTCTGTTACAGAGACTGGAACACTTAATTGGTCTAAAAGGTTGTGCACTAAGCTGGTTTAAATCTTATCTCTCTGATCGTTTTCAGTTTGTTCACTTTCAAAATAAATCATCCTTATGCACTAGAGTTTGTTTTGGAGCTCCGCAAGGTTCTGTGCTCGGACCAATCCTATTCATTCTATATGCTTCCTTTAGGTAACGTCACTAGAAATCACTCTGTAAATTTCCATTGTTATGCGGATGATACACAGTTGTATTTATCTATGAAGCCAGAAGAAAGTAATCAATTTACTAAACTTCATAACTGCCTTAAAGACATAAAAACCTGGATGAGCACCAATTTCCTGATGTTAAATTCAGACAAAACTGAAGTTATTGTTCTTGGCCCCAAACAACTCAGAGACTCTTTCCCTGATGACATAATTTCTCTAGATGGCATTGCTCTGGCCTCTAGCACTACCGTAAGAAACCTCAGAGTAATATTTGATCAAGATTTGTCTTTTAATTCTCATTTAAAGCTGAAGAAAGGACGATACATAACTCCAATATTTTTAAAAAACAATGGGTGCAAGTTGCAGAATGATTAAAAAAAAAACTTGTGGGAAACAGCACTCACAAAAGATTCAAAAGTCAAAATGTATTAATTACGAGGGCAACACACGGTCAAACAATCAAACAAACGTTTCGGCCTAAGCCTTATTCAGTGTATCAAACCAATGTTTGTTTCATTTTGACTTTTGTGTCTTTTGTGAGTGCTGTTGCCCACAAGTTTTTTTTTAATTCTCATTTAAAACAAACCTCTTGGACTGCATTTTTTCAGTTGCATAATGTTGCGAAACTGACCTGAAAAGATGCAGAAAAAGGAAAAGCCTCTTGTATTTTATGCCATTTTGGGTTGTTATTATTTTACCTTTAATAAAAATTAACTGGTTAGATGCTGGTTAATGGGTGTCCGGCTATCAAAAGCTAAATTAACAGAAACCAACATTCCTGATGCACATCATCAATCAGAACTTTTGGCTCTTTTACAAAAAACATTGCTTGATCATAAGACCTTTGTAGTAATTATTACATCATGCAGGAAAAATACAGAAGAGAAATGGAAAGAAAAAAAAAAACAATGGTATGTGTAACAGGTGTGATTTAACCCAAATGGGATAGAGCAGAGAACCTTGGGTAGACAGACTGAAGGCCGGACATCTGAGCAGAACCATCAAGTAGATGGATGGATGGATGGATGGATGAATGGATGGATGCATGGATAGATAGATGGGTAGATAGATTTATTTTTCCCTGGAGGGAAATTAAAATGTCATAGCATCTCCTAAAAATTTGAAGACACAAGGACAAAAACATAAATCACAGAAACATATTTTATTTAATCTATTGCTATCTTTTTTTTTAACCTGTACCCCAACACACCACAGCAAAGAACAGAGTGCTGGCAACAACCAATTGGTAAAACATGTTAAGCATTTTACTGCCTACATGAAAAGACCTCAGCCTCCTCAAGAAGTACAGCCGGCTCAGGCTTTTGTAGACAGCTTCTGTGTTTGCTGACCACTCCAACCTTCTGTCCAGTACAACACCCATTTAGTTGTATTTGGGTGTTGTATCACATTCTCCACGTCGCTCTCATTTATGTGGACTGGAGAAGTTGGGGACTTATTCCTCCTATAGTCCACTACCAACTCCTTCGTTTCAGCCACACTGAGCTGCAGCTTGTCTTCCTTACTCCACCGAACAAAGCTGTCTATCAGGCCCCCTGTACTCCACATCATGTCCACCCTCCACACACCCGACATGGTCATCGGAAAATTTCTGGATGTGACATGAGTCTGTGTTGTAATTGAAGTCTGATGTGTAGGTGGTAAAGAGGAAAGGGGAGAGCACTGTTCCCTGGGGGGCTCCGATGTTACTCACCAGATGTTCAGACATGCAGCTCTGCAGACTCACAAACTTGCCCATCAAGTAATTTTCAATCCATGTGACCAGAGGATCCTCCACCTTCATGGTCTCCAGTTTGGTCTTTAATAGATCGGGCTGAATTGTGGTTAAGGCACTTGTGAAATTAAAAAAAACATGATCCTCACTGTGGTGTTGGGTCTGTCCAGAAAGGAGTAGGCCCTCTGAAGCATGTATATAATTGCGTCATCCACACTTACATTGGGCTGATACGCAAATTGTGCACAGCAATCGGGATGCTGGAGCAATCTTAAGGGTGACCAGGATGTAGAGCAGATGGGCGGAGCAGATTTTTTTGTTTTTATATATTTTTGTGGGCATTTTTGTCTTTATAGATAGGATAGTTAAGCGTGAAGGGGGGAGAGAGAGGGAATGACATGCAGCAAAGGGCCACAGGCTGGAGTTGAGCCTTATACATGGGGCGCCTGCTCTATCCACCAAGCCATCGACGCCCCAGATGGGCGGAGCAGATCTTGAGGGTGGCCGGGAGGCCGTCATGACAGGCAAAGCAGATCTGGAAGGCGGCCGGGAGGCCAACATGACAGGTGGAGCAGATCTGGGGCAGCTGGAACAGGAACTGGATCCTGCTGCAGCTCAACAGGTACGAGGACTTGAGGCTGCTGCAGCCCAGCAGGAGCAGGGGCTTGAGGGTGCGCGGCCCAGCAGGAGTGGGGGCTTGAGGGTGCTGCAGCCTAGCACGAGCAGGAGCAGGAGGTGACTGCAGCCCAGCACTAACGGGAGCTTGGAAGTGCTGCGGCTGGGCAGGAGCAGGAACTTGGTCAAGCTGCAGGCCAACAGAGGTGGCAGGATGTGACTGCAGTTCTGAAACTTGAGGCTGCTGCGGCTCAACTGGATTGGCAGGGGGCAGAGGCAGCTCTGAAAGCTGGGGCTGTTGCAGCACAGCATGAACAGAAACTTGAGAGTGCTGCAGCGACACAGGGACAGAACATGAGTGCTGCAACTTAGAACTGGCAGGTTTCGGCTTGGCCGCCAACTAGGTTCTGGTTGCAGAACCCAAATGCAGCACTCAGTGACAATTGGTAATGACCTTTATTTATACACAGAATAAACAGAAACTTGAGCTGACAAAGATATTCTGGTAATAGTTCATTCTTCGGGCTCAGAGCCCACACACAGTCTCTGGGTTCAGGGGCCAGGGAATGGACTGTGCTGAACTCAGAAGCGGGACCGAGAACAAGGTTGTGAGTTCTCGGACCCAAACAGTTCAGTCTGCTAGCAGGCAGCGGGAATGAAGAGGGGCTTGCTGATAGGTGTGGTTGAGAAGGGGAGGGATCCAGAACCAGAAGAGCAGTACAGCGAAACAGCACAGCCAAGGAGGGATGAGCAGCAGGGAAGTAAAGGCCAGGCGATGGATCAAGGAGCCTACAGGTAGTTGAAAGGAGGACACACACACACACACACACACACACACACACCGAAGGCAGTGTGTGGGGTCTCGCAGATAGTCTCTGAGCTGCAACAGGTGACTCACAAGCCGATGGGAACACTCATGCTGAAATGTCGTGGCAGGAAAACGCCACACATCCACAGGCAGATGGAAACCAGAGACACTGAGACAGAACTCATGGTTGGGGACAGAAGGCTGGTAAGTTTATCGGGAAACAGAAGATGTAGACAGGTCAGAGGCAGGCAGGGTCGACAGGTATGTGGATACAAGAACATTTAACAAGAAACCTTTATTTTGTAGGCCACATAATTTCTGTCGATACAACGAATTACATCATATGTTTTTAATATTTCCCCTCACTTGATTACTTGTGAGAAGGCCAAATATTGTTTTTATTTTATTTATTTATTTCAATCTAATCCTGTGTGCATTAACCAGTAACCACATACCTTATTGCATAGGTTACATAACATAATATCTTCATTGAGTATTGATTGGATCTAAATGACTTCCCTTCCGATTCTGCCTTGGTAAGGTTTCTCGTTAAGTGTCCCAGCAATGATGAATGATATACATGATATATGACAGAGGCTGGAATGAAGGGGTGGCAGGAGGGAAGGAGGAGGGAAGGAGGAGGGAAGGAGGAGGGAGGGATGGGGAGGGATGTATGGGGTGCCGTTTGTAAAGTGGCTCACGGTGAAAATAACATCAACATTTAGCTTTAAACAATGTTTAAAAAAGTGTTCTGAATTTTTTAACATCACCTTTTACCACATTTACAGCAATATTTGTTAACTTAGAAATATATTAAATAGTTAAATCTAAATATTAAATGTGGCACCTAAATGTTAAATCTAAATATTAAATCTAAATCTAAATGTTAAATCTAAATCTAAATGCTAAATCTAAATCTAAATATTAAATCTAAATCTAAATGTTAATTTAGACAAATGGCACCCCATAGGGATGGGGAGGGAGGCGAGGCCATCACTGAGCAGCAGATATGAAAGGACATCAGGTCTTTGCGAATGTTCAAGGAAGAATCTCATTCTGTAAGAGAGAGGGAATGCGAGAGATGGGAGAATGGAGTGCAGGCCGAGTTAGAGGATAAGAGATGTGCTGAGATTTTCTATTGCTGAGGCTGAGTCGCTTGTCTATAGTGCAACTCTTGTTCTCTCTCAGCAGCGAAGAGATGTGTTCTCGCCTCCTGTCTG
This sequence comes from Epinephelus cyanopodus, assembly GCA_026686955.1. Taxonomy (NCBI): domain Eukaryota; kingdom Metazoa; phylum Chordata; class Actinopteri; order Perciformes; family Serranidae; genus Epinephelus; species Epinephelus cyanopodus. The sequence continues at coordinate 4,268,281 of CM048928.1, forward strand.
AAACTACACTGTCTTTCTTCCATGCTGAGCAGCTGCACGCATTATCTTTTATTACTCCACAGTGGACATGCAAAGAGCAAAACCACTCAGTCTGCACCAATCCCAATTTTTCCGAAAGTATGTAAAATGTCAATTGCCAGTGTGTTCATGGAAAGATTTGTCTTTTTCACTCAGGGTTAAAATATTTTAGAGGTGAAATACTGAAAATGTTATCTCTGATTGCCAATAGGACTTGTCTTTGTGGTGAGTGGTTAAGTTTAAAGGCATTAACCAGTGTAATCTAAAGAAGCTGACAACGCCACCTCAGGGATTTCCCTTAAGGACTTGCATAACCTCAGACCAATAACTCAGAAGGCATCCAGGTTATTAATAATACTAAGAGAGAGTAGTGTGGTAATGTGGTTCCATCCATCAATAATTGATTAATAACAAGACTATTTATCAAGCACAAAACAAAACACATAAGCAATCACACATTCCAAACATTCATTAGAGAAGGGGAGGGGGATTATTCAAAACTGAGGTTTACCAGTGGGAAGGCGATTCCTCAAGTGACCTCTTCTGGTTGAGTGAATAAAGACTGTCCTATCTGTGTCCTCTCACAGAAGTCAAAGTATAAGCAGCAAGAAGCTGTCATAGCACTGTAAAACCTCTTGGGTCACGCTAAATGAGTTGGGGAGAATAGTGTGGTATGGCTGCAGGGACCATGGTTAGGAATCCATTTCTTTCCAACATTCAGCACTGGTTGCTTTTAACCATTGCCAGAAGCTTTCTAAAACATCAACCAAAAGGTTGAATTTAACCAAACCTTAACAATTGAGGTGGCAGATCAGGGTGCTATGGATTGTTATAATGGTCATGTATCATTCTGAGAGTCCCTGACAGACAACCTATTTTCTTATGTAGGAAGGAGGACTTGTTGGAATTGGTTTGTCTTCTTATTGAATTCCCTAATTTAATGCCAATCTAGGCATTACTTGTAATATTGCTGTGGCCCAAAAGCCCAGAAGAATAACTTTGCATAATTAGTGTCTGTACACGTGAGAAAATACAGATCACAGGTTAAGAAAATGGCAACTTCTGTGCAAGAAATATATGACCTACTGCAGCAGCTAGGAAAACTGCCCTTTAGCAAACCAGTTAGCAACAATAAGTATTCTTATTGATGAGTGAAGAAAGGCAATAGGTATCTCTTTTCTCAGTATCAAATAGGCTAAATTGTGAGGATCTCTGCTAAGCATCTGTTCGTCGTCATGAGGAAATTAAAGAGTGTCAGCTGGCCGTAGAGCCTAAGAGAGGGGGGTGAACAGATTAACATCAAAGTACCTCCAGCAGTCAGTATACATTGAATGGGGTTAACAGCAGATACTCATCTAATTAATCATAAAATGTGCAATTCTGCTACCTATCCATCGAGGATGCCTGTCTCTATATGAGAATGTGCACACTGGGGAGAAGTCTTTGGATCGGTAATCTGCTCACACAGCAGCTCATCCCCAGACGCTCTCACTGACCATTATCACACTTGTTAGCTTGTCACTTTGCTTGGAAAGGTTCAGTGCTAGGACAAGAAAAATAAACAGAGAAGAAATACAGCCTGAGGCGTGGATTTCATTCTCTCTAATCCAGTTTGTATTGAGAGTTCTAACATGCATGTGATGCCCAGTTCAGACCAAAGATTTGCGACAAGACAAAACTGTTTTAGAATGTTGCATAGAAAAGCTCCGGTTCTAAAACGTAAAGCACATCTCTTGTTTTTCTACAGCCAATCGGCTTGTAGTGAAGTCAAGTCAAGTCAAAATAACCACAGGTGGCACGTTTACTTGCTGCAGCAGGTGCTCTGTCCCTGCCAAGCTCCCTGTTTCCATCATCACATGGTGCCGGTATTGTACGGTGGGTTGCTGCTGCTGTTTACTGTGTGTATGCCCCACACACAACACATTCTCATTGACTCATTAATTGCCTACTGATTGACTAGTTATTTATATGGTTGTGTATTTACTATGAATACAGTCCATCTGATGCTTGTTTTGTTTCTGTTTTTCACCGTAACATCACCACTACAAATGCAACTGTAGCTAGTACCTCACTATCACTGTCCTCATTCATAATTTAAGAAGCTACAAATTATATTCAGCCACAAAGTAAGCCTGAAAAGCTGGAAATCAAAATGGAAATACAGAGAGTTGTTGCATAGAGATGATACACCGTTTAATGTAGTTGCATTGGTGACAACCGGCAGGTTTTTAGAGTGTTGCAGAACAACGCATTGCAAGTAGTTGCCTGTTTCAGCTTATCTTGTCATGACCCTTTACTAATGTTGCAACCATCAGAACTGGAGCAGCCACCGTATCTGCCTCTAAAATTACTACCACTACACTGATGGGAAATGTGTTGACACCGTATCACATTGATGTGCCTACACATTCATGTCAAATATATCCTGATCTATCATCCAATTTGTCTGTTTTACACAAAATAATTTTGCTTTTCATTGCCAATGTGGGGGTTTGAGGGCTGGTTAGGTTTAAAGCACCGCCCTGTTAGGTAGGGTCAGAGGTAGCTCCCCACCTTCATAAGGACAGGTGAGGGCAATTAGTGCCTCTTTGTCTGAGGCCTGGTAGATGTGTGACTGCTGTGTCTGTGCAGGTAAGGGAAATTTGGGGAGAAAGATGTGTTATATTGCCTATGGGAAATCTAATTAGGTTTCTTGTATATTTAGCTGTGGTGTGGCTGTGTGGCTGTGTCCTGAGTGAACCAGAGTATGCTCTGTAGCCCTGTGCCATAAAGGTATGTCTTAGTTAACTTTGAGTTTTATTAAACTATAGACAAATCACTAATAATATATTAATCTAACTCTTCAGGAAAAGATTCAGCTCTTCCCTCTCCCCTGTTTGAGCCAGAGTAGAGCCTTTCACCTATTGTTGCTTTTCAGTAGAGCAGGTAACAAACTAATATGGTAATGCAGGAGGGTTATGCTCTCCGAGGTATTTTGCTGTCAGCTGATATGAGCGATTTGTCATGTTTCCCTTTAGATCTAAGGCCAGCCTGCTGCTTGGCCTGAGCCGATTCACCAATGCTGTTGGCTAATGTGTCCACTGATTGTATAGTTGCGACAATTTGTAGATGGTTGAATATTGCCTGTTTTATACTGTTAAGAAGCCTGTTTTGGAGCGTTACTCAGACAGCCTACTGTTTTTTTTTAACCCTCTGTGAACTTGAACCACCTGAATCTCTGTATATTGGTTTTTCTTGTTTTCTTATGCAGTGGGATGACCTAAGGGGAGTAGTCTCGGGATATGCACCCCTCCTTGCATGCAGTGTGGTATGTTTGAATGCTAGTGGTCACCTAAGTGGTTTGCAGGTTTGTTTCTCCTTGCAGTGTAAGTTGTAGTGCTTGCAGTGATCACACTATGCACACGTGGTGGTTTCTACTGGGGATTGCCTATTTATCCGCAATCATTTAATCTCTTTGTGTTTCATTTTATTGTGAAGCTGTTTGCTATTTACTGACCAGCTGTTTTAACTCATTTATTAGTATTGTGAAATAAACTAATTTAGTCTGATTGTTTCTTTTTCTTTCTCAGGTTCTTTGCCAAGATAATGCACATTTAAAATAAATGTAATTGAGAACTGAATGCACGTCTCCTGCTCTTCTTGAACCCTTAGAAATTTATTGGGTCAACACTCAGTGCTCAAATGGACAGAGTGTCTTTACACAAGTCCTAAGCACCAACTACCTGTTTGACATCACACCAAGGAGAGATTGGGGTTTCCTAGTCTTTGCATTGCACGTTTTTGGTTCATGGTTAAATTACACTACCCTCCTTGGACAAATTGCCATGAATTTGGTTCAGACATGCATGTTCTTAGGATGAACTGTAATTATATTGGTGATCCTCTGACTTTTACACTAATGCTTTTATCAGGTCAAATTTTTAAGTTTGGTTTATGACCAATGCCTGCTAAACTATTGCCATTTCAAGCTGCCTCAGCTGTGCTTTGTCTAAAGCTGGGGTAGGCAGTTTTATTTTAGCATCATGGGGCAAAAATACTATTATAACCTAACATATTGTGATGCAAGTGGTTTGAGGGAAAAGTAGACTTCTGCACATTTTCTGGCTTCAGAAAATCAAGCCTGTGATAGGAGACTTGGGCACATCAGAGATTATTTCTGAGGGATGGCGCTCCTATTGGCTGTTTTATGAATGCAGATGTGCTTGCAAGTCCCTATACAACATCTACCATGTCTGTCTGGTGTGAGTAGCAGGTGGCACCTTGTATGGTAGCCTCGGCAACCAGTGTTTAGATGTGTGTGTGAATGGGTGAATATGACTCATAGTGTAAAAAGTGCTTTGAGGACGGATGACTAGAAAGGCACTGTGCAAATGCAAGTCCATAATGAGACACAGGTGAAAGCAATCAGACAATCTGAGTGGTGGGAAACTTGACAGGAATGGGGAGACAAACAACAGACTTTGAAAAAAAAAACAGGAAACAGAACATCACATTCAAACCCTGACACACACATTACTATTTTGCTACAGACATTTACCTACCAGTGTGATGGATAGCCTTAGGAGATTTACCTGCCAAACAGAAAATCTACCCACATTTGGGGATTTATTTATTTATTTATTTTTTTGTCCATAGCTGTACACTCATCAGCTACTTTACAAGGTACACATGTTCAACTGCTTGCAAACGCAAATAGTTAATTAGCTAATTATGTGGCAGCAACTCAGTGCATTTAGACATGTAGACATGGTCGAGATGACCTGCTGAAGTTCAAACAGAGCATCAGAATGGGGAAGAAAGGTGATTTAAGTGATTTTGAGCATGGCATGGTTGTTGGTGCCAGATGGGCTCATCAGAATATTTCGGAAACTGCTAATCTACTGGGATACTGGGATTTTCGCATTCAGTCATCTCTAGTGTTCACAGAGGATGGTCCTGAAAGAGAAAATATCCAGTAAGCAGCAGTTCTCTGGGCAAAAATGCCTTGTTGATGCCAGAGGTCAGAGAAGAATGGCCAGACTGGTTCAAGATGATAGAAAGGCAACAGTAACTCAAATAATCACTACACACCGAGACCCACTCCTGTCAGCTAAGAACAGGAAACTGAGGCTATAGTTCACACGGGCTCACCAAAATTGGACAAAACAAACAACAACAAAAAAAAAACGTTGCCTGGTCTGATGAGTCTGGATTTCTGCTGCAACATTCAGATGGTAGGTAGAATTTAGAATTTGGCGTAAACAACATAAAGGCATGGATCCATCCTGCCTTGTATCACAGCCTGCCTGACCATTCCTTTGATGACCACAGTGTACCCATTTTCTGATGGTTACTTTCAGCAGGATAACATGCCATGTCCAAAGCTCAAATCATCTCAAAACTGGTTTCTTGAACATGACATTGAGTTCACTGTACTCCAGTAACCTCCACAGTCACCAGATCTAAATCCAATAGAGCACCTTTGGATTGTGGTGGAACTGGAGATTCCCATCATGGATGTACAGCCAAAAAATCTGCAGCAATTGCGTGATGCTATCATGTCAATATGGACCAAAACATCTGAGGAATGTTTCCAGCACCTTGTTGAATCTATGCCACTAAGAGGACCAGCAACCAGTGAGTGTCCAGGAGCTTGCCTTAACTCACAAGTTAACTCTGATTTGTGAGTTTAGGCAAGTTTCCATCCACATGGGGTACCCAGTAGTTCAGTGGATATAGCAGGTGCTGCATGTACAAAGGTAGTGTCCTTGCCACAGTGGCTGTGGATTCAATTCCAGCCCATAGCCCTCTGCTGCATATCATTTCCCCTCCCTCCCTCCCTCCCTCCCTCACAACCAGAACCATCCTGGCAAAAAGCCCTTCCACATTTGTTCAAATTTTAACCCAATTTCAAGAAAAGCATGAGAAGAAAATGGCTATTCATTCATGCTTCCATCAACTACAGTGTGAATATTAGGAGTTGGTCCAAGGAGAAACAGTAATTCTGCAGGCGGGTGCCATTAATCCATTGCAGAGGAAGAGGACACAGCAGAATGACATCATTAGATGAGCTCCAGTCAAACTCAAACAATTGAAAACCATGTGGAAAACATGATGGAAATATGTTTTTGTCATATTTCCAGGCTGAACTGTTTTCCATGTGATAGCTGATATGTACAGTCAGTGTGATATCATGCAAATACAGTAAGAGCTGGATATGAAGACAGAACTAAGTGGTAGACTGGCCTTGCCTTGAATCTCACGGCTCTTTTGTGCAATTTAAAGCTTGTGCTGATGGAAGGTATACAGCAGACAGGGCTGACTGATTTTGTTAGTTTTTTCTTAATACTCTCAGTCTGTCATCATGTAAAAACTGCAGTATAGCAGAGGATAATGAAAGAGAGCTGAGGTTGTTGGTGCGGTGCCAACACTGTGAGTAATGTAGCCTACCAGTCCAATATGTTGGTGATAATAGGACACACTGTGTGAGCCAGAAAGGCTGCATCCTATAACTAACCTTTTGTCCACACCGGGACTCACGTCACTGCTCACACACATGCAAAGACACACAAACACAGACAATAGGCTGAGGCTCAGAGTGCAGGATGATTAGAGGAGCCAACTGGACTCCACAGAGCTGAGTCAAGGTCAAATGAAAAAAACAAAGTGAGCCAGACCACCAACCTTTAACAGCTGTAGGCAACACAGGACTCCTTCTCACTGCTGGCACAAAATGAACTGCGCTACATTTTAAACAGAAATCCAGCATGAGAGAGTCAGATGTTATGGTTTTCTGTCTCAAGTAAATGTGTTTGAACAACATCCCACTTTGGGTCGTGCTATTGTTCTGAATATCAGCATGGCTGGAATTTGGCTGACAGCCAACCAGCGAATATGTTCTGCGACTGTGTGAAAGGAGATAACCCTCCACAAGGCCCCTAAAAACACAATCAAATGTTGAAAGAACAGAGCATATTTACCATGCCCTAGTAAACCTTAATACAAACCAACACTTTTCTGCTAAAGAGCTCAATGAATAAAGAAAAATAATCTTACCCTATTGAACAAGTTTGTTTTGGTCACACTCCCTCTTGACTTTAGCTGTTTACTTTCCTCACTTCTGTTTCTCTTCTTCATTTGTTCACATTTTCAGTTGAACTGCCAATCAGAGTGATTTCATTAGGTGATTCAACATTCAACATTTCAATTCAACATGCTGGTTCAGCAAAATAAAAAACGCTCACTGATGGCCCAACACTGACAACCAGCTGTGGACTAGGTGTGTTAAGGCCTTAATAGTGTAATAAACCAGCCCTGTCAGCTTAGTCAGAGGCCAAGGAACACTACAACTCAGTAGAAAGATCAGACAAACTTTATTTACTCAGAATATTTTAAAATGCATAGGCTACAAAGGTGGAGCACAGGAACTTAGGACTTTGACTATAGGCAGGTTTCAACTGTCACCGGCAAACCACTCAGGTAAACACTGCAACTATAGGCCTACATTGCGCACAGCAAGTATAACAACCACAAGGTTACAAAGTAAACCTGATACTCTGCAACACTTGGGGAAAAAACACACACACCAGTGAACAAGAGGCTACAAGCCAATAAAACACTTCAATATGGCCAGTACAAAATCCCCCATCAGCTATAAGTTTGACCCGCTGCTCCCCTTTAAAATGAGCTCATGTTAAAAACTAATACAAAGGAAACAGCACACAATTCAAATAACGGGGAAAAAAAAAACACTACTCAAACATAAATTGATGTAAAGCTTAAACCTAGCTCTCCCAGGCAACTGGACTGGGACAGGACTATTGCCAAGCAACACATAAACTATACTGCACACTTGCTACTTCCTGTACATGTTAGCACATGCCTGCTACTTTATATCATACATTTATCTGCATGTTACCATTTATTGTGCAACCAGTATGATAAGAGTCTGTTGACACTCACTTGGGTGGCATGTGTGATTCTGTTGAGTTAACAGTTTGATCAAACAGTAGGCCTATGCTGCAACATCAGCTAGTGTTAGGATCAGGATTCTGACGTGCTGACGTACTGGGGAATTGTCATTTCCGGTGTTTCTGTGATAGGGTCTCTGTGCTACTGTAGCAAACTCCGACCAGCTTGTTTCTGTTTTTAACATCTACTTCACGTCTTAACCCACATTTGTTCTGTTTAAGCACTTACAGTAAAGCTCTCGTCTTTAATGACTCTGTTGCTAATTTTAGCTGTTGTTTGCACGTTATTAGTGTAACCTATTTTTATAGACTTGCCTCTTAAAGTGATTTTGAGTTCCTGTTATAAGCTGTCACCACAGCATATGTCTTGAGCTCTTATTTTGAAGGCTTAACAGAGAGCAGAAGTGTTGTTACACAGTGTTGTTGCTGTGGAGTTTACTGTTGGGAAACTAACGGAATAAAGTGGTCCTTGTGTAAAACTGGAGCCTCCCTAATTGTTATTTTATAGTTTTACACAGTATAGGCAACATCTATAAACCCTCGGCTACATTAGCCTTGTAAGCTACATTAGCTTAATGTGGTAAGTGGAGGGTGGAAAAAGATTTGTTGCCAGACAGCGCCACCAGGGGAGTTGCGCCCCGGGAAATAGTTAGTTTTATCAATGCTGAAGGTCACACAAGGTTCGAAATTACCACAGGGCAAGAGACGGCTTATAGAAAATATACCAGTAATTTTATTTCCAAGGAAGAAGAAGAAGAACATGCAGCAAAACAATAGGGTCCTGGCAGCTTAGGCTTCAAGGAGAAGATGGAGAATAACTAGAAAATGCATTTCCTGTAGAACATGTGTGTGGATGCTGAATGCTGAAATGAATTCAAGACCATGGCTGAAAATGCAGAAAGTGCAGAAATATCAAACAAATTGCCACAAACACCTGAAAATCCTCACAGAGCTGAACGTTTTGACATTTGAATGGTTTCTGTAGCTGAAAGCATGTAGAAGTAGTGATTAATCAAAACATGTACAGAAGTACTGTAGGAGAAACAGTACTACTACAAATAGATGTAGAGTTAGCAGTAGTAGCAGTAGTTCAGACTTTAAATAGCATAAAAAGTAGAAAAAAATAAAGTATGAATGTCCTTATAGAACTGAACGTTGAATGGTTGTAGCTGAAGGTAGGCTATGCAAAAGTAGTAAATAATCAGAAAATGTACAAAAATAGTAGAAGCAGTAACACTTAGTAGTGGTAGAATACTGAAATAAAAGAAAATGCTGATAGTGCAAAAATATTAAATATATCGCCACAAATATCAGAAAATCCTTGCAGAGCTGAACGTTTTGATATTTGAATGGTTCCTGTAGCTGTAGGTATGTAGAAGTAGTGATCAATCAAAAGATGCACAAGTGTTGCATACTACACGTACAACAGTTACTGAGCATTATGTGTGATATAAAATGGAGGTTCTGCCCCTGTCATGTCTGCATTTAAACCTCTAAGCGCCAAAGTGGCAATATTGCGACAAGCAGCATTGCTGAATAAAACAGACCATAGCTCCAAATACTGCCAAATCTTGTTACTACTTTGTACCCCTAGGTGGCGAACACGTTCAGCTTCAATCCTGACATCATTTGTGGTGTGTTTCTATTCAAAAAGTTTGAGAAAAAAGAGTTTGAAACACGGAGGAAGGGGAAGAGCGTAGGGAGCAGAGTGAATGCAGTAGGTGAACGGAGTCAGAGAGCGGTGTGAGGGCAAGCAGATAGAGAGCAAAATACAGCAAAAACACACAAAATGCCTGAAGGAATTTCTCATTGTTGATGAAGCAGCCTTTACTTTAGTAACTTGCCGATTCTGATTCTGACGGGAAATATTTACCCTCTGATGACGACTGGTCACCGAGTGACAAAGTGACTGTGTGTCCGCACGTCTGTGCATCGCATGCACCATGACAGTCCACACAAAGCAGCGCATGACATCGATATTAACCAGACTTTACCTCACTGTGGTCGAGGTGGCAGAAATTAGATGAGGAGGGGACGTGTTGGAGGCAGAAGGGGTGGTAAAAGCAGGGCCGTAAACAGTGATGACGATGGCTGGGTTTACTTGAGAAATGAGGAAGTGGATCACAGGTGGATTATGGACTGTTGGCTATCGTGGAGACATGGATCTCACAAATGCTAAACTCACTGATTTATTTATATATCATTTGACCCTTATCACAAATGAAACCAACAGAGAAGCTAATCAGTTCTTATCCAGAGTACAGATAAAACCAAAATCCAGATTCAATGACTGATATTATGCCACTGTCCCTGAGATGAAAGCTTCATCGTGCATGGGGCTTGTAGAAAAGTCTGAGACTGAAGACCACTGGGCATCAGATTCCTGTCCCTTTTTTTGGGGGGGGATGAAACAACAAAAACAGCACAAAACAAAATCAATCTACTGTGTAAATATGTTCAAAATGCTGTTTTACTGAGATTTATGAAATCCAATATGGCCGCTGCCTAGTGACGCCACAATATGCAAATTGGGTTAGTTAATTTACTCCCATCACAAACTTTGGGTCATGATGAATAGTTTTCTCATTTACAGTATGCCTTTATCTCTCACCACTTTCAAGCCACAGCCTTTTGAAATGTTGAAATGAATATTTTCCTCAATAAATTCTGACACCTAAAGGGTTAAAATGGAGATTGTGCCCCTGTCATGACACGCACACACATCATGTTTCTGTGAGTTTGTGTCATAGCAGTTGCTATGGTAATTAACTAGGTGCACCTGGCAGAAGAGCAGAAAGACACACACAGAACACACATAAGAGAGCTGAATTAGTGGAGATCTCACTCCTCGAACAAATTCTTCCCATTCCCAAACCGTTGGTCCAATCATCAAAATAATGTGAGAGAGATACACTTCTCGTGAATGCATTTGTCATGTTTTATGTTTGTGGAGTCAAAAATGTGATCACGCGCGAGTTATGCCGGATTTCCACTGGATGCGTTACTGTCGCGGAACGGCAGCGCTGGTTATCTGCTGCGTGCTGTCCATCAATACCCACCAGCTGTGTTTGCTGTGCGGAGGGGTGCAGCTCGGCCGGAAGACATTTCAGTGCACTGCCATGATGAATATCTCCTCGTCCATGGTGTCAACGGGGTGAAATGACGTCTGAAAACCTCTGACCTGTTTACTTCAGGCCTGCCTCTGCCAATTATGATGTTTTCAAGGTGTAGTGCGGGGAAATATGATCCACCGTGAACACTGTGTATTTTATTTTGAAAATTAACCGGATGTTTTATTTTGTTTCTGTGCACGAGTTCCTGCCCCGCACGATCTGCTCTGGGCTGAATTGCTGCGTTGTGCTCTGGCGTCTGGCAAAAATAGAAGTCCTGCGTTTCTGTTGCGAAGGCCTCCGGACTGCCGGAGCTGAGACGGAGCCGGATCGCAGCACAGCCGCAGCCTGTAGAAACACACACATTGACTAGAATTGAATCCTATTGGCCCTGCTGCCGTGCCGGAGCACAGACACAACCAACATGCATCTGGTGGAAATAGGCCGTTACACATGTGGTGCCCCATTGCTGTTTTCCAGAAATTTCTCCTCTCAGTTTACATGGGAGCGAATGAGAAAAAAATCGCTGCTCCCTTCGCTTTGGAGCCACTGTGCAAAAATGTGTAAGTGTGTGAGATTCAGTGGGGTTATTGTTGCGACAAGGACAAAAAGTTTTTCTTAGTAATAATGTGTATATACAGTGAAAATTGTGGAAATTGTGGCCACTTGTTCGGGAGTTTTTGAATACTTCAAAGGTGGTCCACACTCTAGCTGATGATGTCATGTGCTCTAGCTGGCTCCAAAAACAGCATAAAACTAAAACTGTGAAAACTTAAAAACAGTGGAAGATATCAAAGAGCTGAGTTATAGTGGAATAGCTGAAGTTGTTGGGGCCCATTTAAAGTTTGAACGAAGTCTCTAGCTGAAAGTATGCCGAAACAGTAGCTCCTCCAAGTGGAGTGGGTTGAGTGGGAATGGGAAGATTTAGAGCAAAATCTAAAAATAAACTAGCAAAATTTAAATGACTTGGTTGGAGCTAACTGTTGTATAATGTATATTAAAATGCATTATACAGAATGTGCTCTGGTGGAGTTTTTATATTTGCTTTACTCCCCCTTCTTTTAGAAAAAGCTGCTCAACAGCTAACCTGAGACATGCCCCTGGATATTCCTTTGTGGCATGACTTCACTTTGTCAGAACCACATATTCTTCTTAGCCTGTAAAATTGACTTGGCAATCTTACCTTGCGGGGTGAGGATAATAAAATTTAGAAATAGTTTTCATTAGCGGGAATCTTATATATAGGAGTGGAAACATTTTTAAAACACATTTTTAAGGTTTCACAGTTGGAAAATTGAGTCTGAACTTTTCTCCTGATTACACTTTGTGGAATGAAAAATTAGTGTTCTATTATTAGTTCTATGATTTCTGCTCTGGGTAAGTCGTGTTGTTCACAGATCTCATCAATTATTGGCCTGATTGTGTGAGTATGGTGTTATTACTGATCACTGACCCAAACTACACAAATGAGACTTGAATTGTAAAAAACACAACACACATATCATCCACAGACTTCAGAAAGTCCCTGTTTTTCTGCTTAGACAGCAGAGCAGCAATCAGGGTTACAGTGTCTGTCTCAGTCATGCTAATCCACACTCAGTGATTCACTGTTGAGTGCAACAAGCAGCAAAACAATTCAGCTATACGTGTGTAAAATGAACCATTCTTCATTGATGTTGATTTATATAGTAGTAGATGAATAGTGTTGGGGGTAACGTGCAGTGATGGGCAAGCTACTTGGAAAATGTAGTAAGTTAAGCTACAAGTTACTCTTGATTAAATATAGCTTAGCTACAGCAAAAGCTACTCCAGAGAAATGTAGCAACCTACACTACAAGCTACACCGCAAAAGTAGCTAGCTACATTGACACTACTTTTAGCCCATTTTTTAAGTAAAATGTGCTTTTTGCAATCAATTAATGGAAGTATAGATAGATAGATAGATAGATAGATAGCCTTTTCTTTCCCCCACTACCCCCATGTTATTCATTTTCTACTAACAGCGAAGCAGCTATATATAACTTAGCTGTTGACAAAAAGTGCACTGACTTGTGTGCTGCAGTTGATTATGTAGCTTAAGCCTTTTCATCAGCTCACCTTAATACGCGTTTTTAGGTTTGTGCTTGATGTCTTCGAGGTTGAGAACAGCTTGTTTTTTGGCTTGCACAGTAAACACGTGAATACAAACTTTTTAGCCTTTGTGTTTGTTAGAGTCATAAACTTGTCCAGATACGGCCATGGAGAGGAATAATTATTGTTGTCCTCCTGGACGTCTGGAAATATCTGAGGATGCAAGTATTTCTGCCTCTGCCATTTTTCTGCCAAGTTTTCTCCCCTTGTTTAGCGTGTGGTCGGTCATTCATGTGTGTGTTTGGGGTGTTTTGACTCTGCTTCCTGCTTGGAGAGGCATGACCCGCCCTATCTTGCCTCTGATTGGGTAACCACAGTCGTAATATCTAAACCAACCAATCATCATGGGTTATCCCCCCCCCCCCCCCAAAACTTTATTCAGCAGTCTTCTCCTGGACACTTGTCAGTAGCGTGTAGCGCCCGTCGCTACAGGGTCTAAAAATAGCTACACTACAGAAAAAGCTACTTGGATCAAACGGAGCGGCGCTACCGTGTCGCTACGGAGAAATGTAGCTAACGCTAGTAGCGTCGCTACTTGTAGCGCGCTACTGCCCATCACTGGTAACGTGTTACAATTATATACTATGTTTTAGCAGTTAGCAGTCATTAAACTCATTACCAACAGAATTTCGGGTAGCTAATATTATTACATATACAATGTCACAGAGCGCGTTACCACCTAAAAACTGTTTATTGTTTTCATTTTTCATTCATTCACAGTCACCACACTGCTCCAGTTCTGCAAGTGGGCCACCAGCTGGTCCTGCCTGACCCTCCCTGTGTCCATATTTACAAAGGTCTTGGCTATTTAATGGTTCTTTATCATATTTTTCATTTTAATACAAAGTGGTAACCACTGCATGTTAGTGCATGAATGGGTCAGACCTGCACAGCACTGGATTTGAAATGAACTGTAATAAACTGAAGCTTCTGTGCTTTGATTACCTGCTGTGAAACACCATGACCCTCATCCATTTAAAATGAACATTAGTTCTTCTGAGCTCATTTTGGTCGAAGTTATGCAGAAGTAGTGTAATAAGTAATTTATTACTCCACACATGAGTAATATTGTAAAGTTGCTTATTACTTTCAGGTATTTAGTGATATGTAATATATTACATTTTGAACATAACGTGCCCAAGACTGTAGATGACCGAAGTCTATACAAATGTAGCCCTCTCTACTAGTTCTTAACTATTACATTTTAAAATACATTTGATATTTTCCATCCAATATCAACAACTTTGTCTCCAATTTACTGTTAAGGTTTTGAACCTAAAATTGTAATGATAGCACCAACAATAGCTTTGGGGATCTGAGTACGCAAATGAGTGCAATCACAATATCCAGACATGTATTCTTATTCATAAGGATGACACCCAAAACCTGGTTCTGAATTTGAACCAGTTCTAAATTTGTAAAAACGTGCAGTAATTTTAAGGCTGTTTCTTTTATTGGTGCTTGAAACTTCCAGATTAAGCAGGGTGCAGTTTATTAATTTGTTTATTTATTTATTCCATCTGAGTAATGATGACAGATGACAGGATAGATGAATGGTAGGGTCTGCTTTTTTTGTTGTTATTTTTGTTTGTTTGTTTTTTGGTGTTTTTTTTTTTTTTTTTGCCATATTGCAAGATGCTCACAACTCACTCTTGCAAACAGGACTCTGTTTTTTGACTGCCAGGCACAACTGGTGTCAAAACATTTTTTTAGAAGATTTTTCATTGACATTAATTTGTAATATTGCTGTACTCTATATCCCTGTACAGTGTCACTTTGGGGGAAAAAAAAACAAAAACAAACAAAAAACAAAACAAAAAACAAACAAACTAACTAACTAACTAACAAAAGAAAAAAAAAAGACCAATAAATTACACCAAATTTGGTACCAAGCAGGGATGTGCTCCAGACCTACCTAGCCGATTTTATGCAAATCCAACAACAGATAATAGTAATGATCTATTATCTCAGGACTAAATAGTTCGATTTGGCATGCATTAATGATTACATCTATTGTAGCTCCACCAATTTTTGGCAAGATGACAAATGTTCTTCGCTTTTCAATTGCTGTGATCACCCGGGTCTAAATTGATGTCGTGAGTGGACCCTGGTGTAATCGATGGCAAGTCTGGTTTTATTTATATTATCTGATTTTCAGGAATGTACATTGTTAATAACTCATCATATTTATAAAACCTGTTACTCTATGCATAAAGCTCACTCCCACTATGCTGTATTGATGCTAATAAAATGCAAGGGCTAAAATTAATATATTGTTGCTGTACAGATGAGAGATTATCCACTATACCACTGAAGTGCAAGCATTTACTCTAACTTTGATGAAATGACTGCATCACGATGTGAGACCATAACACCACCAAATGACCCTCCACTATGCAATCCATCCATTATTTCAAGCATAAATTATACCTTTATTTCTCACTTTCAACAGTTAATCAATGCAAGGAGATACAGGGACAAGCTGGGACAACATTTTACCACTGATTTCCCTGTGCACGCATTTTCACCGCACTACCAAAGCAGTGGAGAGAGGCAGTCTATCTCAGGTGAAGTGTCATTAAGGTTGGTAGCCATTTTTCATAATCCAGTCGAGCTCCAGAGATCAATACTTGTGTGTGTGTGTGTGTGTGTGTGTGTGTGTGTGTGTGTGTGTGTGTGTGTGTGTGAAGAGGGAATGGAGGCTGTTAGTGGCTCTCTAATGCAATTTAATGCAAGCTGACCACAGTAATGACCAGGAGAAATGGAAGCCAAACATTCCTGAGAATCAGAGGGCTATTTAATCCATCCACTATGAATTAAAGAGAAAAAGACACTCGATTCAGTCAACCACCGCTTTGGTTTAAAACCAGTTACATCAGGCTGAATCCCTTCCTTTGGAAAAGTACATCCATTTGGTACAGTACTATATGTTGTATTTCTATTTTATTGCATACTGCCCACTGTGAAACCCTTAAATAATTACCATAAGTAAAGCAGATCATGGCACATTATTTCAAACCCAACCATGTGCTTTTGTTGCCTAAACCTTGTGCAGTGTTGTACCAACATAACGCATTTATTTTGTATGCAAAGTGTATATTTCCTGTGAAAACAGAAGTGTTCTTCCAAATCAGATAATGCATGTAACAGACTTAAGTTGACGCAGAATCCCAGGACGTAAACAACCAATGCACCCAGGGTACCTTGCACATCTATGTCAACATGAAAAGTCAAAGACTAAACATCAATATGTGAAGAGGTCAGAGTAAGAATGTTTTGTTTTTTTATGTGTTTTACCTGTATATGTGGTTCACTAATGCAACACTGCATAAAACAAAAACTGCTCAAGGGAGAAGTTTTTTCTCATTGGCTTTCTACCAGAAAGTCTTTCTGACAAAAACTGTACAAGGGAGAAGTTTTCCTCCAGTAGCCAATAATCAAACAGGCCACCAGCCAATTCAGCCATGACATGCTGTTGTCACTTTCACCACAAGTCCCACTCCACTACAATCAAAAAAGCCTTGGGAGAAGATTCGCCCGGTTTTAGGAGAAGTTGGACCCAGTATTAGGTGAAGCTGCGCTCAACTACAAAACTACTCACTTTGTAACATTAGCCCCTTTAGCTGGAAATAGCCTACACTGTGCAATTTTGGGCTGTCCCAAATGGAAGATGACCACCATGCAAGAAACATGGCAATATCTTTGTTAGTGGTCTAATATCACTCAGTGATAGACGTTCAAGGATTGCCATTGTCACGGTCTTGTGATCAGAGACAGCCTGGAATAAAATGTGTCAGAAATTTGGGATGACCATTTCACTGTGCTGTTATGACCTATGTGCTACTAATAGAAATGCAGCATGAAGTGACACACTGGCTAAACCCAAACAAACAGACAGATAGCAACTAGTCATGGAAGCAAAATGATCAAAGTTATTCACTTCACCTACAAGCGGTTTTAATGGTTTGGCTGTATTGGTGTAGCCTGAAATTCAGTAGGTGCTGTCATCACACAGTGTGCAAGTTTATTCGATTCTTGTTGCACAGTGTAGCTGTACTAAACTTTTAACATTGCTAAAATCTGTTAATCTGTGAGTGGCTTAAGTCCGTTGACACTATAAAGTCAATCCAGGATCACGCAGTAAAAAAAACTTGAATTTGCAGCCAATTTTGTCAAAAATTTGTGATGAAAATTGCAGCATTTTTATGTGTTTTTTTTTTTGCGGGAAATTGCAGCAAATAACAAAAATTGTGGCTAATGACAAAAGGAGAAAAAAATGTGTGTTTTTTTAATTACTACCTCCAAAAAAATAAGTCATATAATCACTTGCTATAATAATCATACTGAATATTACAAAAATAGCCGCAAATGTTTTTTATAGTTCTCTTCTTTAGTTTTATTTAATTAGTTTCAAAACACGGGACTCCAATAATGTTGCAAAAAATCCTGACTGAATATTGTAGCTCTCAAACCACACAATGTGACTGTGAAACAACATGTAAGCTACATCCTCTGTAAACAAAACATTTTAATACATTCAACACATATTGAATGCATTTAAAAAGTGCAAACTCTTATGTCAATACAGAGCGTTTCTCCATACTGCAATGCCATTAGCACATTTGATGACGCGTCTGATGACGTTTCAAATGACGTTGCATGCTCAATGACTTCTGGTCAACCGGAACATGCTGAAAAATTGTAGGACTTTTGAAAAATTGCAAGCCCCCGCAAACCTTGCAGACTTTCGTTTAATTATTTTTATTATTGCGATTGCAAGAATATAGCTGAATATAGCTCTATATTGACTTGTTTTGGAAATAATTACACTGAATGATTCACTTTAGCTTAGGTAAGGTATCCATATGTTTTTAATCTACCTTTACCTTTTTAGACACTTCAGTATTATTAGGCACCAAATCAGATATATTGTAGCATTTAGAAAAAGAAAATATGACTTGAATGTTAACATAAACTGTTTATTTTCATTTAACATTAATGCTGGGCTTCTGCATGAAGGTGCATCTAACATCAATCCTGCATAAATGTTTTGTGCTAACAAGAAATAATACAAGCTGGTTGATGTCAGTCAGACATCTAATTAGGAATAGCAAGTAAAAGTGAAGCATTTTAAGAAAAAAATGTAGATTAATATCAGACTCGTTATAGTGTAGAACTCTACAGCCCAGTTCAGACCAAAGACTCGCGATGAAACTAACTTTTAGAATGTTGCAGAGGTGTGAACTAACCGTCTGAGCTCAACTCAAGCGGACTGATGGTGTCACCTGCAACTCCACTAGTCAAATCGCTGGTGGCTGGTTTTAGAATGTTTATACATCAAGTCGGCTTGTAGTGAAATCTGCTGGTCAAGTCAAAATGACCACAGATGGTGTTTCTTGCTGCATCAGGTGCTCATCCCTGCTGAGTCCTCTGTTTCCATCCTAATGTGTGCTGGTATCGGACGATGGGTTGCTGCTGCTGCTCGCTGTATGTGCTCTTGCCCCTCCACACACACATTCTCATTGACTCATAAATTGGTGCTGCCTACTTATATTATTGTGGTGTATTGATTATGAATACAGTCCATGTGATGTTCGTTTTGTTTGTTTGTCTCTGTTTCATCACTACTACAAATGCAACTGAAGCCAGTATCTCACTATTACTATCCTCATTCATATTTTAAGCTACAAATTACATTCAGTCATATAGTTATATTCATGTCTTAAAAGTGTTTTAAATCATTTATTCAAAAATTTCATAGACTGTGTAGTGTCATTGTGTATGTTATGAATGTTAAATGCAGGGATGTCATGTGGAAATTATACCACCTATCTCGTTAAAGGTGAAAAGTTTGTGTTTATAAACACAAGTAATTGCCAAATAGTTAAATTACATTTTGATATTTGAATGTATGTGTCTGCATTTGGCAAGATAATAATTTTAAAAATCTCTCTTAAATCCAGAGACTGAGTCACTCAGCAGATTCACTATAGTTACAATAATCTTCATATTCCTTCCTCAGTGGGCTTAGTTTTGCATGTTTCTATTGCAGCTCATGGTTTTGGAGAACCAGACCGGAACAAAGCTTTCCTATTACAGACAACCACACACCACAGTCCACAGCAGGACGGACACACCTGGCTGGTTGGACCGTTTCACTACAACTGTAATTTGCATGAATGGGTAGTAAATCTTTTCTGCTGACTGACTTCTACTGATTGCATTACCTTTCTCAGTCTTTACTGCACAAGTTGAATAACTGCCATCATGTCATGGTTCCATCTGACCATGTTGCCATAGCTCTTCTGAAGGAACCAACCTGAGACTGTCACAGTGCAGTAAGATGTAATGGTGTTACCAAATTTAAATACATCATATCACAAATGCTGGTTTAACTATGTATTGTACTGCATGTAAATGGTCATTTTCAGTGCCCTCTTTAAATCCTCTAAGCACCTGATTTGTGTGGCCAGTTAACAAGCCATGTGGACAATTCAAACTGGAACACACTTGCACTCAATAGGGCTGTCAAAAAAATTTGAAGTTCGAAATATATTCTAATATATATATTTTTTATAGGTTCAAACCTAAATTTGATAATTTGAATATCATTAATAATTAATTAATACTATTAATAATGTTGTACATCACTCAGGGCTGTTTCAAGACACTCTGGGGGCACCTTGGAGGCCCCCCCCACTTTTCTATAATACATCAATGATATTTCAATGGAATAAATTACTTATTGACTTATTCATACTTCATGGGGGGGGATCAAAATAAAATAAATAAATGAAATAAAAATCAACCAGCCACACTCCTCCTCTGACAAGTAAAGAACAGTCCCTAAAGTGCAGTGAGGTTTGTTACCTGCCACAAAGAGAAATGTGAACGGCTCATTTCTCCTCTGACACATCACATACCTGTGTGCTGCCACGGCTCGGCTGTTCAGGTATTTCTGGGCAGTCATGAGATCAACAAAGAGGAATTTATTGGACCTGGAGCCGGACTTCTCCGTTGTCGGTAAGGAATACGGCGCCTGCGACCCCCGTTCAACCCACAACCGGCAGGATTCGCCTTTTGTTTCTGCTGCTGTTTGAAATCTGTACTCGCACAGTGTGCTCCTGAATGATTTGTTTTGTTTGCGCAAAACTATTTTCAGTTGCAAATGCAAATAAAATGCTTACACCGTAGAGCTCTGTGGAAAACAAATCACTGTAGCATATATAAACAAATCTAACCTACAAATAAAAACAAATAAATAATAACTTTCACTGCTTAAAGTTACTCAATAGCTCAGCTAATACCTGAAATGTCACTGGATACAAACCACTGCAGCAGCATATTGAGTGCCAGGTGGCCAGCGCATGCTGTTATTGGACAGCGCATGGACACTCACCCTTTGGATTTTGAACTTATCCCACAGTAGTGGTACTGTGAGGTACCATAATACTACGGTACTCCAACAATGCTAGCGCGGATGGCAACCAATCATGTGGAACATGGTCTCAATTTGCGTGACGCATGAAAAGAGACAGAAATGCTGTGCAGTCCCGCACAATGCAGGACATCTGGTCACCCTACTAGCCACTCCCAAGCAGCACCTATTAGGGAGCCCCATTAGGGGGGATTCCGATGTGTTGTCATTGTTGCAGTGTCTATAGGGGTTCCATCATATTGTCATTGATATGGACCAATGTCAGCCATCTCTGGGGGCCCCCTTCCAGCTCGGGGCCCTGGGCAATTGCCTAGTTTGCCTGTCCGGTTGCGATGGCCCTGATATCACTGCGAATCCTGTTCGGGCGGAGATGGCTCGCGCACAAGCCGGACCAGAGAGGGACGCAGCGACGGAGGGAGAGGCGCCGACGGAGGAGCCCGCTGTGGGAACACCACCCACTGCACTGTCCGTGATGTGTGACCTGTTCAGGGAGACATATAGGGAGAGTGTTGCACCTGCTGCCTCCCTGCCTACCCTTTCTGAAGAAGAGAGGAAACGTCACCAGAATGAGACACCACTACGAGCTGACCAGGATCCACTCTTGTGGTGGGAAACTACGTACTGAAGTATCCAAACATTGCTCAGATAGTGAGGCAGAAGTTGGTCATGCCTGGCACTTCAGTGAGGTCAGAATGGGTGTTTTCATCCGAGTGTCATGTTCATATTGGGCCAGCAATAAGCATCTTATTTTTTGTGGGGCTTTTTGAAAAATAAAAAACTAATAATATTAATAAATTTGAATATTATTCTAACTCTACTAAATTAATTAATTAATTAATTCAATTTCATGGTGCTTTTGACAGCCCTAGCACTCTTCTATTTCTATTCAGTGTTCAATCATCACACTGCCATTTGCCTCACTGAGACAAATACTGATGTCATCATCAGGGGTGTTAAAAAAACTGTGTTGTCAATAATGATGTATTAATTAAATGTATCACACTTTCTGAACCACAGAAGAGTGATTAAAAGCAAAAACACAATGAAAAACACTTAATTCATGTCAACTCATTCTGTTAATGCAACCACACAGTGTATGCTTGGAGGTATAGGTACTTTCAGATATAGTTTTCACGGCACTGGAACATAAGGAGTAAACATGGGCTCATTAAACCACTGCAAAAACACATAATTTGGCCTGTCAAGACAGAGACAGACAAACAAAGATATTCACTTGATTTGACTGCCAACTCCTCACATGAATTCCATTGGGAAGGACTGTAGATTTTACAGTGTAGGAAGGGATTTACAACTTTACAGCCAGTAGAGGCAGGAAGATTACACTGACCAATAATTATTACACCAGACTGTATATGTAGCATGTGAGTGTTATATTAAGACAGACTTAAAAACCAAAAGAGCATATCCTCTTTAGTGTCCACACAACATAAGTTTTGATTCGATAATTCCAGTTTATTACAACTTGGATGTTGTTTTTTGCAGTTTTTATTTAATTTTGTCACTTCTGATAACATTTTATTCTCCAAAGTCATTGCTGAGATGTCAGCAAATGGTGACATTGCTGAAAAGAACTGGATTTACCATCTCACTATTGTACGCCTCCGCCAACCACTCAAGTTGCAGTTTACAACCATGTCAGTCCAGACTTGATATGTAGCCATGACAGTAGACAGTGATTACGGATATTGCTGCTAAGAAGCTATAAATTTAAATTCAAAACATGGATTCTTCACACACACCTTCATCCAGGCAGCACAGAAGATCTATACAATCCAAGGCTGTAAGTAGCTATGAGGCACCTGAGGTAAATACCTCGGTTACTATTTCCTGGGATTTTTTATAAACATATACATTTTACAAAAAAATATGAAAATCTAATTCATAGAAAGATCACAAATTATATTAACCACTACAGCCGACAATCAGGAGTTGTGTTTCGCATGTGCTGAGACCTAAATGAGAGGTAAGGAACGGACTACAAACATAGGCTACTCGCCAGTTCCCGCATCTGTCATGATAATAGTTTTGTTGAAACAAAAAGAAAACACTATTGTGAAGCAGCTGTATGTACTTGCCCAAGACAAATTTCAACTCGGGGGACAATAAAGTTTATCTCATCTCATCGTCATCTCACTGGCTAACATTAGCTAGTGTAATGTAACGAGAAGGAGATGTGTTGCACTGCGTGAGGCAAATGGTGGTCACACCAGATACTGACTGGTTTTCTGACTCCCACAGACCCCCAGATAAATCAAAAGTGCACATTTCAGGGTGGCTTTTTATTGTGGCCAGCCTATGCAATATTCATGCTGTCTAATCAGCATCGCGATATGCCACACCTGTGAGGTGTTATGAATTATCTCTGTAAGGGATAATGTATAATTGGTTGTTATGGATAAACCCCGACAGGATGTATGGAACCCAGATGCAAAGCCGAGGGGTTCCATACATCCTGAAGAGGTTTATTTCTCCGTAACAACCGACCAACTATACATTATCCTGCTTAGAACACGGCTTACGAGTGAAATAATTAATTTGAAACATAATGTTGATCAAAATACGACATAAACAAGAGATTAAGACGAAAGGAGAGCTGTGACACTGGGTCATGCAGGGTTGCTTTTCAGCCATGATGTTGATGAAGCCTCTCCTACAAGGAAAGCGTACTCAGGCGGTGGGATGCCTCTGGACACAGGAGGACCCACCTGGCCTTCCGAAAGGTAATACTGTTAGACAGCCTTTGTAAATAAGAATTTGTTCTCAAATGCTTACCTGGTTAAAATTGAGATGAAAAAAAAAAACAGTATTATTTGTCACATTTGCATTAACTGATCATTAGTCTGTCTGTCTGTCTGTCTGTCCTTTTTATGTACTTTCAGTGAGTTGAACCCTCTGGAGACAGGATCCAGCCAGCCCTCCAATAATAGCCTATATATCTATCTATATCTGAGAGTGCCAAAGGTAAGAAAAAATAAAGAATCCAGTCAACAACATTATGTGATTGTGTATTTGTGTAATTGCACAGTTTAAAACACTATTTATTTTACTTTTTATTCATAAATAAGTGCTCAAATTTTTTGGTTTGTACCTCACTAGTTTCATAACCCTGGTTACGGCCCTGATACAATCAGAACAATTTAAGGTGGACACCCAAGATTAGTGTCACTAATTTAGTATGTCACCAAATGTCTTGTCCACTGCTCCTGAGCGTTGGTGTTGAATAATGTCCAGAAAACTTTATGATGTTACAGTGAAGTTGACCTTTGTCCTTTTGGATATACCTTGCCGTACATCAAAATGCCATCAGAAAGACGTTGGACTCTTATGTCAGACAGACATTAAATTTTGGTTGGAATGAAAATCGTGTTGATATGATTTTAAACATCTAGTGATAAATTTCAAGATGTGTGGTTTTCTTCTAATGTCTTAAGACAAAATGTTGGTATTCTACTTGAAGATGATGTTGGTGTGAGATGTTTGAAAGAAGTCTGACTTCGGTTATTTAACAACACAACTTAAAACCAACAAAATATTAATGTCTTTTATCAGCTGTATTCTACATCAAATTGATGTTGGCATAAGACGTTGCTCCGACAATGAATTTTGGTCACTCAATGTCACAACCTAAATTCAACCAAATATCAATGTTGAAAGATGTTAGTGGCCAGCTGGATAAAATGTCATCACTTCACTATTTTGTCCTAATGCGACTTTAACCTTTGACCAACAAATGTAATCATTGTATAGTTGAGGCTAAGTGAGCGTGTGCCAAGTTTGCTCCTGGGGTAACACATACATGAGGAGTGGATAGATGTACAGACAACCTGAAAACACAATGCCTCCAGCTAACGCTGTGGCCAGTGCAGAGGTAAAAAAATTTGAAGGGTCAAGAAAAATGTAGTCGGACAACCAAGACAGGTTATCAACAAACCATCAGTTTATACAGATTATCTGAACCACCTTAAGTGGTTGAAGCAGAAGGTGGATCTGTAAACTGTGATGGTCACTGTTACTTTGATAAACCTGGAATTTTCTTTACAGCCTGTCTGATCAGCACACTGCTTGTGTTTCTTGTCCTGTCTGACTGACTTTTTCTGATCTCAGCAATTAACATGGTGTGTGTAATATTATCATTACAGATAGGAAGGTAGGCCAAAACTACAAAAAGACCCAAGTTGAAATAAACCAGTATAATCCTGAGATTTGGTTTGCTGACAATATAAAAATGTGGTTTTGAAGGGAAGCTATATTTGCAGCTATATCTACTGTCTTTTGTTCCTGCCTCTGTGTGTATTTACTAAGACATATTAGAAAGAACTAATGTCTGCTTCGCTGGCAAGAAATATGGATCTGTGGCCATCAGTAAGATTAAATACTGTCCAACACAGTTCATACAGAATAAAGAAGTTGGAGTAATAAGATCTGTATGTCCCTGAGGCATGTCAACCAGTGAAATACAGTATCCAGCCTCACAACTGATTCATCATTTATATTATACTCTTCCTGCAATTTTAAAGCTACATTTTCATCTCGAATTAGACAAAATGAAAAAAAAAAACATTGGAATGTGGGATCAAGTCCTCTGAAGTTACAATACAGTTTATGATTCTCAAATGCCATACAGTGCAATGTAAATCAAACTGTCTACAAATGTGGCTGATATTTAAAGATGACTGTAAGAGCTGTTCTGTATGATGTTGAAAATTACTTTAAAACCCTAATTTGAGCCTGAAAGTTATCTTATGATGCAGTCTCACTCTCTCTGGGTCGTATTGCTTGTTTTAGCAAGGAAGTGTGTTCAAATAGAAATGCATACAAATTACATAAATACAAAACATTTTGGTTTGTAAAATGTAATGTAAAACATGTCAGAAGCTTGACTTTACAGGATCTTATTAGCTCTGGTTATGGGAAGCTTCAGGATAGAATTCATTAATATCCTGAAGTGAAAAAGGCCTATTTGACAGCAACCCAGTCGCCAGAAAAACTGTTGGCATTGTGCATTTCTGCAAACCACGGATATATTACATTTGCACTATATAATGTAGCAAATACATTTATCCTTTATGTTTCAGCTGTGGTGAGCGTGTGGATAGGCTTAGGTACAAAAAACACCTTGATTATGGTTAGGAAAAGATCATGTTTTGGTCTAAAATACCCTCTTTTAGGGGCTCACTTCCTGCTGTAAAAGCAGCAATGTCTCTGTAAAAAGCAACAGATTGCTACAAAACACCCATATTAAGTACCTAAAACAGTGCAGGAAACACAGCAATGACCCGTTAAAATACAACCATTTTTGTTATTTGTTGGTTTCAGCAGTGATCTGCAGCTGGGCAGCTGTCTTGCCTCAGGAACATGTCATCCACCATCCCCTTGACCTCCAAATGACACAATCAGCTCATAACACTGATATGATACATATGAAACATACAAATGTAACATATCTGTAGTTTGCAGAGACGTACATTTTTGTCTGGTGACTGGGCTGTTCACAGCGCTTGACTCCGATCACACAGAAAGCGTTTGCAGGTTGCAAAATACAAGGCACACCGCATTGCCTTTGAATTGAATACCACTAGTAAAAAATGATAATAAGCGCTTGCTGCGGCTTTTTATTGTTGCCAGGCAACCACCCCATCACCAATTTACCCTACACTTTCCATGTAATCAACTTACCATTTATTTTTTATTATTTTTTTTTAATTTTATCTTATTTATTTGACAGTAATTAGTAGCTAGTTCCTACAATGGACAAGCAGAGGGTACTTGCTGTAGCTCTGGTTGTGGATGAGAGGCTATCAGAAAATAGTTCGTTGGGCACAGGGAAACAGAGATCTGTGTGGGTACATGAGACCCTAAAAAAGAGGATGGATGATGGGGAGTACCACTAGTTGGCCCAGGAGCTTTGCCTTCATGATGGCCATGGTCATGGTCCAGGCATATTTCAGGATGACTAGGGAGCAGTTTAACAACCTGTTGTCTATCATTTGGCCTAACATAACAAAAATGAATACTAACTACAGGGAGTCCACTACGTTTTTTCAAGACAAGAAGTTCAGAGCACTCCAGCAAAAATGCCAGGCACCAAGACAGCAAAAACACAAGGTCCGTAGCACTGCAAAAACGGCAGTGATCAGGACCGAAAAGAGTACTAGCTATGACTTCATTAGTTAAAAAGTCATTAAATACTTCTTCATAATTCCTCATCAAGGTACAAAACAACCTAACACAGATTTAAACTACTGTTTGACTGCTTCAGCAGGTGGTTCTCATGTGCCTGCACACAGCTGTACAGTTTAGCAGTGAGACTGGTTTAATATGGTTTTGTGTTAAGTAGCACTTCAAGTGCAGTCTCTGACTTTTGAGCTTACACTAGTCATCCTCAAAGGACACTTCCCTCTCCAAACAGACCTCTGCTGATATCACTGAGCTCTCCCACATGAGTATACTTTGAACACTTTGAGTTAATGATCATTCTAGAACAGATCATGAGGGATAAGTTCACTTTTAGGGATATGTTTTTAATTAAATGTGTAATGAGGTAAATAAATAATCGAGAGCAAGAGGTTTCCATAACAACAATTCAATTGAATGTATATACAATACACCTTTTGTGCAAAAAACATAGATTCAAAAGACATTGTAAGCTGATAACTTAAAGGCACACACACAAATATACATACATACATACACACACACACATATATATATGTAAGTATGTATGTATCTACTGTGTTATCATAACATTATTTTTGCTGAACAAAAGGAAAGAGTTGGTGGGTTAAACATACAGCAGATGGCAGATGTGCTTTTTTGCAGCTCACTTTGTGACACCCACCATCAGGCACAGCCAGCATTAATAACATGACCTCTTAACTGTGATGATGTATTAATCTTGAAAAGCAGGTGAAAGCGCTGCGGCCTGCCATTTTCTGTGAATGTTTAATAAGGGTGACCTTTAAATTTCTTTTTGAAGCAGAGAGAAATCACATTTGCATAAAAATATGTCCTCTTCCAAGAGCAGGAATCCAATAATTTGCATCTCTATTGACTGCCGTGGCAATTAAACAAATGTGCCACATAACTGCAATGACTTGATTAAAAACACACAGGAAGAGTGGTGGACTGTGTGCTTTCAGAAAACTATGCCCTCTACTGGTGAATGTAGCTGGTTTGGTGCCTGTCTCTTTTCTCCACACACAGAATACTACCATCTGTTTTTAGTACTTTTAGGATGCACTGCAGCTACAATGTGGATTCTGTATCTGTTGTAGTTACAGTATACAATGACTTCAAAATCATTCAATATTACTGAAAATCAAAAATAAAGCCCAGCCTTAATACTTAGAAATAAATGAATCCTGATTGTACATGTCTGTGTGCACAGAACTCAAACAGCACAACTCCAGAAACCAATAACTTATAAATCCATTGTTATATAAAAGATATCATCCAGTTAGTTGTATAAATTACATTTCTTGAAGACACAGGGGTTTCAAATAATATTAACACTGTACAGTGTCCAGTAAAATGTGGGTAGTTGTCAGTAAAAAAGCTCCTGGTGCTATCCGAAACCATCATGTGCCACAAAAGTCTGCATCCTGAACATTGTTCTTGCAGTAGACTGTGCTGTTGTTCTCCAGGGGGCAGTCTCGAAAGCCGATGCCCCCATTAGGGGTGTAAATAGGCTGAATGCGGAAATCTCCCTTGAGGAGTTGTTCGTTGTTAAGTGAGACTATCTGGAAGCTAGTCTCAGTCATTTCCAGGATGGAATTATCTTTCTTGGTGCCTGCCTCGCAATAGTCATCTTTTCTCCGACCCCGGTTGTATTTCCACTTGGTAGAGGACTTGGACCGGCTTTTTTTGTGCATGTGCCAGCAGAAGATGCTGAGGAGTGCCACCAGTACC
The DNA here is from genome assembly GCA_026686955.1 of Epinephelus cyanopodus. NCBI lineage: Eukaryota > Metazoa > Chordata > Actinopteri > Perciformes > Serranidae > Epinephelus > Epinephelus cyanopodus. The sequence goes on from CM048928.1 coordinate 4,296,855, forward strand.
ACAATCACAGCCCCGCCAATCAGCCCAGCCAGCAAGAAAGGCGAGCTGGGTTCCTGTTGTGTGGCCTGCTCAGGCCCCGACGGCCTTTTATTGTTGTCAGGACTGAAAGAGGCTGCTGTCGTCATGGCCTCAGTGCACACAGTATCATCTTTGGGACGGTAATTATTGAATGCATCCAAGGGAATGACACAGATCCGATAGGTGGACTTTGGCTCAAGATTAGCCAGTCGGATCCCTCGATGATCCCCACCCACTATCCTCTCCCTGACAGTGTCCCCTGTCAGACTTGGGCCCATCCTGGCCCAGGTCACCTTGTAGGCGGTGACTGGAAAGGCTGCCACCCAGCTGACGTGGATAGCAGAGCCATTTAGTAGGGCAAAGCTGACCTGCAAAGTCTCCCTCCTGGGGTCAAGAGGTTGCTTAGTCCTTAGCCCCGCCTCTCTGGTTGAGTAGGCAGGGAAGAGGGTGGGTAATGTGGAGACGGGATGTCTGGAGGAGGAGGAGGAAACATAGTGAGGGAATTGGGGGGAGTCTGTGGAAGATGACAGGGATGGGATCAGATCAATATCAGATGGTGAGGTAGGCAGACGTGCTGTCACTGTGCTCTGCGGGCATTGGACCAGCTCAGCACTCAGCTCTCTGATCACCATGCCCCGGAACTTTTCAGGTTTATGGCACATAAAGCCACGCACATTGAGGGAGGCAGGCAGGGATTTGAGCCACGACACAACCCATTTGATGCTACAGTCGCACAGCCAAAGATTGTTCCGAACAGTGAGCTGTCTGAGACTGACGAGATCGTCAAAAACCCCCTCTGCCAGCGACTGCAGCTGGTTGTTAGAAATATCCAGCCTCTCCAGCTTGTGCAACCCTGCAAATGCCCTGGCAGGGATTCTATTTATCTGATTTTCCTGAAAGTTTAATTTGACAAGCACGTCCCCAGGGAGGTATGGGGGAGGGTAAGTGAGTGAGTTGCGGGCCAGGGACAGCTCCCTCAGGGTGACCAGGTCTTGAAAGGTCCCTGGTGCGATCCCTTCATCTGTCAACAGGTTCCCATCCAACAGGAGGCGCTGCAGGCGAGTGACGTTCCTAAATGCTTCCTCTGCTATGACCGCAATCCTGTTCTCATCCAATCGCAACTCTTTCAGATCATCCGGAAGACCAATAGGCACACTGCTCAGGTGGTTTTTGGTGAGAAAGAGCATCTTTAAGCTAACTGCCTCACGGAAGGCCCCTTCCTCCACCCCCACAGTAGAAATGGAGTTATCATCTAAATGCAACTCCTCCAGCCAGAGAAGCTGAGCCAGAGCCGCTCTGGAGATGGTCTGAATGTTGTTCTCCTGCAGATGGAGAACCCTTACATTTTTGGGCAGGTTGATGGGGAACTCATCCAGCTGGTTGCCATACAGAAACACAGTTTCCACAGAAGTCACATGATGGAGCTCTAGGGGAAAACCAGCATTGTTGATTTGGTTGTTGTGGAGGTAAAGAGTCTTGTAACCCTCACCGATTCCCAGAGGCACTGAGGTCAGGCTCCGCTCATTGCAGTAAACAAAGGTGCGATCACAGCGGCACTCCTCAGGACAGTTGGAGGCCCGGGAGAACTGGAGGTGAAGGCCTAACAGTATAGGTATCCATGGCCGTATAAAGGAGGCCCAGTCCTTATTCCATAAACGCCACTGTATCTCCATTTCAAACAGATCAGACAAAAATACAAACACCAAATCAGAGGAAAAAAACTGATAAGAAATTAGGATGTGAACAATCCAACAGAACAGTCATTGGATTCTGGCTGTTTTCTTAATAACACAACCATGCCCTGGATGGTGCTGAAGAAGGTCTTGAGTAATCCCTTGGTAATTAGTTGTCCTAAGCCTCCCAACACAAGAGCAATGGTCTAATTAAGCACTATGATTCCTTTGCCAGCCACTGTCCATAATTGAGTTGGGAGACATTAGTGAAGTCCATCACATTTTCAACCTCTCTTCTGTTTTACCACCGGGTAGAGCTCTCTTCACGGCACTTGATGCTGACCGAGCCATGTACAGCACACTGGACTATTATCACTGGACGCCCTCGTCCTCGCTTCCCTTCCTTTCACGTCACACACTGCTGGCTCCACAACGATAAAGCTTCTCTCAGACTTGACATTTGGATCCAGAAACCTGTTGCAAAATAAGAATAATGGAAAAATCAGCTCTTTTTTCCTCCTAAAATATAGACCGAAGGAGTTCTTTTCCCTGTCTATCCCACTATTGGAAAAGCACTGTAAATTGGGAGAGCAGAGCAGTGTGCATACAAATGACTTAAGATTTGTTACATATTCCTCAGACACACAGCTAGTGGAAAAGGATATTTGAAAAGATACTGAGGGCAAAGGTGTGTGGAAATGCTGGGAAAAACAAATTTAAAAGTCTATGTGCAGATTAGTAACGTGAGCCCTAATCTAAAATGAAAACCCACGCTAAGCGGCTTCAAACTTTTTTTTTTCCTTCCTCGGTTGATAACCATGAACGTGAACACACTGACAAAAAGCGCATTTAAAAATCATCCAGATTCAAAGGATTAAAACAAGGCAGCTGAAAGAATTTTGTGAGCGATGAGGTGTGAGACGAGCTGGTGAAGAATACAACTGGCTCGCTGACGAGCACCATGAATGTGTTACCCTCTCCAGTCCTTTAGGACAGGGCCCTCAGCCTTAGGCTGAATTTATCAAGAGGTTAAAGAGGGGTGTGTGAGAGGATGTTACAGACACAGTATTACCACATAATTTGCTATAAAGTCAAATATGTGCTCATTTTGGTCAAACTAGACTTTGCATTCCTCTCTTCCCTTGATTCATTAAGCTGAGTTGTGGTGGAGGAAGAGAGGATGGTGATGAACGCAGCCTGTCAGCAGAGATAAGATGAGACAAATTTCTTGTAGGGGACAAAACTAAGATCGATGTGGGCTTCTTGCAACGAGGAAAGGTGCTGGTGTGCGCACAAGGTCATAAGATTTAAAAGAAGTGGAGAGATGTCCTACAGCATCGGTATTAGATGGCTCACGAACAAAAGCTTCATTATTTAGGTGAATTCAAGAAAAAAAAATCAATAAAAGTTCTTTGACTTCTGCACATGAGTTACAATCCAATACAGTCCCTGTTATGGAAGTGATGATAATGTATTATTAGTGTTAGTTAGCTGGTTGGTAGTGATGATTAATAAAATGGCACCAGGCAGCAGCAGCAGCCAATTGACAGATTGCATTGATTTGTGGCCAAGGCAGTTCAACAGTTATGTAATGTTCCTGGGGGGGGGGGGGGGGCAAACAAGGCATCAAACAGAGTCTCATTATTGTGACCCGACCCCACCGCGGTTCTTATCAGCAAGGTCTTGGGCATCCATCCTATGACACATATATTGCTTCTGCAAAAGTAGCCTTTATTAAGGAAGACAGCTTTTGTTGTTGAGCAGCACTGCCCCAGTCTGGAGAATAAACTGGCGGGTAGTTGGCGCAGTCCATGTTAAGAATAATCCATGAGGACCTGCCTATGTTTTTCAACACCTAATGAAAATGGAATGGATCTGACACTTATGGAAAAAGTGTACAGAGTTATTTCACTGGAGAAAATCTTACATTGGCGCAGGTTTTTCCTGTTTATTTCAGTTTATTAGCTACATTTATTTTGACGGGCAAGTAAGTTCATGTGAAAGGGAAATCTGAATATGTGGACATAGTAAATAAAAAATGAAATCCTAGTTTGAAAAAAAAGAGACTTAATTACCAAGCCATATTTGCATTCATTCTCCGTTTTCTTACCTTCAGGAAAGCACAAAGTCTTGCTGCTGCACATCCAGCCGGTCAGCTCGTATCCGCAGACTGCTGCGCTCAGACCGGGCACAAAGTCCGCATTATGTCCGCTGCGTCCGCCCCCAGCTCCCGCCGCGGCTTCGGACTCCTCTTACTTGGTTTTCTGCGGGTGGAGAACAGGAGCATTATGCTGAATGGGCAAGGTCCTGACTGAAACAGCCAGGAGGGAAGGAAGTTCAGGTCACCAGCGGTCTGCTTCGCATTGCCTCCCCCCCGCCCGCCTCCCTCAAACACACCGCCGACAGCCTGAGACTCCCGGCCGGCCGAGCTGCTCCGGAGCTGCCGGTGAAGTTCCTCCGCTGCCCTCAGAGGAGGAGAAGAGGACATGAAGCAGAGAGGAGAGGGCAGATAGAGGCTCCCAGCAGCCCGACCCCCGCCGCTCCGCCAAGAGCAACCCGAAATATGCAGTCCATAGCCTGGGTAAACTGTTCCAGAGACTGCCTGTTCCTTCCTGGACCTGGAGCCCAGACACTCACTATCTCTGTGAACCAACGCTCTCTCTCTCTGTCGCTCTCTCTCTCTCTCTCTCTCTTTGTCGCTCTCTCTCTCTCCATCTATCTCTCTCTGAGACACACACACACGCACACACTCACCCTTTCTCTCTCTCTCTCTCTCTCTCTCCTCCACAGCCTCCTCCCTCTCTCATTTCGTGGAGGTGTGTGTTAATCTGTCTTTTATTTTTCCAGTTTTTTTTTTAACTCAAGCGCTTCAAACAAAGATTTAAGACGTCAGAATTACGTATTGACATGTAGGCCTATGGTCACTTTTTTATAGGCTACAGGCTTGTACAGGCAGTATGATATTACAAGACAGCATGGCCATATTAACCCCTCAATACCAACACATGCTCCCCAAACCCAAGTCCCAGAAGCTGACCAGAATTACTGTGCTGAAACATCCTGCCCCAGGTTTGCTTGCTTTGTAATTTGTCATCATTTGATTAAAAAAAAAGACTTAACAGGACGTTCCCATTCCCAACTCATCAAAGAGCACTACTTTGTCAGTGATTCTGGAATTAGACAGAAATGCAAAGAGGCACCTTTTGCAGCAGTATGACAGGCAGTTTATAACGCTCCCTGGTGTATTGTACTGCTTCTGTATAAAACAACTGGCTATAACATAATACAGGGCTGGACATATGTACAGAATTTTTTATCTTGGTATTTTCAGGCTGAATTGTGATAATCTATGTATATTTCGGTATTTTCTGCAAAATGGGTTACAAGTTAATTTGCGAGTCAAAGCTGCATTTGAGATGTCACAAGCACTAGACTGTGCAAAGACAGGGATTTTAGTTTTCCTGTAGCCTAAATGAAAAAATTATATAAAGTAAATAGCAGGGCTGTAAATTAACTTGAATTAACAGAGTGGGGCTACAGAGGTTTACAAGTTTGCAGCACTGAAGACAAAACTATAAGTATAAAAGTATCAAGTAGGTTATGTTTGAAACTATAAAAAAAATCTTTGTGTGTGTGTGTGTGTGTGGGGGGGGGGGGGTTATTTATTAGGTTATTATACCTATTTATGCACATAGCATCAACAGAGAGGCCGCAGGAGGGATACGTCTATACATGTGTTATACATCTGTTTTGTAAACCCATCTGTCACCTGCATCCAGGTGCTGTCTCAGTGTCACACAATAGCCTACAACTACCAAGAAGAACGGCGATGCGCTATGATCCACCTCACACACAAACTTGCAAACACACACACCTGTCTGACACACCGTGAAGATGGCGGCAGCTGGTAGGACTGGGGCAACGGGAGCTCTCCTCGCGCTGTTAGTGTTTGATTTTATTTTAAATTTTTTAGATACGGGTCCTTCGTTAACATCAAAGGATACTCCTTGCAACCTCACAGCACACCGAGTCAATGTCGGGCAAACACGCTCTAATGCAAATATCAGCATAAGCGAAACGGCGAAATCCGAGGTAAAAATCAAAGGAACAATCTCATCATCATTACACTTTACCTGTTATTGTCTGGAGACGTACATCAGTGCCCGGGCATGAACACTGGAAATGCCTTCAGGGGAGGAGCAGTAGGCTATAGTTTGCGGCCCAGCAACAGGGCGTCCGTCCCTACTTCCAGGGGGCCCGAGCGGCTGTCACTTCCAGCAGGGCTACTGATCAAGCAGCTAACATTGCCAGCGGGCCTGCTAGCAGAGCAGATGTTGTCTCCGGTGGGTCTTTGTGGGCTTGCACCAACGACCGCTAGCCTAGCAGCTAGGCCCCCAACGACAACATCGGGGAGCAGTGGGCTTGTGCTGGGGGGCATAATTTCAAGTCACGCAAGAGGGGGTGGGGGGGCATATGCATTGAAACAGACAATATTACTTATGTATTAAATAACGTTGCGGAGCACTTTTTTTATTCCGACACCACACAGTCACGTCTACAGTACACGCATGAACACGAACACATGCTTGCTCAGATTAACCCCTCTGATCCCACTCTAACATTCACATACAACAGGCCAAACCTATTTATACATAAACGCACAGATGAGGCCACAGTGGAAGCTGGAGTAATTTCATCATTTTGTTTTTTCTGTTTACTTGAAAAAAATAAGATATCAACTTCTGTCTCTTCATTTTCCCAGATGCAGCCAGCGCAGGTGCCTGCTGTTAGCTCACGACGCTCACGCATGACGTATTGACAAACAATGCACTTGATAGGCACACTAATATCAAATCAAAATGCTGCAGTCAGTGGGAGTTTTTTATCAGCAGCAGTTGGTGAGAGTGAGTGAAGATGTGTGGTGACTTGGCTGTAAAAACACAGATAGGCTAAAACTTAGGCTTTTATTCATATAAAATAGTTTGTCAGAGTAAAGCCCTGCGCGGGACTGTTTTCTTCATCCTGCTCCTGCCCGCCCCCGCTGAATTTCTGACCATTACCGCCCGCAACCGCAACTTGTGTGTTACACTCCCGCCCGCTCCTGTAGAACTCTGAGAATTTATGCCCGCACAATAATAGAGATGCATTGATTTTGTGTCTTCTCCCGTCCTGGAAGAGAAAACACATCATTTTATAGGCTATTAATAAAGAGATTCATGGGGTTGTTTGTTTCATTTCCCTGGCCTGCATGTCTTTTGACGCACTGGTCAGGAATAGCGCTCCTATTTTGTTGTTTTCATTTAATTTTTAATGAAATAAAGGCTGTTTCATATTCTATTCTCCTCCTCTGTATTTATTTATTTTTCTACCTTTATATAATCACGCAGTAATTGAGGTTAAGGCAAGCCTGGCGCCAGGATGAAGTTACTGAGGGGGCGGTTAAAAATTACGAGGGGGCAAATCTTTATTATGCAACATAGGTTCACACAGTGGGTTATAAAGAGCGCGCAGCCGTGCGTAATAGTCACGCATAATGGCAGCTCGTCGCCAGTGAAACACAATAAACTGCACGTCTCCTTTAATGTTTGTCTCATGACAGATGGAGCTGACAGACAGACAGACAGCAGGTGAAGCAAGCGGCAAATTGGTATGAAAGCTGGTTCAGGGCATATTCGTCCATTTATGAATAAATATGGAGTGGAAACGCTCATGCATGTGCACCAAGTTCCTGTGTTGACATCCTGTCGCTAGGCTACAGCTTTTTCTTTTTCTTCTACTGTTTAATGCCGGTTGGCAAAAAGCGAATTGGCCCATTACCGCCACCAACTGGTGGAGTGTGGATCAAAATGACTATTACTATTTGCGTTGGGTCCCGCCGGGTCCCAATGCAGCCCTCTATGTCAGAGTACAAAAGTTACCCGGGCCATGGCCCCCCTGGCCCCCCGGTTCCGCGGTCTATGTGACCAGCTGGCATCCACATCGGACCTATGGGCCAGACGGCTGTCATCCCCGGCGGGTCTGCTGTCGGAGCGGCTGCCACCGTCTGTGGGGCTGCAAACATCTCTGGCTGGCCTGATAGCTGGGCGGCTATAATCATCTGCAGCCACGTCGGGCCTGCGAGCCAGGTGGCTGTCATCCCCAGCGAGTCTGCTGTCAGAGCAGCTGTCACCTCCTGTGGGGCTGCAAACATCTTCGGCTGGCCTGGTTGCCGGGTGGCTATCATCATCTGCAGCGGGGCTGCTATCTGACCAGTTGACATCCACGCCGGGGACCGCCGTGCCGACTGCTAACGTTAGCCCAGCAGCTGAGCGGCCTCCCCTACCATCAGCGGCCCTCAGTGGGGCTGCGCCGATGGCTAACGCACCACCAGTGTTTGTTGGGGAGCTAGCACCACCAGCAGCCCTCAGCGGGGCCGCGCTAACGGCTAATGTTAGCCTAGCAGCTGAGAGGCTATCCCTACCACCAGCGGCCCTCAGCGGGGCTGCACCGACGGCTAACGTTAGCCCAGCAGCTGAGAGGGGGCTAACACCATCAGCAGCTCTCCATAGGCCAGCACCAGGGCTGACCAGGAGGACCAGAAACCCCATCCTAAAGAAGTATTGGGCCACTAAAATCCTCAGGACACTGAACCATGCCAGGCTAGCCTGGGACCATAAACCTAAACCCAAAGGGCTACTTTTCGGTCACATAAACATCAGAAGCATGATCCCTAAACAGGAACAAATTGAACATTTATTGTGTGACTCTAATATCGACATATTAGGCATGTCTGAAACATGGCTCTCCAGTTCCTCGCCTGAAGCTGCTATATTATTACCAGGCTATACTGTGTTTAGACAGGATAGAAATGGCAGAGGTGGAGGTGTCCTACTTTACATTAAAAACTTGCTAAAGTGCACCCAGCTTATGGCACCTAATGACATGAAGATCGAACATGTCAGTGTTAAAGTGTCACTCTCTACTGAAATGTCTTTCATAATAATCTGTCTGTATCGTCCACCATCCGCAATGTCAGATTTTTATGACCAACTCAAACTCCTGTTGAACCATTTTTGCTCTGATAGTGAAATAATAGTGGTAGGGAATCTGAATGTCAACTGGGATGTAAAAAAAAGACAGGATCACCAAATTATGGATCACCACAATTTCACCCAGTTAATAGAGCAGCCTACCAAGTTAACAAATCACTCTAGAACAAGAATAGATTTATTATTTACAACTTGTCCTGATAGAGTCACAAAAACCGATAACCTCCTGACTGGCCTTGCAGATCACAATGCCATCCTCTTTACTAGGAAGCTCATAAAACAACCACATCGCTCCCTCTCAAAACCTGCAAATTCTACACCTCTCTATGATTTTATACCTAGAAGCCAACAGCATAATTTTGCTACAGTCCTCCACAATCACAACTGGTCTGATGTCTTGTCTTGTGTAGATGTAATCCCTGCTTGTCATCTGTTTAATCGGTCAGTCAAAGAGGTCATGGGGCATTTCACCTCTAGAGGGAGGTGTAAGAAAAAAAGGAGACACTCACTACCATGGGTAAATGAGGACTGTAGGAGGCTGATGTGCAGGAGAGATGAACTGTTAAAGCAATCACTAAAAACTGGCTTGGCTACTGACTGACTAAAATTTACCTCTATGCAAAACAAAGTAACTCAAACTTTGAGAAAGTCAAAAGCTGACTTCTTTCTGAAAATCATTGTAAATGCACATGGAGATGGAAAACTGGTTTGGCAGAATATTAATAAATTAACAGGACATCTGGGAAAAAAACTGATGCATCGAATATTCGGCCAATAAGTATCTTGATGATAATATCCAAAGTTGCCGAGAAATGGGTTAACAAGCAACTAATGAAACATCTCAACCTGGGTCATACATTACACCCCATGCAATTCGGTTTCCGCACCCATCACTCAACTGAGACGGCCATATGTGTGTTTTTAGAAAAGGTTAAAAGTCTGCTGGATAGGAACGCTCTTGTGGGGGCTGTTTTTCTTGATTTAAAAAAACCCCTTTGATTCTGTAAACCGTCAAATTTTACTATACACTGGTTTCCCTCATACTTATCCGAGAGGAAACATTATGTGACTGTTGACGGTGTTAAATCAGCCAGCCTTGAGTGCTGTGTCGGGGTTCCACAGGGGTCAGTCCTCGGGCCAATTGTATTTTCCTTATTTATTAATAACTTACCTAATCAATATCAGAATGTACACACCCTAATGTATGCAGATGATGTAGTGATCCTTAGGGAGGCAAAAACAATTTCCGAAGTTTCAACTTCCTTCACATGCGCCTTGTCTTGTATTCAAGAATGGCTAAATAAATCTTGCCTTCTGTTGAACACAAAAAAAACAGTCTGTATGATGTTCAGTAAACATCATCTATTTAGACATAACAAATTCGAACGTGTTATTAAACGGCGAGGAGCTTGGTATAGTAACTGAATTCAAATACCTTGGAGTCACTCTTGATCCCTGTTCAACATTCAAGAAGCATGTGAACAACCTCTCAAAAAAAAGTTAACTTAAAAGTTGGCGAAAAGGTAGTTTCTTGCAACCCTAGAATTAAGATAAAAGTATTCACAAACACTTCTGGTTGCTGATAAGTAGTGTTTAACTTTTGATTTTTCACACTAAAAATTAAAACCAAGCAACTGCAGCGCAAGCAGACAGATGCGCGACTCGGAGCAGCATGTCTCACTGACACCAGACTCAGAGCGCAGTGGACCAGTGGAAAATGTCACCATCAGCCTATTATTTTACATCAATAAAATCTATTTTATCATTATTTTGAGTCACATTGTTGAAAGAATTTAGTCGTCTGTGTTCAAGCAGGATAATAGGTCTCCATTCATTGCACGTCAGGCTTTCTATTTCCTTGTCGGAGATGTTTTCTTTTTTAATTACATGATAACTATACTCACTTAACTCACCAGTAAAGAATACCTTTGTCCATCTCAAATAACCTGTGGCAATAATAATATCCCTGTTCTCTGATTTACTGTGAAACTTTTTTAGGCAGTTCATGCAACAATCAGATCAGATGACTTCTTTACTCAGCCTAATGGGGCCGGCCTTTATTTGTCAACTGACCACAAACAACAGTTAAACAACTGTAAACGGACGGCATGATCAGTGTTGCGTTCAAGGCCCCCCCCCAAAAAAAAATTGGAGAAAAAAAAAGGCAGAATACTCTTTTTTTTTTTTCACAATCGAATCCCGTGCCATTGAACAAAGCTTTGAATTTTTTGGGTCAGCCCTAATTCGCACATGCAGGGGGCTAGCCATAAGGTTGTTGTTGTCAGCAAGTTGGCCTTGAATAGCTGATGTTGAGCTGTAGAGCTGTGTTATTTGTTATGACCTAAGGTGTAATTTAATAAACCTGCCTATTTATTCTTTCAAGCTTTATTCCTTCTCATCTTATCTGAATTTTGTTGTGTAAGGATATAAGCACCAGGTGCCAGATTAACACCAATAACTGAGAGGTATCTGAAAGTGTTCTCTAATTTTGATCAGTGTTCTTTTTCAAATATCTCCTTAAGTTTTTTATACTGTGCTTCAGAATATAAAAACTGCTCTTTTACTCCTGTTTGGATGATTTCAATATATATAAATATTTAAAAATATATAAATATTTTTCAAATAGGACTAAGCTGTGACCGTGAAATTAAGGAAATTGTAGGTTGTTCTCCAATTTTGATCACTGCTGTATACATACATACATACATACATACATACTATATATAGTTATTATTTTGCCTCCCTGGCTGAAATGTTTAGTTTGCTCTTATTTGTAGTAACTTATCCAAACTGTTTTTGTTTAGTGTACATTGCATATTTCCTGTGGCAGAGAGACAGTTTTATACTTTGAGGCAGTGTATTCCCTTTAACGAAGCGCTTCAGCTTGTAGGCGGATTCTATGCAGCAAATTCAGACTCAAACACCCAGCAGGATGATGAAACAAAACTGAGACGTCTGGACGACTTCTACACGCTGTTTGATTTAGAAGAATACATTATTTAACATTTCAACTGTCACTGCCTGGCCCGATGAGACCGACTTTTCCACCTTCAGACAAACATTCAGACAAACAAACACACACACACACACACGTACACACACACGTAGATTTGACACACAAGCAGTGTTGACAAAACTCTTTGCCTCAGTTCACAATCTATACCAAGCTGAACTCTTAACATAAAGCATCAGTGTACGACTTTAACACACTACTGTTAAAGTAGCTGCTAACCTTCAACCATGCTCTCAGTTGATCACACACACACGCGCGCACACACACACACACACACACACACACACACACACACACACAGTCTTTGGTTTATTCATATCCTCTACTCACAACTCTCTGGGTTCAAACCCTTGCTGCCAGACACCACATCTGCTGCTGCCTCTCCCCACTCCAATCTATTAAATTAAAATTCAGGTTAAATCTGTGTGCAGCTCATCACAGTGTATGTGTCTGTGGCCAGCATGACATGTTGCTTTAGCTCTGCTTGTTTGTGCCATGTCACTGTAATCTGGCTGTTTTTGTGTGTAAGCTTGCAGCGACCTGGACAGCTGCTAGGATGGTTTAGTGCAGGGGCTGGGGAGTAATGGATTACCTGGATATGTGACCGGATTACAGGGATCTGTTTACAAAACAGATAATGAATGGGCACATCTACTTGTTTTAGTTAGAATGACTAAACCACACAGCTGAATTACTGTTAACTTGTTAAAATCAAATGACAATTACAAATAAATAACTCAAATATAATGAAAAAACTTTAATACTTTGAAGAGCTATATGTGACTTTAAAAAAAAAAAAAACACTAAATAAAGGATCTTAAATTGGTGGTTCTTCGTAAAACATCTTTTGCAGAACTATTTAAGAACTGTTATTTTACCACTGAAAAAGCATTATTTAACAATCGCATACCATATTTTAACTTTTTTTTCTGTAGAAATGAAGGGCTCTTTTTGCTGAATGGTGAGAGGTTTTATGTGGTACATTAAAATGAGCATATCAGCAAAATCTATAATTAAGACTGATTAATACAGTTAATTTGGGGGTAACTCGGTGCTTGTGAAATTTCAATATTTTTCCCAGTAATTTTACTAAAATTCCATAATTTCACAGTAAAATATAGTGTTTTCTTATTACAGTAAAAATTAAAGTTAAGTATTGTGTCTTGATTTAGTGTAATTACATATACTATAGCGATGTTTTTATTGTATTTAACCTTTATTTAACCATATAAAAGACCCATTGAGATCAAGACCTCTTTCATAAGGGTGACCTGACCAAGAAAGGCAGCAGCACACGTCATAATCAATACGACAAATGTAAAGACAGATAAAAAGATACTCAAACTGAAATATAGAAATCTAAACAATTTGACAAATAAAGTGCAGGCGTTATGGTTTCAGTAACATCTTAAGAATACAAGCCCGTTCTCGGTCTTTTAGGATAGCGCAAAAGGCTTCAAGTGAAATAAGTTCTGGTATTTTTAGTTCAGATTGGAGAGCATTCCAAGCAGAGGGGGCAGAGAAACTGAACGTTTTTTTCCCCATTCCAGTCCGAGCACGAGGAGCAGACAGGTGCAAAATCTTATTAGATCGTAAGGCATAATGGCTTTTAGTTCTTTGAAGAAAAGTGCATAAATAGGTAGGAACCAAGCCAAGAAGAGCTTTATAAATCAGAATCATCCAGTGCCTACCTTCGTACGTTCAAGGAGGGCAAACCAGCTTTAGCATACAGTTAACAGTGGTGGGTTAGGCAGCTGCAACCAGTAATAAACCTCAGAGCACAGTGGTAGACCGGAATCAAAGACTGTAGACAGCTGGTTGAAGCACACATACACAACATTGCCATAATCAGGTACAGGCATAAACGTAGCCGATATCAGAAGCTTCCGAGCTCTGAGGGAAAAACATGACTTATTTCTGTAATAGAAACCGAGTTTCACCTTTAATTTGGTGATCAAATTTCTAATGTGAGCTTTAAATGAAAGCGCCCCATCAATAATTAAGCCCAGGTACTTGCAACTGGTGACTAGCTCAAAAGCTTTACCTTGAGCAGTTCTAATTGGGGGATATTTTTAAAACCGTTTCAGTTGTTTAAGACGAGTCTGCACTATATCAAAAGCGGACTGCAAGAATTGAAGTGTGAACTGCAATAAATTACAGCATCATCCGCATAAAAATGATATGAGGCATTTGACAAGTTTGCGCACAGATCATTAATGTAAATCGTGAACAAAATGCACTCTCTCCAGAAAAACGCGATTATGCGATCACATAATTCAACGCATAATCAACCAAAGTCCACATATTTATGCAGGGGCCGCATTGTTTCAAAGACACCGCACTTTCGCTGCATAAATCGCAGATTTCCGTGCAAAATATGCGGGGCTTGTATGATTTCATAATCCCCACATTTTTGTTGCAAAAAAGTCACAAATATCTTAGCAGAAAGTTGAAGTATTAATTGGAGGGGTTTTCCTTGCTCTCTGTAATGTACAAACAGCTGTTGTGTCTGTCTGAAGCTTGCTGTGCGCGTCACATAATAAGACAGAGTGTTAACTGGGCAGAGTCGGAGTGATGTTTCTTCTCTCTCACTCCTGTGGGGAGGAGGGAAGAAACCTTCCAGTGAAATAACTCTGGATCTAAAAGAGTTATGAGTTAAGAGTTATTGGTTATGATTTTAGGCATGAATGTGGGATTCGGCCACAGAGTAGCTGCGCTCCCGTCATCTCTGATAATGAGACAAGACGGGGAGACTGAAAGCGCACATAAATCAATCACTCTCTTTGCCGAAGTCAGGGCTAAGAGAAGTGCTGTCTTTAATGACAGTAGTTCGAGAGAGATTTGTGACAGAGGCTCGAAGGGAGGTTCAGAGCGCCTAACACCAGGGGTAAATCCCACTGCGGGGCCAAAGAGCGCGTGACAGGTCTCTGTCATCTGACTCATTTCAAAAAGCGCTTAACCAGCAGGTGTGCAAAAACGGATCTCTCTCCATAGCCTTCATGACATACAGAAGTTGTAGCATATTCATTTTGTAAAGCTATAGAACTTGTTTGACTCAGCAATGTTCTGTAAGTTTGAGCCATGTGTTTATTAAGGTCTTAAATAAAACAAGATGAGAACTTAAATATTCCCTGCACTTTCTGTGATGTAGTATGCTTGCTTATCATAAGAAGTAATTAGAAATGACTCTTTACATTAAGGTAGCCTAGTGAGACCAGGGTGTTGGGGGAATTTTTTTTCTCTACAACCTTCAGTCTGACTTCGCCTCCATTGAAGCCGATTTCCACAGGGGAGGGAATTTGATTTTTCCCTAACCAATCAGTAGAGATCAACAACTCACCCAGAATCTGACGTCATTAGTATCCATGCGTCGGGGGTGCCGAAAACAAGCGAGCATTACCCGTTTAAAATGCCTCCGTCATCGTGCACGCCCAGCTGCATCGCCGTTAAATCCAGTTTAGCAGCTTCCTTAATTTGGTCCTCCATTTATGCAAGTAGTGGCAAAATACCTCGATAGCATCGTGAATGTGGTCTGTAGGATCTGCAGCGGTCACCATTAGCGTGGTGCTGAATGGCTAATCGCTAGACTCACCCTCACCCCTGGCGTTCATTGGTCCGTCCATCGCTTGGACGAGATAAATCGCAAATTCAATTCAATCAATCAATCAATCAATCAATCAATTTTATTTATAAAGCCCAATATCACAAATCACAATTTGCCTCACAGGACTTTACAGCATACGACATCGTTCTGTCCTTTAGACCCTCACAGCGGATAAGGAAAAACTCCACCAAAAAAACCCTTTAGCGGGGAAAAAAAATGGTAGAAACCTCAGGAAGAGCAACTGAGGAGGGATCCCTCTTCCAGGACGGACAGACGTGCAATAGATGTCGTAAGGAACAGATCAGCATAATAAATTAACAGTAATCCGTATGACACAATGATACAGAAACAGAGACAGAGAGAGACAGAGAGAGAGAGAGAGATGCAGGACAGACGGTAATGACATTAGCTTACAACAACATTGCAGTATGCCAGACCAGAGATGCAAGCCTACTCAGTTGAGTGGGCGGGGTCTATGGTCTGGAACCAGACTAATGAAATTGCAGTTTTTGCAAGTTCCTGCAATTTTTGCAAGTTCCTGGTGGTTGAAGGTCAAAAGTCAAGGTCACTGTGACCTAATGAAAAATGTTTTTGACCATAACTCGAAACTAGCCCTAACCCTTGAATAAATTGATGAAGTAATGATATTTCATATCCAAAAGTTCAAAAGTCAACTTCACTGTGACATCATAATGCTCTGCAAAAACTCTTTGTCTGGCCTTCACTCAACGTCATAACTAGGGCTGTCAGCAAAACCAACCAAGGTTAATAGTAAAGCCTGAAGGATTTCTGAGTTCTTGACACAGCAGAGGTTGACTATTCATTCACCTTTGTGCAACATTAAACAGACAGCAGGTATGATTACAAAGAATTATGTTTATTCACAAAGTAAGCAAAGAAAAACCAAAACACACAAATTCTAACTAACTATATACACTTTTTGTGTATGTGTGTATATGTGTCTGCGAGAGAGAGAGAGAGAGAGAGAGAGAGAGAGAGTGAGGTATGGTGATCAAAGAGGCATTTGGCCTACAAAACAAAATGGCTGACAACAATGAAGTACAAGATGGCTGAATCAAAGCTGGCTTCAGATCAGGGGAGGTGTTTGTTTGACCGTGTGGTCAGGACAAAGACAAAGGAAAAGAAGCGGGAACTCTGAGATGCCTGTTTGGGTGTAGCTCTGTTGAAAGCCTATTTATTATTGAGTCTATATGAATGTGATTTGTGTTGCAAACAGTCTGGATTAGTGCAGAGATTGTTTAGTTGTGTGCAAGAATCTGTTTGTGAACAGTATTAGCAAACTAAAGACTTAGCTTTGGTGAAGTCAACTAATCAATGACTTAATTGCAAACAATCACGAGAAATGCTGCTTTGTTAGCCGGCAGAAGAAGGCTGGGAAGAGCTGTGGTTCCAGCTGCAGTCTTCTCTTCTTAGTCTTCTAACTCACTTAGTTCCTTAGTGCTGGAAAGCTAGTTGCAAACCTTGTGCTTGCAAGTCTAACCTCTCTGGTTCAGGTTTCCCTCAGCCTTAAAGCGTGGCCAAGTTGTGGTCCAGGGAAAAGAGAGTCTGTGAGCAATTGCCCCACCTTTGATGGTTCAGGGCAAGGAACAAGGGCATCTGGGCTTTTCCAGGCCCAGCAAGAAAGAGGTGTGGGCTGCTTCGCAGTTCCCGAGTAAGAGTGGGGACTGTCTTAAGGGAGCCGACCTTCTACAGATGCCTGTGACATCACAGTCACATATCATTGCAAAAGTCCTGTCCAATCAAGTTGTGAGATTTGTGTCTCACTGAGGTATGAGGTGGGACATCCTGGAGATGGGTGTCAAATAGCTGTCTTTGTTTGGAGAACAAAGAGCATGCAGAGAAGGAAGCCTTTAAATGTCCTGTTTATATTTTACCAAATGACAAATCATCTGTGGTCCTGTGAATCCCAACACAACTACAGTATTTAAAGTCTGAGCTACCATCAATGAGCCCAGCATACAGCTAATCAGACTGATGTCAGCAGGCACATGCATTACAAAAGCAAAGTACTAATTTGAGGTGTGCAAACTGACAGACCTGTGGATGAGACTAAATTAAAGAAGTTACCTACAGTGCTTGCTAAATGGGTGGCAACTGGCCGCAGATCAGTAAACATCTTGGAAGACTCTGGTGTACGGCACGTCCTCAAGTTGGAATGTTGTCTTGGTTTCAAGACCACACTGTTGTAGCAGTGCAGCACTGATTTGAAATAAATAAATCTAAAACTGAAGATCATACAGTACTTCTCTTGCATTAATTTGATTCCAAATCAAGACACAATTGCAATTTACTGCTGCAATTTGGCCATTAATAGTGATTTAAAAACATAAACTGTTTGACAGCCCTAGTGATAACTCAGGAAAGGACGGGGAGACATTTGGTTAGATACTCAGTTTTTGACACTAATCTTGGGTGGCCACCTTGAAACTGTGCTGATTGTAGAGATCTCCTGTTGGGGGAAATTGTATGTGAAGCGGAATGTTTTTCTCAGACATGGATGTAAACTGTAAGTGGGACATGACTGATTCACAGAGGTATACAACTGCAAGGCGGTTAATTCTAATTTCATAATAACCAATACATCAGTTAATACATCAGTTATTACTCTGACATGGTTTCTTTCCAGCAAACATGACACAACAAAAAGTCAGTGTTCACTTATTGGCTTGCTGCCAAACCATAACTATAACTATAACTATAACTAGCCAGAGCAGGCTAATAAACATCTGGGCTCTCAGTCTTACAGTCTAGTTAGACCTTATAGGGTGGTGTTCTGATTACAGCATCTGGTCAACAACAAATCCACTGCTGTGCTGACTGACAGGCCCAGAAATGAGAACTCTGACACTACAAAAGGCCATAATGCTTATACCACTTTTCTACAAACGTCTTTTATTGATTTCTTCTTAAGACGTGACGGCCAAACAAACACAGCAAAACACACTGAGCTGATGCTTCAGCAGGGGGGAATTGTGACTAAAAATTTCTCTTGGAAACCAGATGATACACAAGTATTACTGAATACTTTTTTTTTCTTTTTTTGCTTCCATATACACCATCTTCATCTATTTGCTCATATGCGGTAAATACAGTTTACAAAATGTTTTTTTTTTAACACTGATAGATTTTTATTTAGTATATATTTTAAGAAAACGCATTATTGGAATATCAGTCAGTTTTGCTTACACAGTTACAAGGGTTAACATTTTTGTTTTATCTCTGAATGCGGTAATTTGGTTTAGATAATCTGGTTAAACTGTTGGCTTGTAACAGATAGAAAGGATGGACAAAACTTTGAAAACAAGACTCATTCTGTGTTTTCTTTCCATTTGAATAGCCAAACAAAAGCAACAGATTTGACAGTCAATTCTTGATGAATTAAATTAGCATGTTTGCATGCCAACATTTACTAAATAGCATCCAGCACAAAGTACAGCAGTGGCTGACAGAAACACCATTAGTTCTCTGGACACAACTAAATGCTGACCTGATGATGGTGCTAAAGAAAAAGTCTGAGGATTGCCAAAAGTATTACAATTCATCCTGAGGGGGAAGTGTGAACCAAATGTTCCTCATCGCATCATTGGTAAAAAAAAATGTCACCAAAGCTTTAAGGAAACACCGTTCAACCAAGGAAAAGGAAAATTCACCAAAATCATTGCATTGTATCCTCTAGGCACCACTCATATGTTTACAAAATATATTTAATGGTAGTCCATCCAATAGTTGTCAGACATTTCTCTGAAAACCAAAACTGACAACCTCATGGTGGCACTACATTTTGTTGTTCCCCAGAAATGTGACTGCATGTTGCAACTACCCAGATCTCCTGTTTATACTGTAAGCTGGAACCATTTCCCAGAGTGGAAAAGAAGCTTTAATTTACTTTTTTAAGGTAAGACCGATTTAGCAAGGCAACTTTATTTATATAGTATATTTTAAAAAACAAGGTGACTCTGCTTTACATACAAATATTAATGTACAGTGTCAATTTAATATAAAAATATCAATATAGAAGAAAGCTGAAAAGTTAAAATAGAAAAATGAAAATAAAGATACAATAAAATAAGGTAAATGAGGTACAGTATGTGCCCCATTAGCTGTTAAATGGTGTAAAATATGGTTAATCATCCTCTACAGACTGCAGACATTTTGTTAAACAAGGAAGATACTGTAAGGATTGTAAGACTTCTGTTAACTGAAGCAAGCGCCCGCGCTGTACTGGGTTCCCTTTGTACCCTGGAATTCACACTCTGACTCATCCTGGCTTCACATAAGAAGAGAAACACTCTGCTAGCCACTAAGCTAATTTATGCAACGTAAAATGTCATAGATTTATGCTAACAACGTTACTATGTTGTATTTGTGGGGAAAACGTGTTTAGTATAAGACAGTTCTTTGTTGGTCAATCTTGTGAGTTTTAATTGAGCTTGATTATTTTACATTACCTGTGTGAAATGTTGCTGTTGTTCCTGGCTTCAAATGAGTAGAGGAAAACTATGCTAGCTGCTAGGCTAATTTATACAACATTAAGTGCTACAGGCTTGTGCTTACAACATTAGCATGTTGTCTTTTGTTAGACACATTTTCCCCACAAATGCAAGTGTTTTGTGTATGAGTCCTGCAAGTTATAATGAAGTACATTTGTGCACTTGTGTTTGAAAATTTCTCTACTAAGCCATGTTTAATGGCTCGTGTTTTAGGAGTGTTTTGAAACAATCAAACTTTACAGCATGTCACAAATACGTCATCACCGGCTAGTGTTTTGGAGGCGCATCTGCAGAGACACAAATACACCACTGCACAAGTATAAACACTCGCAATGGCGTAGACCACTAGCCAAGGCTACATCAAAAGCCAATATACAACTACAATTCCGCCTTTCCTCTGTGCTACATGGCACAGATTCAGGTCCAGGTCCAGCAGACTGTGTAAAGGTGGCAGCAGTGCACAGTGCACCATTCTTCTCTGACAGAGAAAACTGACTGTGTCAAATTAGAATACTCATACAGCCTCAGAGGACTTTGACTCTCCTCTTGACCCTGTCTTTACCCTGAGTGCTGCATTGGTACAACACAATTCTGACACTGGGGGCACGCAAAGAAGCCTTTTGCTATTCTGCTGCCTGTTTTCAGTTCAGTTCAGTTCAGTTCAGACTTTATTAAGGATATAAATCATGATTCTTAGCACAATAAAACATAATACCATTAATTCAAACACCCTGGAGGATTGTGTCGACCCGATGTATTTTTCTTTTTAAGTGCATATTAATATTTGCCTATCATGTATTGTTGCAGACATCCATCGGAGCCCACACTCCGCTGTGCCTCAACCTTTGAGCTTATAGCGCTGCTGCCTTTCCCCTGCATGTTTTACTATTAATAGACAAGCAGATCGCATACAGACAGACAGACAGACAGGTAGGCAGGCAGGCAGGCATACAGAGAGCAGCAGAGATAACAACAAAGAGGTTTTTGTCAGGACTTGGGGGGGTGACAGGCGGTTCAATCAGTGTCGGGTTTCTTTAATGAGGGTAAGGCTCAGTCAGGGGTGGATTATCAAGCAAGAAAAAAAAAGTCCTGAATCTTCCATCTGTTGGGGCATTTTTTTCAGGGAGGAGACAGAGCAAACCATTCTACATTTCCTGTTATTGCAGGCTGAATTTAAAATGATTAAACTAGCAAATTTGTGACACTGACCAAGTGATTAACAGTAAATAGCCTATACCTCAAATTGAGACATTTTGAGTCAAAAAATATTCTTAAGAGTAAAAAATATATTTAAGCAGCTCTGGAATCCCATACAATGTCCATGAGTTCTCTCTGCAACTTCACTGGCTAGTTCTTGAATACCTTAATGAGATACCTCTGTATATATTTGCTTGCATGTGCAAAGTGTTCTGTAATTATTGGCTGCTTTGTTGGTTAAAACAAATTTTCATCTGTGAACCTGTAGAATCTCCACAGCAAAGTCAAAGATTTACAGTAAAAAAAAAAAAAAAGTTGGAGGTCTTCTACTATTAAATATTATATTCTTTAAATAAGCAAAACATATTTTGACAAAACATATATGGGGAGTAACATTTTCATATTCAAATAATACACCTTAATCATTAAGTGTACTAACTAAACTATGCCAAAATTTCCAAAGTCTCTCCAGAGAAGTGGAAAATATATGAGGGAAAACAGATGTTATATCTTGAGAATAAAGTCAAAATTATTTTGAGAACAAAGTTGTAATATTATTGTAGAGGCAAACAATAACCATGATGTTTTTTTCTAAACATGACCATGTGCTTTTGATGATGTCCCAGTATTGGTTGCAGTATTCCGGAATGTCAGCAGCAGACGCAGGATGATACCCAGCACATAATATGTGGACGTGAAAGTCCACTGACAAAACAGAAATTATTTAAAAATTACAAGTGTAGAATGATAGCAAGTACTCACCTATCCTTTCATCAGTCATGACTACAGTCGAGCACATGGCTGATAGGTAGCTTACGTGATTTGTTAAGATGACAAAAAGGGAAACAGTAATCCAAAGTATCTTGAACACATAGTTTGAATAATATGCTACAAAATACATTTTAGGGCATGTATTCAGTAATCTGTAGTGTGATATGTTTTAAAAGTAACTCTACCAACACTGAGTACAGGTAAAGGATAAAGTTGCAGAACATGGAAATACTTACAGTAACGTATGTAAGTATAGTACTTGAGATACTTGTACTTAGTTACATTCAGCCATAAAAACAGTCTCAATTGTAATTTTTCTAATAGTGGCTCTAAAAATCCTTTCTTTAAAAGTACATTTAATTCACTCCTGCAATGTCTTGGTAGGTTTTATTTTCCTCCTCCCTTCAGCTGAACCTTACTGTAAGTCTATAACAACACTATCAATTCTCACCAAGCCTCACTGCTCTGTGAATCTTTATTCTGAATCAAATTGCATCATTCCTCACATTTGGGCTGCCATTTCTTTTAAGATTCAGTCTACAGCAACTCCCAGGTTGATATTGTTTTCATCATTTTCCATCCTCAGCAGGCATCAAAGACCTTCTTTGACGCTCACTGAAGATCACTCTCAGTGAAAGCTTCCATTTATGCTCACTGACTTTTTCTTCTCTTGTCTGTTTATTTATTTAGTTATGTATTTATTTGAGGGGAAATCAGCTCTTTAATCAGTTTAACATCAGACTCACCTCTGTGCATGGGGTATTCATTAATGCTGTCACCTGATAACACTGTTAGTTGACAATTTAGTATAATTTGTAAAGCATTAGCATATTCATCAAAGCACACTAGACAGGCCTAATGGACAAAGTGAGGTGTGTGTGTGTGTGTGTGTGTGTGTGTGTGTGTGTGTGTGTGTGTGTGTGTATTTGATACCTGTGTGATCCTGATCAACAAGACATCCATCAATTTTTAGACCCAAAGCAGAATTTCATTACATGCCCAAGGCCTTAACACCACATTTTCACAGTACGACACGTCTCACATTTTTCACACTCTGCCTCATGTAAAAGCTGTCACTCAGACTCTGGTGTAGACTTAACAGCTGGACAAAAGACATTTCCAAGTAAACTCTGGTTTGGTTCATTTGTCTGTACTATGTTTAAAATAGGTATGCAATTTTAGCCTAGATTCAAATGCTAATTTTGTCACAGTTTGCATTCCTGGTCTGCCATCTATGCAGTTAATGCAGCTCTCCCAGTAGACTTCAACTCTGTCCATCACACCTACTTGCCAGCCTATCACTTCATTAAGGCAACTCATTTCACCTGTTTCTGATTACAATTTGCCACTCCAGCCTCACAGACTCTCGTTGCCAGATTGTTCTTTGTCATTCTCAAGCAAGACTTTACAGCATTTACTTCCAGACTCCTGTTGCCGACTTCGCCTGCCTCTGATTCTCCTGCTTCTTCTGCTACCTGGTAAACCACTTAGCCTTCTGTTCTTGACAAAGAGCTTTGCTTCTGTGTTCCTGTGTTTCCCTGTTTCCCATGGCTGTGTGAAGAGACTTCTGGTCAACATGTCATCATGAGTTTACCTGCTCTGCTGCCTGTATTTTCCTGAGTTGTGAGGTCATTGACTGTGTGGCTGCAGACACCACCTTTGTGTTTGCACCACTGAGGTTTAAGGTGAGTTTACCTGTCTGCGTTTTTGTAGCTGTGAAGTGATTCCCTTAGCATGTGATACAGATGCTGAAGGCACCCTTTAGCATGTTTATGAGATGCACCAGTCTTTCAACTAGTACTAAGAGCAAGAAAGTCTGTGTAGGCTGACAGGAGACCACAGTTTGTGTCCTATGTGAAACCAGAAGTGTAGACTAAAAATAATTCATCATAACGTGACCCACTGGTTTGTGGACTCCCACTTTGAAGCCTCAAGTTCAGCTGTCACCATCTTGTTTTTTTTGAGCCAGAAGTGACCATATTTGGTCAAGAGTCAAGCTGTTTTAACCTAATGTTATGTGACTTACAATGTATCCTCATAAAACGATTTGGATGATATCCCACAGATTTGTACCCCATGAATGATGTACTTGATAATTTAATTTTTTTTTAATTTTCTTTTTTAAATTTTATATACTTTATTAATCCCCCTGAGGGGAAATTCAGTTTTTTCACTCTGTTGTCATTAGCACACAGGTCCGAAAGACACACACATGCACAAACAGGACCAGATTTCAGAGTGAGGGGGCTGCCTTGGTCAGGCGCCCCGGGCGGTTGGGGGGATTAGTGCCTTGCTCAAGGACACCTCAGCAGTGCCAAGGAGGTGAACTGGCACCTCTCCAGCTACCAGTCCATGCTCCATATTTGGTCCGGACGAGGACTTGAGCAGGCGACCCTCCAGTTCCCAACCCAAGTCCCTATGGACTGAGCTACTGCCGTCCCAGTGTATTAATTGATTAAGGTAAACTTACTGAGGTTAGGTGAACACAGGTAAAGTTAGCGAGGTTAGGATAAGGAAAAGAAATATGATGAGGACATACCTTAATATGATGCAGAGTTCACTTAAAGTGATAGTTCAGGTTTTTGGACATTTTTTGTTAGCCGTTGCTATCCTGCACACCTGCACGTTGTGGTGATGAACTGTCTAATTGATTTCTGTTCGCGTGGTCTTGCGGGCCTGGCCAGAAAATAGTCCCAATTGATAGCAAGGTCTGACGTAATGCTGGGATGTTTTAAAATTATTGAAATAGTCTAACAAAACACATGGACACTTTTTTGTAGCTTAAAGCCTTTTGGTTATGTTTCCCCAAAAAAAACCCTTAACAGGAAAAAAAAAATGGTAGAAACCTCAGGAAGAGCAACTGAGGAGGGATCACTCTTCCAGGATGGACAGATGTGCAATAGATGTCGTACAGAACAGATCAGCACAATAAATTAACAGTAATCCGTATGACACAATGAGACAGAAAGAGAGAGAGACAGAGAGAGAGACAGAGAGAGATGCAGGACAGACGGTAATGATAGTAGCTTACAACAACATTAATGAAAGTAATAATATTATAATTAATAATAATATATTAATATCAGATAGTATACATATGTGACAATAATCATATGCATAATAATAACAGTAGAAGTATGACTAATGATGCAGCAGCAGCAGGAGGCATCTGGCAGGACCACAGCAGCAGCACAAACACACGTCACACTATCCAGGCACCGCTGCAATACGAGTTAACCTGAGAGACAGTGGAGCACAAAGGCTCCGGAGAACAAGCCGAGTTAGTGACATCCAGAATGGCCGAGTTTGCAAGATGCAGTAATAGGACACAAGAAAAAGAGAGAGAGAGGCCTAAGTCAGCCTAACTAGGGGCTGGTACAGGGCAAGCCTGAGCCAGCCCTAACTATAAGCTTTATCAAAGAGAAAAGTCTTAAGTCTAGACTTAAATGTAGAGACGGTGTCTGCCTCCCAGACCATAACAGGAAGATGATTCCACAGGAGAGGAGCCTGATAGCTGAAGGCTCTGGCTCCTGATCTACTTTTGGGGACTTTAGGGACCACGAGTAACCCTGCATTCTCCGAGCGCAGAGTTCTGGTGGGATAATATGGCACTATGAGCACGTACTTGTGTCACTCAAGTTCTGTACTTATTTTAAACCAAAAGATGATGATCTTTCTAAATCTGACCAAGTAGTTTTGGGTGATTCTCTGAATTCGGTGCACATTGGGTTCTCTGGTTACTGAAAAAAATACCACAAATAACTGTATTTCTGAACATTGCATCTGATGAAGGACTATTTGAACCTCTGAGAAAATATGTTTTCCCACCTTAGGCATGAAATCCCAAACATTATTAGGAATTTCTTTGTCACTTAGATTGTTTTAAATTCAACCCCGTAATGGGACAATTTGATTCCTGTGTGAATATAATTCTAAAACATATTCAAACTAATTCTTGCAGTGCCTTGGTAATCATATGTCCCTTGTGTAAAATAACTCATTATAAGTATATTTTATTTGATTCTAAATAATAATAATTTGACTGTCAAGTAGGATCTGGCAACTTAATGTACAAGCGGTCTTCATAAATCATGAAAATAAACTTTAACATAAACATTAGATTAGGCTTTCATATATTTTCCACTTGTCTTCTAAACTCTGCTTACAGTTCAACAAACATTTATCTAATATTTGTTATTATTAGCAAAAAATGTATGAAAATGTATCAAGTAACAAGGTTGAACACACTGGTATTGGGATTGGGCCCAAGTAATGCCTTCGGCATCAGCATCCCATGCATACATAGACAAAGCATTGGCATTTCACAACCCGGGATGGAAATGTGTTCCACATGCACTTTAGCATATGAAAGAAGGGATTTAAAAAGTCAGGACTAGTAAGTCTGTTGCTGAAAACAGTCCTTAACAAATGAACCATTTCCTACTGCTTTGGGACAGTGTCCATAAGTTGCATTAATTTAATGTACCCTTTTTAAAATGAAACTCTGGCAAGCTCTTTGTAAAGATTTATGTCTTCAGTGGGAAACGACAGGCTTAGAGCTGAGTGCTACAGAACCTGTAGGGAAGTCAGGCATGGCGAGACAGTCTAACACATTGTTGATACTAAGAGGAACATACTGTTGCCAGCATTTTTTTCTTAATTTTGAATTTGAAAATTAAACTGATGACCATTGCAGCTGCTGGGAAAAAAAGACTACACTTAATTCTATTGTTTAGGAGACAGCAGCAGAGCTAACTATCAGAGGATGAGCCAATTTACTCATAGCTTTAGGCTTAGCCTAGGGTGCAGTGCAGCATACAAAACTCTCTCACCCCAATCTGAGTATCATCTAGTCTGCTGCTGATGTCAACAAGCCCATAACACTATCTGAACCCTGGAAAGCATGATGGATGGTTTTCAGAGGGTGAAATTGGCCACGG
Source organism: Epinephelus cyanopodus (assembly GCA_026686955.1). Taxonomy (NCBI): domain Eukaryota; kingdom Metazoa; phylum Chordata; class Actinopteri; order Perciformes; family Serranidae; genus Epinephelus; species Epinephelus cyanopodus. The sequence continues at coordinate 4,323,610 of CM048928.1, forward strand.
AGGGCCATGTCTTTCAGGGTGGCTCACTCGCCGGCTGCCTTTTTCTACACTTACCAACCTTGGAAGTGTCTCACAAAACCCACTTGTGCCCAGCCTGTTATGACTCCCTGTTATTCTAAAGTTTGACCAGTTTTCCATCCAACAAATAACTACAGAACTCCCTGAGAAAGTACGCATGACATTTCCCACAGCATTATGTCACAATTGCTTTGGCTTCTATGATTTGTAAATCCAGCAGCAGATTTCCCACATCAGCTGTACAGGGCTGAGCAGCACATACTGCACAGCACGCTGGTATACTCAGAGCAATTTGAATTTGGAAGCCAGCTGCTGCCCTTATGCAACTTTAAGTGCACTGCTGTGACAGACTATTTATTTTACTTAGAAAAATCACATTGTAGCCTTTTCTTCTCCAGGTTTTCTTCAATCACCCCCAGTGTGACCTGCTGGATTACAGTGCAGCTGTCTGATACCTCAGCACTCAAACCTGACTGCTGCTCTCCAGCCAACAGAATAGAAAGTTGAAGAGAAAGGGGTTCAAAATGTTTGAAACTAACTAGTTTGTACAACACAGTGCTGAAAGAAGTACTCAGATCCTTTACTCAAGTAAGAATAGCAATATCACTGTGTAGAAATACAGTTACAAGTCCTGCATCCAAATGTTACTCCTAAAGTACAAAAAGTGAAAGTAGTTAATAATAGGAATGGCATATTTCAGAATAATTTATATTATAGAATTATCATTATGAATGCATTAAGGTGTTTAGTTTGTGAATGCCCCCCCCCATGGCCAACACATTCCCATCCCAACTCTTCAAATGTTAGTGGACTTTCACATGTACATATGACATGGTAGGTTCCCTCCTGCATCTGTTGTTGATGTTCATGTCCATTTAGGCCCGTTGCATGCATTGTGTGATATCAAAGTACCATTTCATTTTCACAGTTTCTGCTCATTAGATGCATACAGTCTTCTTCAAAATAAACTTGCAACACTGTAACAACACTTTTTTTTTAACATTTATTTCTTTGTGCAAAAATACAGATTAGACTAGGTTAGGTTAGATTTGGGAAAAAAAATCACGGTTTGGCTCTACATACTAGAGCCTGACATTTTTTTGGGAGTCCCACGGGTCACCACGGGATGGCAATCAGTTTCACCATTCATCACGGGATGGGAAAAAAGTTAACTGGAGTGGGTGGGATGGGAATCATAATTAGGACTGTTGCGATATGCGATATGTCGGTTAATTGCACGGTAAATTAATAGCAAGTAATTGCCATATTCATGCACGTTTGTTTTCCTCATCTGTCTCCACCAAAGAGACTGGACAACAAGAGCGTTCACTACTGTGCTTCGTCTGGCAGCCAGGTGAGTTGGTTCATTAGCGTAATGAACGAAGGGAAACCTCTTGTCATCGAGTGTCTTTGTCTCTGTGGGGGAGGTGGGGCTATGGGCTACACACACACACACAGACACACACACACACACACACACACACAGACACACACAGATGTTCGTGAGGGGGAGACGAGGCGGAAGAAACAACAGTTGAGCGCAAGAGAAAGACATGGAACTTGTTCCTAAACCACATACCACAGCCCCTGTGTGGGAGTGTTTTGGATTTAAACCAAATGACAGAGGGCAGCCCAGTCATTTGGACGAGCTGGTGTGGTTCTAAAACAACAAAAAGAAGGAATATGACCAACTTAAATGCACACCCTATTTATTTTGATATTTTTATGTGTTATTTTGGATATTTAAATAATCTTTCTCGCAAGCCTAAATATTCTTGTTAAATAAATAATAATTTCTCTTTAAAAGGGTGTACTTGCATCATTATGTATGGAGCTACATTTGTTTCTTTATTATTCAATCAAACAGAGTAGGTTTTGCAATCAAAAAAAAGATTTTAAGAGCAAATTTATCAATACTGTAATCAGAAAATGTTTTATTGCAAGTAAAAAATGATTGATTAAAAAATGCCAATCCTTAAGTTTTGTTTGCGAGTCATTTTTTTTTCTTGTGCAAGTCAAAAAGTTTTGCGAGTATAAAGTTGAATCTGGTGGGCGGGGCCTAAACTGAAAGCTGTAAGACACGTCTCTATTGGCCAGTCTCAATTGGAATGACAGCTTGCAAAGCATTTTTTTTCTTCTTATCTCAGTTTATTGCAAACAATATAAAGGGGCATACCGCCACCTACTGTACAAGAGTGTGCAACATCATGTCATTTAGCCTGTTTTTTAAATTCTACTCATCAGCCTAGTACACTTGCAAAGCAATATGGGAGTTCTGTACTTCACGGGGAATTGTGTGGAAAAGTGCGGGAGCAGTGGTGAAAATCAATTCTGTTTTTCGGGCTCCGGTTTCCAAAAAAAAACCAAAAAAAAAAACCACCCACACGAGTGGTGTGATAAAAAAATATGATATCCACATGAAACCACAAAACCCTCTACCAAGTGATGTAATACACATGCCAAAGCAGTAGGTGGCGATGTAACTTCTAACGGAAAGGCCATTTTAACCAATCAGAAGTCAGAGTCTATACAGGAATAGGGAAGTGCGGAAAATAAAAACAACCCAATCCACATAAATAACGCAACCTAATTCAACAGCAGAGGCACCTGAACGACCAACTACACTACCACGAAAGCAGCGATGGGCCTGCCAACGGAGGTCTGACCCAGCTGGATCCAGAACCGCACAAAAATCCAAAAGAAACTAAACTTTTTTAAAAAAAAAAAAAAAAAAAAATCTCTACATGACATTTTGGTCAGCGAAATCTACAGACAAAGACGGCTGCAGACGTAAATTAAAGAGGGTGGGTGGGGGATTACATTTTTTCAGGGGGGCACACCTTCAACCTATTTACTGTTAGCCTCTATTAGGCGGTGGGCCGAAGCCGCGATTCCTTGTACTTAAACGATCCCTATTGGGGGAGGACCCAGATTTTTGTTGACAACTTCTTAGGTTTTCAATAAATCAAAAGAAATTTGTTGCCACCGGTACTTCTTGCGCATTTTTGTAGATCTGTAACTTTATCACGTTACCTTTTTTTCCGGCAAACAGACCAGACAGCTACGTTCGGGGTCCGACATGCATGACGTGTTTGTAGTTATCATCCAATGGGACACTTGGAAAAAGAAAAAAAAAAAAAAAAAACGTGGAAAAATGGCGCTGTATGTAGAGCCATACATAAGTTACATAGCCTAATAAGTCTCTTATGTCTTCAATACATAACTTGGTCTTTACACATTACGGGCTTTTTTAAACAGTCTGTTTAGATACCATGTATATTTTCTCTGTGAGCTTTATACAAAATAAACATATCTGATTTCACAAATTTGAGGTCTGTTATCTTGCTTGGGAACTTCACCTGTCATTTATCTGTTAAAATGATGAAACGTCATAAAAAATGACCCTTCTCCCACCACTACATTAATCTTTGGTGCTATTTTTTTATTTGTTTGTTAGCATCACATTAGCAGAAGAAATGGAGTGCTGTATACATTTAATTCAGAGAGATGGACCAATCACTCCTTTTACAGACACAGGATGGCAAAAAATTGTTAAATCAGTGTTTGACTGGAAAGATTTAGGTACTGAGGAGAGTGTTATAGCTTAAGAGGCAGTGCACAGATTTAACCTTCACAGCCAGGAACCTGCTGAATATGCCATACCAGCTAATGCTGGCTATCACAGGGACTGCTACATCCATTTTACTAACATAACAAAAATAAAACGAGCCCAGAAGAGAAGAGAAAAGGAAGCTTTGATTCAAAAGGAAAAGGCAACAGAAGGCTGGTATCAAACATGCAGTGTGAAACTGTAAATGTGGATCTTGAACTTCAAATCTGAATCTTGAACGCTGAATCTGTGAACAAAGAAAAGAAATTAGGAGCTACAATGACATCCTCTCACAAGATCAGGTTCTGACAACTCAACTTTATTGTGCATAATTCACTGTTCAGACATAAACTTTGTATTCCATTCTACTCAAATGAGCAAAACCCTCGTCAAAATTTATTTAATAAATCAGATCACTGCATTCTCACCCACTTGATTCCATCACATGAGGGAGTCAGCTACCCATCTAGCTGCAGTGAACACTGTTGAGATGAAGAAAAGTGCAACTTAAATTAAGCCCCTCACTCATTCACATTACTTCTGAAGTCCAATAAACTGCTCAGTAACATTCAAAAACTACATTAATTAAAAACAACAAGGGAAAATATGGCTTCATCCTTTGAGTAGGCAGTGATGTGTGTGATGACTCCTGCGGGAGGGAAGAAAATGATGCAATGTTAACTTTCTATATAATGTATATGTTATGCTTTGTTTCTTTGTTACAAATTCTCTAATGTTACACATGTGATTTACAATCAGTTCAAGCTCTTTTCAAAACCTTACTTTTTTTCGTTTAGCTGTTAGCTCTCTTTTGCTGTTTACATTGTTTACACATCATCATAGCGTGTTTGCTTGGTTTATGAGACTCAGTGATGTTGGTCAGCAGATACTCTAATAAACATGCAACAATCCCGGTTATTTCTGCCACAAGGACTTAACAGACATAACGTAACCCAATAAGAAATAAGATGCAAATCACTTCAACTTCACTTTTCCCGTAAACTGTGTGAAGCTGCTAGCTAGCGCCTTTTGCAAAAGCTAACGCTAACGTTACTTTTACACTTGCTAAACGTCACCAGACGCTCAAATGCAATACCTGTGCCGGTCCAGGTGCTCTCCACATTGGGGTTTTTGGCCACTGGGACCTTTCAGCGGGAGATCGGGGATAGGTCCGGCATTTCACAGCCCTCCATCAGCCGAACCATACCAGCAGTCTTGACGGCTATAAAGTCTCTTTCTGCACGGTATATTTCATTCCCATATACCGATGCTCAGCAATCTGTGATTAAAAGGGATTTTTATGAGATTGCTGAATTTCCTAATGTGATAGGTGCGATTGATTGTACCCATGTGCGTCTGAAGCCACCATCCACAAATGATTACGCATTCATCAATCGCAAAAACTATCACTCAATAAATGTTCAGGTGATTTGTGATGCCGGTCTATCCCTCCTAAACATGGTAGCTCGGTGGCCTGGGGGGACGCATGACTCCTACATATTTCAAAGCAGCAGCGTGAGGACACAGCTACAGGAGGGCGCACTGCAGGGCCGGAGTCATCTCCTCGGTGAGTAACTGCATAAAGTAAAGTAATATTTTACAAGTATTCAAATGACTAACATTTTTGTGTGATTCGTTTACTAGGTGACAAAGGCTATCCCCTCACCGAATACCTCCTTACTCCACTGGCAAACCCTGCAACTGAACAGGAGCGCAGGTACAACAGTGCGCACATACGCACACGGGCCACAGTGGAACGCTGCATCGGGCTGCTTAAGGGCAGATGGCTGTGTCTGGGAGCAGCAGGGGGGACCCTGCTGTACACACCTGAAAAGGTGTGTGACATCATTCTGGCATGTGGGATTCTTCACAATATTGCACAACATCACCACGTGCCCCAGCGCAGCCAGACAAGCCTATGCCCAGAGAGCCCTGTCCCGCACAGTCCCACCTGAGAGCTATAAGGAGGAGACAGGACATCATTCAGCGCTTCTAAAATGTAAAGTATGAAATACTTATGTCCAGCAAGTAAACTGTTCAGTACGAGAAAAACACTGCACAACATTGAGTGATTTTTTTTATTTCTGTGATATTCTTTTAAGGTTTTCATTCATCTCTTTTAATGTTTCATTTATTGCGACCAGGGACCGATTTATTTCTGCCATTGACCGACAGATTTCTGCCTGTTTTTCCAGGACTTCTGTAGTCAGGATCCAGGGTCGTGGTGGTGGACCAGCGCGGGGGGTGGAGGACACGGGTGCTCTCTCACAGCTGGTGGTCTGGCTCTGTGCAGCTGGATCCAGGCTGCTTTGTGCGGCGGAGGGCCCAGCACTGGTACCTGGCTCTACATCTGAGAAAAATTAATAAGTATTATTTTGTAAAATTCTACATCTCAATGAGCTATCCTAATAAATTGAAAACAGTAAAATAAACTCTGCAGACGTGTATTTCTTATGAATGGGGCACATTTTAATATTTACCGTTATCTGGCCTAGACGCAGGTGGCGTGTCGGTGTCTCCTCCGCCACATATGCCTGAAATCGAAGGAGACCCCATCAACGCTGCCACTCGCTCCTCAGTCTGGGTCAGTGCCAGGCTGGGGTCCGGCTGGCCTCCTCCAGTCTGGGTGCTGCTGCGCTTAAGGGCAGCAACACGTCTTTTAGTGGCGATTTTCATATCTGACCACTTTTTCTTGACCTAATTGTAAAGGTAAAATTGTGATAAGCTTTTATATATGTAGGACATTTTATGACTTGTGCAATATCACGGATGTAGCCATTAAATTAAATATTCAAACCTCAGCAGGAGTTCTCTTGTCAGCGCCAACGCTGTTGACTGCAGCAGTGATTTCTTTCCACACGGCTGCCTTCTGACTTCCTTTGAAGCCACTTTTTAAACTTCCGAACAGAACTAATCTGTTTTTCTGGACTTCCGACGTTATTACCTCGATTTCGACATCTGAGAAGTTTCTCTTCTTGCTCGATTTCTTGCTTTCCATGTTGTCAACTCTAGGGGTGAGGCCTCTGAACCGTGAATATATAGGGGCGTGGTATTCAAATTACGATTGTTTTCAGCCGCCACATTTATCAACACCCGATCATTCACACGCCGTGATTAGCGCTGTACGAACGTTTCATGAATCACACGTGTGTCCTATCGTAAGATGAATCCTGCGCTCAGATCTGCACCTGTTTCTACGCTCGTTTGATAAATGAGGGCCACAGTGAGGAGAACAGCATTAAAATCACACACGAGGAATCCAACGCTGACACACTCGAAGAGAAACTCAGAGAAACCAAAGGAAAGGAAAAAGACCCGGCCTTAAAGTCCAAGAGAAAATTATTTTCTGTTACAACTCCTAAATTAGTTATGCATTTACTAAATTTTACATATTCAGTGCTTTCCTTTACATACATAAAAACATTACAACATTAATCTGCTGAGCTGTCTGATGACAGCAGGACACACATGTTGATTTGAGAAGAGCAGAGCGCAGCACCATTTTGCACCAGTGTTCACACTATTTACCTTTGTCAAATCATATCCATCTGACAACCTGCTGCTACAGATTAACCACACACACCTTGACACACAGCAGACTGGTTGGTTATAACTTGATGTTCTGCTGATTATGCGGTAGTCGTTGGATTTTTGCTCATTAATCCTGTGTTTCACAGCTTCCTTTCTGTTTTATTCTTGAGATCCATAAAGAAGCAAACCCACTGACTTACATTTTAACATATTGCAGATGACAACAGGAAATACAGTAGAATTATGACCGAAATAGCTTTGGATTGATGCAATCATAAAAACTGCTTCACAAATGAGTTTTTAAATTAGTTGTCTGTATCATCAGAGAAGGAATTACCTGTTAAAAATCCCACAGTCTGCTTCTGATTTTAATGTTGTGTCACGGTCCAGGCTGGGACTACAGTTTTTTCCCTTGTGTTTCCTCCGATTTCCCTTGTGTCTCCCCCTCCTCTGTGTGTGTGTGTGTGTGTGTGTGTGTGTGTGTGTTATATATGGGGGGTTTTGAAGATATATTTTTGGGCTTTTTAGCCTTTAATGGATAGGACAGATAAGTGTGAAGGAGGGAGAGAGAGAGGGAGTGACATGCAGGAAAGGGCCACAGGCTGGAGTCAAACCTGGGCCGCTGCAGCAACAGGCCTGTACATGGGGCGCCTGCTCTACCACTAAGCCACCAGTGCCCCGCTTTGAGTGATTTTAACATTCATGTAGACAGTAGCATGGACAGTGTTGCCAATGAACTCTCTTCTCTACTTGACACTGTTGGCCGCTCACAGCATGTGTAAGGGCCTACACACACTCAAGGCCACACTTTAGACTTGGTTATCTTCTAAGGGTGTTGACATTTCTTCTGTTAATGTTAAAGGCTTGGCTCTTTCTAATCATTTCTGTGTGTTTGTTGACTTACAGATCATTCCAGTTGTTCAGTTAACTTCTGTGTCTATTAAGAAAAGGTAGACAAATGAAAATACCACTTCTTGGTTTATGGAGACCATAGCTGTATCACCAACTGTGAGTGCAGAGACAGTTGATGAACTCCTGAATAAGTTAAACTGGAAAATCTCAAAAATCATGGATATTGTTGCTCTTATTAAAACTAAAACTAAGACAACTTTGAGTTGACAGAGAACACAATAGAGGAACAGAATGCAGGGAAGCAGAGCATAAGTGGAGAAAAACTACACTTCAAATTCAATATGACCTCTACAAACAAAGTCTTTGTAATTTCAGCCATGAGTTATTAAGGGTTAGACAGCGATAAGCTCACTCCCCCCCCCCCAACATAAATCAGCAAAATAATAAAATAATAAAATGATGCAACTTGTCAGAATTTAACACAGTTGACCTTAAAGCTATAGAGGAAACAGTTCAGCAGCTTAAACCATCAACTTGCTGCCTTGACACTACACCATCTGACTTCTTTAAAACTATTACAATGTCTGTCCTAACTGATTTGCAGCAAATAATCTTGTTAGTCAGGCAAGTTTCCTGAACTCCTAAAAGTAGCAGCTATAAAGCCACTCAATAAAGAGAATGCTGGATGCTTCACTGTTAGCAAACTATAGACCTATCTCAAATATTCCCTTCATAGCCAAGATTGTTGGGAAAAGTGGTTTTAATCAACTCAGCAATTTCTTGAACTTTAATGGACTTTTTGACAAATTTTAATCAGGTTTCCAACCTCATCACAGTACAGAATCGGCTCTGAGTGCTAAATGATATAAGGTTTAACACTTACTCAGGCATGGTGTCAGTTTTAGTATATTGGGTCTCAGTGCCACGTTTGATACTGTAGATCAAAGTATTCTGTTGAACAGGTTGGAAACTTGAGCAGAACTCAATGGAACAGTTTTATAATGGTTCAGGTCCTACCTGGAGGACCTATTTTGGAGGAAGTTATTTTGTGACCATTGGAATTTATAAATTCAGTTGAATGGCTATGACATATGGGGTTCGTCAAGGATCAGTTCTTGACCAGCCTATATATGCTACCTTTGGGTCAAATTCTGCAAAACTTTAATGTTGACTATCATAGTTATGCAGATGACACACAATTATACCTATCATTGTCCCCCGATGACTAGAGTTAAATAGAGTTGTTGTGTCATTGTTTAGAACAAATAAATAACTGGATGAGCCAAAATTTTCTTCAGCTAAATCACAACAAAACTGAGGCAATTGTCTTTGGCAGTAAAGACAAGGGGATTGCTGTTAGTAAATACCTCGAGTCAATGTCTTTAAAAACCAAAGACCAAGTCAGAAACCTTGGTGTGTTGATCAACCCAGATCTGACTTTTAGCAGTCACATCAAATCAGTCACCAAAACAGCCTTCTACCAGCTTAAGAAGATATCCAGAGTGAAGGGTTTCATGTCCAAAACAGACCAGGAGAAGCTCATCCATGCTTTCATCCCCAGTAGACTACTAGTTATAAATCACTTAATGGTTATGTCCAGAATACATTAAGGAAATGTTAATGGAATGTAAACCCAGTAGGGCTCTGAGATCTACAGACTCAGGTCAGATAGTTCAGCCCAGAGTTCAAACCAAACACGGTGAAGCAGCATGCTGCATATACATGGAATAAGCTACCAACAGAACTGAAGTCAGCCCCAAATGTTTTTTTCTCTCATGCCTATGATTGAGCTCTTTAAAAGCACTTTTACTTTTTTTTTATCTTTCATTTGCAATGGATGCTCTCTTAAACATTTTAAAGTAAATTATCATTTCATGCTGTATTTTAGTAAGCTGTCTTTTTATTTCTCTGCACCTTTTTACTGCTTTTTATGTTGCACTGTTAATTATGTGCAGCACATTGAGTTACCCTGTGTAAGAAATGCACTATATAAATAAAGCTGCCTGCCCACCTTATTCATTCAAGTATTTGTAAGGTTTTGATTTTGACTTGTGATAGCTAAATGTAGTCCACGTCAGTTTTATGTGACAGAAATGTCCCTGTGATGACGTTTTTGTCTTGTGTTGTGAAGTAATGGAACGTAGCACTGTGCCCAAGACAAATTTCCGTTGGGGGACAATAAAGTTTCCTTTACTTTACTTTACATTGGACACGGACACTGAACTCCTGGATGAAAGTCCACTTCCCCTCCCTCCCTCCCTCCCTACACAGACTTGCTCACTGTTTATGCTACATCAGTTGCTCTCAGTCTCAAGTACTGACATTAATTAGGTTTACTCTGGAGTTAGGTGAAAGTCTAGTGCATCTCAAAGAGACACTGAGGGGTGCCTTCAGTGTCAATATTATACTGAGGGGCATAACAAAGCGACAGTATTTGACGCTGAAGCCACCCTTTAGCATCTTTTTGAGATGCTTAATTGGGTTTACTTAGGAGTTAGCTCAAAGCCTGGTGCATCTCAAAGAGACACTAACAGGTGCTTTCAGTGTCGATAGCACATGCTGAGGAGTATAACAAAGTGTTGGTATTTGACACTGAAGGCAGCTTACAACATATTTTTGAGATGCTTAATTGAGTCTACTTAGGAGTTAGCTGAAAAGCCTGGTGTGTCTCAAAAAGACGCTAAAAGGTGCCTTCAGCATCAATATCAACCACTGAGGGACTCATTTTCAGCCCTGGAGTTTCATGCCTCAGATCGGCCCACCTTAGATAGCCTAAAATAGTGCACATCTCCAACGTTATTCTTTACAACACAACATCCTTTTCAACAATATCAGAATCTGTATTCTGTTCAAATAAGTGTTCACAGATATCCAAACCTTAAAAATGAAATAAAAGAATAAATAAAAATATTAAATATTAAATCTGAAAAAATAAAAAATAAAATTCTATATATCTCAGAGGCAACGTCTTTCCACATACATGCTTCCTGCCTTTCAAACTGGGCAGAACTCCGTGGGAAACAGTAGAAGAGACACAGCCCAAGGAGGAACCCGGGATCTGACACAACACTGGAGGGAGAAGCAGGTCTGTGGAGCTGTACGCTGGACGAAAAAACAACTGCTATGGCATTGCTTTGGGTTGTGAGTGCGCATGACGTGTGTCTACAGTGAAACCAGTGGGTTTGTTCGCACAAAAGACGCTACATGTGAACACCCCCCCATGCAAACGTCAGGGTGCGTTATCTACTCACCTTCATGCCGAGGGAGGCTCTGGTGAAGTTTTAGAGTCTTCACATCCCTTGCGGAGATCCCATGGGGGAGTGGGTAGCAGCACAACTCCACCTAATGCAGGCTGACGGCGCCCCAGATTAAAACGTCCAAAAACGCATAATTGAAACCACAAAATATCTCCATACTGCTGGTTTATAGTGATCCCAGTGTCCTGGAGCCCAGACATAAAAAGTTGCTTGGAAAAACGTCATTGGAACTCTGTTTTTAGCCTCATTGCAGCCTGTCGCTCTAACTGCCTCTCTGTACACTGCGCTCACGGGTGTGCGCTTGTGCTAGGGTGACCATATTTTGATTTCCAAAAAAAGAGGACACTTGGCCCGGCCACAAGATAGCCTTCTTAAATGATACTCGCAGTTTACTCAAAGATGCCTTATAATTTTAATATATTTAAAGTTTATATGTATGGATAGAAAATTCACTTATATTGCAAAATAACATCTCTCAAAGACAGAAATTCAAATAGGCCCCTACAGGGGACACATACACACACGGTACCCGACGGGTCGAGCTGGGTTCAGTCAAAAATGTATAAATTGTATTCGTATAGTATTCGTTTGAACTTTGCTGCGGGGGGGGAACAGGCGGCTAAAAAAAACACAGCAGGATTAGTCCAACATCCCGTTTTTCTGATATGTGATTATACTAGGCTATACTGTATTTGTGTACCATAGAGGATCAGTAATGCAACAAAAGTAGGCTACTGGTCGAGATACAAGTGTCATATAGCGGAGAGAATGAAACACCATAACCTCCTGTTATTAACTCTGGGGTCCAAGTTGTCTCTGCGGTGCTGAACGGCTCCCGGCGGGCGTATTTCTGCCTTGATGGTGTGCCGTGACCAGCTCTGGGTCAGCTGGGAAAGCCTTGAAGTGAAGCTTGCTCACGGCTTATGTGTTTGCCACTTTCTTTTTCACCTTAACCACAGGGCATCATGATGTTTTCGGAACAGACTTCGGAAAACAATGAGTTTAATATGGTTGGAACAATGGGATGTCGGACCAATGGGCAGACCCCCGGGATGTAGCAGAAAGCCAGAAATATACGCATTATTTTCGGCGTATTTGTAAAGCCTCTCAATTAATGTAGGAATTTGGTGCTCATGCATGAACGTTTCCACTCCATTTTTATTCATAAATTGACAAATATGCCCTGAACCAGCTTTCATATCAATCTGCCGCTTGCTCCTCCTGTCTGTCTGTCTGTCTGTCTGTCAGCTCCATCTGTCATGAGACAAACATGAAAGACGTGCAGTTTATTGTGTTTCACCGGCGACGAGCTGTCATTACGCACAACTGTTACGCACAGCTGCGCGCTCTTTATAACTCACTGTGTGAACCTATGTTGCATAATAAAGAATTCCCCCCCTCATAATTTTTAACCACCCCCTCAGTAACTTCATCATGGCCAATCACTACGTGATTATATAAAGGTAGAGAAATAAATAAATACAGAGGAGGAGAATAGAATATGACACAGCCTTTATTTCATTAAAAACTAAATGAAAACAATGAAATAGGAGCGCTATTCCTGACTAGAGCGTCAAACGACATGCAGACCAGGGAAACGAAACAAACAACCCCATGAATCTCTTTATTAATAGCCTATAAAATGACGCGTTTTCTCCTGCGGGACGAGAGAAGACGCAAAATCAATGTATCTCTATTACTGTGCGGGCATAAATTCTCAGATATTTGTGGGAGCGGGCGGGAGTGGACATAAACACTGCGGGAGCGGGCGGGAGTGTAACACACACGTTGCGGTTGCGGGCGGTAATGGTCAGAAATTCAGCGGGAGCAGGCAGGAGCGGGATGAAGAAAACAGTCCCGCGCAGGGCTCTAGTTTATTGCTTGGGCACTGTTATTTACATGACAACACCTGAACATAACACACACACATACACATTGGCTGTTTGTTTCTATCTCTCCCCTCGCTGGAAGTCTTGGACCTACCGCCGCCAGCCTCTGCCTTGATTAAACGCTGAAAATCTCCCTCTCCGCTGAGCACCCACGGCGCACGCCCGGCCTGTTATATAGCCTGTAACCATAACAACTGTGTGACACAAACTCAGTGCTTTAGTAATTAAATAATGTCGGGCACCGCACTCTAACACACACACTCAATTTATAAACCCCCTCGGGACATTCCAGATGGGATGTGAAAAGTGGACATGTCTGGGCAAAAGAGGACGTTTGGTCAGCCTAGCTTGTGCGAGACAGTGAGACAAGGGCACCACCTTCATGTGTGTTCACGTGCATTTGCTAGTCTCGCACATGAGAGCGTAATATTTTTGTTACTGTATAATCAACTAAAAATAAGATATAATGTGTTTTTGTTACCTTAGAATAAGCCACATTTTTGTTTTTGCTCCTTTTTAATGCACTCAACATTTCTCTCAAATTTTGTTGCAGATTTGTGCTTTTAATGAGCACTTTTCTTTTTTAAAGATAATCCATCCACCCAACAGGTGTAGCATATCAGGATGCTGATTAAACTGCATCATTACTACGAAGGTGTGCCTCAAGATGGTCACAATACAAGGCCACTCTGAAATGTACAGTTTAATCACGCAACACAGTGACACAGGTGTCACAAGTTTTGAGGGAGCATGCCATTGCCATGATGACTGCAGGAATGTCCACTAGAGCTGTTGTGAACTGAATGACATTTTCACTACACTAAGACGTCTCCTATGAATCTGGCATTATTCATCCAACCAGCCTCACAACCACACACATCCAGTATTTTCACTTGCAGAAATGTTTTGAGACTAGCCACCCAAACAGTCGATGCAAAAACTGGTTAAAACAGCCAAAGAACTTTTGCATTAACCATCAGTAGCATCTCAAGGAAGCTCATCTGCATGCTTATCAACCTCACCAGGGTCTTAACCTGACAGCAGTTTGTAATCTTAACTGAATTGTACAGTTGTGAGGATGGTTGGATGTACTGCTAAATTCATGGCAAGTGGACATTCCTGCAGCCAGCAGTCTGTATGTGAATGCATGAATGGGTCAGACCTGCACAGCACTGGATTTGAAATGAGCTGTAATAAACTGGAGCTTCTGTGCTTTGATTACCTACCTCATTTTGGTGCAAGTAACACACAAGTAGTATAATAAGTGACTTATTGCTCTATACCAGGGCTATTCAATTACAAATTCAGTTGGGCCAGATTTTAAAACCAAGAAATTTAGCTGGGCCAGACTTTTTCAGTGGCCGGTAAGCAGCAGTTAATGACAAATTTTAAACCAACACAAATTAATGTCATGAAAAATAAAACAATGTTTATTTACTGCTTCCCTTTTAAATTTGGTCACATCTGACACAAGCATATCAAAAAGTGTCTAAAAAACAAAAGAGCTGTAATTCAACAGAACCCGAGGTAGAAGCAGTACATTTTTTTTCCACTTTTCAACGTAAACTTTACGTTTTCACAACAACACGCTGCATTCTGGGTTGAGTGTTGCTAGGCTACGGCAGAGTGTTGCATTCACGGTCTGAACTACTGTAGGAATTTCTGTAGAAATATCTGTAGGCTCGCTGAGCACATTTTTCCCGGTTTTTCTCGGCTTTTCTCGGCTTTCCTCGGCTTTTCTGGTTGGGCCACTGGCTGGGCCACTCAAGGATTGCTTCTGGGCCGCATGTGGCCCGCGGGCCGCCATTTGAATAGCCCTGCTCTATACAGAGACTAATATTGTCAAGTAACTTATTACTTTCAAATGAAGGTAACTAGTAATATGTATTGTATTACATTTTGAGAGTAATTTGCCCAACAATAGTTATGGTCAGCTGTAATGTTGGGCAAAGCTATTTTAAGTATTTTACGATAGTAGTTTCCCTGACATTAACGCCAGTCAGACCTTATCTGTACCATAACAGACATTTATAGCAATAATTATCTCCTGAAAAGTTAAGTGGTACAAGTCATTAAATGTTTAACAACAGAATTGTTAAATCTAATTTGTGATTCTGCAGAATCAGTGTTTGGCCAGTGGGTTGAATTCATTACAGATGGACACTGTAAGAAATAGGCTAATAGCTGCAAATGTTGTGAAGAGCCTTCAAATGATGGAGTGAAAATGAGTGGCACGGGACTGAATGTTCCCACAGTCAGCATGCTGGTGCAACTGTTGCCTCTAGTGATGTGAAACAGAACCTGCTGATGAAACTCACTAAGTAACAGTGTTTTTAACTGCTTTTGGGATGTATGCCTCCAGGTGTCAAAGAGTGGATTGAGTGTGTGTGTGTGTCCTGCATATGAATATGCAAGCCAGAGAGAGACAGACAAAGAGAGAGTAAAAAGAAAAGAAAATCTGTAATAAATAAATTATTTGTGTGTATATGTTTGATTGTTAAGCCTTTTTTATTGAAGGTAATGACTAACTCCTGACAGCTCTCACATCGAGGTGATAATGACTAGGATTGTCTTGTTGACATACTGCCATGGTTGGTTGTAAATGCTAGTTTCCAGTGCAAACTAGTTTAATTTTAAGCCAAATCCTTATCAGATCCCTTAATAGAGCTGGGGTCAGGACGATGTTAGTCTAGCTTAACATTAAGACTGGAAGCAGAGGGAAACAACTAGCCCAGCTCTTTCTAAAAACAAAAATATACCTACCAACTAGAGGTTGACTAATTGTAGATTTTCAAAGGCTGATATATTAATGATAGTTTGGGAGAGGAAAAAGCCAATGGCAGATTTATCGGCTATCGGCTGGTGTGGTCCAGTCAAAAACTTCAGGAAAATACATGTTAAAATAAAGAACAATACATCAAGACACAGTCTAACAGCAGAAGGGAGCTGATTTCTTTGGAGTTGTACCCACTGATCAGCTCCTTTTTGCTCCATTTAACACAACCGTCCTCTTTTCAGCTACGCTCGGGAAGTTATGCCCTTGTGTGGCTGGTGGAGGCTGTGCAGCCATTGTTCTGCTGTCAGCGCTAGTTTGTAAAATGTCCTATTGGCAGAGATTAATTGGAAAAACACTGATAAATCGGTCAACCCCCTCTACCAACACATCTTAAGCTCATCAAGTAAATATATTTTGTTTCATCTGCAAACAAACAGTGACATCACATAACTCTTTTACATTTCTATTTCTTTCCAGTTTTTTTTTCCAGTTTATTTTAATTTGTTGTTAATGCTATGTGCAGTGCACATTTCATATTGACATTTTGATAACTGTCTCTTTATATTTAAAGACCCTTAAAGATCCTCCTCTTTTTTGTGCACTATTAACCTCTCTTTCATTTTTAGATGTTTTGTTATTGTTTTTTGCTGAGTTTGAATTGTGCGAGTGTATACATACATATATGTGTATACACTGTAGTGTAAGATTTAATTACCAATCAGAAGAATATTCATTAATCAAGTAACTATGTTCATTGATAAATGTGTTCATTAATCAGGTAAATGCTTTATCTTGCTTAAGTTAATTAAGACTGAAAACTCAGCTCATATAGAAATGTGTTATGTATTCCTGCATGATAGAAACACTTCACTCAAGCCTAGGTACTGAGAGCACACAAATGTATTACTGACTAGAACACACATACACTCACACACACACACAGATGTACTGACTACAACACACCCACACACACACACACACACACACACACACACACACACATACACACACAAGGTTAAAACTGTATCAGGGATAAGTACAAAATCCTTGGGTCTCACGGGTCTCACATACCTTTAAAAACAGGTGTGCCCGAAATCAAAAACATTGTGACAAATAAGAAGCAGGGAGTTCCCTTGAGTGACTACACACTCGCATGTTTTGAAGGATATTGTGACAAATAAGATGCAAGGAGTTCCCCTGAATGATTATATCTGCATGTTTTTGAAAAAGCACAGTGATAATGGAAAACAACATTAATGTCAAGGCCAAACACCTGTTGTTGATGCCTACTACCCCTCCAGCTTAAAAAACAGAGCACAAGGACTGAACGACAGTCGCGTTCCGGAACGTGCCTCAAGAGTTTGTGTGTTTTAATGCTTGGTGAAGCACATTAAACTCGATTGTACCTGATTTCTTCGCCTCCAGTGTGTTTCTGAGTGTTCATCTGAGTACCAGTTAACTGAACCTAATTTACTGAAAGAAACAGTTTTGAAGTCATCAGAAGCCAGTTGGACCACTTCCAGACCCCGAGTTTTTCCCACTACATTTGGCGCCGCCAGCCAGGAGAGGAAGAGGGAGTCGAAGCCTGAGACCGGGGCACCAGCTGCGCACCAGGCAGACACAAAATAAGGTGGCCACCTAAAACAAGGTAAAGAGTTTTTCTTTCCTTTGTGTGTGTCTGGAGTGCAGTGATGGAGCCGCCCGGGTCAAAGGTATTTGATTTTTCCCTCCCCTAAAAAGAACCTAATTATGATGTGATGATTGTATAACTTAAAGGAATCATTAATGTATAACTAACATCACTGGAGGCGGATGAGTTTGGTGCAACAAGTGTGATTGTGGAGCGGAAGGAGCGAATGTGTGTGTGCTGTGTGTCTGATAACAAGCATAGTAAGAGAAAAGTATTTAAAATAGGAGGTGCACAAGATTAGTGCACAAGAGAAAAGTATTTAAAATAGGAGGTGCACAAGATTAGTGCACAAGAGAAAAGTATTTAAAATAGGAGGTGCACAAGATTAGTGCACAAGATAAAAGTATTCAAAATAGGAGGTGCACAAGACTAGTGCACAAGAGAAGTGCACAAGAGAAAAGTATTTCTGTGATACCACTATTTCATTCTCCTAATGGTCCTTTTTGTCACGCATGGGGACAGGACCATCAGATAGGGAAATAGGTTTGCTTGGACAGAATACTCAGTGTTTCTGTGATACCGCCACATCGTCTGGCTGCACTCCCTTCAGTTACGGGGATTGTGCTATCAGAGAAGTGGGTCTGCTTGGATAGAACACTAAAGAAACGCGTAAAAGGATCCAGAGAGAAAAGTGAAAAAATCAACAAAAATAAGTCAAAAGAGCAATGCCAAAAACCGATCGATCATATTGTAAAAACTTGTAATATAACTGAATGTGGTATGTAATGTCTGTGTTAAAGTAGAAAGAAATATCAAATAAAGCATAAATAGTTGTTGTAAATACAGTTAAAGGAGGCGTCCAGGAGAGAAATGTAAAAAGACTAACAGCGCGCTTGACCGTTGACTTTGACAAACACAGAGGAGAGGAGAAGAGCAGACAGACACACTCCGACACAGCTGACTGCACTGACACAGAAACCACAGTAAGATAAGACTGGTGAGTGCTGCAGAGACACAGAGAAGGGAGAGGAGGAGTAGGCAGTGGAAGGAGACTTGACTAATAAATAAAAAAAAAAAAACAAAGCTTTGTTAAAATTTGATATTTTGGTTCTGATCTCTATTGGGTTAAAGGTCATTACAAAGAAAATTCTTTTGACATTTTGAGGCCTGAATGTTTTATCATAATCTGGTATCTGTGTGTTTGTTTTATGTGATTTGTTTCAGAGTTTGTTACATAAGGTAGTTATTAACAGTGTCTCAGTGAAACAAAACCAGACAAGGGTAACCTAACGGTGTCAACAAATTGTCTGGGGACTGGAAACCTAACGGTGCCAACAAAAAGTCCATATGTTTCACTGATTGAACCAGTTGCTTGGGTGAACTCCATACAAACTGGTTGGCTGTTAAGGGGAGAATAAAAAAGAAATAGCTACTATTTTAATTTAATTTGATAGAGAAATAAAATAAGTGATAAGTATAGTTTCATAAACAAATAGAATAAATAAAATTATAAATAAATTATAAGTGATAAATACAGTTTTATAATAAATAAAATAAAGAAAAAAGAAGTTGAGATCAGGCTGTTAAGAGCTGGATGGAAGAGGGTGACAGCAGTGGGGATGAAAATTGGGCTGAGGAACATTGCATGACTGATGGCTTGGTAGATACTAGAGGCATAAAAAACACATTTCGGGTTAGAAAGAACCTACATAGACAACAAGGGTGAGAAGCAGTGGCAAGACGAGCAAGAGATTTTGGTTAAAACTTGTATGGTTAGTAAATTTACCAATTGAAACTAGTGAAGGAGGAATTTCAGGTATACAGTGGGAGACAACTTTAAATGATTTGCGGGCTCCCAGTTCATTAGATCCACTGCTGCAATATTTGTGTGATAAGTACAAAAACGGACCCGTAGCTTCACTTCCTCTGAACCAGGTAATATTTCAAGATTTAGAGAACGGAGTGGAATTTAATCCAAGATTGCGGATTGTTGTCGTGCCTAGAAAAGCTAATTTGGGAGGAGATGGGTCACATAAATTAGAATACAACCTCTGACGAAAGATAATTAAAAACTGCCTTCACAGTAGGGAAACTACTAGCACTGATACATACAAAAGAAACAGATGAGCAACCACAAAATTCCAAAAGTGAGTAAAGTTAAACAAGGACAGATGGAAAAGGAGTTTCTGACATCCATAGAGATAGTGATGATACAACACCCAGATAGGAGAAATCGAATCCAACGCTGTGTGACTAAATGGCACAAAAGAACATCAGAAAAAAATCGTTGGCCCAAAAGATGGAACCTTCAACCTGGCATGTTGCAACGAGGTGGATACAGAACTAAGACACATTGAGGCAAAAGACACTAGGGCGAGTTATAAGAAAAAGAACAAAAGGGTTAAAGAAAGGGAGGTATTAGGGTGGTTTAGACAGACAGGGGGTGGGAAGCAAATGGTGCAAGCAGAGTGCAGCAAGGACACACAGGACCCCCAGGCCCCCCAGAATGATGTGACACCTACAGCCCCACCCCTGCTAGCATCACCACCACCATATCCACAAGACACAACACCATCAGAGACGGCACAATACCCACTACACTCAGTAGGGGAGGCAAGAGCAGCAACAACATGGAAGGCCAAGTGGAGGGAAGGTTCACAGTGACCTTGGCCAGAGATATGATGACGCTCCCCACGCGCAGAATACTGACAATGCAATGCCTCACATTAACACTACTGTTATCCACAATGAGCAGGTGGAAGCAATGGTAGCCAGAGGCCCCAGAGGGAGCGGGATCGAGGCGAACCTAGAGGAGAACCAGCAGGCCGAGGTGGATGGAGAAGGGGACCGAACATTCCTCCAGGACCCCAGCCACTGCAACAGCAAACCTATCAGAGAGCCACACCCTATCAGCAATCAGGCTCCCAGGAAATTAACTCAGGATTTCCAGGAGTGAATCCTGCAGCACCTAACAAGCTACGCTGGGGTTGTTACCAGCCCGGCCACCGACGCAGGGAGTGCCTGGTCAACCCATGGGAAGGTCCAGCAGAAAACTGGCCAAAAACGAGACAGGGTGCCCATCGTGGGGCTGCCCAGAGAAGTCTGAGGGGGAAGTAATGTCACCAGTCATTTCATTACAGCCACACGACGAACTGTATTGGAAAAGAAGACTATCCACTCCCCCTCTCTAAGTCAACCATCAAGACCATAGGCTTCTCTGGGAAATCACAAGTCATACCAGTGACAGAGTCTGCTCAAATGCTCAACGCCGGTAAAGTCATCTTTGCACCCCTACTCTACTCAGCTCATACACTAGTAAGCCTTCCAGACAGAGACGTATTGTGCCCTCTCAAAGCTAAGATCATGAGTACTCAAGATGGACTATATTTAGACTTCTCTGACGAACCCCCCCCCCCACAAAGCATGGTGTCACAGCGGCCCAGGAACACCACAGAGACATTACAGGCGTTGGTCTCCTGGCTCCAACTGACATCAGAAGAGTCTCACCTCAAACAGACATGGACTCAGTGGGAACCATGGGTCAGGTTACATTTTGACACAGCACATGCTGCCACTCTGCCACTGCACTGCATGCCCATGTATGACACGGACCAGACTCATGTAGATTATCAAGAGTGTGGGGACACAATGCTCAAAAAAAAAAAAAAAAAAAAAAAAAAAAACATGCCTAATCACAAGTGAAGATATGTATTTGGGACCAGAAGGTGTGGCAGCAGCCGTTCACCTTCCAAAAGACCTAGCAGGATGGTTTCAGGTACCACATTCCACACCACACATCACATTGTTAGTGGCAGAGGGATATGAGTCGCATCATCTCGGTCCTATGGTCGGACGTGCACTGCAGGTGCAGGAGTGGGTGCCTACACAGAACAAATACATTCACATTTCCAAAGACAAACAGTTCATCAGGATCTCTGTTAAAGTAGGAGATGAGGCTATAGCAGGGACAGTAAAGGTAGATAGAAGCACGCCCACACAGATGGCAGTCACTGCAGATAAAGAAGAAATGCTAAACCAAGTCCCATCGCAGTTATGGACAGCTCATAAGACGGATGTGGGACTGATAAAGTCAGCTCAACCTGTACACATAAAGCTAAAACCACACACTAGCCTACCATACCAGAGGCAGTGTCCTCTCCAGCGGCATGCCATTGACGGTATCCAATCCACAATTGAAGGCTTAGTAAAAGCCGGAGTTCTGGTCAAAACTAGAAGTCCCTGCAACACGCCCATTTTTCCAATCAAGAAACCAAATTCCTCAGAAGTGCAGCTAATGCAGTGGTGGAAACAGAGACGCCACATGTGCCAGATTCACACATGTTGCTCTCAAACATACGACCCGACACACAGTGGTATACAATCATTTATTTATGTTCTGTTTTTCCAGTGTATCGCTACACTCAGACTCTCAATATTTGTTTGTGTTCACTTATGAATGTCAGCATTATGACCTAGCTAGTTTGAACGTGCCAAGCACTATATTGCAATATGCAGATGATTTGCTTATCTGTAGCTCTTAAAAAAAAAAAAAAAAAAAAAAAAAAAATAATAATAATAATAATGTCAAAAGATTCCATTGCAGTGCTCATAGCATTGGCAGAGGGGGGACACAAAAAAGACAAATTGCAGTTCTGCCAGCAGTCTGTAGAGTACTTGGGCAGACAGTTGAGTGGGGATAAAAAGTGCATTGCCCCATCTCAGATAGAGGCTGTAAGTAAGGCTTCGCAACCGCAGACGGTGGGCCAAATGCTGTCTTTTCTCGGCATGACAGGATACAGTCGGCCATGGATTTGTGGCTATACTATAAAAACTGCTCCACTTAGAGCGTTAGTAAGAGCAGCAGGACAGACAAACAACACAACACAGCTGTCCTGGACGGAGGAAGCAGAAGGTACGCTCCTAGCCTTAAAAATAGACATGCAGTCTGCTCCAAACCTTTTCATCTCTATGTAGCAGAGAAATCTGGGTTTGCGTGTGCCGTCCTGATGCAAGACACACCCACAGGTAAACAACCTTTAGCCTATTATAGAACATAGAGGTTGGGCTGCCACCCTGCTATCAGGTGTTAGCTGCAGCTGTGTTTGCATTTCGGAACGCATCACCGCTGACCATGGGACATCCAGTGACAATATACACTTCCCACCAACTCCACGCGCTGCTGACAAGTACACTGACAAATTTATGCACGCTAGGGAAGATTTGCATAACCAACCAATTCCAGCCAACCTCACATTGTTCGTTGACGGGTCATGTTTCTGTGACGCCATCGGCACCATGCCGGTTACGCGGTCGTCCAACTTAACAATGACCAAACTTTTGCGACATTACAGTCATGCGGACTTGCTCAGCCCTGCTCAGCCCAACTCGCCGAGATAAAAGCTCTAACAGCAGCATGTAAAATAGCACAGGGAAAGTCGCTAAATGTATACACAGACTTAACATATGCCTATGGTGTATGCCATGTTCATGTTAACATATGGAGACAAAGGGAAAGGATTTTGCAGAGCTGATGGCACTCCGGTAACCCATGGAGACGCCATCTGTGAACTATTAGGAGCCATACTTCTTCCCACAGCCTTAGCAGTAATTAAATGTCCAGCACACCAAAAGACTGACACGTTGATCGCCAGAGGAAATAACTTTGCAGATGAGGCCGCCAAACAGGCTGCCATAGGTGAGATTATGGCACCCATACTCACCATTCAAGATTGTGAAACTCACACCACAATGTCTTCCCTCATTTTAGCTCAAAACAGAGTAGATGAAGCGGAAAAACGCTTATGGGTAAAACGTGGCGCCATCAGAACAACAGCACCAGGACCTACAAATGGTCTCTGGCGTGATGCTCACGGTCATTTTGTCCTACCAACCCTATTGTTAAGACATGCAATCCTTTTGGCGCATGGTAATGACCATTGCGCCAGGGGGGAGATACTAAGAAAACTACAAGCAGTATGGTGGTCACCATTCATGGCAGCCACGGTAGACAGAGTACTGAGCGAATGCGAAACTTGCGCGAGATACAACATCAGGAAAGTTTTCACAGCTCCAATAGCACATATACCACCTCCAGATGGTCCCTTCAGACACATCATGCTAGACTACATAGACATGGGACCGCAGTCAAGAGCCAGAGGTATGAGGTATATCTTGGTGGTCATATGCAGATTCAGCAGATGGGTGGAAGCAAAAGCCACCGCAAAATCAGATCACAAAACAGTTGCAAAATTTTTGTGTCAAGAAGTCTTCCCAAGATTTGGGATGCCAGATACCATATCATCTGACAATGGCAGCCATTTTGTGTCCAATGTCATACAAGAGACACTGAAGCAATTAGGAATCAAACAAAAGTTTGGCTGCGTCTACCATCCTCAGTCACAGGGAGCGGTAGAAAGAGCAAACGGTATCTTGAAGGCTAAAGTAGCCAAGATAGTGGCAGACAGTGGAGATAAGCTAAACTGGGTGATGCGTTGCCGCTTGCACTAATGTCAATGCGCTCACAAGCTAGCAGAGTCACGCACCTAACACCGCATGAAATCGTTACAGGCCGGCCTTTTCCACTGCCATATTTGAGAGGGCCCCATGAGGGACCCTCGTTGGAACAGTTGCAAGGTGAAATGTTTGAATACTTACGAAGTCTGACTCGCATCCACAGGGCCGTGTTCCAGCAGGTGAAAGGTACCACGGTGGACAGAAGGGTCGATATCCCAGAACACCTCCAAACGATACTTCCTGGAGAGTGGGTGTACGTCAAGGTGTTCAAAAGAAAGTGGGACCAACCACGCAGAGAAGGTCCATACAAGGTGATACTAGCTACGCCAACTGCCTTGAAAATCGAAGGTAAGGACGTTTGGTTTCATCTTAACCACTGCTGCAGAGCTAACAACCCAGACAGAGATGCACCGCAACCTAGAGCCAGGCAGAGAGCAGCCTCCCCCCAGCCGCAAGGGGAAGGCGAAGCCGCCCCGAGGGGAGCAGAAGGGGAAGGCGATGCCTCCCCACAGGAACAGGGCACCAGAAGGTCGGAATCCTTGGCGCTTAGACGGGACCTCGGCAGAGACCGCAGCAACAGAAGTGGGGCGTTACTGGAGAGAGTATCGTCAGAATCAGAGAGCACTTCAGCAGGAAGCTCCCCATCCACCAGGGCTAGCGATACACCTTATGCGCAGCCATCTGACGGCCGCAGAGTGATTGATGAGGACCCAACTATGGAAAGAGCAGAGAGAGCAGGGGGAGCAGAGGCAGAAAGGGAGGAAGAAGAAAGCCACAGCTCAGAGAGTTCCAGTCCAGCAAATCCCAGATCAGAATCAGACCAAGTTAAAGAACCCGAAGGGACAGACCCAGGCACAAGCACAGACACAGGCACAGGTGCAGATACAGGAGACACAGGATCAGGGGACACAGACCCCGAGGAGGGACCAGCCCTTTGATAGGCCAGCTCAGGGGAGACTTGAGGGTGCAGGTGATATGAGAAGAGTAAAAACAGGGCTAATAGTATTACTAACCCTATTGCTCATATTGGCAGGAGTAAAGCAAAGTGAGGGAGCAGAACAGGATAGACAGAGCCAGAAACAAGCAGGCGAGTGCCTAGCGGCGCTAGGCGCCATGGCTGCAAAGCAAGGAAAGATACCACTCAGACAGATGATACAACTAACGTACTACAAATCACATGCTTACAGCGACATGTTGGTGAAGGGCTCAGGAAACATTAGGTTGCATGGCCGGTCCATAGGATCGCGCTGTAATGCAGAAGGAAGGGTAACAGCAAGAGTTACATGTAACACCAGAGGTTGCACTAACATTGACACAGGGCGCACCATAACAGTAAAAGTAGCCCAACAGTGGCTCCAATTAGATCCAGTATGCAAAAGAAAACCAAGACAGGCACCAATATCAAGAATGGATGTAGTAAAAACCACCACTTGGAGATCCAACATGTTTTATCAATGGTTAGAATATTCTGCTAAACAAGTAACCAACAGCTCATGTATAGCATGTCATAGAATGGGCCTACCTATAGTTAGGCCTCTTCCAAATGTGGAAGCGCTTGCACACACAAACTCTTGTTTTGCTCAGTGCACTATGTGGATGGCAGGAGGGAAAAAAAGACACACCAGTGACACTACCATTTGTCCACTAAGTCTTAAAGATGCCCCAGAACAAATTAAAAATGACTATCAAGTACCTCCAATAGTGTATTTGGCACAAAATACTATATTTCCCTTTTGCTTGGCTCGAGGAAAGGAGTTAGAACAATTGTTAAGCAACGCTACCGCCTGCAGCGCCTCCAAAGAGGCAGAGGAGATGATTCAGTGCAAATATGAGGGCTCAGGCACAATAAATAGTTTGACTCCGGGACGAGTAAAGATATGCAACACCACTGAGAAGGCTAAAATTCAGTGTCGCCAGGTGGTCAATGGTACAACTGAAGCCTCGGTGCCTTTTCTGTCACACAATGACTCAACCACCCGCTGGGTATGGTTTGGAAACCTTAGCAATGGCACAGAACCACTGGCAGACATATTTTGGATGTGTGAAGACGATCGACAGGTAAGAGCTGTGTTATTACCAAATTGGACTGGAATTTGTGCCCCAGTAATGTTAATAGGACCAATTACAGTACTGAGCCTAACTAACCATACTATCAAAAGATCTCATAGATCAACTAAGAATCAACCAACAGAGTGGAACAAAAGAGATAACGTATACATTTCATGGGAGCAAATACCAGTAGGGGTTCCTGACGACCACCAGGCCATATCAGATGCCTGGATAGAGACAGGAAGATTATTGGGGATGATACCATTTTATGGGCACATATCCAATGCTAACTACATAGTCCGGAATAGCCGGTGGATAAATTATTTATGGTACAACCAACAAAGGTTCATAAACTGGACTATAGAGGCTCTGGAGGGAGTAAAAGAGCAACTACATGCTACATCCCTGATGACAATACAAAACAAACTTATTATTGAAGCAATGCTTGCAAAAGATCAAGGAATCTGTGATGTGATAGGAGATGTGACGGGAGAAACCTGTTGTACTGTCATCCCAATGCATACAGGACCCGAGGGCAATTTAACACAGGCGTTAGAGAACATGCATCAGCTAAGAGATCAACAGGTCCAGCATTCTAATTGGAACACTAAGGTCCCCTCATTGGAGGAGTGGCTAACAAACTTATCCCCTAGAAAGATTCTACACATGGTAGGAATGCTATTGGGACTTGTGGTACTGACTCTCCTTGTAGTAGCTTGCTGCATACTTCCCCTAGTGCGACATGTGATTAGGAAAGTCATGGATAGCACCATGGGACAGTTTGTCATATTGGATCACGATCCACAGCCCACTATAGGCAAAAAACCATCAGAAGACATGAGCGAATCCGTAGAGAAGGACCTTAAGAGCCATGATCAAATCATCAGGCCACTAAATCAATATGAAATAAGGACAGGGAACACTGCTCTATATGAACAGATGTGTAGACAGGCGGAAGGAATATATGAGGATGTGGAGATTATGTAGGGTGCGACCTAGCACAAAATAATAAACCCTTATACTCTTGCTGTTACCTAACCAACATTAACTACTAACTTGCTAATATGGCTTCTTGCATGGTTCATTGAGGGTTCAGAGGCGAGGAAAGACATAAGTTAATGACTTGCACTAAAGATGTCCTTTACAACCTTGAGATAGACGCAGACTATGGCTGAGGACTGGAGGACCCCACACCCTTACCCGCAGAACCCAGGGGTCCATTTGACTTCAGCTACCAGCAGGAGTGGCCAAATAAGTCGTACCAGCCATCCCCATCACAGCCATACCAGTCACCCCTACCTCCACCATACCCGGCCCAGATGTCAACATACCCGGAGACGGCCCCCGAGATGGCCTGCCAACCTTCATCTACCTTCAGCGGAGGCGCCCCGATGGAAGCCCATGGACGACCCACTTCGATGACACCAGGGAGGCTCCACTTCCAACTGCAACCAACAATCCAGCCCTGGACCCAGACTCCTAGTAACTCCTTCCTCCACTACCTACTACAAGATGGTCAAACCGTGACTGGAGGATTCAGTCAGAGCAAGGCCGAGGGGGACTGGAGATCAGATCCAGGTGAGGGGACATCCCACCAAGAGGTCCACAACCCTACCAACCCAGACATCATATTCCAGGCAAGACCCAGCTGGGACATAAAACCAGAAGAAGTAAATCCAGGCCTGATACAGTCCCAACAGGCCCCATCAGAAGTCCTGGCGACCGCAGCCCAAGCACTGCCACAACAGCCAGTCCTCAAGGGCAGTGCCCACGATGGCATGATGCCACGACACATCCCTGATTCTTCCCCAAGGTCTGACTCTTCCTTACCGACAGAGGATAGTTCTGACATCACATCTCCATCAGGTTACTCTCCAACAACCCCACCACTTAGCCCACCTCACAACCTGCCCTCCAGAGAGCCAGCTTACCCACCTCCGCAGGGTACAGATCTCATCGGTGTAAAACCCCTGTGTATGGCAACTAAAGCTGCTTTAGAACAAGACTTCAACGTGTGGCCGGAGGGAGTGTTAATCACCCTCCAAAGCCTGCCTGACGGAGTGCCGACCAGAAGACAACACCTAAGGAAGGCGGAGATGCTGCGCACACGACTCCATCATCTACCCTTGATTCTCTACCGCCGATTGCTGTACAGTCTCCCCACCGACCAGCGCCCAAAGCTTCGTAGAATTCGCCAGGAAACCTACGTCATCAGAAGGATCCAGAGTAAAAGCATGATAAAAAGTCATGTGAAGCGCACTGAGGAGGAGATGCGCAACCTGCGTGCACAAGTCCGGGAGCTGACGCAGGTTAAAGATGGTCTACAACAACAGCTGACCAAGTGCAACTGTCAAGACATACAGCGACAGATCGAGTTACTGAAAGAGCAGGTGGCAGTCTACAAACGCCTGCGTATGCCTGGCCCATCAACCCACGAGTAAGATGGACAGTAGATGAGCGGCAAAGAAGAATCAAGACTGATATGTGTATCCTGCTGACTGTGATCTACATATGTGATGATTACTGTGATTAGTTATTGTGATTAATTGAACCATGCACTGATGAATGATGAACAGTGTCATTAATTATAGCCTGTGTACTCAATATATGCCACGTCATTGGCTCATGATGATTAGTACAATTACTGAATTTTTTGAAATTGATGTGCGGTATTTACTGGAAATATTATGCGTTAAATCTACTGATGCTAATTATATATGGGACTTAAAAGTCCCAGAGGAGGGAATATATATTTTTCCCTCAGTTGATTTGTTGAATTAAGCCTGCTAATTCCTGAAAATATAGCTAACTTGTAGTATGGGAGGTAATGGAGCTATGGAGCCCCAGAGGGGGGAATGTAGTGTAAGATTTAATTACCAATCAGAAGAATATTCATTAATCAAGTAACTATGTTCATTGATAAATGTGTTCATTAATCAGGTAAATGCTTTATCTTGCTTAAGTTAATTAAGACTGAAAACTCAGCTCATATAGAAATGTGTTATGTATTCCTGCATGATAGAAACACTTCACTCAAGCCTAGGTACTGAGAGCACACAAATGTATTACTGACTAGAACACACATACACTCACACACACACACAGATGTACTGACTACAACACACCCACACACACACACACACACACACACACGCACACACACACACATACACACACAAGGTTAAAACTGTATCAGGGATAAGTACAAAATCCTTGGGTCTCACGGGTCTCACATACCTTTAAAAACAGGTGTGCCCGAAATCAAAAACATTGTGACAAATAAGAAGCAGGGAGTTCCCTTGAGTGACTACACACTCGCATGTTTTGAAGGATATTGTGACAAATAAGATGCAAGGAGTTCCCCTGAATGATTATATCTGCATGTTTTTGAAAAAGCACAGTGATAATGGAAAACAACATTAATGTCAAGGCCAAACACCTGTTGTTGATGCCTACTACCCCTCCAGCTTAAAAAACAGAGCACAAGGACTGAACGACAGTCGCGTTCCGGAACGTGCCTCAAGAGTTTGTGTGTTTTAATGCTTGGTGAAGCACATTAAACTCGATTGTACCTGATTTCTTCGCCTCCAGTGTGTTTCTGAGTGTTCATCTGAGTACCAGTTAACTGAACCTAATTTACTGAAAGAAACAGTTTTGAAGTCATCAGAAGCCAGTTGGACCACTTCCAGACCCCGAGTTTTTCCCACTACAACACACACACACACACACACATATATATACATACATATATATATATATATATGTATATGTATGTATATAAATATCTATGTCTATCTGTCTTTTTTTTTTTTTTTTAAACGTCACCTGGGTAATGTACTGTGTGCTATTGTGAACTTGACAGGACTGCTGTTAATGGTGATCTGATTTGTACATATCCCATGTAATAATGTGTCAGTAAATCATGTATAACCAATGTGTTTTGGAAGGCTGCTGTCACTTGACCAGTGCACTGATTGAATTAAAGAAAGGCAAGGTCTTGAGTGGTCCAGTTAAGAGGCAGGTTGCGTGGATGGTGGATGGGTCACAAAACACCGGACTTTTCTCAGGAGACCAAACATGTGATGTCATAGGGTGTAAAGTCTGGAGCTGCTCCATAGACAATAAATGGTGAAAGATGTTTTGGATGACACTCAGAGCAGCTAGGGGAATCTTCTCACTATATGGGTACATTTCCTGCTTTTCAGCTGAAAATTCTACAATAGAATAAAGCTCATATGTAATCAAAATAAATAAATAAATAAAGGCTCTCATTCATTGTATATTGAGCAGCTTCATTTTATACTATATATATAGTATAGATACACAACTTGACATGACATCACAAGTTTGACTCTGCTGGTTTTTGGATTTCACAAATATTGATTGAACTACCCAAGGCTATGGAAATAACATGTTGGAATTCTTAGTTAAGGTGGTGCTCCCCTTATCAGTTCTAGCAAAACAAATAAAAATGCACTGAAAAGAGAACAGTTTCAATGAAAATACTGATTTTGTTAAACTAATTGTTGGTTCACTTAATACATTTTGGTAAATAATTGAAAATGTTTTTGTCACTGAATTTAAAAAGTGCAAACATTCAGTGTAAAGAATATATTTGTTTTGACTTAAAAAGTTAGTTAAGTGGAGCTATAGTTACTATGGTTGACAAGGCCATTTAATTGGACTACTGTCCTTACCAGTACCAGTACAAACTCCGGAGGGGAATCGATTTATTGACCAAAGTATGTCAGACTCGGCTTGGTGGGTCATTACATGAAAACGTGTCATTTCCCATTCTTAATGTTTGATTTTCAAAGTCCTGTTTTAAAACTATTTATGACCCTCTTTGGATTAAATAGATCCTTACCTATCAGAAATAGGTGCTGTGCCATCTCAGGCTATCTTATTTTTTTCCACATTTAATCAACATGCATTTGTGTGTTTTGTCAACCCTGTTACGATATACAAATTAATGTTTGAGAATGTTTTAAATGCATATTTACAACAAATCTTATACACTTTGAAGGATAAATCTTCCCTTGTTACACTGAGGGTGTTTGTATGGTGAGAATATTGAGGTGTTTATGTTTTATCCATGGATGAATATGCTCTTTTGCAATTGACACTTTCACAGCATATTTCTTTTTAAGAACAGAATATGGAAACAAAACAATAATACCCACATTTCATTCTGTATATTACTGGTTTCTTTTACTTAACATATAAAATGAGTTGATTTGACATTTGTCTTAATTTTTTAAATTATAGTTTAAGTTGCAGCTTTGGGTCTAATGAAGATAATGGGACATTCATAAACTTTTAATTCAACATGACTAATCAAATAATATTTTTGAGACATTTATTGAGATGTTTTAGCATTTTTCAAAACATGAAGGATATTGAAAGGACAGTAACAATGCATTTGATCCATTGAACATATTTGGCCTGCTCCAAAAGTTGCATCATTTCCCAGGAGTGAAATCAGCTTCCTTTTGTGAACATGCTGGCGAAAAGACAAATGTCCTCTTTTTTTCATGATTTTTGTTACAGTTATATAATGTTTGACAGAAGCGTGCAAGCTTATTGTGTCAGCCCTGGTTCCACAAAAGGACATGTTAAAAAGATATTTGTTAGAAATTTTTAATGTACATAAATAACATGATATAAGCCTCTAAAGACAGCACACCATGTGGTCTCGTGACATTCACCACATGGCTAGTAATGACTTCCAAGAAGATTTTTCGTCAACCCTGTTGCCATTCTAGCGTAACAGGGTTAACAAAAGTATGGTTTGGTGAGTACATGAAAATATACTTTCCTTACCAATATTACATACATGGTTTTACAAGTTTCATCGTAAGCTGAGAGGGAAATTGAAAAAATAGTGCACTTTTTTGAAATTTGGCATAGTGTAAGGTATGGGTGTAAGGTTTTCAAAAACCAAGTTGGGATAGCCACAAATTTCAATATAGCCCTCACTGGAGATTTGGATCTGCTCCAAACTCTAATGGGTTCCATGTTGGACAATGTTGTACCAATCCACCAAGTTTAACATCATGCCAAATTTCAAAAGCTTGTCACCAAGTGCACATTTTTTTCAATTTCCCTCTCAGCTAGTGATGAAACTTGTAAAAGCATGTATATCATGTACATGCAAAACCATACTTTTGTCAACCCTGTTACCATCAACCCCTTTACACTAGAATGGTAACAGGGTTGACGAAAAATGTTCTTGGCTGCCATTACTAGCCATGTGGTGAAGGTCATGAGACCACATGGTGTGCATTCATTAGAGGCTTAAATCATGTTATTTATGTACATTAAAAATTTCTAACAAATGTCTTTTTAACTTGTCCTTTTGTGGAAACAGGGCTGACACAATAAGCTTGTCCCCCTCTGTCAAACATTATATAACTCTAAGAAAAATCATGAAAAGAAGAGGACACTTTCTTGTCTTTTCACCAGCATGTTCACAAAAGGAAGCTGATTTCACTCCCAGGAAATGATGCAACTTTCGTCCATTATCTCAGAAGGGGTGTTTTCATTAAAAGTGCCAGGGTTGATGACTACCTGGCGACCCGACATAATTGATGTTTTTTTTTTGTTTTTTTTTTTTTACAACATTTTACAGATATTAAGAATAAAACCCATTCATGATTAATGAAAGGACACTTGAGGCTTTATAGACTGACTTTTTTTGGCCTTAACAGCTTTTGAATAATGCTTCATACAAAAAGGTATTTAAAACTCTTTGAAAACAAAATAAATAAACATTTACATTGTTTTAATGTTGCAAGAGATGGATAAATCTAAAATTGATTAAGTGTAGTTTATTTGACATTTATAGCACAGTTTTGTTCGAGGAACCACAAAATGGCACGTTTTCGTATGACCCAGGTGGCGATATGCCCCCTTTCAGCTTGTTAGTGTCAGACCTTTATCTGGTTGAGGTGTTACATCACAGGTAAAAGAATTGACAAACAAATTAGCAAGCCAAGTGGTACCAGGGTGGACAACTTTACAGCCCTGTACATTTCATCTGACCCAAATTGCATGGCTCTGGATGCAGATTTCCCCATGTTGTTACTAGCTTCTTCTTCTGTTACGCATTTAATGCTGTTCGACATCTGGGTCAAAGCCTGGGGCGGAAAGCCTGGGGCGCAAACTGTGGAGCATGCAGAGTGCCGAGGCCAGTTTGGGTCTGATTTACTGCACATATGCAGGAGTAATTCGACTCCCAGTCGCATTATCTGGGTTTTAGTCCAGCTTTGAAAAATTTGATTTAGTATTATTTCAGTCAGACTAACATGTTTACGTATATTTTAAAAGTTAATTTTTTGTCAGCTTGACAAAATAAATCCATCATTTTCTAATATTATGTTAACATACTGAGTGTACATGGTGCCTAAAACTTTTAAGTTGACTGAAGTTAAGAAAACAAGTAAGACATTTCTTTTTACTCAAAACATTTTTTTTTCCAAGTAAAATTAACTTAATTGTCTAATTTAGTTGTAATTAAATTGTTTACTTTACTGAACTACCAGACAAGTCTCGCACAAACATTAACCAATGTCCCTTTGTCCCGTCTGCCATCTCTGCACTTAACAACCTCCCCCAATAACCTCATCTCGACCCAGCCCTCCTGAGTGTGATAAATGTGTCGGTTGTTCGTGTCTGGTTGTGTGCATTGTGTGTGTATTGATATGTTGTTCAATGCTTGGTGGTGTTTGTGCATGGTGTTTGTTGTTGGTGTTTTTCTTTACCCAAATGTTGTTGTGACAGTTTGTGAAAACAAATTTCCCTATGGGACAATAAAAGGCTATCTATTTAATGTACAAGTCATGTAAACTTTGTTTTGAATAAGTACAAACTTAACTTGTCTTCTCGAATTCAGTCAACTTAAATTTTTAAGGCAGCCTGGACAGTAGGTTGTTACAGTTAGTAAAACAACAGATAGTTTCTTCTTACAGTGTTAAGTTTTTCTCAAGTAGATGAACCTATGGGTTGCACTAGAAAAAAGGTCAGAGGGGTCACAAAATCATTATGAATCATTCTCTTGAGACTGTAAATATCCAAATATAATTTATAGCATCTGAGTGAAGCTTGTTCTGGAACTACATGTTCCCAAGTTTTCATTTTTTTTCACTCTACTTTTGGACATGTTGTAGCTTACTTTTACCCCCCAGCTCACCAGCAGCTCACCCTGTCTAGCTCTCTCTTTCACACCTCTGCGTCGCACCCAGCTGCATGGCTTCTAGGCCATTGACTGATGCTAATTCAAGCTGTATTAATGAGGTAGGATCACTTTCTGCTCCAATTATTTACTAGTGGGTTGAACCAGGTGAGATAATTCTTCGTGAGGTGGCACTGGGCCGAATAATAGGATTAATGGAGGATCTGCTCTCTGATGAATCACATATGGTTTGTATCAGGTAGCAGACTGGGGAAGCAAAGGAAATGTTATTTTACACTCACTGGGGTAAACTTTACATTTAAGGTTGAATGTGAACATTTATTACTAAAATTGTAGACAATTTTATCTTTGCCATGTCAAGACAGTTTTATAACAAGATACATTTGCCCTCTGAGGTATTTTTTTATTTATTTATTTATTTATTTTTAACTGTGAACACAGACAGAACCTCATGGAGATTTTTTAAAGTGTTTATTCATTCATTTATTTCCATTTGTTTATTTAGTTTTTAGAAAGCTGTAGTTAGATGTTTTGGACTTCCGAATGAATTCTACCTTCCCTTAGCAAGTTACAGTCATTATTTAAAAGATTATCCCATGGGTTTTACAGTGGAAAAACAGGTGTATTCCTTTATTTTATTTCCTGGGCTGTGCACCGACATTTTGCTATCTTGGTCTTGCTTTATGCTGTAATCTGTTGTGCAAATCTGTTATTTTTGTGTATATTTTCACCACCATGGGACTCAGCTGCGTGGGTTCCCTTGGCAAATCAGTGCTGCAAAATGTGATGACATAAGTATCAGTAAACCGATCAACTAAACCGGTGACTAAATTGGTTCAGTCAGGAACCGGAGGGTCGCCATTTTAAGTCCTCATCCAGACCAAATATGGAGTGTGGACTGATAGCTGGAGAGGTGTCAGTTAGCCTCCTGGGCACTGTGGAGGAGTCTTTGAGCAAAGCATTGAACGACTGGGGCGCCTGTCCATGGGAAACTCCCTCACTCTGACCTTTCCAGTTAATGCATGTTTAGGTCCCGTTTGTGCATGTGTGTGTATGACAACAGAGTGAAAAAAAAATCAGTTTTCCCCCGAAGATTAATGTATATCTTCTTCTTCTTTTAATCAGGTTCAAGACAGAACACCACTGAAAAGCTTAGATTTTCCACTTTACCTGAAGCATGTGGATAGGTTTAGTAGTTCAGAAGTTATTAAGTCTTTGAGAATATTAGCTTTTAGCCATGGGCAGCTTTCTCGGTCTTTGAGGGCCAACTCAAAGAGGTTTGGGAACTCCTTTCACTCCGATTGGAGGACAAGATTAGCCGCCATATACCAGGGACAGGAAATTATTGTTATTTCAATGTGTTACGTTATTGTTATAGTTGAGAAAGCTCTGCCGATGTGTATGTAATATGTCATTCGCCATGCCAGTATGTCGTCTAAAATCACACGCTTGAGAGGCATATTGCTGTTGTTTGTTTGGTTCTGTGTAAAAAGGCGGCATAAAGAGGAGACTTTGTAGCAGCTCTACAGCGCCATCTCTGTGTAAAAAGGGGCTTTAAGGGGTATCCCCAGAGTCAGAGAACAAACTTGTGTTGCTAACACTGTAAAAATCCCTTTAAATCAGAATTTCTAGATGAGTGCTGCACTCTGGAAACAACATTATCCCTTTTTAGACAGGAATTGTGCAAATTTGCAGGAAATCCCAATCAGTCTTCTTTCAGCATTGGCGGTTTGAAAACAAAATCGGGGAGTGCCTACCTAATTTTGTTTATACAGAATGCGCCTTTTTCGAGGCAATGGGAGGCGTAATCAAGTAACAAAACATGTAGCTCAGAGTGTGACGTAAACAGTCACACAGGGGGATCTGTGGCTGGTCAGTCCCTGGGCGATTCTTTCGTAAGTCGTTCTTCACCATCCCCGTCATCTGACGGTCAATGGCCTCTTCATTTGCAAGGACAAGGAGGACGCGCAATTCCTAGTCTCCCTAGTTGCTCATCTTTACTGTAGTGTCTGTCAGGTTTGCATTTCCCTCTTGATACTAGCTGCTCGCTAATTCCTGCAATCAGCTGTTTCCTGTTTATCCACCACCAGTGGGTCGCACGTGCAGCGTCATCAACAGCTCCTCCCACAAGTCTTCAACAGCTCCTCCTGTTGCGGAAGGCCGCCTCGGTCTTTTTAAACTAAAAGGGTTCGGCCAATATGTCTACCATGTATTGCAGAAACTTACAATGCCAACATTTTTCTGGCTATTGAGTTGGATAGAGAGAGTGAGGCTGACATGGCATGCAACAAAGATTTTGAATAGAGCCAGGGATCTTGCAGAGTATGCTATGTATATCAACCAGTAGGCAAACCATGAAAGGTCAAAGGTGAAGCCAGAAGTGGGTCAAACTGAAGGCCAAACTTTTTGTACATGAATCTAGGGGTGTACTTACTTGAATAATCATTTAAAAACTTTGAAGGGTCCCTTGAGCAAGGCACAGTTGCCATCCATGGCCAAAGAGAAATTACTGTATTTTACCTTTAGTCAGCTTCTAGTCAGAATAATGTCATAGACTGTGTGTGGGTGCGGAAGAGGAAGTTGCTGGAAAAGCTCCATCAGTTTTCCCAAGATGCACAGAGGTGAAAATTAAAAAAAAGTTCATATAACAACTCATATCCAGCCAGAAGGAGACAGACATATACCTGCCGTGTGTGTGTGTATGTGTGTGTGTGTGTGTGTGTGTGTGTGTGTGTGGGTGGGTGGGTGAGTGAGTGTGTGTAATCAGCAGTTTATGGACTGTGCTGTAGAGGAAGTGTTGGGTAATTCACAGCTGGTTCATCACATGACAGAGTAGATTAATTGATGTGGTACTGGGAAGCTGTGGAGCCAGCACCTGTCCCATCACAGCTATACATCAGCATTAGGAAATCAGCCCCTCTGTGATCATTATTTATCTGCACTGGCTAAATGCCCCCACAGCCCCCAGGATATAGCATGATGCTCAGGAGAGAGGAGAGCTTTAAACATGGCCTTAAAAGTCCTGGCCCATAGATTATATGAAAAATGAAAGAAATAGGAAACATGGAAATTTAGAAAATAATGCAAGAATAGCATTTACATTTTTTACTCATCAACCTAATGCAGCAGTTCAGTGGCACAGACTAGACCAGCACGAGACATGACAGGAAAAGTGGGTTAATCATGGATGGTGACAAGATTCTGTTTGCAACATAGGACTATGGCTGTGTTCGAAACCGCATACTACATACTACATACTGCCATACTACATACTGACATACTACATACTCAATCAACAGACAGTATGCAGACCGTTTACACTGTAGCATACTACATGATAACCCACAATGCATTTCGCTCCTGCCCGAGCCGAAATCAGTCGGCCTTAAGCTGATTTCGCTTAAGCTCTAAACTCTGTAAATATATAACTTTAGCAACATTTGAAACATTTTTAGGCAAGAAAGTAGCCGTTTAGATCCACAACGTGTTGAAAATCTGAACAAATACCAGCTATTTACAATTTTGTTCGGACGATTTCGGAGATTTCGGCGCTACTCAAGCTAGCCCTAGTGAGCAACGCACTTCTGGTTATTTTCACAATATAAAACACCCGTTGCCCTTTTTTATACAGAAAACCATAACGATAAAATGTGTGCTTTTATTTTGAAAACTGGAGGCGAACCTACCCTTGATATAGCTAGCTTGAAACCACTGTTTTAACCGATCTCGTCCCGTTAACGGAATTTGACCGTTCAAAATGCCTCACCGGAGAGTCTTGTCAGCTCTGAGACGAAGATCGGCCCGCCGTCTTCGGTACAGAATGATGCTCGCAATCGACTTGGGATTGTTCTCAGATGTAAGTTTCCTTTTTAATCAACTATAAATCTAATCATAATATACAACGCAATATAACATACCCCACAGCCTGAAAATTGGAGGGAAAAATGTACATCATTGAACAACAAAGTAGTTGTGAATTGAATGATTTCATAAAGTTTAATAAGTTATAATATACAGTAGTAATAAATATAAATAAGGAAATAAATAATCTCATTTAAAAATGTAAAAAATACTTATTTCATATATAATTAAGTAATTGTCCTTAAAAATCATATTGTTCATTCATATTATAATCTATTACAGGTGGCGTCAAGAGGGCCATACTGCAGGGTGAATCCCAATGTTCCTCTGTTGCGCCTCTATTTTAATGGTGGTGACACCAGGAAGGATTTCCGTGTGTCCCGAGAGTCCCTGGAGAGCCTCATCAGCTCATGGCAGACAAAGACCATGGCTGGGAAAAGTCCTTTGAGGTCCTGGTTTTTGTGTTCTGGTTGACCTGTGGAACGTCCTACCGGGTTGTGTCAGAGGCATTTGACATCCCACGCACCACATGCCATGACATGATTCACCGGGTCAGCAAGGTCATCCAGGGGGGGGGGTTCAGGAGGCTCATCCGCTTCCCTGACATGGAGGAGCTGGAGGAGATCAGTGCAGGATTCCAGCAGCTGTCTGGTTGTCCGGCTTTCTGCAGAGTGGCAGGAAGCATTGATGGGTGCTATGTTCGCATTGTCCCACCCGGGCAGTTTGCAGGGGACTACTTCAACAGGAAGCTGTTCCAC
Organism: Epinephelus cyanopodus; assembly: GCA_026686955.1. Classification (NCBI taxonomy): domain Eukaryota; kingdom Metazoa; phylum Chordata; class Actinopteri; order Perciformes; family Serranidae; genus Epinephelus; species Epinephelus cyanopodus. The sequence continues at coordinate 4,362,548 of CM048928.1, forward strand.
TCCATCCAGTTCCAGGCCAGCTGCGACCACAAGGGTCGTTTCCTGGATGTGGTGGTGGGCTTCCCTGGCTGTGTGCGTGATGCCAGGGTCCTGAGGAGAAGCCCCCTCTATGTGCACCAGCTGTACCCACCTCCTGGATGGTATCTGATCGGGGATGGCGGATACCCATGCTTGGCTGAGCCGACTCGCCTGTTGACACCCTTCAGGGAGCCTGTCCGCAATGTGGTGGAGGGCAGGTACAACACCGGGCTGTCTAGGGCACGGTGTGTGGTGGAGAGGGCATTTGGAGTCCTCAAGACCAGGTGGCGCTCCATATTCCTCAAGGCACTGGAGGTGAAGGTGGAGTTTGTGCCAGAGGTCATCACCGCCTGCCTTTTCCTCCACAACCTCTGCATCAGCCATGGGGACATTTTGGAGCCTGAGCCTGTGGAAGAGGAAGAGGAAGATGGTGGTGATGGCGATGGAGGGGAAGGCCACGAGCCTGTTCAGCGGTCTGGGGACACTCTCAGGAACAGGCTTGCAGCTGCAGTGTCTGCGCGAGAGACTGGGTCCCAGTTCTGCAAGAACATGACTATTGCTAATTTGTATTATACACAGGGAGTTCGGTTTCTATAAAATGTTTAAAGAAGTTCATGTTATTGTTTTATTCAACCCTGTTGTAAATAGTTAGTGCCTTTTAGAAATCCAACCCTATGTCCAATTCGTAAGAGGTGGAAACAGGTAAAGTACAGGATTGCCAGGCAGGACGAAGTATGGTGGGTGGTTCAGTCACCCTGGCCGATACAGTAACCAAGAAGGCCTGTCTGGATCTACCTGGAAACGCGCTGGCTAATGGGGCTCTGGTAAATGTGCAATAAAACATTTTTTCCTTTTGGTGAATATACTGTAAATAACACAAATATTGTATTTCTATTTGTCAAATCCTCTACATCTATATAAATGTTAATATTTGGGTTGTGCTTTTCTTATTCCATAAATATTTTGTTTTTATTATTATATTTTATATTATATTAATTCCCTTTGTCTCTCTAAGCATTGTAAATGCTGCTGTAATTGCAATTTCCCCAGTGTGGGATATTATTATTATTATTAACATCAGGGGGACCAATCGCCTACACACTAGAAAACATATTGGTTATATGAATGTATTCCTGTGAAATTCCTATGGTCGAGAAACTTGAGACACGGTAGCAACTGTTTAATACCACAATCATAGAATTAAAATACTTTTCTATATATATTTAACTGTTGCTTCATCTTTTTGGCGCTCCTTTTTCATGTCATCCCCTTGGATCTTCTTAGATCTAATTACTATTTCATACCATAGACACCTGAGCACATACCTCATGTTTTGCCATTAATCTATCTGTGAAGGTTCTTATTCATCCAGGTCATGGCTATCCAAAGCTGTCACTGCTCACTCTGCTCTAACTTCCACATCTCCATACTGTTTCTAAGTTTCTGGAAGGTGTAAATGTAATACTGGCACTGTAAAATATGATGTGCTTCCTGTGCTATGATCAAATCTCATCTTTTCTGCTCCTATTTCATTCAAAGGAATCAGAGGAAAAATTATGTAAAGCAAAGTTTGGTTTGTGGGGTGATCACCCTACTATTTCTGTCTGCACTAGTCATTTTCTTTTCACAGTCACTCATATCTTGTACACATTAGTGTATAAAATAACAACAGACACACACTGACACTCGAAACTTCCTCCCCCTAAACGTTTACTTAAATTGAAAAAAAAATTAACTAAACAATCATTTTTTTCTCAAGGAACTTCTCCAGCATTGCCACCAGTTTGTCCTCCCTCGCCCGACTCTCTCTCTCTCTCGCTCCTCTCTCTCTCGACGCACCTCCCTCATCCTTGCATCCATCCATTCTCTCCACTCCCTTTCTCTCCTCTCCATGCTCCATCTCTCCTCCTCTCTTCCACCACGTTGCTATTATTCGGCCTTGCTTTTCACTTATTCCACTGAATACCAAATGTGTGTTTTTTGCAATATTCGGCCGAATATAAAATAAATGTTTTGAAGGAGCGAATGTAGCGGAAACAATGCAGTTAATAGGTATTTTTCGATCAATCACAAGTTCTCATTCTTAGCAAACTGTGTTATATTAGCTGATAACGCAGTTTCTACTGCTGACGATGACGTCACGTTACGTTGCATCTTGGGTAATTTGAGTGTGAGTAGTAAGGTCATGATGTATACTCAACATTTATGGCGAATCTAGTATGCATCCGGGAATTCCTCGCATACTCAAAATCGCATACTGCGCAGTGTAAACACACTACATACTCAAAGAGTTAGTATGAGTAGTAGGTAAGTATGCGGTTTCGAACAGACCCTATGATTTCCCTAACTAGTTGTATCATTTATGGTACTTTCTTGATAAGTGATCACTATATGTGGCTCAGAGGTAGAGCGGGTCATCCACCAATCAGAAGATCAGCAGGTCGATCCCTGGCTCCTCCAGTCTGCATGTCAGAGTATCCTTGAGCAAGATATTCAACTCCAAATTGCTCCTGATGATGCTTCCATCGGTGTGTGAGTGTGTTAAAACTGAGCAGCAGGTGGCACCTTGTATGGTAACCTCAGCCACCAGTTTATGAATGTGTGTGTGAATGTGACCCGTACTGTAAAAAGTGCTTTGAGTGGTTGATGACTAGAAAGGCGCCATACAAATGCAGGTCCATTTACCATGCAGGTCCATTTATATTCTGTAGTTGTCTTCTCGGAGTCGAGGCTCTTCTCATAAACTGTTAATACGTTTTCTTACAAAAAGTCAAGTCAAGTCAGGATTTATTTCTAGAGCACATTTAAAACGACGGCAGTCGACCAAAGTGTTGCACATAGCTAGGTACATTGTTAAAACAACATCAATAATACAAATAGTCATGCACCAAAATTCATACATATCACACATATTTTGAAAGGCTGTGATCACATGTCCAATGCCCTGTTAGGAGTAAACAAGGAACTGCCTCATACAGTCTCGTAAGCAGGCAAGTTGGGTGGTGACTGTGTCACAAAAACACTGAGTTTTCCCTGGAGACACATGTTCAACCGTGTGAACTCTGAGTAATTTTAAGGTACATCCTCGCCATGTTTCTTTTCCTAAACCCAACCTCTGTAACTTTACATTAATTACGTTAAGAATGCCAATTATGGAGTGCAAATTTATACAATATCATATGAACTGTTGCATTTTTGTAGGATATTATACGGACCATTCTGAGGATATACAGCAGTGGGTTGACAACTGACCAGTCCCAGCTATCACACTATCTGTTAAGCTTTAGCAAAAGACCTGGATCCACAATGCACACAAAAATGAGTGTTAGTTTATTTTAACCAAGCAGGGTCCAAAAACAAGGAAACAAAAAGCAGGAGTCCAGAGCCGGAACCAGGAATGTGGTAACAGAGCTGGCCAAGGCAGGGGAGCAGGTGACAGGATGGTACAGAGAGAAAACAGAAAAAAGAATCCAGACGTAAAGACTCAAAATGTATATGCAGCAAAATAGGTACTAAACATTTGACTAGAGGCCGGGACTTTGTTTTACCACTGAGAGTAACTGACGAACTGACAAAGACTGTATGAGCAGACCGGGTTTAAATACTGGAGGTGAGTAGTGGCAATCAGGTTGATGAGCAGCAAGTGGGTAGTGGAAGCGGGTGCAGTGATTGACAGAAGATCCTGCCTCGGCCAGCTGACAGACAAAACAAAAACACAGAACGAAGATACAGACCCAACACTATCATGAAGGAGGAGAATTGTTGTGTAGCAAGACTAAAGCCTGGTTTGGCAGCTGGATTTCTTTTACAACCTCCACATATTATACATCAAAATGAAGCATAAAACCTGCAGTTTTTATTGTATATGGTAATTACCTCCATTTTAAAAAACTGAAAAAGTATAAAAGTACATACAAAACGACTTTGTTACAGTTTTTTTTTCATTTAATTGTTTATTTGATAAAAAAGAAAAAAATTACATCAATTTAAAATGAATAATTTTGTATTTGAAAGGGGGTACAATGATACAATGCTTAGTATTGTTGCCTCACAGCAAGAGGGTTCCTGGTTAGAACCCGGGATAGGCCTTCTGTGCAGAGTTTGCATGTTCTCCCTGTGTCAGCATGGGTTTTTCTCCAGGTACTCCAGCTTCCTCCCACAGTCCAAAGACATGCAGGTTAAAGGGTGACTCTAAATTGGCCGTAGGTTTAAATGTGAGCATGAGTGATTGTCTGTCTTCATGTGTCAGCCCTGTGGTGGTCTCGTGATCTGTCCAGGGTGTACCCCACCTCTCGCCCAATTTTAGCTGAGATAGGTTCCAGGTCAAACAATGCTTGAACAATGATATTGATCCATTGTTGGTATAAAAGCATTAATTTAAGTAGCTTCATCAACCTAGTCTCACTCTGAAGTTGTCGAATACCAGTGTTTGGGCAGTGACTCCTGGCAACAGACACCAACTTAAAATATGTCCTGTCTTGCCTAGACCTAATCACATGTATGTGTTGGCTAAATGTAACCACATGCATTTGTTGTTGAAGGAAAATCACAATTTGCCTCAGAGGACTTTACAGCATACGACATCCTTCTGTCCTTGGACCCTCAGGAAAAAATCCCCCCCAAAAAATCCTTTAAAGGGCCGTCCACACCAAGAACTATAACTATAAATATAACTATAAATATACAGTTTTAAAAATCGTTCTAAACTCAAGTGTTTGGCAGCGTCCACACTACAACTATAACGACAACGATAGTGGTGGACGATATCGTTTGGATCACTTTCAGAGCGATTTGATGAACGATAGAAACACTGACAGCCAATCAAAATCCATCTGAAATGACAGGTCGAGACGTTCATCACATCACGTATACCCACTAAGAAAGCTCCAGGATTTCCATACACCCACTTAAACATGTGCAAAGATCCGTAGCAATATAGTTTTGTGACAGAACCTTAACTTCAGTGATTTTGTTTCGCAAATACCGGGTAAATAACTGCAATAAAATACATTTTGCAGGGGAATGCGTCTCCTCTTTTCCCCTCCATTCATAAAATTCAGGAGCCAGGATGAAGTTACTGAGGGGGGCAAATCTTTATTATGCAACATAGGTTCACACAGTGAGTTATAAAGAGCGCGCAGCCGTGCGTAATTGTCGCTCGTAATGACAGCTCGTCGCCGATGAAACACAATAAACTGCACGTCTTCATTCATGTTTGTCTCATGACAGATGGAGCTGACTGACAGAGAGACAGACAGGTGGAGCAAGCGGTAAATTGGTTTTCTTTTTCTGTCTGTCTCTCTGTCTCGCAACATACAGCAATAACAGGTCATCAATATCCATTTTATCCATCACTCTGCTCCCCTGCCGACCGCACCGAGCAGTGTGTGTTTGGCGTAACCTAGCGACATGACAATATCGTTCATTGGTGTGGATGCTGCCATTGTTATCGTTATAATTAACGTTACAGTTATCTTTCTTGGTGTGGACGGCCCTTAACCGTGGAAAAAAATGGCTCGTTATGTGATGAAGTTGGGGTGAGAATGTGTTGGTTTCATTTATAATTTATTATGGCAATTTAAATGAGTGCAAAACTATCACATCATTACATATTTTCATTCTTTGTCAGCATGTAATCATCTTCCTGTGTCCCTGTAGGTAATCAATTAAATATATGTTTTATTTTGAATTTTATTACATCTCCTGTTGAAGAGGACAATAATCACAATCCCAACACTGTGACAGCAGCCCTGAGCTGTCATTGTATATTACAGTAAGTCTTCTGCACGGCAGTAATTCACAATAAAGCACAGTCAGATGATAACAGGGGCTCAGCTGACGTTTGTGAGATATGAACCATCAGCGTCGACACACGCGCAGATGTGCCATCCATCAAGATGCACCAGCCTTCGCATCAAATCCAAACTGTATATATTACATTACACACAAGTCCAAAACTACATTAGCTGCTGTATCATGTAGTCCCAGCATTTCAGTGGCAGATTTCAGTGTAGTCTTTGTTATCTAGGGAGAGCTGATAAAACCATGTCATATACATACGTAACACATAATGTTGTTTCACACAGTTTCACACATTCACACGCGGAACTTCTCAGCATAACAACAACACTATGCTTCTGGCAGTTAGAGGTTCACTGACTTACAAAAAATAGCAAAGGCAAAAAACTATAGCTCCACTGGTGGTGGAATTTTTTAGGTTGATACTGATACAGATAACTGAGAGTTTAAAAATATGATAATAGATTGGCAGATAGTTCCATCATTGCTGACTGAAATAACTACATGTTCACTTCTTTTCCCCTAGACTTACTTTGGCATCACATGATAAAATAAGACTTGAGAAATTAAGAATTACCCTGAAGAAATACAGCAGAGAGCGGCCATGGTCCATCCAGAACCTGAGCTGTTGAGAGCAGGCAGTGACCACCACTCAATTTTAGCGTAGACAGTTTTTGTTAGATGCTGTTGCTAACTACAAACCAGAGACAGCCCAAGTGTGCATGAAAGGTTTGCTCCTCACTTGGACAGAGGTGCGCTGGGGACTTCAGTTGGACTACTGGGCAAATATTTTCACGATTGGCTGAATACATCACCATTTTCTTGTGATTTTAGTCATGCTTATCTTGCTCTTGCCTCTGAAGAATACCTGAGAGCCACTGCACTGCTGTCCATTGAGAGACAGTGAGGGAATACAGCTTATGGATCCAGCATTTCAAATCTTATTTGGTATTCATTATTTATTAATTAAGGATTTATTTCGACCAAACCAGAGTTGATGATTTTTGGAACTAACCAAACATGAATGTCGTGAATTTAAGTCTGTAAAGGGTGTCAGTGCACAGTTGTATGCGGATCACGCGGTTATTTTCACCCCCACAAAAAACACGACAGAGGCTGCCCAAATACTCTCTTTGATTTATTTGGATAGGGACAGTGCACATTAATGAACATCAATCATACATCTCTGTAAACATGCCGGATTGTAGCAAAGCTGCTAATTTGCATCTGTAGTCCCTAATAAATAAATAAATAAATAAATAGATAAAATACAAATGGAGGAGACAACAAACACACAGAAATAGGTGCTGTGCCATCTAAGGCTATCTTATTTTTTTCCACATTTAATCAACATGCATTTGTGTATTTTGTCAACCCTGTTACGATATACAAATTAATGTTTGAAAATGTTTTAAATGCATATTTACAACAAATCTTATATACTTTGAAAGATAAATCTCCCCGTTACACTGAGTGTGTTTGTCCGGTGAGAATATTGAGGTGTTTATGTTTTATCCATGGATGAATATGCTCATTTGCAATTGACACTTTCACAGCATCTTTCTTTTTGAGAACAGAATATGGAGAGAAAAAAAACAATAATACCCACATTTAATTCTGTAGATTACTGGTTTCTTTTACTTAACATATAAAATGAGTTGATTTGACATTTGTCTTTTAATTTTCTGAATTATACTATAATATTATACAAGTAACAGGACTGATACCTCAGTAACAGGGTTGACAAGAGTTACCATACTGATAGTTTAAGTTGCAGCTTTGGGTCTAATGAAGATAATGGGACATTCATAAACTTTTAATTCAACATGACTAATCAAATAATATTTTTGGAGACATATTTATTGAGAGGTTTTAGCATTTTTCAAAACATGGATATTGAAAGGACAGTCACAATGAATTAGATCCACTGAACATGTTTGGCCTGCTCCGAAAATTGCATCATTTCCTAGGAGTGAAATCAGCTTCCTTGTCACCAAGTACACAATTTTTTCAATTTCCCTCTCAGCTAGCAATGAAACTTGTAAAACCATGTATGTAATGTCTACTATTGGTAAGGAAAGTATATTTTCATGTACTTGCAAAACCATACTTTTGTTAACCCTGTTACGTCAACCCTGTTACGCTGGAATGGTAACAGGGTTGACGAAAAATGTTCTTCGCTGCCATTACTAGCCATGTGGTGAAGGTCATGAGACCACATGGTGTGCATTCATTAGAGGTTTATATCATGTTTGTGACGGAGTGGCCGCGTCACTGAGTGAGGGCAGTGCACACAGACACACATGCTACGCGCTATGCGCTACACATTACACACCACTCATCAAACATTTCCGAGCCCTGTTCTGATCCACTACATTGGTTGCAATTATCGCCATAATTCACCACCCCAAAGTTCTGTAGTTCGTACAAGGGTGCACACTCGCTGTTCTGCACGCCTGTTCATACACATCCATATCACATAGACACTCACCGCAGACGCCAGGTGGTCCTCCCCGCTGCCCTCTGTCAGACGCTGAATCGCCAAACAGGGGCGTATCGAGTTCCTGGTGTATAAAGGGGACGTAGCGGGAAAATGGTCACCTGATTAATTTAAATGTGTGTTTGCGCTAATTATGTTTATTTTGCAGTATTGGAGACTGTATGTTGACATGTTGAACAGTGAATATTTAAAGGTGGTATTTCTGTGTATTTAACTATTTGTCAGTACATTTTTGGTTGTTTCTATTTGTAGAAACACTGATTTCTAACATTGTGTTTTGTGTTTCTCCTATGTAGTGTTTGTGGCAGATTGTACAGGAGATGATGTACACAGTGTTACTGGAAAGAAAGGAAAATGAGCCATGTGGGGGAAAGGATAGTTGACTGTAGGGATTGGTGATGAATTTTCTAAGTTTGAAGTGTCAGGATTCCGGAGGTCGGTCTGGATGTTTATTTCAGGTGAATTGGGACTTAACCAAGAGATTGTGCAGGTTGTTTTTTTTTCTGAATGCCGAAATTATTTTATATTCCTGTAAAAGTTCATGCTGAGTCTGAATTTTGTTAAAGTTACGTTTAATGTTTTGGTGTAAGGCCAGAATGCTTTGTGAAAATGTGGAGACTTGGGGTGGTATTTTAGTGGGACGTGTAATTTGTGGAGGTGGGTCTGCCAGAGCGGAGGTCCATTCCCCCGTCACCATGGGAGCAGGAAGGGGTATGGGGAAGTTATACGAGCCCTGGGTTGGGCAAGGGGAGAGGGAACGGGGAGAGGGATACAAATCCTGGTTAGGATGGGGGTGAGGGGATGTCGCTCGTGCTGGTGAAGTCGAGGGGATGGGTGAGGCGCCGGGTGTGGACGTAGGGTGTATTGGTCCAATGAAGGTCCAATGAAGGGTGGGGAGAGGAGGGGGAAGAGGGGGAGGAGTGTGAGGGGGAGCGAGTGGGAGTGAGGGCGGCCAAGGTTGAGTTTTTAATGGTTCTAAGGAAGCGTTTGGAGTATTTTCTATGTCGGAGAGCTGTGAAGAGAGTCTTGGTGGCCTGGTGGAAATCCGATGGTCGGGAGCAGAAGTGGTGAAATCTGATGATTTGGGATTTGATTATGCCTTTAAATGTGTGTTTTGGATGGTAGCTTGATTTATGGAGAGCGTGGGTGTCTGTTGCTTGGAAGAAGACTTTGGAGAGCGTGCGCTTCATGGATGTGTTTATGGGTTCAAAGAAAATGGTGGTGTCCAAGAAATCTATCTGGTTGGGGTCTATGGTGGATTTCACTGTAATTGTGGGATGGTGACTGTTGAGTATTAGGATGAAAGTGTGAAATGCAGAGAGGTTGTGTGTCCAGGCACCAATAATGTCATCAAGGAATCTCAGAAAGACAAGAGGTTGTAGGGGACAGAGGGTAGAGCGCCTCCTGCTCCCACTCGCTCATATAAAGGTTGGCGTATGATGGGGCAAAGCGTTGTCCCATGGCTGTTCCATGTGTTTGTAGATAGTGGGTATCATTAAAGAGAAAATCATTGTTCTCTAAACAGAGTCGGAGGAGCGAAAGGATTTCCGAATCGGGATGTTTTGGGTCTGGATACTGTTGAAAGATTGTGTTTATGACTGTCAGGCCCAGATTGGTGTCTATATTTGTGTACAGACTGTCAACGTCGATGGTGAATAGAAATGCTTTGGAAGGAACAGTCATGGGGCGTATCATTTCGAGAAAGTGGTAGGTATCTTTGACGTAGCTTGGGTGACGGGTTGAAAGGGGGGAGAGAAAATGATCATTGTATTGCGCCACATTGTAGGTAGCACTGTTGCAATCCGAGAAAATCGGGCTGCCGGGAGGAATTTCAGAGGGAACTGTCTAGCTCTGGGGTTGTTTGTGGATTTTCGAGAGGAGGTAAAAGTAGTGAGGGCGGGGATTATTGGGTCCTGATAAAAAGTCTCTTTGTTTTGCTGAAATGTAGTGTTTGGTATAGAGGGTTTGAATTATGTGTCGTATCTTTAACTGTGTATTGTGTTGTATTGTGGCTGGGATGGGTTTGTAGTGAAGTGGGTTGGACAGTTGCCGGTTTGCTTCAAGGAGGTATTGTTGTCAATCCACGATAACTACTTTTGATCCTTTATCTGCCGGTTTTATTACAATGTTTAGATTTTTTATGAGTTGCTGTAAGGCTGAACGTTCGGCCTCCGACACATTGTCAGAGACATTTGGTGGGGCCCGATATGTGTTAATTGTATTATTGTCAGAGTGGATGATGGATTGTATTTGTGGATGGATTTGTATGCCGGTAGGTTCCCAACTGGACGCTAATGTAAAATGTTGTGTGTTCTTGTGGGCTCTGTAGGTCCCTCCGAAGCTCCTCCCAGTCATATCGGGAGGGGCGTGGGATGAATGATAGACCTTTTTCAAGCAGAAGTCCAGGGGGATGGCAGGGTTGGGGGACCCGCAGAGTAGGTCCCCCACCGACAGTTAAAATCGAGTCTTTAATTTAGTAAAAAATAGAATTCAATAAAACCAGTGAAAGCCGTTAAAAAGGCCTCTAGATGTATGGGTTTAAAAAGAACCACCTACTCTCCACACCAGTTGGTGGTGATTGAGCGTGATTTTGGACTGTTGCCCTTGTGTTTTTTTGGCTGGTTTTCCAGCTGTAATTTAGGTTACTGAAGAACTCTGAACCCAGTGTACCTGTTTGTAAATATTTTGTTGTTACTTTGTACATGTACATATTTTTTTTTCACTGTTTTGGTTGATTTGGTGGAATAAACACTTTAAAACGTATCTTCCCGACTATGCCATATTTTTCCCGGAAGAACCCTGCTACAATGTTATTTATGTATATCTTTTTAACGTGTCCTTTTGTGGAAACAGGGCTGACACAATAAGCTTGTCCCCCTCTGTCAAACATTATATAACTCTAAGAAAATTCATGAAACTAAGAGGACACTTACTTGTCTTTTCACCAGCATGTTCACAAAAGGAAGCTGATTTCACTCCCAGGAAGATGCAACTTTCGGAGCAGTCCATTATCTCAGAAGGGGTGTTTTCATTTAAAGTAACAGAGTTGACGACTACCTGGTGACCTGACTAAATTGATGTTTGTTTGTTTTTTTTACAACATTTTACAGATATTAAGAATAAAACCCATTCGTGAATAATGAAAGGATACTTGAGGCTTTATATATAAGTTTATGTTTTTATGATAGTTTGACTTTTTTGGGCCTTAATAGCTAGTAAAAGTAGAACAATCATATTGAGCGACAGGCCATTTTTACAGCTTTTGAATGATGCTTCATATAAGAAGGTGTTTAAAACTCTTTGAAAACAAAATAAATAAACATTTACATTGTTTTAATGTTACAAGATATCATTTAAGATAAATTCTAAAATGATTATAGTGTATTTATTGTTTATTGACATTTATAGCACAGTCTTGTTTGAGGACAGCTATGTCATCATTACTCTTCCTAATTCTATTTATGAATTTTGCTTTTGTAACCCAGTTTCCAAATTTGACTTTTGAGTGCAATTTTTGGAATGACATATTTATGATATTTATGTTATTATGATGTTTTAACTTTGATTATACATTGGGTAAAGGTTTTGGTAATCTGTATTCTTGTGGGCAAACCAGCGTGAGACTGTAAGTAACCATTCAGAGCAGTCATAAGGCATTATACCAGTAGTAACACCTGTGCCTGATTAGATGGCTGGCATGACAATCATGGCGCGAGTTACTCAAGCTGCAGATGCAAACAGAATGGTAAATAGCTTACTTTACTGATGTATTTCAATTACAACTGTTGAAATATGTGATGTACAGAGTTGTCTTATACTGCAGGTTGTAGAACTGGCTATGACGCGATGTCCAGTTGAGCCTGAGGGAGAGAAGCAAAGTGAACTCCCTGATTGGTGAGTATGCTACCGTTGTTAGCATGTTGCTAATTGCCACACTTTGTATTAGAGGTATTACCTGTGCTGTTCTGATTGTCCCAAACTAAAACAAATGTAAGCACTTGCTGCACTTTGCATATTTATTATCTATATTATTGCAAGATAGACAGAAGAGGGACAGGGAGAAACCAGGCAAGTATCAGGACAGGGACCTGACAGCATCACCAATTATCAGCCCAAGGCTTCACCGGTAAGGAGAAATTATAACTGGCAAGGAAATGTCTATAGGATAAGAGTGACTCTAAGATTAAGTTTCACAGCTATTTCAGAACTATTCTTATTTATACTTAAAAATGTTTTTTTGTCTGTATTGCAATAGGTAGCACAGGGAGGAGGCTTAAAACTATGTGATTAATTTTGCACATCTGTGCTGTCGTATTTGACTAAAATGTAAAATACATCTTGATGTTGACGTTTAGTGTTGTGTCACTTTCTGTCTTCATGCCATTAAATTAAATTATGTGGCTTATTACCCTGTTACCTTGTCACTTCCATTCCATTTTGTGTGCTAATAACTTGCTAACAGGAAGGTTGTTTCACTGAACTGTTCGTGTTCAGTTGTTACGGCCGCTGCTCTTTCCACCTCCATTGTGTGTGTGTGTGTGTGTGTGCAACATTTATTTTTCCCTCTGTGTGCCGAGCTGCCTGTACTTCCACTGGACTCAGAAGCTCCACCTACTCTGTGCTGATTGGTGCGGCCTCTGCTGCTTCTGACTGCACAGTCCACAGCTCACCTGGGTTCCTGATTGGTGCGGCACAGGTGCAGTGGACCAATCCCAGCCATTCAATCAAGTCCGTCATCTATAAGTGCCTTGCCAGTCTATTAGTCGTGGCGGCTGACTGTTGGTGGCAGCTTGCCTTTTTGCTTGATGTCCTTGTGTTGTCTTAGTTAGTCCACTGGTAGCATTTGTAGCTTGTCATTAGCATTTGTAGATTGTTGTGAACCTTTGAAGTGTGGCCAGGTTGTTAGAATTTGCCCTCCTGCTGACTGATCCAAACATTTCCATTCACACATAGACAATAACCTGTATAGAGACACTAGGTGCAGGGGTGCTGTTTTGTTGTTGTTGTTTTTTAAATGCTGCATTAGACAGTTTGTTTTCCCTTTTATTTTCAATTAGATTGTAGATTAAACTCTGAGTGAGTTCTCCTTCTGTTATATTTGTTTTTTGAGTTAAACAGCACCCACCGGCCCCCTTCCTTGGTTCGTTCTCAGTTTTGTTAACCAGACTTCCATTATTTGAGTTACAATAAACTGCCTTACTATGGGCTGAAATTAATGCCAAAACTCCACAAACAGACAATAGCGTTTCACGCACGTTCACCGTTTCGCAAACAAACTTACTGTGTTTTGCAAATACAAAACACAATTCACAAACTAATGTATTTGTTTTGCAAATAGCAAATTTACCTATCAAACAAATACACCATGCTTCTGACACTAATAATGTTTCTTCAAGAGAAAAACAAAATCCTTCACCTAAAAAAAATACCACTACAAAACAATTTTACCACTACAAACAATTATACGGCTACAAAACAATTTTACAACCACAAAACAATCCAACAACCAGAAAAAAATCTACAAAAAAATTTCACGCGCGTAAAACAATCCTACGCCCAGAAAAACAGCCACGTGACTTTTGGCAGTAATATTCCTCCTGTTTGTTTTTCTCGTGTGCACTCTGATCCACAAACAAATGTCCCGCAATTGGCACTCCACAACACTGGGTGGCGCTGTTGAATCACTATAAGGTCTCCAGCGCCATAGTACCAGAGTGAGACCCGGTCCCGGACCCAAAATGGAGAACCGAGGAGGAGGGAACGAAGCTCAAACTGTAAGTAACGCGTTTGTTTTATTATCCCCTCGTTTTCAATCATGCAACATTATTGAAATATTATGAGTTGGTGCGTTATGCTGCACCAAGAAACATGTGGGAGCGCTTTGTGTTCAATTAGGTCCAGACGTTGCGCTCCTAGCATTGCAGGCTAACGTTAGCTCTCGGTAGTTTCCCTTTCCATGACTGACGGCGTTGGTAGCTAGACGAAAGGATGGGGTCAGGCTCAGAATAACAATGGTTAGATTGGTATTAGTGGTGTTGATGATGTTTGATCACTTGAACAAGTTGACATAAATATGGGACAGACTGCTTGCTACAGGTGGCTTGGCTGACATTAGCCTTGTTCTTCATGAGTTCAAGTTTAGCCTCCGTGTTCACTGTGTCGCAAGCGGTCACAAACTAACCAATTTTACAAGCGGTGTATGACATAACGGTAGGAACGGTAACGGGAGAGAGAGGGGCTGGCCAACGGACTGAGCAGTCAGTGAAGACGACGTTAAGTTTGCAGTGAAGCTAGAACAGTGTGCATTCTGTTTTTATAGGCAACTGTGGCGGGAGTAGTGGTGACTTTAGCTGTAGCAGCTACAAGTCTCCCTGTGCCAATCCCTGTTATTTAAGTACATATATTGATGTTTCAAGTCTTTTTTTTTCATTCTTGTTTGTATGTATGTATGTATATGTGTGTGTGTGTGTGTGTGTCCAGAAGCCTGACTACATCCACATCGCCGCTGCTGCCCGAAACTTGCTTTCCCTATTGGCAGCAAATATGGAGCAAGCTGGGCAGGTGGCTGAGGTGCCAGGCCAAGTACAGGGACAGGGACAGGGACAGGCCCCACAGTCCAGCCAGGAACGCAGAACGATTCAGGAGAACGTGCAGCAGGAGATGTCTAAGTTAGAAAAACAACATTGTATCTATAATGTGTATAGGCTATGCCGGCTATGTTGTTGTTGTGAACTGTTTTTGTCTGTAAACAACAACATCCCTTGCATGCCTGCCGGTCCTCTGTTGTTCACCCTGGTCTAAGGGTAGAGGATGTTATGGTATTATGTTACTATGTAAAGCCCTTTGTGACAAACTGTGTAAAAATGGGCTGTACGAATAAACTTGCCTTGCCCTTCCATGTGGGTTAAGATTTTGTATGACTTGCCTTTCCATTTTCTTTACAGGTCTTTTCCTGCTCTCTTTAGGAAGAGCACTGGGAAGCGCAGGTTTTCAGCGACAAAACCAGCCGCAGCGTCATCCCCAAGAGGAACGAAGATTAATTTCTATTTGCTTCCAAACCCCTTGACAACCCGAACTCCACAGGGCACCGAGGAGCTTACACTCCTGATGGCAGGCTTGGGAAAGAGGGTTATAATGGTTCCTGACAACAGCAACCATTCAGAGGTAATACCTGTCGATGTTATAAATGATAAAAATGTTTTAAAATGGGAGACAGGAATTAACGGTACGCCAGAATTTAACATTCTATTTTGATCAACCCTTTTACCTAGGTGAATTGGTGATTTCTCTTGACCAGAACCAGAATGTAGACCGATACCAGGCTCTTTCCCTCTCTATGAAGAGCCTGGTAGAGCGAGGCTAGATAATCAGTGAAAGCACCCGTTGAACTCTTTGTTTAGAAGGAAAAACTGCATTCACACTGCTCTCCATGGCACATACTTCCTCACCACTAAACTAAAGAGAAAATGTGTTTTTTTTCCCCCAAAAGTAATTGCCAATGGTTTGTCCTATTAAGATTTCAGAAATGCTGCAGTGTGAGTATCCAAAGCTGAAGAGTTTGTCCAGGGGATGGCTGTTTTACAAGGCTACTGGTAGGCATACAACATAATTTGTGATGATGTGTGTTTTGACACATCTGAAATGGATTATTTTAAAACTGTAGAATTAAATCAGTGTTGCTAGATATCTATGATAATATTCCAGGGTTCAGAATTAACATGCCCAAAATGTGGATAGAGTATTCAGTTGTTAACTTTCTTTTACTTTGATCCCTATTAATTTGATCATTTTGCCACTGTTCAAAACAATGAAGGAGGAAGTGGCCAGAGAAAACTCGCCATGGTCCCACCAGAGTCGGAAGGGTACAATGGCAAGCTCCTAAAAAGTGTTTCCAGTTATGGAAAAATCACACTATTCATCATTCCACTGCAAGACAACATCGACACAACACCACTCCCAGCTGATGCCCCCGAGTTTAGCAAGATGCCAAAGTCAGAATGCAAGTGCTGTGGAGAATGTTTACCACTACAGGCATTGGCTCTGCATGTAGCCTCATGTAGTCGCAAATCTTGTACTGAAGAAGTAAGTTTTTCAACATAACACTTTTAGCTAAAGTGAATGTTTTTAAAATATTTTTTTCAACCTAACCTAATCTACTTGACAGGAAGACAACAATGACAATGAAGACGAAGAAGATAATGGTGCTGGTGCTGGGGTTGGTGCTGCTGTTGAGAAAGATCAGGATGATGTTGCATTTGTATCCTGCAGTCAGAGCAGTAAGTATAAGTACACTGTCATCGCACAAGAATACCTAAACATATTTTTACGGTTTATTGGTTAATGATGGGTTAAGCAAGCCCAACAGGGAATATGCATAGATAGATAGATAGATAGTAAAATCAGTTGTTTTGGGTTATTTATATTTTCTAAACAAAACAGTAAGTCCTTGATAACATTTGATTCATTATTTTTCTTGTCTTCTCTGCTTTCACAGATGCTACAGAGATGCCGTGTCCCATTTGCCAGGTCATGTATCCTGCTCAAGTCACTGAGATGCATGCCAGCGGCTGCAATGATATGTATGTTGTTGTATTACTCCCTGTATTTACAAGGTCTAGATTCTGCCTAGACCCTATTCAGATATTAGAGTAAGTTAAAACCCAGAAATTATGTCATTAATGCCATCAACTAAGGAGAAGCACTTGTTTGAAAGCAGGGGATTGGATTTAGATCCGACGGAAGGACCATGTGGTGCATCCTCACAGACTGTGCCTTCTCAGAATCAGGCCGCAAGACCTTCCGAGTTAGACCACACAATTGAGGGTTTGTAATCTATTTGATACACCATTTGAGTGTTTCATGTTCAAATTTTTGGTTAATGGCTTACTATGTTAAACTTTCCATCTATTTCTAGATTGGAAGACCATACCAGACCAGGCAAAGGCTGCTCAGGTGTACAGGAAGACAGCACTTGAAATCCACGCATCAGGGAAGCCACTGTATTTGCGTATTGACATTAGGAGCAGCCAGTTAGACCAGGAAATGGCTTTGATTGCTTTTTATAAAGCATGCAGCGCAGAGTGGGCGAATCCTCTGCAATGCAGACTTGAAGGTCCATCTCTTTTCTCTCTTTTTATTCAATTTAACAATTTATGTGCAGTTTGATTTTCACAAATAACCCTGAGTATTTCTTATATTTAATAGGTGATCCAGCAATCGGAGAGGGAGTGAACCGCTTCTTGTTGTCCAGAATCATGGAGAAGCTCAAATATGGTTTTAAGATCAATTTAGGTAGTGTCCTCAATTACATTGCCATATTTGATTTAGCTGCAATATTCTTACTGCCATCATCTCTCCAATTAATGCTGTATGTGTAGAGGCCAAGTAAAACTTTGAATACAAGGTACCTGATCAGGGAATTTCTTCTGTTTGCCAGGAAATGCTGGTGCCACGAATCTATTTGACGGCGAGCTGGATCACCTTGTTCCCTCTTCCTCTGCTTTCATTGTGGACAGTGACCTGTTCCTAATGGCAGGCCGCATGATCGGTCATTGCTTTTTAAATGGAGGTCCTGCACTGACGGGACTAAGCCCTGCCATTGTGCACGTCCTATGTGGCGGCACACCTGAAACCGCCCTCATAAAAATTAATGACTGCCCAGACTTGGACCTACGAGAGAAGATCACATTGGTGTGTATTCTTCAAACTAAAAAAAAATTGTTTTTTTTTTTGTCTAATGGTAAATTCAGGTTTTTACAGGTTTGTGTTTCTGTTTTTTTTTTTTTTTTTAAATAGATTCTTCTTTATTGGGTTTAAGTGTGTTCATATTTTGTCTTAAAGCTTGAAGGGAGTTCTGAACTGTCAGCAGAGGAGAAGGAGAGCCTTGACACCTTGTGTCTCGCATGGGACCTTCCATTGATGACCCAAAACAACCGAAGATGGCTCTTTGAGAGGCTTCTACATCATGCAGTATTTGAATATATTTCTTTTTTAACTATTTGACAACATTTATATCTCTTTTAAACCACTATACGTGTAAAGATTTGTCTTTGTTCCCCCACTAGGTCATTGGACGGACGATGAAGCAAGTAAAGCAAATAAGAAAAGGCCTAAAAGAAACCGTGGTGTGGCCCCTCATTTGTGCGCGCCCAGATGTTGCTCCAGAGATTTTCCCTCGGGAGATGAGTTCTGTGTTGACCCCAGAGGTAAAAAGCACAAGATAAGCAGTTTTGGTAGTATCTGAAAGTTTATTGTTAAATCCACCAGGACAATTGCCTATCCCAGTTTGTTTCTCTGCTTGTTGTTTTTATGTGCAGTGCTTTCTGGAATGCATCAAGTGGCCCAAAATGACCGGGACCGAGGACGATGACGATGATGAATGCTCTGTGTCGGATAAGAGCCGCATCACTGGCTACCTACGGCAGTTCATTGAAAATGGTATACTTTATTATATGAGTGATGCATGTACAAACAAGACACTGGCTCTGTTCGTCATTTTTATTCTTAATTTATGAAAGAAGAATTGCTCGAGCTTGTTTTTAAAAATAAATATTGAAAACTGGAGTCAAACAGTAATGATGAAATAATATTGATGAGTTGGCATCAACTATCTTAACCAATACTTTTCAGGTAAACTTTTGGAAAGCATTGTTCTTGACTAAGATGTACATGACAACCATGAGCAAAATGTATAAAAAAGGAGAGCATGCTCATCACTATGAGCATTGACATATTTTAAACATTTCTGTTTTTCAGCATCCAGTGATGAACTGAAGGCACTTGTGAAGTTCTGGGTTGGATGGGAGGCTCCAACAGCTACCCTCATAGTGGAGGTCGTAGACTCCAGCCTACCAAAATCGTCCACATGCTTTGAGACTCTCCGTCTTCCTGCCCGCTACAAGGACTACATGACCTTTAAGAAAGACTTGATTGCCTGCCTTCAAACTTCTGACACAGGGTTTGGATTAGTGTAGTGGCAGTATAGTGTCATTAAAGGGGAACTATGCAGGCCTGGTCGCTTCCCCACTGTTTTTCTGACCCTCCTTCCAGCTATGTGCGTTTGTTTTCAATGAAGCTGGCAAGAGGGAAATCCATGAAGCGGTGGATAACGTTACATATGCAATGTTAGGAAGGGTATATTTGTATAGTTTCATTTGTCATAAACAAGAGATTTCAGTTTACAGGGCGCATTAAGGCATGGTGCTGCTAGGATGGAGGCACTGATCTTGCAAGGTTGGTTTTCGGCTAAGAGGTGCTACGTAGAAGACAGAGAGCCTCTTCTCTGCCTCTGACAGGTTACAAGTCTTTAATTTAACCATAATTGTAATTCTGAAGCTGTTTAATGAAGGTAAGGTGCGTAGTTCCTCTTTAAAAGCTGGTTATTGTTCTGTTAAGGTTTTTTTTTTCACCTTGGCTGCCTGCTGTGACATAAGCACAGTAGCAAAGCACAGAAAAAACAAATTGTCATTACTCTGAAACAAAATAAAAACATTCTTGAAATAATTGAATGACATGTTTATTGTACAGAGTTTTCAACAAACAGCCCAACATGTATTACACATAAAGCAGTGGTAATAAATTTATACATAAAGCACCTTTCACAGAAAGACTTATACATCATACATTATCTGAACATTGTTAAACTCTTTGACATCAATTTTGCCTGTTTCCTCACCAGCTGATTGGACAGATGATAAAGATAAGAGGCCTTCATTGTTACTGAATAAAACATCAACACTGGTGACAACCCCCTTTTTACTTGGTATCAGGCCCTTGAATATGAAAAAAGCGGTCTGCTCACCTGAATGATCTTAACTGAGGCATCAGTGTGTGGGAGGGAGGAAGCAGACCCATCATCTTCATTGTCCTTTTATTTACAGGTTTTTTTGAAGCAATTGTACACAACAACCGCAATGACAAATAAACATAAGCCAAAAAAAACAAAACTTTCAACCATGATTCCGCCACACCCTACAGTCCCAACATCACCAACACTCTTACTGTAACCCTAATAAGTGCTGCACATACTGGACCGTAGCTAAGTAGATGTCTGCACCATGTGATTGTGATTGTCTCAGAAGATTTATGGCTGCCCTTAGTGCAGCAATTTGTTCAGCACTCAGTATGTTGCCAGTCTCTGGAACAGTGACCCCATGGTGTGGCTCATCCAGCAGGCCACTGTCCTCCCAGTCCAAATGTGGTAAGTACAATCCCTGAAAAGACATGTAGATTGCTGAGCAGTGGTTTTAAAACATTCACTACCAAAACCACCAAGGACCCCAAAACAAAGACAAAAGTTCTCAAATTTTCAAAAGAAAATTGAACCACAATGCCTGAGGAACCCACTTTGCTGGATGTAGAGCTTAAAAACACATCGGCATTTTTATTTTTAAATCTGATTGATTGATGAATTCAATTAAAATCTTCTCACACAACTTGTGCATATAATACTCTCTAGCAAATTTGAACAATGGAGCACATTATGCCCCCAAATTTTAGCTTAAATTGGCCAATAAAAGTCTAGTAGTCCTTTCAATAACTATTATACATATTGTGATTTTATTGTGATTGTATTGTGATTTTTGTGAAATTAATATTCTCTAAAATGTGACATTTATTATTTACCTCTGCATTTTCTGGTTCTTCCATGGCATCTTGAATGCTCCCCATCTCCCACAGCTGATTGGGTGTCAGGTTACCCTCAGTTCTGAGTGGGTGGTTGTCCCATCCACTGCTGAAGGTATCAAGACTCGCTTGTAGTCTTGGCAGAAATGCATAATGACAGCTGAAGAGGTGTGCAATGTTTGATAGTTCAAGAAAACCGTCCTCCTCTAGCGAGTGCAGCACACTATAGTACACGCTGGTCACAGCACACCCCACGTCTCTCCAGAGTCGTTCAATTCTGGGAAGAGAATTTGATTAAGATTAGATATGTTTTACATAGATTTATGCATGTGTTCCAACTGCATAAATTAACCAGAGATATAACCTAAAGGTCTCTAAGAAAACTGAAGGACAACTAATTGAATATTCTTTTTCTTTTCTTAATTTAAAACCTTATTTTTCAGTCACTATGTGCTGCATGTCAAAGACTTGGATATATATTTACCTTGTTTATTTTCATAAAAGATTTTATTTTGCATAGATAGACAACTTTGTTTTAGCAGTTGAAAGACTACATAGAGGATACATGTGGGGGTGCATGAACCCCCAGCCAGGAGTCAAAAACTAGCTGGTATACTGTATGTGGCTCTAGCCAATCCACCACCTTAGCACCCAGATTTAATTACATTTCATGATCAGATATATGGGTATACCACCATCGACCAATGCTGCAAGATTGTCAGGTGGAAGACAAAGAAGTCTGCAACTTCTTGGTCATAAAAAATAAATGAATGAATGAATGAATGAATGAATAAATAAATAAATAATAAACATTAGAGAGTTTTAAAATGAGCATTATATCAAAAGTATCCAAAACATTGTTTTTTTATATATATATATTTGGTCTATAGAAATAGAAGTGTAACAAAAACCTGCCTTTGATTGTGCACGCTCTTTCCAGCAATGAAACTTGACCTTCCAGTTCCCTTGACAGAGAACATCAGCCGTGCAGTCAACATTCTCAACTCCATGATCCCCTCTTACCCTTTAAAATAAAAATATTGAGCATTTATTATTTTTGGTGCTGTAAACATTTATAACTTCAGACATTCCCTGTTTGCGTGAAAATACACACAACAACTTAACACTTAAAGATGAAGTAGTTACATTTAGCAAAACAAATAAATAAATAAAGGGTTATAGTCAAACTCACCTGCTTGATTGACATATTTTGGTGAGTTAAGTCAAGGCATGAACCACAGAACCTGTACTATTTACCTCGATGGGAATCCATGTCTTTCCACTGACTGCTGGAAGAATGCCAGTGCTGTTGAGGACCGATTGTTGTTTGCTGCACCCAGGTACATGATCTATAGAAAACATTAACAAGGTGTAATTTTTTTTTTTTTTGTCAACAGTCCTCTTAAATGTTTTTTTATGTCACATGAATTGCACCTTTCTTGAGAAGCCATCCACAGCACCAAAAATGACAATGTTGTACCTGGTTAGACCAAAGACATTATTATAGTACAGCCAGCAAAAAAATATAAATGAAATATCTTTCATTTATATTGCATCAAATCCAAACATACTGTATTAGTTTGTGATTGGTGTCAACATGGACCAGAGCTTTGGGGCCAGGAACTGAGTAGGTGCGACGCACAACACACCCTAACTGGTTCAACCGACATAGGATGCCAACAGTGTCCACGCGGTGCATAGAGGCCCGCACCCTCTCCCACTGCACTCTGAATCCTCGGGCCTTCAAGCTTCCTTTAACTAAGCGGTACCCAGCATGAGGCATTTCTTTTTTTATTTCAGTGATCAAACGGTCCAACTCCATGTTTGAACAGGTGCTATAGCGTGCTCTGACAGAAAAGCCAAACTCTCTCATTCTCCTATAGATAGAGCGAGTGGACACTCCCATCAAGTTAGCAATACAGGGCACAGGAAGCTCTTGGTTGATGAAATGTAACAGTGAATCTGGAGAAATATCGAATCTTGGAAGCCCGGTAGCTCCATGACAAGCCTGCACAAATATTATGGGGACCTGATTGTCTCTCTCTTCAACAACCAACTTGTGCAGCTCTGTAAGTGCATCTACAATGGCTTTTGGGATCAGGACCTGGGCAGAAACAGCACTGAAAAGAACAGCCTCCTGAGAACACACAAATTCAAGGTAATCCAGGTCAAGTGGCTGCCGACTGATGATATGCTGAATCCGAGTCTGGAGTCTCTGTAACATAGTTTGTACAAGCAGTTCCTAGAGAGAAGGGAAAAGGGGGGATGTTTGAGAGCTCAAAAATAATGGTTGATTAAAAAAATAATAATAATAATCTCTTTCACAGAAACCGGATATGCATAGACAAAGGTTACATTGACTTACATAACGTGTACCGCTCTATGTATTGACCAGCAAAATATTATAATAAAAAATAGATAAAAATAAAGGATAACACAACGAGCCTACATATTTATTATCATTTACTATGACTATAACCGACTCATTAAACAAAGACATAATTAAACATGGAGGCTAAACTTGAACTCGTGAAGCACAAGGTTAATGTCAGCCAAGCCACCTGTAGCAAGCAGTCTGTCCCATATTTATGTCAACTTGTTCAAGTGATCAAACATCATCAACAACACTAATACCAATCTAACCATTGTTATTCTGAGCCTGACCCCATCCTTTCGTCTAGCTACCAACGCCGTCAGTCATGGAAAGGGAAACTACCGAGAGCTAACGTTAGCCTGCAATGCTAGGAGCGCAACGTCTGGACCTAATTGAACACAAAGCGCTCCCACATGTTTCTTGGTGCAGCATAACGCACCAACTCATAATATTTCAATAATGTTGCATGATTGAAAACGAGGGGATAATAAAACAAACGCGTTACTTACAGTTTGAGCTTCGTTCCCTCCTCCTCGGTTCTCCATTTTGGGTCCGGGACCGGGTCTCACTCTGGTACTATGGCGCTGGAGACCTTATAGTGATTCAACAGCGCCACCCAGTGTTGTGGAGTGCCAATTGCGGGACATTTGTTTGTGGATCAGAGTGCACACGAGAAAAACAAACAGGAGGAATATTACTGCCAAAAGTCACGTGGCTGTTTTTCTGGGCGTAAGATTGTTTTACGCGCGTGAAATTTTTTTGTAGATTTTTTTCTGGTTGTAGGATTGTTTTGTGGTTGTAAAATTGTTTTGTAGCCGTATAATTGTTTTGTAGTGGTAAAACTGTTTTGTAGTGGTATTTTTTTTAGGTGAAGGATTTTGTTTTTCTCTTGAAGAAACATTATTAGTGTCAGAAGCATGGTGTATTTGTTTGATAGGTAAATTTCCTATTTGCAAAACAAATACATTAGTTTGTGAATTGTGTTTTGTATTTGCAAAACATAGTAAGTTTGTTTGCGAAACGGTGAACGTGCGTGAAGCGCTATTGCCTGTTTGTGGAGTTTTGGCATTAATTTCACCCCATACCTTACCTTTTAACATCTGGTTTCTTTTTGTGTTGCTTCCCTTTCCCCTGCGAGCTGGGTTGTAACATCAGTGCTGTCATTTGGCACTTAATTATCTGGCTACTTACTCTGTAGTTGCTCTAGGGTAATTTTGTGTCAAATCAACTCAAGTTTAGCAGCTAAAACTTTAGATTTTGATAGCATATAATTTTAAACAACTAAAGTCAGTCTCGTGGTACTGTACTGTGGCTGTTTGTGGTTATGTGGTTCTCTAGCTGCTAAGGAGAGGTGCAATTGAATGCGTGAGGATGATAAATCACTGAATAGACCTCTGAACAATTTGCCCCCCTCGCTTCTGAAATGATGGCTACACCCCTGCTTAGTCTGTCACTGAGAGGGAGACAAGCTGTGTGAGAGCAGACAGATGGAGGTGGCTTTGAAATGTCTTGAACTCCTCCCTTTAATTCCTAAACCGTGGGTCCAATCGTCAATCTGAGCATACCAGCAGAGAGATACACTCATCCCAAACGCAGATATGTAGTTTTTGTTTGTGGAGTCAAAAATGCGGATTTCAGATGTCTAGCTCACAGCTGACAATTTCTCCACATTTGCTCATGTTACTTTCAGAGGCATTAGCTCACTTCCTGTTGGATTTAGGTCACTGGTGTCAGTGAGTGATTTGTAGGTCTTGATGAGACGGACAAACCAGTTTTGGTTTGATCTTTCTACGATATTCCTACGGGCCACTGTGGCCATTTTAGTGTGTCTAAGTGGCGCAAATATTGTCAGGAGGTTTTATGTCACGTCACCTTTAAGAGGGCATAAAATCCAAACCCTTTGATTAATGACAAAGTGATTCAGAAGATCTGTTTAGCAGGAGCTGGCTGGTCAAG
Organism: Epinephelus cyanopodus; assembly: GCA_026686955.1. Lineage (NCBI taxonomy): Eukaryota > Metazoa > Chordata > Actinopteri > Perciformes > Serranidae > Epinephelus > Epinephelus cyanopodus. The sequence goes on from CM048928.1 coordinate 4,387,819, forward strand.
TGTGCATGTTTGAGACTGATACGATAAACGGTGGGCCATTTTAGTGTGTCTCAGTGGCACGAAGACATAAGAGGCCATAAAATCCAAAGCATTCGAGTAATGATGTCATTTATACGATCTGTTTAACAGGAGTTTGCCTGTCACGTGTGCATGTTTGAAGCTGATACGATAAACGATGTAGGAATAGATATTTTTTGATAAAGAGAATTTTTGAAAAATGAGATCTTACTTTGAAAGGGCAAATACCTCACTTCCTGTTTGATTTAATTTTTTCGTTTTATCAAAATATTTACCAGTCCTGACATGTGTGCCAATTTTTGAGCAAATTTAGGGGGGCAGATTCAGGTTTTAGGAGACGGCAGGAGAAAGAAAGAATAAACGTCATGGAAACAATAGGGACCTCTGCCATATGCCGATAAACATATTATACAAACATAAATCTTTACTTCTAGAAAACTGATTTGACCACGTAATTAATTTATTTACTTTTCAATTCTAATGGTGTTTTAATGTCTTACTTTGAATTTCTAAACATGGTATTCCCAGACCACCAAAGGAATATGCTCTAGTTTTTGATGCTATCCCATCTGGTGTTATAATGCTTCTTAAAAACTCTATAGCATCAGAACTGACTTTACTGAAATTGGACCCTGCTGACAATAGTGTTGGTCAAATCTTTTTTCCACTAAAAAGAGAAATAACAACCATGATAAATGTGAGTTTAAACAATACAGTGGGTAACAGACTAACTTGGCCACTTTTCTCACGCAAAGCGTGAAGCATGATATGTGAGGAGTTGAGTGGGGGTGCACTTGGCAACTGTAGCCGCCAGGTGGCAGCAGGGAGCTTGAATACTGCTAAAAGGGTTTAGAGACAATTCCAACTTCGACCACAATGCCAGTTGCAAAGAACTGGCGCTGTCCATGAATCTGACAGTTTTCAGCAGTCTTCAAAGCAGAATATACAGGAAGTAACAGGAATGTTTACATCCTGCTAGAGAATAAATTAAATATATCAGTCTACTCAAACTTGTCGCCGGTGCTCGAGTTGAGGGGGGAATCCAAATAAAAACTGCCCCCCTTCCCATCGCTTGTGTCATTTTATCAATGAATGTGGTATTACTGCTATTTCAACATGCAGGAGGTTTCGCGCATATTGAGTGAACAGCTGCAGCTGAGCTGCGCTGTGCTTCCGTCACCAGATTCATCACTGATCCATAATTTAATTCATACACAAATATTCAAGTTGCAGTTCACATGTACTGCAGCGAATGCTTCTGTAGGATACTGTAAGTCACATAACCAGCCACATAAAGAAAGAAAATGAAGAAAATGTAGCATTAACAATTCTGCGTAGGGCTGGACTCGATTTCAACTTCGATTTAAATAAGAAGACTTTGTTTTCAAGCTACAAAGGCCAAGATCTAGTAATTCTATGCTGTCTGTTGTTGACTTGTCTGTTTAAATTCAACACTGGATCACAGTTTAAAATGTTGTTTAGGACTGTTTTAACGATGGACCGCTAATACCTGTCATAAAAAATGTTGAAAATTGCAATAGCCTAAATCAAAATTTTAAACAATAGTATACTGTAAATCGGAATCGCTGTCGCTGCTCTGAGATACCAGATTTACATGTAAAATAGGCTACAACATTTAGATATATATTGCATTACTGTACAATCGTCTCATAATCACTTTATTCACCAAATGCATCAGACAGATACGCAGGAATTTGACTTGGCAATCAGCGCTAAAAAACTATGACAAACAATAATACACATTAGCTGCAACAAGATATGCCTCCATAAAAAAACAACAACAAAAACAAGTAAATGTCCACAGCAAAGATAAAGTGCATGTGTGTAAAAATAAGTTAAAACTATTGATAAGATTAGAAATATAAATAGTTCAATGAGTCAGTGTTTATCAGGATGATGCAGCTTCATTCCGAACAATTTCACTGCATGAACCTGGACGATCAGTGTGTCTGGAGATAAAGAAAAAAATATTCAATGAACTGCTGGTGTCGTGCGTCATGCGTAAATGCCCATGAGAACACATATTGTCCCCTACTGTACAATATGAAGGAGACTGGACCTCATTCAGTGCTTCTAAAATGTCAGTATGCATGTTCAGATACAGGCTTTTCAATACACGAAACAAACAATCCAAACAATTTTATCAAACATTTTATTTATTTTTCGTCTTTTTCGGGTGGGTGGTGGTGGTGATGATGGTGATGTGCCAGAAGGAGCTGCGGACATTCATCCGGCTCTCTCACCGCTGGCTGACCGGAAAATACGGGTTTTCTTTATATTAGTGATTATATTCAAAACCGTTAAACAGAGATGAATAAATAGCCTAACCAAATACAGTGCTGGTGTTAAGTAGCCTAATTATTTTGGTATTTTTTTAATTTAAAGTTTAGACCATTACATTTCCTCCCGTCAGCTGTGTTGAATCTATGTTAACACGCTGTGACTTAGGCCTAGTCTGCCGGAGGACCACCTATAATCCCCCGGGCACCTTCTCTCTCTCTCTCTCTCTCTCTCTCTCTCTCGTATCCTATTACTGTATCTTGTTTACTCGGCCATTCTGGATGTCACTAACTCGGCTTCTTCTCCGGAGCCTTTGTGCTCCACTGTCTCTCAGGTTAACTCGTATTGCAGCGGTGCCTGGATAGTGTGACGTGTGTGGTTGTGCTGCTGCCGTGGTCCTGCCAGATGCCTCCTGCTGCTGCTGCTGCTGCCATCATTAGTCATTAGTCATACTTCTACTGTTATTATACACATATGACTATTATCATACATGTATACTGCCAGATACTAATGTATACTTTCAACATATTGTACCACAGTAGCCAGAACTATAACAACAATATTATTACTTTCATGAATGTTGTTGTAAGCTACTGTCATTACCGAGGATGTCAAACAGATTACTGTATTGTGTCATACAAATTACTGTTAATTTGTTATGCTGATCTGTTCTGTACGACATCTATTGCACGTCTGTCCGTCCTGGAAGAGGGATCCCTCCTCAGTTGCTTCCTGAGGTTTCTACCATTTTTTTTTCCCCGGTGAAGGGTTTTTTTGGGGGAGTTTTTCCTTATCCGCTGTGAGGGTCTTAAGGACAGAGGGATGTCGTATGCTGTAAAGCCCTGTGAGGCAAATTGTATTTGTGATATTGGGCTTTATAAATAAAATTGATTGATTGATTGATTGATAAGTAGGAAGAAAACATTGTGACCATCCAATGTTGACCTGAAGTTGGCGCCAGTGACTACTATAATAGCCTATTATTTTTCTGGTATTAACACACAACATGAGATCACAGAAATCTGGATGAAAACAGAACATGAATTAACAGTATCATGGCTAAGATCGAAAGAACAATCTTTATTGGGAAACGCGGCCATTTCAGCTTTGTCGCAACCCTCCCCCACCCCATTCACCCCCGGCCATTGACTGAATGAGATTAGGCTGCCTGTTACCTTAAGAATGGTTGTTTGTGTTCCCTACTTAACCTGTATTGAAGTGGTAATGATTCAGTCAGAGGTGAGAACAGTGAAGGTGTTTCTATGACGTTCTCGCAGCAGTATTAAAACACCATTACTGCAAGTGAAACATGAGACTCTTCATAAAGTTTATATATATATGTAATGTTTTTTTTGTGTGGATCTCTTTATATCTGCTTTAACACTACCCGATGCTGCAAAAGAATAAATGAAAGTCAAAAACTGTGTATAAAGAAACACACACTATTTTTTTCAATTTCACATTTGGTGTCGCTGCAGGGCGAGGCGGACCTGCGCTGCGCCTCCGTTTTGACGATGTTGACAAAAAGCCTAAATTAGATGAATGAACACTGTCCAAGGTTAGACGCAGAGCACACCCCAGATCAGCTGATACGAGGGCTGAGAAAATTAATGAATGTGTGTGAGACACACATGTTGCACGCGTGCCCCTCCTCCCTCACCTGCAGTAACTTACATGATTGAAAAATGGAGCGACAGTCACAGCTGAAGAGGAAAGGTGCGCAGACAGGGAGAGGCTTAAAAAGCGTAAAGCACTGCAGCGAAGTGCTGTAAAATAACTGACATGTTTTATTTTTATTTTGTAGTAGGCTACTCTGTCCTCATCTCACACATTGTAAGTCAAGCTATTGAAACAAAGGCTTTGAAAGATTCATCCTCAACTTATACCTTCAAAACGAATAAATAAACATTTTTCCGTGCATGCACTTTCATGTTTCTATGACCAAACAGACAAACCAAATCCACCCCGCACAAGTGTTATTTAAATTAAATAATTACCCCGACAATATAGGCACAAAATGAAGCTTAGGCCACTTTTATCTTTCCCTGAATAAAATAACACAGCCCAGTCATGAGTCAGTGAGCAGCCAGCGCCCCCGCCCTGCTGAGCAGCCATCTCAGAGCAGCCACCTCCAACAGCGATTCCGATTTACAGTATACTATTGTTTAAAATTTTGATTTAGGCTATTGCAATTTTCAACATTTTTTATGACGGATATTAGCGATCCATCGTTAAATCAGTCCATGGCAGAGTTCATTTATAAATATAAACAACATTTTAAACTGTGATCCAGTGTTAAATTTAAACAGATAAGTCAACAACAGACTGCTTAGAATTAGATCTTGGCCTTTGTAGCTTGAAAACGAAGTCTTCTTATTAAAATCGAAATTGAAATCAAGTCCAGCGCTACACGGAATTGTTAATGTTACATTTTCTTCGTTTTCTTTCTTTATGTGGCTGGTTATGTGACTTACAGTATCCTACGGAAGCATTCGCTGCAGTCCATGTGAACTGCAACTTGAATATTTGTGTATGAATGAATTTATGAATTAGTGATGAATCTGGCGACGGATATGCACAAAACCTCCTGAATGTTCAAATAGCAGTAATACCACATTCATTGATAAAATGACACAAGCGATGGGAAGGGGGGCAGTTTTAGAAGGGGGATGATATTATCTACTCACATGTGCCGCCTGGTGGTTGTTTGCGCACACTGCAGCTACTCCTGAATATAGTAATTAACCCCCCTTCCCCCCTCAACTGCCGGTCTCAGATTCTCACGTGTGATTCACATATGGATGCGGCCAAATTAGACTGGTACCCACTGTACATCATAACAATCCAACATTCTATAATCAGAAAAGCCATCAAAACCACTGAGTTATGTACCCTATATAACATTTCTATGAACTAATCTATCATTGCTATGTCTAATGTGACCCCACTGGCATTGTATTGAGTTCATGTTCTGTTTTGTCAACAATTTTGTATTGACTGACATATCAATTAATTAATTATTAAAAAAAAAAAAAAAAGCAGCAGCGAGTGGAAATACCTGTTAGGACCACACACCTCTGGACTGAAAGTGATGCAGCGGGTGAGGAAGGAAGTGACGGCGGAAAACTGCTGCATTTATATCCAGCCGCCTCAGTGATCATTCACCAGCTGCACCCAATAAAATGCAGTCACACAATGCATAGATCTCTATGCTGCTACCTAACCGTGCACGTTTATTGCAAAAAAAACTAACCATGTGCTTTTGTTCCCTAAAAATAACCATGTGTGTATAAATAAAGATGTTTTACCACATCTAATGAATAGGAACTGTTCATATTATGTGGAAACAGAAGTGGATTTTGAAACGCGATGCATGTAACAAGTTGTAGCCATCTTGCTACGTGTGTGAGTTTCCCCAGCATAAATACACAGATTCACCGATAAGTTTTCAGTCTTTTATTCACGTGCTCTGCTTCATACAAGAATTATTAACTTAAACAATAACAGGTGCCCGGTTCCCACGGCATGGCTCTTCCACAAGCTTGATATTTTATAAAAACCAACACACTGGCAGAGGTGTCCTTCCAGTAGAAAGCAGATGTCCGCTCAGAACCAGCACATTACTGCATAAAAAGGGGAGAAAGAGCAGCCAGAATAATTAGCAGCAGCTGTTCCAATCAACTCACCTGCCACACCTCTCCTGAGCCATCCCCCCCACGCCTCTCTCTCCCTCCTGCAGCCGACTGCTAACCACGCCCCCTCCATACATATTTCTTAAATTGTTCACTATACGTCCTACTAATTTCGGCACTTAAAGTGGCCTTTGATTTTTCAGAATTTGATCAACTGGAACAGCTGTAAGCAGCACAAATAAATAGGTCTTTGCCTCCAGTTGCCTGCCCTCCATCTGGGCAGCCCATCAGTGTATATTGTCATATGCAAAAAGCTTTTGTTTTTAAAGCTGGTAAAGTTTAACATTTGTAACACCAATAAGGTTGTGGTTAGATGAAGTATATTGTGAGTGAGAGGCTGTGATTCAGAAGTCTGTACCTGCCCAGAAAACCTTCTTTCCCTTACTAAAGCATAAACCGCAGGCTCCAAACATTTATGCTCTGTGGTTGGATCTGCCCATTGTAAGACTTAACTTGTGCCCGCTGAAGTGACTTTGAAAAAGCATGAAATGAAAATGATTCACATTCAAAAGAATGTGTTGGTTATTTCCTGAGTCTGCACTCCCTGCTGCCCAGGAAGTTCTTAAAAATAATTTATTGTTGGCCCACACTTGTTTTTGCCCTGGCCCTGAGATTGACGACCACATTACCCACTCTAAAGCAAACGGCATGGAGAAAAAATACCCACACACCCCGCCTGCAGCACCACACATACATTAAAGTGCTCTGACTTCCACACTCATTGCACATGCAGACTGTTATAGAGTGTGCCCGGTCTTTGGTAAAAGAATGATTATTGTGTTGTTTACTGAGTAAAGTTAACTGTTGGATTCCTAACTGGAGTCCACCACAATTCACTGATTATTTAGACTGTTAGAGCGCTCATGGTCTGACCTTCATCAGTATTCTGTGAGCCGCCACAGACAGACTGTTTTCATCTAAATGCTCAGAATGAGATATGGGATTCGGGTGAGGAAGTGGATTTTCTAAACGCCTGTTTTCCAGAATTGGAGCGACTGTGCTCCTCCCAAAGAGGAGGCAGAAAATTTAAGGAATAAAAAAACAATTTATGTTACACTACACATCTTGTGAAATCCACTGACTTGGAATTGAATAAAATGCACATCTATCTGCCTTGAGACGACGCTGAGCCTATGCTCAATTCTGATTATTTCCCCGATCTTACAGCCTAGACTGTTCATTCATGTTTGGAGTCACCCATATCTGACAGCAGTGTGAATGGATCTCTATCCTTAGAATGCCTCACATGCAACCATTAACGTCACACACGTGCACAATGGAAAAACAACAAGAAAACATCACATTGGCGAGACACAGGTACTCCAATGATAAGAATGATAAAGTAGTTAAAGTGTTCATGTTCTACATAATTTGTTGCAGAGGTCAGATGACAATATGTCATATGTTAAGGATGAGGGTGACAAGATGACGGAACACAAAAGTCATAGCTCTTGCACTATCAGCTGATTTTGCTGGTCGTTCTGTGGAGAAAGTGCAGGAGGAGTCAACAGTGGTGGGGCGGCGATGTAGGGGGTTATATGGGGGAACAGTTTCACCAAAACTTCAGGATGTTCAGGACTACATTCCAATATGTCTGTAGGTTCTTTTCAGCAATGGTATCATGGCATGTAGGCAAGCTGTCTTTGTTAGTAAGCAACTGGCAGTTGGGCTCTATTGGCTAGCGAATAAGGCACCACAGCAGCAATACAACTATAGCAGCCATCTGTAGTTTCAGCAGACCACTCCCACACTGTATGGTGCGTGATCTGCACCTGTGAAGTGTGTTGTTGGAAAACCATAGATGCATGGGTTAATCACATGAATTTCAATGTGACTGTCCACACATGGTCGTGTGACCAGTGATTAGATATTTATCAAATCAACGTATTGACCGGTTCATGTGTATTCTATGAATTAACACCCCACAAATTATATTACCTGAGCCGACTGCTGCTGCTCCCCTGTCACTCCAGGAGGTTGTGGAGAGGGTGTCTGCGATTGTCCTTTTCAGTTTGTTCAATGTGCCCCTCTCCACCACAGTTCTTAGTGGGTCCAGTCTCCTGCCGAGCACTGAGAAAGCTTTTTTAACCAGCCTGTCCAAACGCTTGATGTTTTTGTCTGTCAAGCTGCTTCCCCAACACACTGCAGTGTAGAAGAGTGCACTGGCCACCACTGTGCGATAGAACATGGTCAATATCTCCACACACACACACATCAAAGGACCTCAGTGTTGGCAGGAAGAACAGGTGGCTCTGCCCCTTCCTGTAGAAGGCGTCAGTGCAAGAAGGCCAGTCCAGTTTATCATCCAGGAGGACCCCCAGGTATTTGTAGGTGTGCGCCACCTCAATGTCCTCCCCCTGTATGGAGACTGGTTGATGGGGTGACCTCTTTCTTATGAAATCCACCACCATCTCCTTGGTTTTGGCTGTGTTCAGGTGGAGACAGCACTTACTGCACCAGGCCCAATAGCCACAAGCCACAATAGCTGTATTATCATAGTATTTTTGTTTGTGGCAAGACTCTGAGTTGTATTTAACTAAAACAGTTCCCTGTGGAGCACTAGTGCTGCTCTTGACCATCCCAGAGACAGAGCTTCCAAGCCTGACATACTGAGGCCACTCTGTCACGTAGTCTGTAATCCAGGAGGTCAGGAAGCAATCCACTCCCATCCCCTCCAACCGGTCTCTCAGTATGGGCAGCTGGATTGTATTACGTATATATACACATATTATTATTATTATTACAATTAAAAGCAATTGAAAAGTCAAGGAAAAGTATTCTCACAAAACACGCTAGCTCCTCCAAGTAGGTGTAGGCCCGGTGCAGCATGTAAAGAACCACATCTTCCACTGCCATGTTCTGATAGGTGAACTGGAGAGGGTCTACAGCATCAGTGACCAGGAAATGGACCAGGCACTCCAGAGTCTTCATAATGTGTGATGTTAAGGCCACCAGTTGGTAGTTGTTTGACTTTAGGCACAGTTACAAGACAAGATGTTTTCCACTGCACCTGTTTGAAGACTCCTGTTGATCACTCCACTGAAGGGGCTCTGCTAGCTGGGCTGCACAGTCTTTCAGGAGCCTTGGACACACTCTTATCTGGGCCCGCAGCTTTCCCTGTATGCAGTTCTCCCCAGTTACGTCCTCACCTCCTCTGCTGTAAAGGACAGTGGTAGTTGGCCATGGGTGGTAGATTTTGTAGCTGTAGCTGCTGTAGTGGGGGAGGGGCTACTTCCAGGTGACAGTGGAGCAGGAGCAGCGGCAGCAGGTTACACTGTGGAAGGATGCAGGGGTAGGGTCAACACTGACCCCTCCATCAAACCTGTTAAAGAACAGGTTAAAGTTGTTGGCTTTGTCCACATCACCATCCATAACCTGGCAATTCTTCTTTGAATAGCCTGTGATGTTCTTCGTTACCTTCCACACATCTCTGATGTTCTGCTGCAGCTTACTTTCCACCTTCCTTTGTAGTCTACCTTTGCCTGTGTCAGTCTCTCCTTCAGCTTATGTTGAACCTCCCTGAGCCTCTCCTAGTCCCCTTGCTTGAACGCTAGCTTTTTCTGGTTGAGGAGCTGTTCGATGTTATTGGCATCCTTGGCATTTCCATAAAACAAATCTAGTGTCTTATTCTCCCTAGTGGGACAGTCCACATACTTAACCCAGAGAGATGAGAGGAGAGAGTAGTGTTGTTAAAACCTGTTAAGCCTGAAAGTCTTTGAGAGCGACTTTGCAAGCACAGTGTGAAATAATACACTGATCACGAAGAATATAGTGATGTTGCACATCAAATTAAACAGCAGAACCTGGGCTACAAGGCTGTAAAAACATTTCTACATGCCCCAAACACAGCTCAAACAACAACTTTGATTATCACTGTGTTTACTGTTTATTTATTTTTTGTTATTTATGTATCTTTGTTATCTTCAGTATGTGTGTATATCATATGTATATGTATATGTGTTTATGTATGTGTTTATGTGTATCTATGTCTATATATATTTATTGTATTCTGTGTTATCTTCAGTATGTGTGTGTATGTTACATAATATTTTATTAGTGTGACCAGGGCATATAACCCCAGAGTACAAGAGGTTGATAATGCCACTCTGGGAATTTCACCCAGAGAATGAATAAGTCAATATACAAGTTCTTTGAAAAGAAAAGGAGCAGAAACATGAGTTTCTAGTTTCAAAATAGCACTTTTATTTAAATCCACCAGAATTTAACTTATTGGGGAAAGAAGCTGAAAATAGAGGCTATAGGTAAAAATATGGTTCTTGATTACAAGACAGACTCTAAAATAGACTCTAAAATGTTAAGATTTCTAGGCTGAGCTCATTACTAGTACAAGGGGAAGGGTTCCACACACACACACACACACACACACACACACACACACACACATTCTTGTACTTGCTGCTTAGTGAGGACCGAGTAAATCAACTGATAAAGTGAGAGCCGGCCTTTCTGCTTTACCTATCAAGATAAAAATAGCATTTTTAACTTATACACCCCTTCAGGTTTTGAGAAACAAAAAATTTTTAGAAAAAGTTTTTAACCAACAACAAAGTGCGGACCGGAAACTTACAGTATTTCACTGGGAATATTAACTGAGATATGCTTACTACAGATTTATTGAGGCCAAGTTTAGCATAATTGCATACTATGATATTCTCTTTTACACATTTTAATCTTATTTAGTGATAGTGAAGTTGCATACTGCAATTCTGAATAGCCATTTTTATTATTCATAAATTTATGATGTAAGTAGGCAAATTCAACAGGGTGTCTTTTTGATATTTGACTGCTGAATATTTATGAAAAGGAAAATTGAAGATTATTTGTAAAAGACAGAAACACAGCAAGTGTAAGCAAGCACATAACTGTTAATTTTATTGCAAAAAATTGCAATGAAAAACTCAACAAATTGTTGGTATACTGTTCAATAGAAACATGGTACTTATTACTGTTGACTCAATACAAAATTTGAACACTGGCAGCTTGTAGCCAGTAGACTGGATCTTAAAGAACAGATCTGCATCAAATCTCTAAACACTAGAGAAACATGAGTCATAGACCCCTTTTAAAATGCCAGCTTTTTCTCCACTTTAAGAAATTTCGTTATAGACACAGTATTTAACATCCTTTCATGTTCTGGTGCAAAGCACTGGAGGCTCTTTGCAGAGCAGGCAGTTTTTCTTTGCTGGTACTTTCCTGAGAGCAACAAACTGTGCCATCCTTTGCTGGACTGCAGTCCTCTCCTCAGCAGACCAGCGTCGCCTTGTTCGCATTTTGGAACATCTAAAAATAAGAAAACAGGGTTAACTGTTGGATAGGTTCACTATTTTAACCTCTTGCACTCCACCCCCATTTTGTAGCAAAACCGCCTAAAATGACATACCCAAATTAAAATGACTGTAGCTTCTGAACCACTCTGACTACATGCATGCATGAGGTCTTGCCAGAAAGAAAAGTTTCTTGTGAAAGTGTTAGAAACACTCTAGGTGATACAGAGACAGAGTAATGGGCCTCTGAAGTCAGTAAAAAGTTGAAGATTTTGCCTAAAATAAAATAAAAAATGTGTTTCAGGATGAATAACTGTCTGTGGCTTCATCTGAGCAGGTAAATGGCACCGTGGAGCTGTAGGCAACTATCAATGAACCCTTGTTTCAAATTTGAAGAAGATTTTGACCATTGAAGAAGAAGTTTGACCATTCTACAGTGTTTTTACCATGAAAAGATCCAGACGGAGCCCCAAATGACAAGTCGGTCACTCTGCTTCAAAACAGTACTATCAGTGATCAAACAACACTCAGCCAGCTTCAAACATTGTACCTTATTGTGATTATGATAGCTGATGTTGTTTATGACACAGAAACACCATAAAATATCACCAAATAAAGTCATATGAAACTTGAAAGTTATGATCCCACTTTCTAAGCGGTATATCTCAGACAAAAATAGTGGTACTTACCTTTGCTTACCTTTTATAAAAGATCTAAGTCTCCACTCGCCGCTCTGCATGAGATCGCGAGTAATCCTTTAACATTTCCTCTCAAAAAACGGCACGACATGACTTGTCACCACTCATTGCGGTTTTGGACTTCGGGTATTTAGGCTGCTCTGATGCAAAATCCATAAGGAATAAAAGAAAAATGATGCCGGAAACAGGAAGCCGAGAGCTTCCTGTTTCCGGTGATACCAAACATCACATAGTTTGATGACGTAGTGCGCCTGGGAAATACCATTTAACAGAGGAGGGAGGGAGGGCCAACGCCAACGTCTGAACGGAGTTAGAGGTTAAACTCAGTCTTTCTTAAAACGGTGTTTACAACATGGATATAAAGCCATTTGAAGTGAATTCAGTGTTTTCTGCCAAATGTTGATTATGATGATGAAGATAAAGGGATAAAGGGTCTTGGATAAAGGGATTCTTGACCATGATTTGGCAACTCATAACCTCCAACTGCATTAAGCCCTGTTGACGAGCTGCAGCCCTGAAGTAGCAGCAGTGGAGTTTGTTAAGTTTGATGGTAAATCTGTAATAAGTATCTACGCTTTAAATTAATATCAGTAATTACATTAAAATTATACTGTTTAAGTGCTTATTTGCTGAGCAAACAGCGGATTAAGACAGCAGGCCCCTATTAAAGAAAAAAATTAAACCTAATAGCTGAGCTAAAATAATAAGGTTCTATAATCGATCCAAAATCGATCCTCTTTGAAAGAAGTATGACCAATATTCACTATTCCTCCTCTGTGGGAAGTGGATCAAAAGCAGAGTTGTTACTGCATAGGGGTTATTGAGACATATGCGTTATTTAAAAGTTTAATAGGCCACAGCATGTCAACTGTTTTGTTTAATGCCAGGCTTTGTTTTATTTTGAAAATCCTCCCAGCTACAGCCTTAGCAACACCGACAGCTGTTGAGCTGTAGACTCTCAGGTAAGCACTGATGCCCTAATGAAACATTTTAAGTTTAAGTTCAGGGGCTGACTGAAAGATATTATAAGTGTTCATTTTCAATATCATTTAAATATGAGATTGAGTATTATTGTGGCTCTGTCATTGAAGTCTGCAGTTGTGTTGCCTACATCAAAATCAAAGAGCTACAGAATCTCAGCTGAGATTTCAACAAAGCTCATGGCAGATCCATACAGGGGAGAAGTTATTATGTGAGTGGCAATCTCTCCTCTGCTTGTTAGAAGCTTTGTTTTCAAACCAGAGTGGATACATGGAAAGACAAACAGCAAAATATAATCACATAATTAAACCTTTTTAATCATGAATTATAAAAGTCTCATCTCCTCATAAATTCATAATTTAATCAAATCAAATTTTGCATTTTTACCTGAAATGTATAATTTTCATGTCATAATTGTGACTTTTAATCTTTGTATTTAATGACTTAACATGATTAATGTCCTACTCCGATCAATTACCTAATCCCAGTGACTTTAAATTTCATCTGAGAATGTACCTGTCTTATAGAAATTCATCTTACCGTCATCATTGTGTTGTGTTTTATTTGCAGTCTTCTTAAGTCTCTTAACAGTTGGTCTTCTGGATGAGACACTTTGCCTCTCTCAATCTGAGAAATATGTATTACTTCAGTGAAGGAGTTAAAGATTCAATTTCAGAGCACAGGTGTATATTGCCTGGACTCACCATCATCAGCAGCAGCAGCAGCAGCAGCAGCATGGTACTTTCGTTTAGCTGCTATTTTCTTTACCCTCTCCTGTCTTGTGGTGTTTGTGGGTTGCTTGATTCCATCTGACAAAGGATACATCAAAACAGTTAAATTGTTGTCAGGTCTCAGATGCTACACATATAATCATGTTTTCTTTTAGCTTAAATCTTGTTTTGCATCTCAGATTTCGAGGTTGTGTTGGACTTTGCAACACCAGGACTTACCCTCATCATCATCATCATCATGTCTTTGTGCTTTCTTTCGGCGCTGAACACGAGAACTTGTCGGGGACGGATGTGGCAGAGCTCTGTCTAATCATCTGTAAGACAGTGGATGTTAGTATAGAGATATCTTTTGACCACATGATGTGATCCATAGTGAGCTGGTCCCTAAATTATCATAAATATAGATCATTTCTGAAATATGTTTGGGCCCAGACCATTCAGTGACCTGTAGGCAATAAGTAAAACTTTAAATTCAATTGTACATCTGACTGGATGTCAGCATTAAGACCTGACAACTGATGTAATGTCCTCTTTTCTATCTAATGTTCACAACACCAGGACTTACCCTCATCACCATCACTTTGATCATCATCATGTCTTTGTGCTTTCTTTCGGCGCAAAAGAACTGGGGGACGAGAACTTGTGGGGGACGGATGTGGCAGAGTTCCATCTGTAAGACAGGTGATGTTCATTTGACCACATGATTTGGTCCATTGTGAGCTGGTTCAAATCAATGATAAAATTGAGCATTTCTGAAATGTATTTAGGGCCCAGACCATTCAATGACCCTTTTTATCTGGTGTTTACAACACCAAGACTTACCCTCATCAGCATCATTATGTCTTCTCTTAGTCACAGCTTTCTTTCGGCGCTGAACATGAGAACCTGTGGGGGGCGAACATGGCAGATCTGTAGGACAGCAGATGTTCATGAGCACATGATTTGATCCATAATGAGCTGGTTCCAAAAGTATCATAAATATACAGTCATGGAAAAAATTATTAGACCACCCTTGTTTTCTTCAATTTCTTGTTAATTTTAATGCCTGGCTCAACTAAAGGTACATTTGTTTGGACAATTATAATGATAACAACAAAAATAGCTCATGAGAGTTTAATTTAAGAACTAAGAACTATTCATTTTCCATGGTTTTCTTGATAATAACCAAAATTACTTAAATTCTTACATCAATAGCTATGGCATTGTACCGCCAAAAACACTACTTTTAAGCATTCCATGTTTTCTTTTCTGTTTGCTTTAAACACATGATACACACAAGAGTTAATACTTGATTGCATAACCATTGTTTTTGATGACTGCAGCCATGCGTCTTGGCATGCTCTCCACCAGCTTCTGACATTGTTCTGCTGTCACAGCAGCCCATTCCTGTTGGACAAATTCAAACAAATTTTCTTTGTTTTTGGGCTTGTGGATCTCCATTTTGAGTTTGATGATTTTCCACAGGTTTTCAATTGGATTAAGATCTGGTGATTGAGCAGGCCAAGGCATGGTGCGAATGTTGTGGTTCTCCATCCAGGCTTTAACTGACCTTGCCGTGTGGCAAGGGGCATTGTCTTGTTGGAAAATCCAGTCATTCGAGGCAGGAAAGAGTTTTCCAGCTGATGAAAGAAGACTTTTCAAGGGTAGTCCTGTACATGACCTGGTTCATTCGGCCTTCACACAATTGCATTTGCCCTGTTCCACTCAGACTGAAACAACCCCAGATCATGACTGATCCACCCCCATGTTTTACTGTAGGGGCAAGACAGTCTGGGTTGTAAGCTTCTCCAGGCTTCCTCCTAACCAGTAAGTTGGCTGGAGTGGGCATCAATTCAAAATTGGATTCATCACTGAAGAGAACCTTAGCCCAATCATCAACAGTCCAATCCTTGTGGTCTCGAGCAAAGAGTAACCGGGCCTTCCTCTGCCTTTCATTGATGAAGGGCTTCTTGCGTGCTCTGTGTGACTTCAAACCAGCTTCAACAAGTCGGTTTTGAACTGTCCTTGCCGAACAAGTCACATTTCTCGACAGTGCCCACTCATTTTTAAGGTCCCTGGAGGTCTGACGACGATTCCTGACACAGGAACGGATGAGTGCACGGTCATCTCGTGGGGTAGAAAGACGTTTCCTGCCACGGCCAGGTAGCAATTTGGTAGTGCCATGTTCAGCTTGTTTTTTTTTGTTGTAATGAACGGCTGTCTTGGAGATCTTCAGTTTTTTCGCTACCTGTCTCTCACTCATGCCAATTTCCAGCAGTGCCAAGATGGCTGCCTTTGTGGCTTCACATAATTCTTTTGTTTTAGGCATTATGTGAGAGCTGACAACTTCTGAGTTGTGCTACGGCTTGAATGTAAGCAGGAAAACCACTCTAGGCCTTTGCATGTGCAGTGCTGCTTGTGACATGAAATGGCCTCTTATATACCCTGGGAATCAATTAAGCTTAAGAATGTCAAATAGAACATAAAGTATTATGTGACCAGCTGCATTTTTTGTTGTGTTCATTGTATTATACGTTTAGTGGTACCAGATATTAGAATGAACAAGAAATTGAAGACACAAGGGTGGTCTAATAATTTTTTCCATGACTGTAGATCATTTCTGAAATGTGTTTGGGCCCAGACCATTCAGTGACCTGTAAGCAATAAGTAAAACTTTAAATTTAATTGTACATGTGACTGGATGTCAGCATCAAGACTAGGGTTGTCAAAAGTATTGATACTAACAGTGCACGCCACCTCAGTGCCTGTTGGGTGCGTGCGACAGGTCAGATGGATACACGCTCTGCAGGCAGCGTAACCCTGTAACCCCTGGTTCTCTGATCACATAGTGAGGTAGAAACAGGAGCATCCTGAGCCTAAAGTACCAACTCCATTTGATCAGCAATGAAAATATGGTGCCAATTCACCAGAAGCACAGAAAATAAACAGGGCTGTAGATAAATACATTTGTATGAACAGATCTTGTTTCTGGTTGTTATTTATTTTGTTGTTATCATTGATGTTACGGTTCTGATCTTTATTTAAAAAATGACATGCCTCTTAATTTTTTGCTGCTGTATCGAAAATAATACAGCAGCAAATAATAAAACAATTTAAAAAGCCATACAAGTCTAGGATGGAAACTATTTACTGTCAGAAGTAAAACAGTTGCTAATCCATCTATTATTGTGTATAAAACGTTATACAGTATGTATAAACGTTAGAGGGAAGAGGAGGGCCGGGGGGCTCCCGGGCCCCCTTCTCCTGGTTTTGGTGCGCTCGGCCAGGCCACCTCCATCACGTAGCGAGGAAGGTGCGTGAGGCAGGCCGGCCGCCGGGCCCAGTTCTACTACCGAGTAATGCGGTATGTAGGTAACGTTAATCACAAAAGCAGCGGCTCTTATTTACTGCGGTACTGCCCAACCCTCGAGCACATGCTTTGTCTTGAGATGGTAAAATAAATTGCTTGTGTTACCTTTGTTTGCTGTCACTGTCACTCGACACTTACTACAAATTATGTTTTTCTGCTCACTACGACTGTTTAAAGCCAAACCAAGTCCAAATCACGGATGTAGCACTATTTTTTTAACCGAGCTCCTCTTGCTCCACTGTCTCTGTCATTTTGACACTGAGGCAGGTGCAATGACGTCATCGACGATAGGACAGAAGAGCGCAAATCTCTACCGTGGGCCACATTTATATAATTTCTACCGTCCACCGCATATACCATGCAGCCCTATATGATAACCATTGCATTATCTTAGTTTAACGTCATTTTATGGACTATAGATCACTTTGTAGCGTAACACACATTTTTTGGTCGCAGGTGATGGCTTGCAGTATACTGTCATTCAGTTACAAAAGTCAATTTTCTCAGTGATAATGTAGTTGTTAAGTTGTTTAAATATATGTAAAATGTTTCGCATCGTCATTTTTTAAAGATGACCGGACGGTGTCATCTCCTGTAGCCGTAGAGTCTGCAGCTGGTAACGTTACAGCTGCAAGTTAACGTTAGTGATCGTGTTATCTGGTGACTTTCCGCTGAATAAGTTATGTCAGTTGTTGTGGTACAGGTTATTTGGTTGAATATCAATTTATAACCCAAAGAGTGAAACGTTAACGTGAATGAAAGTCACCAGATAACACTTGTGTGACCGTGTAAACAGCCTCACCAGTTCTGTTTGATGTTGACTACAGTATTCATTGTGATAATACTTGCAATACTGCATGAAAGTAAACTAATAACTTAACGAATATCTGACAGGTAGCCCAAGAAAAAAATAGAAGTAAGTAATGTTGTTATCTCTGTTCCATTTCAGGGCCACCAGACAAAACACAAGCCCTGATTCATTTCAGGGCCACCAATGAAGACAAGTTTACAAAAAGCAAGCAGGCTCCAAAAAACTATGGGAGTGAGTAATTTATAACTTGTGAACTGTTCATATTCATAACATAATTCTTGGTCACAACGGCACCTGTTCCCCTCCTGTGATCAAGCATTCTGTTTCAATATGAAATCAGCACAGCTGCAGACGGCAGCAGATTATTGTTTGGTAACTGCACATTTGTTTTGGAGCTGCCCCTATACTGTCACTTTTTGGAAAGATTTTGTCGACTGTATTTGTTGCAACATGTATGGTTTATTTTCTCTATTGTACAAAGATGGACAATTCTATATTATTAATCTATTTATTATCTTAGCGAAATTCCATATTCATAAGAGTAAGTTGTAACAGAAAATCCTTGTTCATGAATGAAATGCTGCAATACTTAGAAACCATTCAGCACTCCACAAACTCCGAAGCTATAAAGACTGTTCATGTCTGTCACTGCTTGTTTTGTACAAGGGGAAAAAATATTATTAATTATGATTAATTATACTGATAATTCACAGACTGGATGGAGTTTTGGTGTATTGCTGCCCCCGACAGTCTTAAGACGTATTTGCCTTTGAGGGGTGTCCCATTTTAAAGTCACAAGATAGTCCTTAACACTTGGTTTTGGGGGCTAGTGAGATTGAGGGTTGGGCTTGAAAATTAAGATTGAGGGTTAAGATAGGAATTGGGATTGACTCAAGACTTACCCTCATCACCATCATCATGTCTTCGTGTAGTCACAGCTTTCTTTCTTCCTTCTTTCCTATCTTTAGTCGAGGGTTCCTTTGAAGGTTCCACTTCCTCAGGGAGCACCTCAGGGTGAGTGGACGATGAGGACTGGCGATCTTTGCCAGATCCGGTGTGGCTGGATAAGTCCATCGCATTAGACAATTCCACCTTGGTGGCCTCTAACAGCAGTGCAGAAAAACAGAAGGAAAACAAGTATTCACTGATGAACACAAACAGCAAAGACTCTGAATCTCCTGCAGGTAGCACACTGACTACGCTATCACTTATCAAAGATAACAATGTCAGAACCACTATGAACCACACAAATAAGGGTATGGATGAGATAAAAGTAAAATCTACTCAGCTGGTCAATGGCTTGGCCCAAGTTTAAATCCATTTCTATAAGCCTTGTTTAATCACTTATTTTTGTCAATATAATTTTTACAGTGTTGTCTATGAGAAATAATTAACTGCAATTCAAATGCATTTCGATTACCTCCATTTTCAGCTCATTACCTATAAGCCACAGAAATGTGAAGGGTTAATTCACTGTAGGGATGCACTGAAATGAAAATTTGTGGCAGAAGTCGAATAAAATGAAACGCTTGGCCGAATACCAAGTACAGAATACCGAATACTAGGGATGCACCGAATATATTCAGAATATATTCAGCCGAATATTGAAAAAACACACATTCGGTATTCCGTGGAATAAGTGAAAAGCAAGCCCGAATAATAGCGGCGTGTTTTGATAACGCAATCAAAGAGCGTGCAGTGACGGACGGAGTAAAATGTCAGCAGTGTGGCGATACTCCATCCATCACCGTGCTTGCGACTAAAAATAGTTTTGTGAGAGCAAAATAAATCATTAAGCACGCTGTGCAAGTACAGATTTCAACCAGCAGAAGAAACGAAAGGCGAATGCTGCTGGTTGTGGGTTGAATGGGGGTCACAGACACAGACAGGAATATGGATTCCTGTCAAATATGGCAGCCATAGTGCTCCACGGCGCAAGATAAGGAGAAGGATGGAGAAGTCCGGCTCCTCTTCTTGGCGTCATGACTGCCCAAAAGTACCTGGACAGCCGAGCCGTGGCAGCACACAGGTATGTGACGTGCCAGAGGAGAAACGAGCCTTTCACATTTCTCTCTTTGTGGCAGGTAACGGTCCACAAACCTCACCGCACTTTAGGGACTGTTCTTTACTTATTAAAGGACTGTTCTTTACTTGTCAGGGGAGGAGGGTGGCTGGTTGATTTTTATTCTGTTTTTTTATTTCAATCCCTTCTATGTTAATCACAATTGATGCGGTGTTTGAAGTATGAATAAGTCAATAAGTTTATTCCATTGAAATATCATTGATGTATTTTAGAAAAGTTATTTATCTTTTTATAAATGACAAAAGGCACATCAGCCTCATTTTTGCTGTGGTATCCTGATACTACTCAGAACTGTGATACTTTCACTGGTATTGTACAGTGGGTCCCAGTTTTGGTACCATCAACACTAATCTGGAGGGGGTTCATCTGCAAAAACTAATGAAAAACTAAACAACGGTATTCAGTACTCGTTATTCGGCCAAGCATTTAATTTTATTCCGCTTCGACCACAAATTTTCATTTCGGTGCATGCGTTTTAAGTAAATTAGTCAATTGTCTTAAAGACCACCTCCAAACACAGTGAACTGCTTACAGTTGGCAGTGTCACTGCTTTTGAATTTGGCCTTTAGGACACATTTTGTTAGGCCTGAACATAGCCCAGGCTGTCATGGCCAGTGTTGAGTTTTTATATTCATCTATAACTTGTTTAAAATTTCAATAAATTCTATTTATATTTGCACACCTTTTGTCTGTGTTACTGACTGAATGTTGTATTTCACAATCAAGTCTGACTGTCAATTGAAAGGGCAAACAAATCATACACTACAGATAAAACATAAAGCATTAATGTTTAACATTGTCACTGACAAAAAATTAGGCAGTCCATTTCTGTGTGGGCCTGATTATTTTAACCCTGTACTTGACTGGATAAAAGGGCTCAAAATGAAAAACAAAGAATTAGCTGGACACAATAGTTTTGAAGCCCCCAAGGACATGTCACTTGTTCACTATGTTGCCAACTCTGAGAGGGTCTTCCTCAGGCAAAGGTATCATGACGTTTTTATAGTGAGGCAAACAGAAAGATAATCAGCCAATTATGTTATTGTTTTTTAGCCTCACTATATAAGCCTCAATACCAAGCAATACCCACAGAACTTTCTCATATGTCACAATGTCACAAATAAATAATACCTGCTATGGGACTTAAAATTATTCAGTGTGCAGATATTTCCGTGTTTTTCACAAAAGGAGAATTGTTTCTCAGTGACTTTTCTTCATTTGTCTTAAAGAAATGTTCAAACAAAACCAGCACATAACATCAGCTTTTCATTTCTTTTTTACATTCTGCTAAGATAAATGCAAACTTGGGTAAATGTTAAGACATAAATGAAAACACTAAGATTCCATTAATAACAATTACATTTTGTTAATGGTTTAAATCACCACTACATTTCCAATCATCACAGGAAACTGATGAATGACAGCTTTCAAAAAAATTTGCTTTTACTCTAAAATAATTTTTGTCTGATCCACTTTATATCACAAAAATTCTAACCATTACACAAACAGTTTAACAAAATTAAGTCAAAGCTTGCATTCATGAAATCATCACTACGAAGGTTACAAAAAGTACACATGAAAAGATTTATAACAGTAATTATAAAACATATGAATTAGGACCCAGTGTCATAATTTGCAAAATCTTAATTTCTTGTGAAACAACCTCTTTACTGTGGAGTAAATATCACATTGGTCGAGGTGTTTTAACTTTCCTCAAGTGTCCTACAAGAGAGAAAGATGACAAGTTAAAAACACAGGTAGAAAACACTGACTACAGCCTGTCTTGGTTAAAAGCCCACTCACCACCAAAATGATCTTATTGCTGAGTAAGTGGCTGTCATTCATAAAATAGTTTTGTGTTTAAATTCTGTAGATATTATAGTACGGAGCAAGCTGTGCCCTAATCGAGTACTTAGTAATGTATGACAATTAATAATATATGTAATGCATTTAATTGTATTATGGACAATAATTCATCATTTCAAACTAGTAAGTTTAGTGAGGTACTGTATGAAAAAGGTGTCTTTATCCTGGAGTCAGTGCTGAAGTGATGACTCTCAAAGTGTTCACTGCACAGTCGGGAAGTCTTGTTTGGAGTCCAGTTCTGTCTTCTGGTGTTGAGTGTCCACTGATCCAGTCTGTCGGGGTCACCTAGAGGAAAACTTTACACAGACAAATAAATATTCAAAGTAATACATGTGTTAGCTACCTACTTTGCAGACACTTTTACATGCAAACAATACAATTTAAATTACTTCAAT
Organism: Epinephelus cyanopodus; assembly: GCA_026686955.1. Classification (NCBI taxonomy): domain Eukaryota; kingdom Metazoa; phylum Chordata; class Actinopteri; order Perciformes; family Serranidae; genus Epinephelus; species Epinephelus cyanopodus. Next base: position 4,410,029 of record CM048928.1, read on the forward strand.
GTTCAACAGATCATGATGAATTTATTTAAGCAAAACAAAAAGGTGGTGACCATCACAGTCCCCATATTCTGTCTGTGCATTATCTATTGTTGTATAGCTACAGGCCTATATCATACACTGATCTTAATAATATTTTATGTGACAGTCAAACGTCACATTAGCTTTTTTTAATTACGTTACACACCTTATTGTAATTTCACACAGTTCGCCACTTTTTAATTTACATACACAAGTATAGCCTTAACGTTACGTTACCATTACACTGCTCATATGACAAAGTTAACGTTGCATCACGTTTGCTAACTAACGTGGTGGACCTTTATTTTCAAACCTCACACAGCCTCAGCCTTTTGTTCAAAATATTCTCTCCCTAAATGCCTAACGTTAAATCGTAACACTTCTCTGTCAGGCTCTGACTTTGATACATCCCGGATTGGCGTCTTGATTGAAGGCTAAATGTTAGCTGGCTGGTTAGCTAGTTAACGAGCTAAGCTTGTGTTATATCGTATTGTCTGTGGCTCTGTAACTCGATGTGGATGTTGCTGCTATGATACAGGTCGCACTTGAAAATGAGACCTCCGGTATCAACGTTAGAGCCAGTGGCTAGTTAGCATGCTAGTTAGCCACCCGTGATGGTGCCACCTGTCACTCAAAGTGACCACGCCCTTAATTATGTGCAATTTCAAACCTTAATAACATTTAAACAGAAGACTTAGAAAAAATTTCACCCCCCTCAGAGTTGTCATGAAAGGGGAAATTAACTATAGAAACCAAAACCATTTTTTGTACCAGGCTGTAAACATATTTATTTCTGCTCTTAAGTTGGGCATTTTAACATGGGGGTCTATGGGAATTTGCTCACTTCCGGAGCCAGCCTCAAGTGGACAGTCGGTTAACTGCAGTTTTTGGCACTTCTGCATTGGTCTCACTCGTCTCCACCGGAGGTTGGGGCTTGGTAAAGAACAGTCCCTTCATAAGTAAAAAACAGTCCCTAAAGTTCGGTGAGGTTTGTGTTTGTGAACAGCTCATTTCTCCTCTGACACGTCACATGACTGTGTGCCACACGGCACACAGCGCGAGCATGCATGTTAGTGCACGCGTGTTCGTGAGTCTGTTGCATGTAACCTATGTTTGTATCAGACATGTGGCGACAGACGAGCAGCTGAGTCACACATCAGAGAGAGAGAGAGAGAGGGAGACATAGAGTGTAAACACCGTGAGTGAGCAGCGATAGAGAGACACCAGTGAACCGGAGATATTAAATGTATTGTCTGATTGTTTCACAGCGTTAACGGAGGCACGAAAACACATTCACAACCCTGCTATAAATAATGTAACACCTGACTGTGTCTGTATGAGCTGCCTTTCAGAGCGAAACTATTTCCATAAATGAGTAAAACGTGCCAGTATTGTTACATTTTCAAAGCTCAAAGCAGCCTCTGTGGTGACTTTAAACACTGAATACATGACGTTTATTTGTGATAAAAATAAGGAATGCTTCCTCACTGCTCCCGTTAGCCTCCTGTTAGCCTCCTATTAGCTTCATGCTAGCTATGCTAACGTGCAGCCCGGCTAGCATGCCCCCCCACACCGAAGCACAGACGGTAAACTCGTTAACTCAAACACATTTCATCATTGCACATCACCAACAGACTCACAGTCACTAATAGTTAGATAAAATAAAATGACTTACCTCAGCGTTAGCAAAGTTGTGTCGACACTTTCGGTTGTAGGTCCTTGTAAGTAAATCCCTTCACGCAGTGCAGGAGGTGACGAGTCTGTAGCCATTTCTCAATACTCAACTTCGGCAGTTCGGACTTGTGGACTTGGCAAGTTCGGACTTGGCAAGTCCACACAAGAGTCCGGACTTCCCAAGAACAGGAGAACGGGAGGACGGAAGTACATTCATTTCTGCTTTTGGAACAGCAGCGAACTTGATGATGTCATCGCCTCTGCTCGCCTTGGTTGTTGTAGTGTGTTGTATACATGCATTTAGAATAAAACTATATAAACACAGCCAAGCCCTGCGTCTTTTCATAGACATTGTAAGAAATTAATATGTATATGTTTTTAACGTTCCAACATATATAACTGACACACAAAGACATATAAATAGCCAAAATATTTTCATAAAATGTCTTTTAAAACCTTTTCCCCGCAGCTGGCTTCTGATTATAATCAAAAGTCAAGTGCAGGGGGAAAAGTTTGTGGAGAGTTGGTGGTTATTGTGATTGTGAGCATTGGCGAGATGGAAATCAAAAATCAATAACGGATCAGAGAAGGTGTCTTGGTGCAGTTATTGCAGCGGGACTGCTGTACCTGCAGGCTGAGGAGGAGGCTGCCCAGCTGAGGAGGCAGATCCCAGAAAGACAGTGGAGAATGAGGATGAGGATGAGACGTGCGATGCTTGCATGTCTGTTCGATATGTTTGTCCAGTTGTGGACAAAGTACCCAGGAATATCACAAAGAACAAAAACTCAGTCACAAGTAAAAGTGCTGCATACCAAATCTGACTTGAGTAAAAGTATCTGGGTATTGTCAGCAAATTGTAGGCCTACTTAAAATTAAAAGTTCAAAGTACTCATGATGCAGAGTGACCCAATTTCAAGTGTTGTGATCATCACAAACATGAATATGTGTTGAGTATTAATTGATCAACGTAGGCTAAATGTGAACAGTATTTAAATGTTGTCATGGTAGAACTAATTTTAACACCTTTCACTGGTGCACTAGTCTGATCTATAACAACACACAGCAACTTGTAAATATGAAACAACAACATATAAAACAAACTAGCCTATCTGAAAAGTAACTATAGCTATCAAATAAATGTAGCTTGAGTAGAATGTACAGTATTTCCCTCTAAGTAAATGGAAATACCCAAAGTAAATTTGTACTTAAGTGCAGTAGCTACTTGAGTAAATATACTTAGTTACTGTCCATCACTGCATTTGTCTCATCATTATGCTTTCTGTCTACATTTTTATGGAGACTTGACAGTTTACTTGGTACACCTAAAAAAAAACAACAGCAATTTAATATTGTATTAAGTCTGACATTTTATTGAAGTGTTGAGTTGTAGATTGTGGTGCTGTTGAACTGTACTGGATTATACTGACAGCAGTTACTCATTTTGTCTGTCCTCACCAATATAAATGGGATCAAACAGGTCATTGGTGAAGAGGAAAGGTTTATTCAGCTACATTTCAGACATCAGGTATACAATTCATATCAGATAATCAATATTTAAAATGCTGTTGAATAAATACTACAATAAAGACAATTAATCTTTAAATAGGTCTACAATAAATAAATTACAATAAATTCTTAAAATCATTATTGAATGGTAAAAACACATAAATAAGCAAAACAATGCAAAGAACAATAACATGTTACAACATTTAATAATATAAGAATATATCTTATACTGAGAGTGAATATTGCCCTTTAGACATTCCCCAAAGGAATTACATTTCATATTTAACCACTACAGAGATATCAGCCACAAATTTCAAAAGGACCACCTGAGAGTGGCTGCTCTCTGGGGCAGCCTGAGCGCTCATACACACGTTTATTATCTATAAGCGCTGACACCGCTGGATGACAACGGACCTCAGTCACAACTGGGCTCTATATTAAAACATCGGCCACGGGTCTGACGTTTAAACTACGCATGAAAACACTTCGTTCTGTGACAAAACAACAGTAACATATCGGTAATTACGGCTTACAATTGTGCGCCTTTCCCCTCACTTGACATTTTCCGATGATTGTTGCGAAATGCATGCTGGGATACCTGGCTGTCTGAAGTCCACACAAGTCTGCTCCGATGCATCCCCGGTGAAATGGGTGTGGCGAGAACACATCCGGGAATTTGGACTGAACTTGGCTGGATGTGAACTTTGAATTGGAACAGTACTTGGGCTGTGACTGATGACGTGTCACAAGTCCACAAGAACACAAATCCGCACAAGAACGCATATTGAGAAACGGCTTGTGTGTCCTGACCTGAGGTTCACCTTGGCACTGGAGCTCATGGAGAGCTCTGATTGGCTAATTGGTAACGGGCCCTTACTGCGGTGGGGGAGGGGAGCAGAGCAGGCTCCTGACTCCTGCTCAGCAAGAGAGACTTTCTGAGGCCTTCAGGACTGTCTCTACTTCTCATTAAATTAAAGTCCCAAAACCAGACAAAAGTGCCCAAATTAAACAAACCAGACCAAAACATTTATCCCACAAGAATGAAAAAAGAACTTTTTTTTAAATAAAAATATTAATAATATTGTATTTTTTTAGTTTCACCAAAGCAGAGAAAATAGAAGAAAAATGTTATTCTTATCTAATTCAAATGGATATTCTCATGCTTTTGACACTGACACCTCAACAAAGAAAACTGTGCATATCTTGAGAAAACAGGAATATATAATATAAAACTATAATCTAGATTTTGTGCATGAACTATTTACTGCTTAGATAATATGTTACTTAGGAACAGACTAATATACCATGTTTGTGAACCATATCAAAAATTGTTTGCCCACTCAGTGACCCCTTACATAATTATTTGCTCCAGATTAATTCAGAATCTTGTTATAATATTACATGATGAAAAACTGATCATAAGGTCCCTATTGCATCTGTAGTAACTGTCTTGTGTACCCTGAATTCAGGCATCATATTGGGATCCCTAGCAAGAGCATTCAAAAGCTCCAATAGATCCAGAACAGCACTGCTAGGGTCCTGATGAGGATGCGAAAATTCACACCACTCAAAGGAAGGCAACGTTATGTCCTTCATCACCCATGTGATGCTAGAAGACGGCGTCTGATCATATTTTATTTTAGTATATCAAATGTAGCCTACACCATCATCATTATCATCATCATTTCCATCTCCAGCCTGCCATATAGGGAAAGGGGAGACGTCATTGACTCAAACTGTATATGCCATACATAAACCATTTGACTGATCTGAACGCCGTTAGGCACACTTCATCACTCCTCCACAAGGAACAGATTTGTATAGTTTTTGTAGCATTTGTATGTACTGTTATGGAAATACAGATGTGTTATTATATTCCATAATTTTTTAAAAAATAGAGTAACAGACTTCAAAATAGATTATAGGTTGCAGCATACGAAAGTTCTGTCTCTCTTTAGTGAACAACCTGAAAAGATTTCAGCTCTCTGGGATGTTGCTGTGAATTTAAAACTTAATTTTAATGCACAGTTGTCTTCAGGGCGGGACTCTCATCATACATGTGAACTTTTGTGCAGATTCGATAATGTGCAGATTCGATAATGTACAGCTGAGTTATAACAATTTTCTATTTTTGGCAAAAAAACACAATACACCAAACTTTGCTGCCACGCCAAAATGAAACTGAGGATTTTTTGGAAAAAGTGGCAAGGCTGTTTTGTTCTTAAAGGGGCAGTGTGTAACATTTGGCATGGTTTATTGTCAATCTGTATCTGAATCTGAATATTCTACCCATTAATATGTTTATATAAGTGTATAATCACTGTAAAATAAAATTTGTTTGGTTTTCGTAGCCTTATAATTATGCTTATATATATATATATATATATATATACAGTACAGGCCAAAAGTTTGGACACACCTTCTCATTCAATGCATTTTCTTTATTTTCGTGACTATTTACATTGTAGATTCTCACTGAAGGCATCAAAACTATGAATGAACACATGTGGAGTTATGTACTTAACAAAAATAGGGGGAAATAACTGAAAACATGTTTTATATTCTAGTTTCTTCAAAATGGCCACCTTTTGCTCTGATTACTGCTTTGCACACTCTTGGCATTCTCTCCATGAGCTTCAAGAGGTAGTCACCTGAAATGGTTTTCACTTCACAGGTGTGCCTTATCAGGGTTAATTAGTGGAATTCCTTGCTTTATCAATGGGGTTGGGACCATCAGTTGTGTTGTGCAGAAGTCAGGTTAATGCACAGCCGACAGCCCTATTGGACAACTGTTAAAATTCATATTATGGCAAGAACCAATCAGCTAACTAAAGAAAAACGAGTGGCCATCATTACTTAAAGAAATGAAGGTCAGTCAGTCCGGAAAATTGCAAAAACTTTAAATGTGTCCCCAAGTGGATTCGCAAAAACCATCAAGCGCTACAACGAAACTGGCACACATGAGGACCGACCCAGGAAAGGAAGACCAAGAGTCACCTCTGCTTCTGAGGATAAGTCCATCCGAGTCACCAGCCTCAGAAATCGCAAGTTAACAGCAGCTCAGATCAGAGACCAGATGAATGCCACACAGAGTTCTAGCAGCAGACACATCTCTAGCCTCCTGAGACCCAGAGGAAAAAAAGGTTTTGCTTTTTTAATTTTTTTATGATAATTTAAGCATTGTGGTTGAAAGAAACATTTTGCAACATTTTTTTTTTCAAAAAAGTTTTTTATTAATTTTTTATTGATTGTCCCTTGTAGAGGACATCGGGACTTGCTTCATACAAAATGTAGTGATGTAATTTTATGATAGTGAATTCATTTTTGAGTGGATTTCTTTCAAAATTCTTTCCATGTCATGAACATTAAAGTAAATGAAGACAGTTACATGAAGAAAACACATCTGTTTAGGAGTTAAAACATCGGCACATTTCAGTTTGACCTATATTAATGCAATTTGTCAATGTGAAAAGGTGAAAGATTAAAAGATGCCAGCCAGCAATCAGTGTCAGAGTCAGGCGGACTGGACCCACAGAGCAGAAGAGAGGCAATTGTTATTAACAGGCCAGATCAAAAACAGGCAGGTCAAAAACAGGCGAGGGTCAATACCACACAGGGAAACAAAATAACAGACAAACAGGAAACACAACACAACAAATCAAACTTTACGGGCCCTGACAATAAGGGCAACAATGTACAACAATACAACAACAATAAACATTTGAAAAACATTTTAACTTAGCAGAACACTGAAAAATGTTTCAATACTTAAATTTACAACAAATAAACTCTTTGCAGTTTAAAAACTGCTTTCTGAACACAGGGCAACTGATGCTGAGTTTCTAGGTCACACCACTTACAGCACCAAATCACCACCCACAGATCATGAATGGTACGAAAGGAAACAGTTTTTGGTCTTTGAAACACACAGGAACATGTTACACTTGATGCACTTGACAAATGTTTTTCCTTTGCATCCCTCTCTTCTGCACCGTGATGCATTCGCTGCCTCCTCCATCTTTGGCAAGTGGAGTGCCCCGTATTTTTTGACACTGTCATCAGGCTGACATTCAACAGGCCTTCTCTTCTTTGGTGGAATGTACTCTTCATCATCAGAGCTCACCTCATCATCATCACTCGCCACTTTGTCAGCCTGTTGACCTCCCTGTGCCTGGGCAATCAGCTCCTCAGCCAGCAGCAGCTTAAAGTCAAAGTATTGCAGCCTCTCTTTCTCTGGTTTTCCAGACACTTGGTGGTCTGACCTGTACTCGATCCAGCTGTTTGTGGCGGCCAGGTCAACAAGATGCAGGATGGTACGGATGGTCCACTTTCTTGTGCGGCTCGACATTGGGTAGAAGCTCATCATGCGGTCGCACAAATCGACGCCACCCATGTTTTTGTTGTATTCTGCTACAACAGCTGGTCTTGGCACAGTAACATGACGCTTCTCTTTTGCTGACCATCTCATGCAGCTGTCTTCAGGCTCTATCCCATGGACAGTGGAGGCCATCAGGACTGCTTTATTATCCTGCCACTTTGTCACAGCAACCTCGAATGGTTTTCTGACAACCATTTCAGATTTGCCTCTCTTTTGTAGTTTTCTTTCATTTGTCATCTTCGATTTGCATGGTGTAGGGATTCTATTCTTCATAATGGTCCCTGTTCCCAGGAGACCATTTGCTTTCAAGCTATCCAGTAGCTTGATGGAGGTGAAATACCTGTCAAAGTACAGGTGTGTTCCTCTTGGAAGAGATTGTGCCATCCGAGCGACTGCATTGCCTCCGATTCCAAGTTGCTGGTCAGTGAACGTATTCTTGCCCTTGTAAACCTCAAAATCCAGTACCAGACCATTGGGACTGGCAAGGACAAATACTTTCAGTCCTGTGGGGTTTGGTTTCCCTGGTACAAACTGCCGTACAGGACACCGGCCTGTGAAGGGAATCATCTGTTCATCTACACAGGCCTTCCCTGGCCTGGGCAGATTGAGACAGCCTTGTTGCACTCTGTTTAAAAGAGGTCTCACCTTCCAGAGGGGGTCACTCTTCTTCTCCTCATCAGAGACATCAAGGTCATTTGTGATTTTGAGTGACTGTCTGATCTTGAAGAATCTGTCACGACTCATTGCCTCAGCTATAACTGGGACCCTTGTCTTCTTCGCCCAGTACATCCGGACCCGAGGGTATCCTAGGCATGCCATGTACATAGACATCCCAGAGAAGGTTTTCAGCTCCTCTGGTGTGGTTTTTAGACTTCCTCCAGTGATGAACACCTCACGGTTGTTGGTGTATTCTGACATTTCTTCAAAAACTTGGTCATCAATGTATTGTTGGAAGTAGTCAGTGGGCTTCCAATTCTGATGGTTGTGTCCGGCGTTTTCATTGCAATTGCTCTCTTCGACAATGGGGTTGAAACTGAAGTGATAAAGAAAGGAGAGGTATAAGTTGAGTGCACTTTTAGCAGATGTATTATATGTAAATCAACAGGGTCAGTAATTTGACAAGTCAAGTTTTTAACTGATTTTGTGTGTGAGGTGTGTGTGTGCGCGTGTGTGTGATTTGTGTGTGTGTGTGTGTGTGTGTGTGTGTGTGTGTGTGTGTGTGATCAACAGTGTGAACCAGAAGTGCTCTCATTTCCCTTCTCTTTTCTATAGCAATGAACTTCAAAACCCTAGCTTACACATTGCTCTTGATCCATAACACACGGTGTGTATCATCACTTTTCCCTGTCTCAGGCTCAGCTTCCTCAACAGTTCCAGCATCCTCCTCTGAACTTTCATCTTCCTCCTCTCTCTGGCCCTCCTCCATCTCATCTTCAGACAGCTCTACATCAGAATCTCCTTCCACAATACTTAACAAAATTCTTTCTGCCTCACTTAGCCCTCTGCTCCCTGGTGTATAACAAATAGAGGTTAGTAAGTCCTGATGTCCACTACAAAGGACATTGAATAAAAGTTGTATTTTGAAAGGGTTAAAATTACTGTAACTTTTAAAAAATCTTACTAAATGGAAGCCAATACTTTTATTTTAAAGAAACAACTTGATTTTTGGCAACAGAAACATGATATCTGGAAAAAAATGATGACTTACCTCTCTTGTTGCCATAAAATGTGGAAGTTGAAATTCCTGCCATTTTGAAAAGACAATGCCTTTGTTGTGTTGGCCCCTCCCCCACAAGTGGGCCATCAAATGAGAGCCCATTGTCTCCTCTTAAAGGAACAGTAGCATTCAGATAGATTCTATAAATTATGCTTGACTTAGAGGTCTCAGACTAATTGCCGGGTCTTAGGAGGCTAGAACAACTGTTAAGAGGAGACTCTGCGAATCAGGCCTTCATGGTCAAATAGCTGCTAGGAAACCACTGCTAAGGAGAGGCAACAAGCAGAAGAGATTTGTTTGGGCCAAGAAACACAAGGAATGGACATTAGACCAGTGGAAATCTGTGCTATGGTCTGATGAGTCCAAATTTGAGATCTTTGGTTCCAACCGCCGAGTCTTTGTGAGATGCAGAAAAGGTGAACGGATGGATTTCACATGCCTGGTTCCCACTGTGAAGCATGGAGGAGGAGGTGTGATGGTGTGGGGGTGTTTTGCATTTCAGGTGACTACCTCTTGAAGCTCATGGAGAGAATGCCAAGAGTGTGCAAAGCAGTAATCAGAGCAAAGGGTGGCTATTTTGAAGAAACTAGAATATAAAACATGTTTTCAGTTATTTCACCTTTTTTTGTTAAGTACATAACTCCACATGTGTTCATTCATAGTTTTGATGCCTTCAGTGAGAATCTACAATGTAAATAGTCATGAAAATAAAGAAAACGCATTGAATGAGAAGGTGTGTCCAAACTTTTGGCCTGTACTGTATATATATAGCAAGGGCCTTACTTTAGAGAGGTCGCCATGTATGTACGGCAGCCTGAGCAGACCATCCAGCCAGCCAGAGAACGCGTTTTGCGTGTATAAATACACCAACAAAAAAGACAGCGGAAAGAAGGAAGAAGGAGGAGGAAACAGCGGAGTGTGCTATAGTGTAGATAGAGAGTAGTGAGTAGTTTTTTAAGTTATAAAGTTTGCAAATGGACCACACGTATCACAAAACAGGAGAGAATGTAACGTTACCTGAACCGTCATCTGCGAGGAAAAGAAGACGCAAAGAGGGGCAAAAAAAACGGGACAAGCGGCGGCAGAGAATCAACATCCGTGATGTTTTTCAGCGATGGAGGGGGTTCATGAAGGACAAAGGGCTTCAATCTGATGCTGAAGTGGTATGTTTTCTGCTGGACAGGTGAACTACTAAAATAAATGCTACTATTTGTCAGCACGTAGTATGATAGTGTTACGTGTCGGACTCGATATGTAACGCTAGGGAGTGAGGAGGAGAGTTTGAAACTTTACATCATCTCCAGGTAGAGCAATGACTGTAAAACACTTGCGAAAATTTTAGTCTTATGTCACAGACAATAGGATAGCAGTAACGTTACTCCTGTGTACCCTGCTGATTAATAAAATAAGAAGCAATTCAGCCCTGTGTGCGGTGAATCCACTTTTGTTATCTACTTAAACAGATAGCTGTTGAGCTAACGTTAGTTTGATTTATTTTGTCATTTTGTTATTGTTTGTGAGACAACCCTCCCCCCGCCTTTGGACAGGTAAATGGGAAAGGGGGTATGCTAATGTATCCTGTAGAACAGTTTTTTTCCTGACACTACTATTGTTTCTCTAGGTATGAAAGAGATCTCTCAACATCAACACCAATGAAGAGAGGGCATCTTAAAGGCACAGCTCCAACATTGTCCAGTATTGGGACTTCAAGTGGGACGTATAGGCAAGTTATTCCTCTGAAAGTTTGACTGTATTAATTGCTGGTTAATTGAGTTTTTTTCTTGAAAGTTTACATTTACTACTGTGTATCCATATATTATGTTTGATGTGTACTGTATGCTGTGGTTCTTAACAGAGATGAGCGTCTGGATGTCATTGCTGAAGCCACTGAAATTCAGAGCCTTGAACAAAGGTAAAAGTGTAACTTTCACCTTTTCCACTAGCACTTTTGTGTTTATTCAGAAATATACTATTTATTTTTACTTTTCTGTAGCCTTCATGAGATGAGCATTGCTGAGGAGAATTTGGAGGAAAGTGACTTCAACGACCTAATGAACAGTGTGTAAGTTGAAACTCCTCAAGGCATGTTTTATTTGGTCTTCTCTCTTTAGAAGCTAATCTCTGAATATGTCCTGTCCTTCATTACAGAATTGATTGGGCCGATGAAGGATCCCCTTCCTTTCAATAGGATGACAGCTCTGATAATGAGTATTTCCCTCCAATTTCTCTACGGTAAGTTATAAGGTGGTCTTTACTGGTCTTTACTCTTTGTACATGTTTGTTTCTGTTACACATATTTTGATACACTTTGTTGTACCTCAACAGAATGGGTGGGGGGTTAAAGAAAGCCCCCTCTACAGATCATCTTCCAGTTATTGGACTAGATGAGACGGTGCATGACCACCCTTCACATGAAGACCCTGCTGATGAGCCCTGTGATCATCCAACTGCTTTTCCAGAACAACAGCATGTCCAATGTGAAGATGACATCATAGGTTCTTGAGCTGCACTAATATACAAAGATTGTTTGAGGCAACTGGCTACATTTTTTATTTTGCCTGTGAATAAATGTGAAGCTCTCCAGGAGACAGGTGTTGCATGCAGCTGCGTTCCTCCCTTTGATATGAACATCAAGTCAAAGGGCACAGCAATGATTGTTGATTAGGTAAGTCTACACAGGTACTGCTAATAATTAATGAGCATCATTTTCCTAAAGCAAATCTCTATGCAAAGGTTTTGTTGTACATGACAAATGTGATTACTAATTTTATATTATTGACTCCTAGATCTGTCAAAAGGGTGACAGATTGTGGAGGTGGTCATCCCAGCCCACAATGGGCAAGCTGGGGATTTCCTGCTGTCAACAAACACTTTGTGTCTGGAAATAATTACTCAAAAGTTGCCCTCCTGTTCAAATTTATGAACATGGGAATGGTTAACAAAAACACATTTTTCACCATCCAAGACACCTACTGTGTGGACACAATAAAGGAGTACTGGGAGGAGAGGAGAAAAGAGGCCATCAGTCACCTCCAAGGGAAAGATGTTGTGGTACTGGGTGCGTATCTAATGCTGGGCTTACACCAAACGATTTTCACAGTCCCAGACTAAAAAGTGACAGTCTTGAGGAGTCTAACTGGAGTCTCGGCGCGCTCCCGTCATCTCGATCGTTAAGTTTAAGGTGGTAATCAGCAGTCAGCGACCGCGTTTCATACCAGTCTTTCCCTAGTCTTGGGCTTGCGATCATATCAAACGTGTTTAATATTATCGCCAGTCGCAGTGACGGAACACAATCAACAACCAATAGACTAGTCTGGGACTAAAAACTCTAAACACTAGTCTTTAGATGTGAGCTGATAGTCTTTTAGAGTCTTTTCTAAATCTTGTCAAAGTCTTCTGGTGTGTGGGTAGCATAAGACTAGTAAACACTCAGAGATTAACAAAGGGTATGCAAGTTTAATTTTTGTTTGTTTTTGTTTTTTGTTTTTTAGCAGACAGCAGGAATGACTCCCCAGGTCACTGTGCACAGTACTGCAGCTACAGCACAATGGAGAATGATACAAAGGAGATCATTCACATTGCAACCATTGATAAGCGACAAACCTCCTGGAACTCCGTCATAATGGAGAAACAGGGCTTTATACAGATGGTGGACCAGCTTAGTTCAGAGGTGAAACTGGTGGAGATCTGTACAGATGCCCATGAGTAAGACATACAATCTATAGGAATGCATGGGTTGAAAAGACTGATGAAATGTATTTATTTTAAATGATTTTCCACTTTACAGACCCAGAAAAAGGAAGATACAAGGCACATGGGATCCATCACAGCCTGGACATGTGGCATGGTGCCAAGAACCTGGCCAAAAAAATTGCTGCTGTAAGTTGGCAAGAATGCAAGTTTTCATTCCAGTGAAAGAAAAAGAAAGTTGACTTTACCTATGAGCTCCTCATTTGTGGCTGAAAGTGTTGTTTATGAAATTATTTATGAGGTGTTGTCTCTTATATGACAGACAGGCTACTACTGCATGTGTTTATACCAACATCTTACATTGTTAAACTTGTTTTGTTTTCTGTTCAAGGCAGCAAAAATAAAGGGACAGTCTCTTCTCCTCGTATGGCTGAAGGACATCGTGAACCATTTTTGGTGGTGTTTTAAAAGAGCTATCACAATTGAGCAGTTCCTTGTAAGCATTGAATTTCTAATTTATGTATGCATTTTTACCCAGATCATTTATGTTCATAACAAAGACATTTTATATACTTTTTGGCAGGCACTATGGTTTGACATCCTTCACCATGTCTGTGACATTCACTCCTGGGCCATGGGAAGTTGTCAACACGGGCATCTGGAAACCACAGCTGGAAAGGAGTGGATTCGAAGAGACTCAAAATGCCACAAAGCCCTGGTGGAAATTGTGCACAATAAGCGCTGGCAGAAGGATGTACACAAATACCTGCGCTTCAGGTATGTTGTTTCAGGTATAGTGTGCTATTTCATACTGATGTTCTGTCTTTGATCAAGGTTTTTATGTTATTTTTCTATATTTTGTTCAAACAGATCAACTGCCGAGCTTGAGGCATTTCAAAATCATATTTTGATGTTTGCCAGCAAGCGCTTTGCCTTCAGTCCCCCAGTGTATGAGGCCAGAGTCCTGCTTGCTGCTCTGGACTATAATTTCCACCGGAACCGACCAACGATGCAAACTGCAGATGGCAAACAGATGTATGTATAAAAACTGAAAACTCCCCTCCACTGTACTGGCAGACACATTATTTATTTTAAATTACCGTTTGATGTTCCATTGATAGTCTTTACATCTACACTTAAAGTTAGTAGTCTTTGCATTGAATAACTGGTATTACATTTTTGTTTTTTTTTCTAATTACAGTTTCAGAAAGGTCTGCAAGAAGAATGCCAGAAGGTACAGTGTGTATGCCCTGAAGGAGGACAAGACCTGTGGATACATCCCTGACTTGCAAGCAGTGATTGTCAGGAAGAGGCTCACAAGTGGGATGGGGATGCCCAGAAGAAGGAGCCTCCGACCTGATGATCCCAGGCGGCTTGGGTTGGTCCCCCCCGTACCTGCACCTACGACATCAGAACTGTTACAAATTCAAGTCAGGAGAGGTCTAGGTAAGTGATCCATTTGATTGCCAGTTAATACTAAAAAAATCACATGCTGTATTACACCTAATGTTTACTTAATCTGCCCTCAACAGGACCACTGTTCCATGCTGCTGATGATTAGCTGCTGCCTGGCCTTTCTCATGCCTGACCTCCAAGTTCCTACTCCCTCACCTCATGTAGCAAAGGACTGTCCTTATTTCAAACATGCGAGTAACACAAAAAAGAAAAACACCTAAATAAATTCTTTTTTCTCGAATATCAAGACTTTTTCACCTCATTGTGTGCTTTATTTAATGACATATTGCACTACATGTATTTATTTTCCTATATCCTTGCATTTGTACTTTTTCATAGTATGTTTACTTGCTGCTATGTATTCCACGAGTCACTTTGAGATAGTAGCGCGCTAATACAGCACTTCATGAAGGTAACTAAGTGGTTTTGTTTCTATGTTCAATAATTGAAAGCATGCTTGTATTTCAAACATTGTACTGTAACTTCAAGTCATACAGTTTTTATCTTTTTATATATTAGTTTTTTCTGCACTCATTCAGTCTTTGCACTGTTGTATGACCAAATATATCCAAAGAGTCCATAAACATTTGTTTTATATTATAAACCTTCACCGAGCTTCTCCCAACAACGGACCACTGAATCATGCCTTTGTATGTCAGTGATTCCATAAGTCATGCTAATATAGAAATAAAAAAAACAGATACATGAAGATAATACTTTTATTAAATAAATATAAAACATGACATTTTAATTAGGAACATATGAATGTGAACTTTGACAATAATTATGTAAAAAGGTTAAAAAAATATTGGAACTAAAAACAAAACTTTTAAACAGTTACCAAAACAAGCAAAAACTGAAACCGGCAAACTCACTCTGGAAACAGAACCTAAACTAGACACTAAACTAATTCTTGGATGCCCTGATGATGAACAGACAGGTGTGTGAGTACTTGAGGTAATGTATTGACATTCCAGAGGGCCTGAAAGGAAAATCAGATGCCAGGAGTGAAACCGGTGTAGTGTCCGGCAGGATCCGGGAACTTATCCCTGATCCTCCAAACACAGCAACTGGGAATGACACGCCGGTTAAGATGAAATCTCTATAGGCGGCATAGCGGTACTCCCAGTTGTCATCCCCAGGCTCCCTGGTTTCACCTAAAACCATTATGTCCTCTCTGTACTGCCTATGAATGCGTAAAAAGCCTTCCACAAGGTAGAACTGGGAGAAGTATGGTAATAGGCTCACACAGTGTGCGGGCTCCTGGCCACAGCTAATGTATTCGAAGACTCAGTTTTCTCTATGGAAATATGATTCTGTGTTGTACTGATTGCTGTACAGGTATGAACGTATGAATCAGTAGTTTTATAACCATTACAAACCTATGTCATTTCCTCTCGGGCCGCTTTGAGGGCTGCCATCCTCCCCTCCTCCTCTTCCCTCTCCGTGGCTGAGGCACGTCGCCTGGCCCTTCCTGCACCTCTTCCTCTCCCTTGTCTTCCTCCTCTCCCTGTCTCCTGTGGAAAATCACTCTGCGAACGCATATTATAATATGTAACATTAACGGTTATCCTACCAACCTAACAATTATTTGCCGCACTGTCCCATTACTTTAGCATTACTGCACTAATGTTTGCTCGTGTTATCAAAACAATTAGGAACAAAGCACTCCTAACCTCTCACTGATAACCTATAACATATCGTAATATGGTTTAACTTAGATCTTCACCTCATTGCTCGTTGCTTCGGATATGTTGCCAGCAGAGATGCTGCTCTCTGTCGCGGATGACGCCATCTTTCAGTGTTCAGTCAGTGTTTTGGTTCTCGGAAGCCACCGTAACTTTGCTGACGGGAGGGGTGAGCACAGGCAAACGAGTGAGCCCTGCAATCTGGAATTTGACCACTGATGTCACTGTTTTCAACCCATTTTACACACTTGCCCTTTAAAGGCCTTAAAGGAGCAATAAGCGAAATTCATCATTTCTAGATTGAAGGAATTAAAAAATTGCTATGTGAAGATCTAGAGGTGTAATTTCTTTTGGAGTATAGCATGACCTCACACACCCTCTCTCTCTCTGTTGATCTCCAGCCCATTGTTTACAAGCCGGTCCGGTTGTGCATTCATGTACGTTCATGTGAACCCCCCCCCTCGGAGCCCTTGGCCCTCCCTCACTATAAAAGGCTACAGCCAGTGAGCAATGTCAGTGCATATTTTCGAAGTGAAATGGTGGAGAGCGGAACAAAACGTCCACCTGAGGACGACTAGGATCCAACATTACCTGGCGTAGAAGTTGTCGGATAAAGAAAGGGACAGAACCTGGATTAACATTGGCCTTGCATTTCCAAGGTGGAGAGCAAAAGCTAAAGGGGCTACAATTTGACTCGGAGCTAGCTCTTCTTCTCCTGGACAGGTACAACATAACGTCAAATGTCTGTTTTAATTAGTGTTACAGTAACGTTAGGCGCATGTCGCTATGCCGATCAATTAAATTTAATGTTACAATTGTAGCATGGGTTAATGTCCGGAGCTTGAGTTATTAGCAGCTCGGTCCCAGCAATGGGTCAGGCGTTACGGTTGTGTTAGGTGAGTAGCCTGGCAGCCCTGGCAGGGGCGGGGGAAACACGCACACTTATCAATGATTAAGGATTTGATTTGAAGTTATTTTATAATAACATGCAGTTATAAGAGAACTAGAATAGATGAACACTGCATCTGTATTGTCAAGAAAATGAAACTTTAATTACTAAATCAACCCATTTAAGGAACATAACAGCATTATTTGTAACCTTCAATTAAAAAAAAAAGAAAAGAAAAGTCTGCGCTCCTGGCTCAGGGCTTTCATGCATTTCCAAAAGTGGACCTTCTCTCAGTTGACCTACTGATGAAGATTTTAAGCAGGGTTGGGACATCGCATTCATCCGTGAGGTCACTGTGAGCGTTCATAATGGCCAAATGTGTTAGTCTCTCCCGCGTCATGGTGTTGTGCAGCCAGGTTTTCAGCCAGCCCAAGGCTGAGAAAGAGTGCTCGGATGCCGTGACAGATATGGGCAGGGCCAGACAGAGCTTAATGAGCTTCCCCACCTCCAACAGCATGGAGCGGATTTGGGGCTGTAAGGTTTGCAGGATAGACACAACATCCTGGATGGTGCTAACTTCTTGTCCCCTACACACATCCCTCAGTATGTCCAGCTCAAGGCTTAGCCACTAGAGCTTAGATTCTCTGCCTGAGCCCGAGCCCGGCCCTCGGGCCCAAGCTGGGATGAACGGATCACTTTTTAATATTTCCCTCTCTGCACAGAGATGCATTTATTTATAGTAAACACATTTTATAGTGAACAGCATACATATGTCCCCTACAAATTCCAACCCTGTTTACAAAGTTTGAATGAACAAGACAGACGCAAAGCAAATGGAAGCTGTGCATTGATCCTTTTGCCCCTGTCTGCATGGACGAACGGATCGCATGATGGGGTCAAATGGATTATGTGCATAATTAATCACAAAACAAGCAAATACTTCATCTTAATGACATAACACTCATTATGCTTCAGCTGAATCGTCTAAGCAAATGACAATGTTGAATTGAAATTAGTCTATCATGTTAAATGTCCGCAATTGTATGAAATTTCTCCAGATGGGTGGGGGTGCTGCCTAGTTCCGACGTCTATGCTAGCAGGGCTCTGGCCTCTCTTGCTGCCCAAGAAAGAGGCTGGAAGGCTGGCTGGAGCTAATGCCAATGATTAGTTTGGCTAACATCATAAACTGTCAAGCAGTTACATATATGTTTTTATTTTGTGTTGAGATTAAATCTCCAACCCCATGGTTTATTAAAACAGACGCGCTTTTTTCTGCTTGAAATAATGAATTATCATTGAGAAGATGTGGTAAACAGCACAGCTAATGCTTACAACTATAGGGTCTTTTCTCTCTTGAGCAAAGAGCTGCTGAAGACAGGGGGTGGGGCAAGTGGAGTGCCAGGGAAAATGGGGGAAGGGAAACGAGAGGTGTGGGTAACATGCAGGTTTGTTTTGGTGCAAGGCTGATACAGAATTGCGACCACTAGTGCTGAATCAATTTTGTATATAGTTCCTTCAGTGCTGGCTTACATATTGCTCCACCAACATACCTGAACTTAATTTCTCTGGAGCAGACAAGAAAGAAAAAACATAAAGCCCATCCTTGCACATGTTTGGTGATTTGCAGCCAGTTTAGAAACTTAACCACTATGAACATACACCAGTGCAAAACAAGTCTATAAGATTATTAAAATGAAACCAAAGGAACTACAGAAATTGTCATTAAAACTCAAGTGATGGGGTGTCGGTGGCTTAGTGGTAGAGCAGGCGCTCCATGTACAAGGCTGTTGCTGCTGCAGCCCGGGTCCAACTCCAGCCTGTGGCCCTTTGCTGCATGTCACTCCCTCTCTCTCTCCCCCCTTCACGCTTGTCTGTCCTGTCAAATAAAGGCTAAACATGCCCAAAAATATCTTAAAAAAAACAAAACAAAACAAAAAAACTCAATAAAATGTGTAGGAGATATTTATCACTTAACGACAACTGTTAATTATACAACAGTTAGGTCTGACAGAGTAATTTGATTGGACAAGAGGCATTCTGTGAGCGTTGATATAGAGTATAACATCACTGGGACTTGTAACAGTAAAATCACTCCACTAACAAGTGTTATAAAAACAAACACAACCGTTAATTAACCAACTGTCACACTCGCTACATTGACACAAACTGACACTATAGCGTTACACCAAGAAGATGGATATTTTCCCCAAAATTACATTTGAATTAAATTATGAGTGGTCGTCAGGAGAGGACGAGGAAAATGAAAGCCAGGACTCTTCTGTGCAGACCTCCAGGTGTGTTTGTGTAACATCAGCCGACCTCGACAGAGGAGCAAAAATTAAGCGAACACGACCCGGAATTATCAATGATCATCTGATGAGGTACTGATGAGGATGAGGGAGAGAGGAAGCTGAATCCAGCCGTGCGTTTCATCAGCTAAACTGGACGAAGTTACACAGTTGCAGATCAATGTATATACAAAGTAGCTTGTGAGTTCCTGGTATGTGTGCTGTGTTGCCTAGCGACAGACTTGGGGAACTGTTTTTTTTTCCGCGGATCTACATAACATACTCAAATAATTTATTTAATCACCTTTTGTTAACATTTCTTTACTCAGCATTGCTTTTTAAGCTGTTGTTGAACTGTTGTATAAAAGCAATATCACACTCGAGGTCGTGAAGTTGTACTGTATATCGTCACGGTTGTAATTCAGTCATAGGCACGAGGCCGCAAGCCGAGTGCCGAAGACAATTGCCCACAACCTCGAGTGTGATATTGCTTAAACGCATTACAATTAAGTGGTTAAAACACAGTCCCCTATCACACAGACTATGGTCTGAGAAGATATGGGAAATATACCAAATGTAACAAATAACATTCACTACGACTTCAGAAAGATATATTTATTTTCTTCATCCTCCTTTTGAGCAATTACACACTTGTGTGAAGTTTTTTGTAGGGGTCTTCTTTGTATGTTACCAATTATTTGTTTATTTATTTGTATCTCTAAACCCCTGTTTTTCTCCTTTTCCTTTTCTTCCCCCGTATATTTCTTTTTAATAGTGTTAGTATTATTGTTTGTTTGTATGTTTGTTAAAAAAGAAAAACCAGCAGGCAACAAATTAAAGCTGGGGTAGGCAACTTATTTTTGTTTTGTTTTTTCTGCTCAAGCTATCAGTAAGGAAAGGGTGTGTGTGTATGAGGAGATCACTGTGTTTCTCTGTGTCACAGGAAACAGCAGTCTGCAAATTCTGGCCTATAAACTACTGCTGATGAAGATACTGAAAAACACAAACATTTTTAAGTGCGAACTTTAACGGTGTTTTTAGGTCTAGTCACAATGAACAAGTAAAGAATATTTTCATTTTCATTTCATTAAAAACAATTAGACAGCCAGACAGCCATTAGAACTGTCTGAGCAAAGATATTTTAATTAAACTTAAGGGCAAGCCCCCTGTTATGAACAAAATCTCTGATGTTTTGGCATGTTCTGTTTTTTTAAAGCTGTTTCACTAACTTTGCATGTCTCACACTCCCTTTTAGATGCCAAATGCCTTTTCATGATGTGAGAATTAAAGTGACCTCAGCTTTTTCATGGTCTTCTACCAGACATGCTTTTACCTCTGCCACTGCTAGCCACTGAAAACAAACAATAAAAATATATGTTAGTAAGGCATGCTACAATTTAAAGTCAGGTGTCTTGCAAGACATCTACTTGGGATATACAAATGCAATAAATCTGTTATTGGCAACATGGCAATTGGTGTTAAAAAGTTGCTTTTTCATCATCTGTGAAATTTGGACAAACAATGGGGAATTACTGTTTTTATTTTCAGTTTAAACAAATGATTAACCTCCCCATATTTAATAATGGCTGGATACTGCTTATCAGGTGTATTGGGTAAAATTAGCTTCTAACAACATTAACAACAGCTTTTAACAACCAAGATTAGATGAAGTAAATTTAAAGCTATTTAAAGCTCTTTAAAAAATATAGTACAGTGGATAAACTCTGAAATTATGAGGAATTGTGCACTTTTTGAAAAAAAAGCATGAAATTTCTACCATAGTTTGTACATACCATAAGGTCTATTTTCAAATGTGGAAAGAAGTCAGATTTGACCTCTGAGGCCCAGGAGAAGTCAAATTCAAGATGGCCACCAATAATATTCAAATATGCTTAACTCTAGAACCAAACACAATAGAAAAAACATTCAAGGTGTCATTTCCAACTAAATTTAAGGGTGCCCATTCAGTTAGTGATACTTTTGAGATCAATGGAATTCAAGAAAATGCATTTAGGTCAAGGTCAAGGTAAAAATTTACTTTAAAAAAACCCAAAACATTTTCTCCTCTTCAATTTTTTTAATGAACCCCATAACATATTTCAATTACTTTTTACTCTCATGTATTATTCAGTAATTAGTTATCATTTACTGGGATGTGGGGTTATTTTTTCCTGCTAAGCACATCATTATCAGCAGATGGCCCTCTAGAACGTCGGTAGCTAATGCCAGTAGCGATGTAGTCAGTAGGCAACATGATGAGTACGCTACAGTATGCACGAGTGACGAGACAGAGAGCACTTCTGACATAAATATCCTACCAGGTAAACTGACTGACTATGTACAGACAATGGCCGTGTTTCCCAGTTAAGAGTGATCTTAAGACTTAAGAGCAGTTAAGACCGTCTTTGGTAAGAAGGGTCACTAAGATACGAGTGTTTCCCAGATGCCATCTTAATGCCCTTCCTAGCATCGCTCTTAAGATCGGTCTTTAAGACAGGAGCTGTCCACTACCGCGGTGCTGAAACAATCGATGTCAGGCACATTGATCAACCCACCACTTCATCAGCCATAAGTCACACAAAGCGCTGCTACCTAACACACTAATTCTCTGCTGCTCGTGTGTATGTGTGTTCTAATAATTCTAATGAAAAACTAGGACGATGAATATTTGTTAATGACCTATTTTCATGATGAAAACAAGATTACGACTAAATAAGAAGTAGGCTTGGTAAGAGAATCATGAGGAAATGTATTCTATTTAAACAAAAAAACACAGACGCCATGCTGAGGCCTTTGCCGTCTCCCACCACGTTCAGGAAGCTCCCCACTGCATAAAAATGCAGCACAGCCAGGCACTGCACCTCTGGGCTGAGGGCGAAATTGCACCGGGTTGCCCTTCGGATGTGTGGAGACACTAGTTGATAAGGCGTTGTATCTCAGTACTTAATTTGGACAGCCTGGTCTTACAGCACGTCAAGTGGGCTGAAGTGCTGACGCACAGATGTATTTATGGTTTGGCTTCGCACACGGCGACACTGTTGGTCAGCAGCAAGAATATGCAGTAAAGTAGCCATGGTATCTCACACGTGTGATGTGGCAATGCCTTTATATAGAGTAGCGGGTGGAGCGTCCCTTGATGAGGTTCCAGCTGAGCTGCTGCTTTAATGAAGCAGTTATTCAGTTGTCAAGCAACTCAACAACAATAAATGATTGTTTACCATTGAGGACAATGAAAAAATGAGTGGTTTTAATTGTTGAAATGAGTACCAGAAGGCTAAATAAGGCGGTTACACTGCAATGCATTTAGAATGCAGTATTTATTGCACATCAAATTGAAAAGTGTTTGCCACTGTAGGGGAAATACATGTTTTAGGATAATATGCATTCGTAATCATAAATTCAGGGCACCACTCGCTTTTAATGTGAGAATTTGGCCAATCAAATTAATAACTCTGTATATTACTTATTAATTTGTCAGGGTTAGGGTTAATCTCAATATCTGGGTTATGATTTCTCTAGACAGTGATCTTTGTTCCTTTACACAAGACATATACATCACAGACAACGGCTTTAGCGATAAATGAAGATTTATTTAACTAAATGGATAACACTGAGTGAATGAATAGCAAATGGTGATTATATAACACAACACAGATTAAACAACTATATATGAATGGAATGAAAAGTAACACTTGTTTGGGTTTAGTTTGGCTATAGTGGGAGAATAATACTGAAATGGCCCATGATAAACGGAACCGCAGTAATGCACAAACTGTTCAATTAGACCTAATGCAACTTATTCTATCGGGATAATCAACCAAGCCTCCTGTCCAATCTCTCTTTTCTCCGCATAGCGATTAGCTCAGATTATGGAAGTTTTGGGCCTACTTTTCTGCAGCTAGTGGTCCCAGTGGATCTCTCAGTCGGGGGTCCCTGGACTGTCGTGAACTGCTCCGAGCTTTCTCAGAAGAATAAGAGGCTGTCCCACGGCCGATGGAGCAGGCGAAGTTGCGATGTCCGGCGGGTACGGCCCGGTAGTTGGTCCATGCTGCAGTAGGCCTTTGGGCTGGATGGCGAACCACTATGGCAAGTTATAGACAGCCGGTTCCAAAGAATCTGGAGTGGAGATTGGTGAGGCCGGTCTGCGTCTTCTTATTACCCTTATTGTAAAGTGACTACAACAATGCTGGCCGTTCGATATTGATGTCAAATCTACTATACGCGTAAAAAGGCTGAAAACACTGAAGCTGGAAAAACTGGATCAATAAAATTTCAAAGTTCAAAATAACTTTGTTTGTGAGCATAAACGTGGCAAAACGTAATAAAACAATAACGTAAGGGTGAAGTTGAGAGCACGTAGCTTAAGAGAAATAAACACAAGAAAAAACAAGAGATTAAGAACTAAGGAGCGCCAAAGTTAGAAAAAGTGTAGAAAACAAACATAAGAGAAGACAAAAGGCACAGTGACAAAAAGCGGAAGAAAACTGAAAGCGTAAGTGACTGAGCACGCCTGCTCTGCAGTATTTCACTGGAGAAGAAATGTGGGTGTAAAAGGGGGCGAGCCTGGTCCAAGAAGGAGGAGATTCTCCTCTTCCTTTCCTGAAGATTCCAATCAGAAGAAAACTTTAATTCTTTCCTGATACGAGGGTGTATATTTTAATATGTTACGCGTAAGCGACGTGTACTCTTCCCACTATAGTTTACATTATTTCTTAATCATCCCATTAAACACACAGATTAATGTTAAATCAAAACACTTAGTACACCATAATATCAGCTAGCCTACATCAAATACACACACTTTGATTAATTCAATGACATCGTACAATGACAAAGAAGATAAGGAAATAAAATCATGCGACAAGTTGACTAATACCTAATTACAAATTCATTAAAAACATACATGTATCAAATAGACTCCTTTACGGTGACTCTTCCTAACTTTGTCACAAGGTGGCAATATGGCTACATGTTAGGGATTTGAGATTACATTCCGTCATGCCCCAGGCCGGACATTGGTTTTAACAAAGAACTCATTCATATCAAAGACTTAACCATGTCATGTGAAGTCACAGCAATTACTGGCAATACAGAAATGCACATACATTTCAGTTTATCGTCAGGGAACCCTTGCCTCTGCCAGAGGTCACATGCAGGCGACAGGATGCGTTCACCAAAAGGGGCGCATTATTTTTAGTGATAAACTTAGCGCCTCAGGTTGATGGGGGAAGTACGCTAACATCCTGATTTAAATTAGTCTTTCATATGCCGTCCTTTGAGACAGACTGAGTGTCCCTTTCTTGACCGGGGTCAGAAAGGGGGCAGAGCAAATCTGGGTTTATCGATTTGCCTCTACACCACTGACTGTGCAAATCAACATTGCAAGCCTTACAAAACACATGGTGGGTACTACACTGGCTGGCTCTAACCCAGGGAATTCGGTCCACACTGTGAAAAAGATAAAAAAGAAATATGCTTCCAGATTCAACAGTTTTTCTTTTCTTCAGAGGAGTGTCAAGTGTCTCTCTTTCTCTATCAATCTCTGTCTGGGCGCTGAACTGAGTGGAAGACAGAAACCAGCGAGTGATTGAGTCACGTCACCGGCTTGCCTCATACGCGCAGGCAGGCCAGGGTTGCCAGATACTGCGACAAATATCCCCCACAATATTACTTGTTTCCTTCACTGTAAAATCGGGAGATTAGCGGGAGAAATTACTGACCTGGAGCATCGCGGGAGATAGGATTAAAAATCGGGAGTCTCCCGTGTGAATCAGGAGAGTTGGCAAGTATGACATAAAACAAAATGTCCGAAGGCAAACATTTGCCAAAGGGATTAGGCTGAAAATTTAAAGTTATCTCGAAACCAATCTAGTGAAGAAAATGGGATCTTATCAATTTATGGAATTGAAAGATAGGCCAGGGAAGTTTAAGGATAGCACATTTCAGAAACAAAACACTTCAAAGTGATTTACAAGTAACCCCAACGACATAAATCCAAAATGAAAAAGTCAAATGGGAAAATACAGAACACAGAAAGGTCCGTGTACCTTCCGTTCATTCTATTTCCAATTCCGAAACGCAAATCGGAAAACAAAATAACAGGCATTTTTAGTTTTCCAATATATGTAGCAGATTTTAAAACAAACAAACAAGAGCTGTTATCCATTAAAATATCGCCATAAAATTGGATTTTGTGTTGTTTTCCTATTATAGATTTTTATATTCCCAGATAAACACGAAGAATCCAATCTATGTTAATCCAAAATACAAAAATGTGGGGATATCTGTATTATTACAAGGTGAACCGGAAGCAGTATTTTAGCTTTTTTCCGCGAGTACGTCTTAAACACAGCAGATTGGATGAGAGGGACCCAACTGCAGACATGATGGCGGACATGGGCGCCGCTATATATCCAATCCATACCGGAAGTAGGTCTGTGTGTGTATCATTCGCCAAAGAAGAAGAGGAAGAAGACAACGGAGAAGATGAAGAGAAGAATGCAATACACGCACGACTAAAAGAAATAGTGGTAAGGGAACGAGTCTTTTAATTATTAGAATTAGACAACTTTATTGTCGTACATTGTACAACGAAATTTTGTTCGGCACTTAGCACTAGCAGTACTAGCTAGTAGCTAGCACTAGCATAGAGTACCAAGCTGCTGCGTTTATACGCGCCGTCATCTTCAATATATTTTAACATGTATGTTATGTTCTCTAAGATGCAATTCTACGTAATGTATGGAATCATTAGGGGGGCGTGTATGTGGGGAATCTCGGCATGCACAAATTACTACCACCAGATGGGTTTAGCTACATTTGTTGTGTAAAAACGAGGCATGATTGGTATTATCTTAACGTTGGCTGCTCAAGGTGTGTTGTGCTCCCTTTCATCAATGTCTGTGTAAACAGTGTTAGTGTTGGTCAGAGACTATAACTGCCCTCGCTTGATGTGTTGGTTAATTTAGATGTGTAGTTTGCAGCGGGGTTAATATGTGTTCCTCTGCATTTTGGTGTGTTGTGGTGTAAAACATCTGTGCACACACTCACTGCACACAAGCCATTTTTTCCCCAATTTTTGGTTCGCTTGGTCTCCTTGTGTATTAATGCTTGTATAACCTCAACCCTGTACTGCTCAATCAAGTTATATACTTTTTTCCCGGAGATATTCTAAAAATAGTAGCGAGAGTCGTCTCATGAGTGACCCTGGAGGGTTAACCGGGTCAGATAAATAACGTATACAGCCCCCGGGTGTCTGCAAAAAATACATTTGTATTATGTTTTAGTAATGCAGAGTACTAATACACACACACACACATGTGGATACATAAATAGATGTAGTGCCTCCCCCACCATCAATCAATTTGATTTATAAAGCCCAATATCACAAATCACAATTTGCCTCACAGGGCTTTACAGCATACGACATCTCTCTGTCCTTTGGACCCTCACAGCAGATAAGGAAAAGTCCCTTAGATCGGTAAAATATGGTTGATGTTCAGTATGTTTTCCAGCTATCAATGTTGATTGACTTCTCCTTTTTTCAGATTCACCCCTCTATTTTGAGTGACAAAGCCAGTCTGGGGCACACAACACTTTCACCATCCAAGTTTGGGTGTCCTCTCTGCCCCAAATTTAAAATCAAAAATGAGAGCGCGATCCAGAGGCACCTGAAAAACCATACAGAAAATGCAGTTCATTTCCATGGTATGTTGATGGGAAATGTCTGTTTGAGATTATATACTTCTACATGTAACAGTAATGTTTAATGATATTTGTTTGGGATAAAACAAGACATTTTAGGCTGCATCTTGGGAATTGTGGAACAGTGGTTGACATTTTATACCATTTTCTTACATTTTATAGACCAAACAAATAAATTATTTTACTGTTTTTCCATTTTTTTCCTTTGTTTTTTTTTTACTTTTGAGATTGATATGGATATCTGAAATAAAAACCTGTTCACAAAAAACAGAACTCTCCTTCTCCTTCTTTATGTTGCCAGTACAATAGTGTAATATTGTGTTTACATGTGTTCCTGAAATATAATAGAATACATCTGACAATATGACAATCTAATTATTACGTTCATTTAATAGTTAAATAGTTACAATTAACCATACTAATGTAAGAGTAAGAATGACATTTATTGTCCATGGTTTTCAGCTGTCTTGAATGACCTGATAGTAATCTGCGTGTTGCAACTGAAGCCCAATAAATGAAAGTGTTCACCTTATTTAATCCTTGTTAAAAATTATTCCAACTAAAATTCATGTGTTTGCTGATTTTCTGCAGTTTTTGTAGGTTTAACTTGTTGAGGTCAATGTTATTCCAAACAAAACATGATTGCATTTGAAATAATTGTTGAAATAATTGTATTATTATTATTATTAATATTATTATTTATTTTATAATATATATATATATATATACACACATACATATATATATATGTATGTGTATGTGTGTGTGTGTATGTGTGTATATATATTTATATATATATATATATATATATATATATATATATATATATGTATGTATGTATATGTATATATATAAATATATGAACAGGAATGGAGCCAGGACAGTCTCCTGTGGAGCCCCTGTGCTGCTCATTAATGTCCCAGAAGTTCCCCAACCTGACATACTGTGCGCTTCCTCTCAGGTTATCTGTGATCCAGGAGATAAAGGAAGGATCATATGATTAATGCATAATGTCTGGGAAGTACAACCCTTACACTGTACCGCCAATGATTTACAGTGCTTTCTTTTTTACTGTTAACATAAATTAATATTAACCATATGCTAATGTGAAAGTAAGTATGACATTTGTTGTGACCATGTGTGCATGTTGAAACTGCAGCCTAATCTGAAAGTGCTGTTTATTTGGTTGTGTAAATTCTCATTTTTTATTAATTCTCAGTTTATTTAATCTGAGAATTCAGTTTATTTAACTTTAATTATTCTTCAGTCCTATTGTGAATGTGTGTGTGTGTGGCCACCACCACACAAACATAATATTTACATTTGTATTCATAACGTTGATATTAAAGTTAAATCCATGAAACGTTAGCATTATAACTTAGTGATATTATTGTAGGCTTTTAACTAATTTATGAGTTTTACAGTCGCCTATAAAGTCGTGGTGAGACAATTAACTAGTCACTTATGGGTCATTCCTCACTATTGGTAACATTCCAGTCCCTGGAACAGAGCCCCTCGTATCTTACTTTACATAAACCAAATTTTAATATGAAATACATTTTATTACAGATAGAGGTCTCCCATGTAATATTAACACAGAATATTGCCTGAAAAAAATGTATATTTATATTTATATACCTCTTTTTAAGCACAAACACACGTTTTTACCATGTCCCCAAGGCAACTTTTCATATTTCAATGAAGAATATTTCATTAAAATAATAAATAATTACAAAAAATAGCTTTATTATTGTATATATCAAGATTAAATAATTAAAATTCTAAATATATGTTTGTGGCTATATCACTGTTATTTAGGTGTTCCATTGAATTTACTGAGTGTCCCCCGAATTCCGTTCCACCCTGTTACATTGTGGTTTTGAGCCTACCAAACCAAGTAAAACTACAATTCCCATGATCCAACACGCAGGAACTGGAAGCAGCCTTTTGGTGGGAAATTTGAAGGAGAAGTCAGAGATAAGAATCAACATCTCTTGCCGTTTTTGCATGTTTTATAATGTAAATCCACATGTCCTACTCTTAAATTTCCACCCTGTTACGCTAAATTGTTGAGAAAGTAAAAACAAATTTGAAAATTTTTTAAATATGTTTGATGTCCCTATTTATGTACTGTTTAAATCTGGAGAGCTAGCTAGTCAGGTCTGGAGTGCTAGCTGGTCAGGTCTACTTTGGTTGGAAATATTCCACCCTGTTACGTTCCACCCTGTTACGTAACAGGGTGGAAAATATCTAATAATAATACAGAATATGCACTCTCAGATGATGATGATGATGATAGTATTAATGATAATTATACTAATAATAATAACAATAACAACAATAATAATAATTATTATTATTATTATACTAATAATAACCATAATAATAATAATAATAATAATAATAATAACAATAACAATAATAAGTAATAATATTATTATTTATTCTTATTATGACCATATTAGCATAACTATCGTTATTATTTAATAATAAAAATATGATATATGTACATTTCATGATCATTATTAGATATTATGATATAATGAACTAATTTGTAATGAATCTGTTCTTTGCCAATATAAAGCCTATAGAATATTTTTTTGCGGAATGTGGGCATTAATTGGGCTTTATCATTTTAAAAATACTGAATGAATTACTCTATGGTTTTAAATGACATGAAATGAAATACTGAATGAATTACTCTGGTGTTAAATGACATAAAATGAAATACTGAATGAATTACTCTGGTCTTAAATGATAAGAAATGAAATACTGAATAAATTACTCTAAATGGATGAATATCTCTACAGTTAGAAATGAAAATGGAATGAAATTCTGTATTATTTACTCTAAATGAATTGATTAGTCTGTTATATGGTTATAAATGAAATGAAAATGAAAGACTGAATGAATTACTCCAATGAATTACTCTCTCTTTAGAGTCCAAATGAATGAATTCATCTTCTGTAAATATGTTTAACTGTAACCTTGACTAGTACTGCGGTGTGTGGTGGTGGTGTCACTGGGGGGGCACTATTGCACTATTTTCTTGATGGTATTGTATGTGGATATAATAAAAACGTTCAATAAATATCAAGTTACAGCTAATCATTGTTGATAATTCCACCCTGTTACGGTACTTTCCACCCTGTGGCGCTTGTTTCCACCCTGTTACACACAGTTTCTTTTAAAATGATCTAAAAACAATGGTATTTTTTCAGAATGTTCTTACGCTAATTTGCAGTCCTGAAAGAGACAATGAGAATACATGTGTTTTATTGTGCACATATCTATTTATCTTGAGCATTTTGGCTAAATTGGGTGTGCACATGGACATTTTCTAAACAAAAAGCCTATATTCTACACAATTATTCCTGTATCTTCATTATTCAAATTTAAAAAACATATGTTATGAAATAAGGGACACATAAGGTATAAGTGCTGATAAATATTGTTGAATATTTACATTATTAACATTTAGCAATACTTATGTATATGTCCGTAACAGGGTGGAACTCTAGCACGATCCATGTCTCAGCAATCCATCCATAATTATTATCATTTAAGTGCCTGAGCTCTAAAAATACAAATTCCTCAAGGTTAAACATGTCTTCTACCTAATGACATGTTAAAAACATCAAAAATTCACAATATTATTTTCAAAACTTAACACCTTGAAAAGTTACCAGTAGCGAGGAATGACCCACATACCGTTACAATAAGCATGTAACTGCACAAAATGCATAAAATTATGTTATGTGTAAACGTACGTGTTTTTTAAGCTTTTATTTTTGTTTTAGCTCGGTCATGTTTCCGGGATCGAGCGGCGATTATCCAACTTCCGGTTGTGACTTCCGGCATGGATTGGATGTATGGGCGGCGCTTTGACTGCAGCAAGGTAGTCTTGTGGATTGGGTTGGCAGGAGTCTAAAGACGGATGAGATGGCGTCACTCGAGCCCTACGAAAATGTAATTAGAGAAATGATTACACAGAATTTCTCGTACGCCGACATTTCAACAAATTTGTCAGAACTAGGTGTGAAGGAAGGATGCTCAGCAATGAGTGTCAGGAGATTTTGTGCACGCCACAACATTTCCAGCAGGGGACATGTGTCCGACTCACAATTAGAGGCTGCTATCAGCAGGGCAATAAATCAGGTAGGTTTTTTTGGTTTTCTTTGATTTACAGAGGTGGGTAGTTACGAGTTACATTTACTCAGTTACATTTACCTGATGAGGTTTTTGGATAAGTTGCACTTCTAAGATAGTTTTACATCATCTCCATACTTTTTACTTTTACTTGAGTAGGTTTGTGAAGAAGACTGTACTCTTACTAGACTCCATTAGGCTACACTGAGCTGGTTACGTTCTTCTTTACCCATTAACTATCCTACGCATTATTATCCCCCCTGTGCATCAATTTAATGCTGTATTTTGTCAGACAGAGGGACTTCCGCCATAGGCTCTACCACCTGACTGTGTTCCTCCAATCACATTTGGAAATGTGTGTTTCTTGTGCTGTAATTTGTTAGTTTGTAAATATTTCATTTATTTTTATGTATTCTATTATTTTATTGATTGGAAGTACTCAAATTTACCTAAAGATTAAATGCATGTTTTCACAAATTAATCGGATGTTACTCAACAGTTGCTCAGTACTTGAGTAGTTTTTTCGCCAAGTACTTTTTTTACTCTAACTCGTGACACCTACTTGACTCACATTTTTCTGAAGTAACGATACTCTTACTTGAGTAGAATTTTTGGCTTCTCTACCCACCTCTGTTGATTTATTTCTAGACTACATATATTTTATTAGATATAAATCCATGAAGACTAGGTCAAATGTCACAGCTTACTTATGCTGATTCATCAGACAGGGTCAACATATGGTCGAAAGATGATGACCGGGTACCTGTCTGCAATGGGAGTGGTTGCTGGTGAACGCCGGGTGGGGAAGATTTTGAGAACAATTCATTGTCCCTATCACGAAATGCGCAAACGTGTAAGTATCTCTTGCAAGCCTTTAATGTTGTGGTATATGGTGTCATGTATTTTACTAGCTAACTTTTACTTACTTTTCCCCCAAAGGGCGCACGTAACCTTAACCCCGTCCCCTACAGAGCTGCATACATGGGACACAAAATCCACATCGACCAGAACGAAAAACTGGTCATGTTCGGAGTGACACACATTCTAGCAGTAGATGGGTACAGCAGTAAGGTCGTTGCCCACACAACCATGCCTGTCAAGAATAACCTCAGGATTTATGAAGAAGTTTACAGGTTAGTTCTTCTCAACTTTTTTTTTGGCTTCAAAACCCCCTTTATCTGATTTCAGAATCCAGGCAGGTGTAATTTTTTTGTGAAAAAGTCCATGGAAAAGTCTTTATACATACATACTTTTTTTTCTTTATATTACTTTGTATGTAATATAAAGACTAATTTTTCTCACACCTTCACTTTTCTGTGAGTTTTTGTGACTTCCTTTGTGACATTTTTTCAATTCTTTTGACATTTTTTAAAACTGTTTTTTGTGACTTTTTAGATATGGATTCTACTGTTTTTTTAGTCTTTTTTATTTGTGATAGGCATACTGACCCATTGTTTCTCAAATGGGGGTCTGTGTTCCCCAAGGGGTACTCTGAGGTGCAACGGGGGGTACATTTTTGATTGACCGAAAGCACTGTATTTTTCAGGATTCATTTTATTATTTAATAACGTGCTTTCGGTCAATCCAAAAACCTGAAAGTAAAAGTAAGGTTTTGGCTCTCTTGTCTGTGTGCATAATTATTAGGCAACTATAAGATTGTAGAGCTATTATGCAACTGAATGAAATACAAAAATGTTCCCATCTCACCTGTTTGCATTCTTCTGCTAAAGTGAGAATAATAAACAAACAACTCCAATTTCTGAAAGTTAAAAAATATATATCTGTGACCAGTATAGCCACCCTTCTTTTCAATAAATCACAAAAACAGTGCACTAGTAGATTGCAATAT
Source organism: Epinephelus cyanopodus (assembly GCA_026686955.1). Lineage (NCBI taxonomy): Eukaryota > Metazoa > Chordata > Actinopteri > Perciformes > Serranidae > Epinephelus > Epinephelus cyanopodus. The sequence continues at coordinate 4,443,034 of CM048928.1, forward strand.
TGTTGGTCTATCGTACAGTGCAGACTCAACATTTGATTGAGTCATGTTTCACTATTTTACAGATCAGCAGTTCTTGAATACGGGATGTGGGACCAAGTCAGGGTGGACCATGGCCGTGAATTTTACTTGTCCCTCTACATGCAGGAGATGCTGTCTAACCACAGACACAACTTGCAAAGGCAACCATATCGCCAAACTCAGTCAACAAAGGTGAGGTAACAGTCTCCTTAATGCCAAAAATGAGACTAAGCTTTAGAGATGTTACTCAGTTTTTTATGTGGTACTGGACACCAAAATAACAAACTTTTGCTGCACTGATCTTCAATTCAAACACATGGGGCCAAAACCTCAAACCTTAGTTAGCCATATAAACAAACGCCCACCTAAACAATGATCGCATTGTTTACATTCATGCTCCATCTAGAGAAACCGTTGCACAGGTAAACACAGGAGACTACGCGGGGAAGAGCAATAGAGCCAAATGGATGAGTGGTTTTGTGGCAATTCTCTACATGGAGTGTGAATGTACACCAATATCGCATTGTTTAGGTGGGCTGAAGTATCACTTTAACCAGATGCACCCTTGAGTGAGGGGTGCGTGTAGGTACCCATACACATCAATGGTCCTGCTACTTGGACTCCTAATCAAACCTCTTCAATACTGTCTGTAAACTTTTTACATCCGATATAATCCTGTTTCCTCTCACCATGTTAATTTTGCAGACTAAATTGAGTCTACCCTTTTCTTGTCTACAGAATCATACAGTGGAGCGATTGTGGGTCGAGATAAACAACAGAGTAAATTACCCAGTGAAGGAGGCCCTCATACAGCTGCAGGATCAGGAAGTCCTCAACATGGATGACAACGTGACAAGATACTGTACATCTAACCTTACTGCCGAGCTGTGCAAGATTGGCATAACAAGAGCTGTACATGCATGGAATGCACACAGAATTCCAGGTGAGTTAAATAAAAAAAAACCATGTATCACACAATCCAGTCCTTTTTTGTGAACTTTTAATTTAAATTTGGCATTGAATTTTAACAATGAAATTTTGTGACCTATGCTTTGCTTCACAGGCAAAGGAACACCCAATCGCCTGGCAGCAGGAGGATGTCCAAAGAAACTGGGAGAGGAGTTGTTGCCACATGCCTCCCAAGCAGCAGACATGTACGAGCAGGATGTTGGCTCTTCACTAACTAGAGTCTCCTGCTTTGGAACGGACCCCTTCTCAACTGAGGAGGACAAAGTATCAGCAGAACAACTTTTTGCTGAAGAATACCCTGATATTTCAGTTTTATTAGATAACATGGTAAACTATAACTTTGTACCTTTTCAAGATGCATTGCTGTATCTGATAAACATTACGCAGCAATATGCATGAACATGTCAAATAAAGGCAAGTTGGTTCTGGATATACTGTATATTTTGTTACTTTCCGAACACTTGCTAAAATTGCTACAATAGCAGTGTTAAACATTACACAATATTGGTCTGAAGTGCAACATGAAATACAAAAAATGTATAAAAATAAAACTATTATGTATCTACAGCTGTTGAACAAGTGCAAAATTCCAACTGGATTTAGAACAAGGCTATTAGCCAGCTGTAACAGAGGTAATCAAGCTTAAATCGTTGAATGTCATACAATCACACTTAAAGGATTAATCCATCTTAATTACACCAGCCAATGAGGAGAGAAGATGGTCAAGACTGGTCAGCCTGTGAGCATTGACAGAGAACTCATCTGCCCTGCATTTGAGGCACTGGTCGGATGTCAGCATCCACTGGTCAACGCAGTTTTTGCAGCCAACAAAGCTTTTGCAGCATACGGCAATCACAGGCTCTTCCATTAGCCCTGCTTGATGGAGAAAAAAAAAAAGCACAACACATATGCAATATTACAGTTCGGTATATTATCTTGTCTTAACTTAAAGGAACAGTTCACCCAAAATGAACATTCTGTCATCATCTACTCACCCTCATGTCAGTTAAACCACAGGTGCAGTTTGTCCATATAACACACAAGGAGGTTGCAGCACTACTGGAGAGCAAGTGGGTCTCCATTGACTTCAACACAGTGCATATAAAGTCAATGGAGACCCACTTGCTGCTTGTGTTTTAACTGACACGAGGGTGAATAGATGACAGAATTTTCATTTTTGGGTGAACTGTTCCTTTGATATACATATTACATATGTTTAAAAGCTTGGCAAGGGACAGTTTCATTACAACATGTTGAAGCAATAATTAACGTTTGATTCACTTGGACACTCCATTAGATCCTGCTTAAAAGGTAGACTTTAACATAGATCAAACAACAAAATATCTTACAGACCTTTGCATACAATACAACCAAAGGCATCCTTTATGTGTGTTATCATGGTGTTGGTCAGAAACAGCATGGCACCCCTGGTGATGTTGGCATGTGTTGACAGGTCCTTCATGACTTGGGTGACCTCACTCAGTCCTTGAGCAGCCAAGATCACTTCTTCTATTTTATCATGGACCCCCTGAAGACCTGTGGAGTCCATGTCTTTATGACTACAGGGAGGGTTAAAAACAACAACAAATATTATACAATATTCACCAGTTCTGTTCAGATAACTTTTTTCGTAAGAGATGTTATTTAAAACAAAATAAAAGACAAATATTGACAGGCAGTAACTAAAATGTTTACCTCAGTTTCTTTCCCTTTGTTCCTTGCTGGAACTCATGGAAGATCTGCTCTGGGACAGCAAGAAACTTTTTTGCATTTTGCTTCCAATACTTGGATCCTAGCAAGAGAGGAAGACAACTCATGTAACAGATACAATGTAAACACATTTACAGCTGAACAGAATACTTTGTGGGCCAAAAAAAATTAAGAGACAAAGACGGCACAGTATTGAAGTAGATGGGGCATATAGTTTAACAAACAAAGCATATTTATTTATTATTATGCAACTATTCATTTTTTCAGTTAGTACCTCTTGTCCCTTCAGAGTCCACAATCTCATTTCCCTGGGCATCAGTCAGGATGAGAGGGTCATCACTCTGCAGGGCATCATGTATTTTTGCAAGGATACCTGTGGTTGTGGCTTCAAACTCAAACAGTCTGAGTACAACCATACGGGCAGGCTTCAGTTTCCCCTGGCTGAGCTCAGCAATGAAAACAGACCTAGAAAGATTGTTGTGGGAGTGGCTTGCATCAAGTCAAATCAATTAATTCCATCTCAAACACATAGCCTACATTACAATTGATCCAATTAGAATTGATTCAAGTTTTAAAATGATCTTGGTTACAAAGGATCTTAAGAATTACAAAAACAAATACAATCATGTGGATTTATTCATATGTAGCTAGCCTTGGACCAAGACGTTCATGAAGGCAACCCCCCTTTTTAAATATTTAAATAATTTTAAATAATGTACATTTTGATATTTAAATAATTTAATATATTTTTTTAATAATTTGACTAGCAAATAACTTGCTAATCAATGGTAGGGGGGCTCTGAACTGATGGGACTGGGGGTACCTTTGGAAGGTGTTACTCATGCTTGCTCGAGGGGGAGTGGGAGCAATGGCCTGAGCAGGTGATCCCAGAGCAGCAGTGGGCTGTGCTGGACGGTGGAACTGGAAACGGTTCTGGCCTGACAATGGAGGAGTCTGCTCGGCGACTGGTAGAGCAATATCATCCCCATGAACCTCATAGTGGCCTCGAGGTCTAAGGTCCAAGCAGCTGAAATGTCCAGACGATCCCGGGAATATCGCCACATTGTCATCATCGGTTATGTACAGGCTAGGAGCATATACCTTTGAAAGAAAACATGTAGGGACCTTAATCAGACGGCTATTCTGTGCTAGCATCCTTTGATCTTAGCATGTTCTCCAAACGAACGAAAAAAGTGTTACTTACCTGGAAAATTCAGGCAATTTTATCTCCCATCATGTCGTCCTCCCTAAGCGTTAGCCTCTTGTTTCCTTTAAAAAGGATATAACTGGTTGAGTCCATTGCGAACGAGGAATTGTTGCTTGACACCAACTTGAAGTGAAAAACACCAGACTATCACCGCGACCTTCCTGACACACGGACCAATCCGCGCGTAGGCTATATTTATTTATTTCCGGGCCATGGACTGAAAAGCATAAAAATTGAAATTCGAAAAAGAGAAATTTAAGGCATTTCAACAAAAACTAAAATTTGAGTAAGAAATGCAATAGTTTTTTTTTTTTAAAAATGGTCATTAAATAGTTGTCCGATTTTTGTTTCAGAAATGGTAATAGAAAATATGGCCCTACATTTGTTTTTTGATTTGCCTTTCAGAATTGGAAATAGAATGAACGGAAGGTACACGGACCCAGAAAAGTAATCACAGAGTCAAAAAGAAAATAAAAATAAGGGAAAGTACAACAAGCCAAACAGAAATGAATGTAAAAGTTATGAGTCGGAAAACAAGTGCTGAGAATGAACCCATTAATTGACAATTATCTTGTAATCAAACTTAACACAAAGCCGCGTTCTTCTAACCCCAGACCAGTTTATTTTATTAAGGCCTGCCTACAAAGCTACTTTATTTTTTGATACAAGCTTTTTGGGGGAGGTTTTGTTAAAAATTGCAATGAATCCACATCTCATAGTAATCTGAAGTGAGTATTAGCACCATCAACCTGAGGGGTAATTAATATCTCGGCCCATCTTTGAACATAAAACAAGATTTCAAGTCATGACAAGCTGTGATGTTCTAAACTGTAGTTCACTGAACACCATATTTGGCCCTCATAAACCAATTCATGTCCCCTTAAACCACAAAAAAAAAACACACACAAACACACAAGGACTGTATCAGCATGTCCTACCTCTTCATAACACAGTAGCAGTACGAGAACATGACATCAGATCACGTTAAAGGGCTTCATGTGTGCCAGGAGAAGGTGTGAGTATACTGACAAACGTTTTGAAGAGGAGAAGAAGACAGGACTTGTTCCTGGACTGTAGCTGTAGCTGAGGTCTGATGTACGTAGAAAGGGAGGAACAGACAGAAGGTCAAAAAAACAAGAGACAGAAATTGTTACTGCATTAAATGCGTAATCTGAAATATTATTTTATTACATTTGTCAAGGATGTCTACCCAATCGGCTCACAATATTTTTGTTTTGTTCTACAAACGACATCACTTTACATTGGCCTTGAACATTTTGTTCATAATTTAGTCTAACAATGAAATAAAATAAAAGAAACTCCAATGAACATACATCTTTTATGTAACCCAAAATTTCAAGTTATGCCCAGCTGCGACACTGCATGTTGTAGTAATAAGTCTTTCACAGATGGTGCAGATTGCCGGCCCATCATCTTTTTGGAATAAAAATAAAGCCATGCCATGGTCTGACATGACTGTGGCCAAACTTGTGTGCTCGCTTAGCACGTGTCTACTTTTTGTATGTCCTTGCGCATCATCACTAGGAGACTGGAAAGTGTGCATGACATCAACCGCAACATCAAGTGCGAGCGGTCAGGAAACCACAATGAAATAACGGTCAATTTTGATTGATACAAAATTTCTCTTTTCGTTTTTGATCTTAAACTTATATCTTAAAATATTAACGCTGATGATAGACTGGAAGTGTCTGAACTTCAAAATAAAAGCCCAGTGAATTGAATTATAGCCAATAAAATCTTTCCTTTTTTTCCTAGTAAATATTGTGTTTTGAGCATATGGATACATTTCCACAGCTGTTTGCTGCTGATATGTGTGTGTTTCGTAACCCCACTTTCAGGAGTTGTAGTGGTAAGTCTAATTGGCAGCTTTGACAAGGGGAATCACCTCCATCGTGCGTAATAGTCACACGTAATGACAGCTCCTCGCCGGTGAAACACAATAAACTGCACGACTTCTTTCATGTTTGTCTCATGGTGGAGCCTACACAGAGGTATATAGACAGGTGGAGCAGGCGGCAAATTGATATGAATCTGGTTCAGGACGTCTTCGTCTATTTGTGGATAAATATGGAGTGGAAATTAGTTCGTACATTAACTGAGAATTATAAAACAGAATCAAGCGTCACACAGCTTTACAAATATGCCGAAAATAGTGTATACATATATCAGGCTTTGTGTGTGCCTGACAGTTTTATCATATCAATGAATCTATGAGATCTCAGGGTTGGAAGTAAACACACGTTTTTATAGATATTTTCTGTTGCGCAGTGTTATTGATAAGGCGCCATGAGTCCCACCGTGTGTATATGATGCTGTGTATGCTCATCAGTGGTTGTAGACTGTCACTCAGCCCCCTCAGCCTCAGTTTTTCTTGATTATGCTTATGGACATACTGTGAAAGATATCTTTGTGTAGCTTTGTTAGTGTCGGCTATATTTGAATTTTTGATAGTTTGGAGACATCATCGGGCTGTGGTCGTTTGAGCCTAGGTCAGGGCAGGCTGTTGATAAGTGTTGATATGGAGCTTCCGTCACTGTCCATGGTGCTGAAAGGCTGGTTTGCAAGGTGGGTGTTAAATCAGCAAACACCTACAGACCTACAGTATGTTGCACAATTCAGCATTTATGGAAATTATGGTGGAAAAAAAGAAGCCCTAAGTGTTATTAGGACCCATTAAGGAAAAGCAGGGAACATAGGACCCTTTTTCTCAAAAGGATTCCGTGTTCCCTGCTTTTCCTTAACGGGTGTCTTGTTAGATATAGAACTAAAGTGTTATTATACTGATAGGAGTAATATATTATTATTATAAATATTTAAGTGTTATTAATTTATTAAAAAGGGGTGGGATATAATAAGTAGGGATGTCCCGATCAAGTTTTTTTCACTTTCGATCCGATACTGATATTACAGCCTTCGGTTTTGGCCGATACCGATACCGAGCCTATCCAAGCATGTATTATACATATTCACTTATTTTGTTGTCAATCATGTTAGAAAAGGTTTGATCAAGCGATATTACTCTACTCTACTACTTAATCGCGTTAGTTAGAATGATCCACAACAGTTGCTATGAGAAACTGACCCGTTTATTTTTAACAGGGTTAAATAGACAAACTTTAAACTTGAACATTAACATTAAATAAAAAATATAGCTGGTTTGCTTTGGCTGCTTTGGCCCCTTAATAAATAGAAGACAAATCAAATCAAATCTTTAAAATGTCTAACATTGAAATTAAAATAGCAGCAAGACTCCACACACTTGTGCTTTGGCCCCCTAATAAACAAAAAATAGAGTAACACCACAAGACATTGTTGACATTTCACAAACAGTGCAGCCTTTCCTTTTCAGTTATTTTAGTAGTGTCAGTGCTAGCCTGGTGCACAGGCACACAATATTGTACAACTGTTTAAACAAACAATAGTCTATCCATGGCTCCAGTTTCACTAATTGTGCCCAAAACAATGCCATCAGTGCTCTTTACTTAAACAGTAAGAGTGTAAACCAAATAAAAATATCACTCTCAAAAAACAGAGCAGAAAACAAATAGTCAGTTAACTAAGTTGGCCGCTGCTCCTCCTGCTGCTACCCTTCCTGCTTGTCTGCATGCTGGCCTGGTGGATTGATAGTAAGTGCTGGAGGGATCACTGGAATGAACTGCTTGAATCTTGGAGCGCTGGGCTGGCCGGAAAACCTGGATCGGATTCCATGAAAAACTGGATCGGAGTTCTTGGATCGGCATTTTCACATGCAGTCCGATCCGATGCCGATGCACGTTTTTTGCTAATATCGGCGGCTGATACCGATCCGAATCATGGATCAGGACATCCCTTAAAATAAGTTTATACTTCCTCCCACTCCTTTTTGGATATGTAAACAGGATTTATGGTTTTCAGTTTATGTTTACCTTATTATTTTTAAAATTTTTATTATTATTTTTCTTTATGTCTGTCCATTACTGTATGATAAGTTTGTTTTGTACATGTTCAAAATAATCTATCTATCTATCTATCTATCTATCTAAATAAACAACAAATTCAGCACCATACAGCGCCGATATCCCGTCCCACTCGGTATATTTTAGGCTCGCCGTTTAGGCTCAAAATGAAGCTGATACGCTGTTTCCACACATATGCCAAAGCTATTCAAAGCTCAGAATAGAAACTGGGAAATAGAGGAAAAAAACAAAACGGACAGTTGTATGTGTATATCCTAAACATCAGTAGGGATTTATGGGACGGGACCAAACCCAAATCTTGCGGGAGTGGGTGGTTTGAGCTTTGCTGCGGGCGGGAAAGGACGGCTAAAAAAACACATTGCGGGATTGGGATGTAGCCTATAGCAACAGGATGGAATTAATTATTAATCTTCTCTTCAGTGCTCTTCATTTGTTAAATTCATTCGTTTCATTTGTTAACTTTGTTTATTTTATGTTATTTATTGGTGTTATTTGAGCCAATCACAACCTACTCTCGTTATTTGTTAATTGTACCGACGATGCCGGTGTTATTGAGCATAGGCTTTATCTTTATCTCATTAATGTTCCTTATTCAGGTCTCTCTGAGAAGAGACTTTAACCTCAGTCACTGCGTGATTACATAAAGGTAGAAAAATAAATAAAATACAGAGGAGGAGAATTGAATATGAAACAGCCTTTATTTCATTGAAATGATAAATGATAAATCATGATTATCATGATAATGATAAATGATAACAATGAAATAGGAGCACTGTTCCTGACCAGTGTGTCAAAAGACATGCAGGCCAGGGAACTGAAACAAACAACCCCATGAATGTCTTTATTAATAGCTTATAAAATGACGTGTTTTCTCTTGCGGGATGGGAGAAGACACAAAATCAATGCATCTCTTTTATTGTGCAGGCATAAATTCTCAGAGTTTTGCGGGAGCGGGCGGGAGTGGACATACACATTGCAGGTGCGGGCGGGAGTGTAACACACATGTTGTGGCTGTGGGCGGTAATGGTCGGAAATTTAGCGGGAGCGGACAGGAGTGGGATGAAGAAAACAGTCCCGTGCAGGGCTCTAGTTTGGAGCTGCAGCTGCATCATTCCAAAGGGATCATCCGGAAAATGCTTTTTTTTTTTTTTTTTTTTTTTTTTTTTTTTAGGCGAACCTCAAAATGTTTCATTTGTGCTGTGTGCCATCTTCATTTACTCTTCACATATAGCACATCTACTGATATTTACACATCTTAACAGATGTCACAGGTGTTCCCTTTACCGTGACATCAAAAGTATTCAGATAGACCTTGTGGTTGCAGAGATATATTCATTTCATTATGGATATGCAATTTTCAAGCAGAGGCCTATAAAATAGGCTTAGCTTTGAAAAGGTTCCCCATTATTGCAATGAATGCACTAGGATGCTGGGTCTGAATCCTAGCAACAGTTTCATGGATGACGTCACACGCCACTGCCGTTGCTGCCTGCAGTAGAATGTAAATAATAACGGCAACAATGTGCGAAAACTGCTGAGGCACATATTATGGTCTAACACTGACTGCCAACAGTTCAATATCCTGACAGCAGATCTTGTCCTTCACCACGATATGTCCAGGATGACACCATTTATTATTCACAAGCAGGATCAGTCCCCCACCTCTGTTTCTGCCGCTCGTCCCTGTCTGCTCGCACCGTAGAGAAGCCTGTCAGGTTCACACAGCTGTTAGGCACGTTGTCATTCAGCCAGGTCTCCGTGCAGCACATCAGACTACACTCACTGTAGAGTCGTCAGCTCCTCACCAATGCCAGCAGTTCATCACACTTGTTAGATAATGAGTTTACATTCCCCATTATTACCAATGGCAGGAAAGGTTTGTACCTCCACCTACTAGCCTTTAGCTTTGCTCCTGCTCTGCAGCCTTGAAACAGCTTCCTCAGCTCAGCCGGTATTGGGTGTTTTACTCTGTAAGTCGCTCCTCTCAGAGCCTGGTGTACACAACGTTACTCAACACATTTGAAAAATTGACAATCATTAAAAAGAAAAAACACACTGAAAACTTACTTAAAAAACGGGAGCTACTTAAACTTGCTGCCACTCTAAACGGCGTATCATTCTATGTGATGGGGCCCAGTGTATGTGCTATGTGTTTCTGCATGGTTTTGTATATGGCACATTACTTTCTGCATTGTCAGTGAAAGTTGGCATTGGTAAATATGTGAACTTATGTTCACAGGATGCTAGTTTATTAATCTAATAGTAGACCTATTTGGGATTGTCTCATCAAGAGAGTCCTGGATGCTTCCAATACAGTGTAAGCTACTTTTCAAGGTTATGTAGCCAGTAAGCCTTGGTCAATGGAAGCAGCCTTTTTACAAAGACAGCTATACATCATTCTGTTGGTGCACTGTGGTTTACTTATATACACACACAAACACATACACCACCAGAGCCACACACTCTTCTAGTTGTCATTAACAGAAGCACTTTCCTTCAGTGTTAAAATGTGGGTCGGCGTATTTCCCCCACGGGTTTCCTCTGTACTCTGCAGACTTTTACTGAACCTGGACATGACTGACAGCAGCTTGTAACTTGGAATTTGTAGCTTCTAGGCCAGAGGCCAGCTCCCCCACCTCCTCCAGCCAAAATATGCAACTCTAGCCTTCAGCTGTGTACTAAAGTTACACTAAAAGGTTTAAATACCATTACAAATGGAAAATTGGAAAAACTTGAGAAAAAAATGTCAGAAAGTTGAAGTTAGAGTTTCAGCTCATTCTGCCATGCTGGGAGTAATGACCCTGTTCCACTGGGAGCTGTTAGATGGAGGTATATACTCACTGCTGACTCTGTTTCAGTCTTGGTCCAGGCAGGTTTTGAAATGTGGATGACAGAGTTTCTTTAAATTCCACACAGCTCTTTCATGGGCCTACAGCAGCAGCAACACTTCAGCTTTGGTCTGATAAACCAGCTTCTGTAAGGTTCATTATTCTTATCAGTACTACATGCTGATGAAAGTCTACATTTGAGTTTAAAAGTGAGTTAACAGGAAATTTTGACATTTTTAGGACACTATTTCAAAACTTGAATATGTTTGGCCATCATTCCTATCAATAATGGTAACTCTATACTTGCTGAGTTAAGAATCAGGCATGGTGTGACATGCTTAAGTTTAACTGGTCAGGAAACATCAGATGATCAGAAGGTAGGTTAGAAAAGAAACCAGTTGGAATAAAATAAAATACAAATAGTCCATCACATTTTACAGGGACACTTCCTGCTTCAGTTTTGACCTACTGTACTCTGCTGTAGTTGAATGTGTGAATTGACAGTTTTCCAATGGAATAAAGGAATATTGCCAACATTTGGAGTTTCATTCAAAGTTTTACCCTCAGGTTAAGTTTTTTCATTCATTTTGAAAAAAACAGTGGGTTGGTCTATAACCTTAATTATTGACTGACTGCTCATGTTTCTTTTCCTGTCGGACTTTGTTATGGTAATGTTGTTGTTCTTGCCTCCCAAGAAACCAATTCCCATTCCCAGGGCATCAAATACAGCAGTCTGGTCAGTGGCCCTTGGCTTCTGTTAGACGCACAAGAGACCTTACGGCGTCTGTAGAAACTCCAGTGTAATCCTGTCTGTGGCAATAACAGTCCCTAGTAGGATGGAAGGGAGATAAAGTGGATGGGTCAAACACACACTGGACTTTAACCCAGATCAGTGTTTGCATCCCGTGTGAAACAAAGTCAACTTTTTTGACAACATAACTTACTGGCACACGTCACAGGACATACAGTACATGACATCAGAGAAAATCAATTAATTGTGTTAGTCTGACTAAAACCAGACTTTTGAAATACAATTAAACATGTTAGTCAAATTGAAATCGTACTATATTGAAGTTCTCAAAATTGGACTAACACACCCAGATAATGTGATTGGAAGTTTAATTAATCCCGCATTTATACAGTCAATCAGACCCAAACTAGCTAAGGCACTCTGCACATGCTCCATAGTTTTCAACCCGGGCTTTGACCTGGAAGTTGAACAAGTATTAAATGCGTAACAGAAGAAGAAGCCGGAAATGATGTGGCAAAATCTACATCGAGAGCCAAACATTTTTGGATGGATGAACTGTACAGAGCTGTAAAGTTGTCCACCATGGTATTAATTTGCCACTAGCTAACCGCAGTTAACTTGTTTGTCGATTGTTTTGTCTGTGATGTAATAGAATGAATGAATTGAAATTGACACAGAAAGTGACACAACCAAAACAGATGCTAGAGTGGTACATAGAGGGTCATAGCTTGAAGTGTAGGCCCACTGATGAAGTTTCGAGTAAGAATGTGTTGGTTCAGGCTGCTTTCATGCACCGTTGGTATGTTTTCCTACAAAAGGCAACAAAATTTGTATATGTCCCATATAATCATGAGCCCGTAATCCATGTAAAACCCATGTATTTGGGAAGGCTGCATTCACGTGACTAATGCATTGATGGAGTAAAGAAGGAGGCTGTCTTTTGAGGTGGCAGATTGGGTTGGTGGATGGGTCACAAACCATGACATTCTGAAATGTGAACTCTGAATCATTTTAAGGTATGATGTTGATGCGTTTTTCTTTCTAAACCTAACCACAGTTACTTTACTTGCTTACACCAGACCTCATATATATTTATGTGTGTATATGTATGTAGAACTGATGGGCAAAACACTAAAATGGTACTGTACATAAGTCTCCTAACAATTGGATGAACCCTGCAGGTAAATGTCAAATCAGCTTTGCACTGCTGGTTTTTGTCCTCATGGTTGCCCCCAAAATGCCATAAATATTCAATTGCTGAGGTATTATTTCTGATAAAGCCTGGCTGATGATTGTGTACTTGAAAGTGGGTGGCATCTTGATGCAGTGAAAGATAGAAGTAAATGTGAATAGGAGTCAAAACATGCCAGTAAACCTTTACTGCAGCTGTCTGACAGCAGACCACAGAATACTAAATCAAACCATAAAGTGAAAGCAAGGTTGTTCTCACTTACAAAAATAAACACACACACACACACACACACACACACACATTGAATTTTGCAAATAAGAATGCACACATATATACAGCTGCACACGGAGACACCCACAGTCTAGTGTTTGAGTAGATTGGCTGCTCTCTGCTCTGATTTATTGTGGCAAATTGAAAGATTCCAAGAAGTGAGTCAGTTTGTGTTGGCAAGGCTTTGCTACAGCCTCCAGGTCAGTGCCCCCACCCCTTCAACACACACACACACACACACACACACACACACACACACACACACACACACACACACACACTTCCTCCTACTAACTGGAGAAGCTCATATAAGCCTTCCTAAGCAAATACACCGCTGAAACAAAATCCATTAAAGCTGGAGGTGATGGTCATAAGTCAGGAGGCTGCAGCCCACGCTTACAGAGCTGCTCCAGCACTCTGACAGCAACCCAGTGATGAGCTGTCAGCAATCAAACACCAGTTTTGTCCTGTCTGACATCATGAGCTGACCCCCACCACAGAGACCGCTTATTTAGATTCAGCACTTCATTGCCATTTTAACATAGAATTTGGTTTGGTGAGCTCACACAAAACAAAAACAACAAGAGCCCCACTCTCAAACAGTGACTACCTTTGGACATTAAAAAAATAAATAATAAATGTAAATAAACGAGTATTCCCATAGGGATGCTATCAGCACCACAAATCAGCGATGATGTATACAATATAAAAATACCCTTACAGTGTTTTACAGACAGAAATAGTAACAGGACATTAATGATTGAGCGTCAAGAATGGTCTCTGTTACCCCTTTTATACAAACACGAAACTGGTTCTGTTCCAGTTACTGCACCTCATTTTGAACATTCAGAGCATTTCAATCAAAAATAAATGGGTTAACAAACTGAAAAGTTGGTTCTTAGGTGGAACCAAAAATAGGTTAAGTGTGAACTGTGATGACATCATAGGCAGTGGTGTAGTCTAAGTGATACACAGGTATACGGCGTATACCCATTAGAAAAGGTCAATGATTTGCATAGACCCACTTGATGCGCGAGGATATGTAACAACATCATTTTTTAACAGCTTTCACACGTTGATTAATCGCTTAAATTAACCCAGTCTGTGTTCACATGACTTTTGGACCTCTGAGGCTTCCGTCGCTTGTGACGATGTAAGAGCAACAAATTTCTTTCGCTGGCATTCTCAGCACATAGTTGAAAACACTTTTTTAGTTTTTTCCGAAGCGTGCCACTGAACCCACTGCCGGGTCGGGTGACACTGCAGCTGCAGCAGATGAAATTGGAGAAAAAACACAAAAGCAGCCAGATGAGGATGAAGCTGAGGCTGTTGTAAATACCCCAGAGAAGGAGCCCGACGCTACCATAACGCCACCCGGTAAGTGAAATTAGCATAGCAGGGGATTGTTGGTATATTTAAATATATTTTAGCGTCCCTCAGCACATAAACCACTTCCATCAGCTGGTTTGTCGATGCTTTATTCAAGAACAATCAGGCTACTGTGGGCCGAAGCCAACACCAAAACAAGCAAACGAAATTCTGTTATAGTCAGTAGATGACCAACTTTTAGCTTGGCTCTCTCACTCACTCACCAGTTTACACACTCACCCTTAGAACATCCCCAGTTCCCACCAACCTCTTTGCCAAACAACCCATTGTCATGGGATTGACAATGACTGACAGGCTTCTCAGCCCCTAAGTGTATGTCACCTTCTTGAACATCAGGGAAAACACAGAATTATGTATGGTTATACAATATCTAAAACTATAGAGTGATAACTTAGATACTGTGTGTGTATGTGTGTGTGTGTGTGTGTGTGTGTGTGTGTGTGTATCTCTTTGTTTCTTCAGATGATGAGACAGATGAGAGTTCCATGTCAGCACATGCAAAGAGGATCTAAACAACTGATATTCATTCTTTAGTGAATGTGATTCAGATTCAGATGTTTTCTTTGTACATGAATAAAAAAAAAAAAAAACCATCTGAATCTGAATCACACTCACTAATGCACAGCCTATAGTATACATCTTGAAAGCATTCTGAAGGTCTGGTTATGTTATTACCATATTGGGAGGCAGCGTCAGACAGAAGATGGTGATGCTGCTTATGAGGTGTTGCTCCAAGATGATTGTTGTTCTGGGACGTGTTGCTCTGGGACGGATGAGTATACAGTATAACAGCACTGGGACTTTAAACCATGCATATATCACTCTGCTTTAAAGGTGTTCTTATGTTTATCATGAATTAGCTGACAATAAGGATCGTCATAATATACTTTGCACCGCAAAATGAAACATATAACAACAAACAACATTTGGATTAAATATTGAATGGTCAAAAAAAGGCTGAAGGGATGGAAAGAAGCCTGATTACTTTCTGTAAATCTCCAGCCCATATGACATCAGAAGATGATGCAACGCACTGATTACAATGTTAAGTCATCAGCATTACACATATGCCACCAAAACAACTGTCAGAGCATCAGCTTTCTGTGGCTTCAACCCCACAAACGTCTGTTTGAACATGATGTCAATTATGAGACAATGGACCATCTGAAGAAATTTTACTTCACACGCATGAAGATACTCAGGAACAAATGGCATGCTATTACTCTGTCTGAGTACATCAGGAAGAAAATGATCCCACGAGGCCTATGCATCCTGAAGCCTCCCTCCTTTGGTAAGGACAATCAAACATTTGTGAATGCATGGAATGGTGTTCTTTTCGCACTAATGGCCATCACCATACAATACCTTAATGAAGAAGAAAGCAATCTCCAAAATGAGGTATTAAAGAACGAAGAACACCTTGAGTCTCTGGCACAAGCAAATAATGATGTACTTAAAGAAATGGAGGACATTGATATGAAACTAACTGAACATGAGAATGAAATCAAAGACCTGAAGAAAGAAAAATTCATAAGAGATGAGAAGGACTACAAGAAAGGTTACATCTATCCCTGGTGCAAAAATAGTCAAAGTCCAACAAAACCTCCCTTATCTGTGCCTGCACAACATTCAGCACAGAAGCAACAGAAAGCCTGGCCTAAGGACACACAGCCAAGAAGAAGATTTCACTACACCACACCCAAAATCAAGAAGGCCCAACAAAACCCCCCAAGCCAACCTACCCCTCCATCTTTTTTGGACAGAGATCAATTCCCCCCTCTAAAACCCATGAACAACAGACGCTTAAAACCAAATGCACAAGGCGGGGAAAGCGGAAGAGACCCAGCCAGCCGGCCCTGGACCAGATCTCTCTACCAACAAAGACATCAGCCATTGTCAACCTGAGCAGCACAGAACTCACACCAACTCAGCTTTCTGTTCTTGAACTTGGTCTCACCTTTGTGCCAGCCCCTTCTGTAAGTCAATTTGAACTTTTTTTTAGATCTTCAGAAATTTCGAAGAGATGTAAGACGAAAATAATCTTTCATGAAGAATGATTCCTCCCAGGACTTAAGTCCTAAAGGTTTCTCAAAGAATAATTTTAAAATTAAAAGTAATTTCTATCCCCCCAAGCATAGAAATCACTCAATTGAAACATATTGTAGACTTGTCGAATTAGAATTTGAAAACCATCTTAAAAAGAAATGTTCTATCCAACATAACTTGACAAAAGAGCAACAAATAGCATTATCTGAACTTGAAAACAATAAATCTATTGTCATTAAAGCTGCTGATAAAGGTGGTGCTATTGTTGTTACAGACAAATGTAATTATGACACTGAAGCTCTGAGACAACTCTCAAACACATAATTTTACCAAAATTTAAAACAGGATCCTACAAATGAATATGTTAAAGAACTACGAATATTACTTGAGGAGGGCTGCCTTGATGGAGATATCTCACAAAAAGAGTTAAGATTTCTACTCAATGAGTTTACTCTTAAAGCTTTTCTATATGTTTTACCTAAAATTCATAAAAACCTACAACTTTCCTTTCCTTGATATCAATGTGACAAGAAAAGACAATGTCCTCTCTTCCTCTCTCTACCAAAAACCTACAGATCGAAACACACTTCTTCATGCTGCAAGTTTTCACCCAATTCCTCTCAAAAAAGTCTTCCGTTTAGTCAACTCATCAGACTAAAAAGAATCTGTGCTGTCTCAGAACAATATAACACAAGTAAAGATGAGATGATAACAAATTTTAGAGAAAGGAATTACCCAGAAGACTGGCTTGTAAACGCAGAAACAAAGGTAGACTCAAAAAGCAGAGATGCATATTTACAAATAAAGAAATCTTTAAAACCTAAGCCGAACCTTGTATTCTGCACTACATTCACACCCAAAACCAAAAATATAAAAAGTGTAATTCTAAAACATTGGCACATTCTCCAAAATGACCCATCTTCAAAAAGTACTTTTACTGATCTACCTATGGTCACTTTTAAAAGAGGAAGAAACATAAAGGACAGAATAGTCAAAGCATACCAACAGCCTAAAGTCACAAACAGCACACTTGCAATAAATCATCTTCAAGGCAATTTTAAGTGTGGTACCTGTATAAACTGTCAATTTACCAAAAATATTAAACAATTTAATCATCATGTCACTGATAAAATTATCAATATTAAGGACTTGATAACATGTAAATCAAAAAATGTGGTGTACCTAATAAAAATGTGAAAAAATATACGTAAGTGAAACATCCCGATCTCTTAAAGAGCGGATTACAGAACATAGGAGTGCCATTAAAAGAAAGGACTTCACCAGTCCTGTGGCGAGACACTTTAAAAAAATAAATCACCCTCTCTCTTCTCTGTTTTTTTTTTAGGCATTGAAGTCATTGAACCAAATCAAAGAGGGGGTAATGTCAACTTCATTAGAAAAAGGAAAGAAGCTTCTTGGATTTATTATCTGAAATGCCTCTCCCCACAGGGTATGAATGAGGATTTTTCAATTAGTGATTTTTTATAGTGGGTTCTATGTGTGTTTTATCTAGTGTATTTATAAAATGTACTTTTTACAGTGTTTAGTATGATACCATCTTTTTTTATCTTTTCAATATTTTATTATTTTTGCTGTCTTTGCTGGTCTTTTTTTTCTACTATCGTTTTGTAATTTTTGTTCATTTTTTTCATTTTTTATTTTTATTTATATATTCATTTATTTTATATTTATTTATTTATGAATTATTATTATTATTATTATTATTATTATATTTAATTTATGTATTTATTTATTTTTATTTTTATTTTTTATTTTTTTATTCATTTTTTTTTTTTTGTGTACAGCTCTTTAAATCTCTCCATGTTACTGCTCTCTAGTTCATGACCAAACATGGTGCTTTCTACACCTTTGCTAGACACTCCTACTTCTCTGGCAGTTCTGGTTGGTCCAAAGGTCTCATGTGCTTCCAACCTTTATTAGTGATTCATTGGCTGAGATATATATATGTGGATGCATAGGATTGGTCACAAGCATGCATTTTTTATTTTTTTTTATTTTCTTTCAATTTCAAATGACCCTATTTAAGTGATGTGTGCAATATGTTTCTTGATGACCCTGATGAAGGCCACAAGCTGAAACGCGTCGGTCAATAAAGTTTCTTTCCATACCACAAGTGTTGCTGGAGCTCTTTTGACATTTTTCAGTGTTTCCTCACTCTCCATGCACCTTGTGAATTGGTGAAGTTGTGCCAGAAACCACTTTCTACCAAAACAACTGTCGACAGACTGATTTTACAAGTTGCAAAATAAATGGCCAGACATTAATGACAGCAGCTTACAACTACATTAATTTGAGTAATATTATTATAACAATTATGGCTATTGTGGTACAATGTGTTGTAAGTATGTTTTAATATATGATAGTATATGTCTGTGACAATAATCATATGTGTATAATAACAGTAGAAGTATGGCTAATAATAACACCAGCAGTAGGAGACATCAGGCAGAACCACATCAGGAGCACAACCACGTCACACAATCCAGGCACCGCTGCAATATGAGGTAACCTGAGAGACAGTGGAGCACAAAGGCTCCGGAGAAGAAGATGACTTAGTGACATGCAGAAGGCATAGTTAGCAAGATGCAGCAGTAACAGGACATGGGAGTGAGAGAGAGAGAGAGAGAGAGAGAGAGAGAAGGAGAGAAGGTGCCCAGTGTATTATAGGAGGTCCCCCGGCAGACTAGGCCTAAGTTAGCCTAAGTAGGTGCTGCTACAAGGCAAGCCTGAGCCAGCCCTAACTCATCCTGCTTCACACATTTACTGTTACTCTTGTATCTCAACCATATGCATCTTCACACACTCACTCTAATTCACAAAGAACATCATTAGCGACGCACTTAACTACCAAAGCTATTTTGAGCAGCACCCTCCATGAGCCGTGACACACAAACACACACACACACACAGATACACACACACACACACACACACACACACACACACACACACACGCGCGCTCTAAATTGCGGTCAAAGTCAATGTCTCTGGGTGTCACAGTAACCCACTAAGGTTCTGCTAAAACATACTACTGTTATCTGGGTGTTCATTATACTGAGCTTACCTGTAGGAAATTTAGAAACATGTTTGGCTGCTAGTTCAAGTATGACCTTCATCTTTGTAGCTAAAGTTGCTAGCCTAATTATTACTGACTGAATTAATCGAGTACACCTCTTCTGATTAACTGTAACGTTACCATCATTATCATAAACATCAAAATTTAGAACACAGTCATATTTTATAACTTTATTAAGGCCTGATGTGCATGATTAGCTGAGTTGCTAGTGTTAGCTATCGCAAAGAACTCGAACTAAGGTTAGAAAAAATCAACAAGCTAACATTAGTCTATAGCCTACTTTAACAAACTAACTTACCACAGGGGCAGAAACAGATGAAACATCGTCGTCAGAGTCCCAAAGCCAAGTGTCGCATACTACTCCAACTGGAGTGGGCCAACATCAGTTTTTTCAACCATCTCAGCATCGCTAGGTTCTGTGCTCTGAGGAGTGGCGGGCATAGCTGGTGAGTGACCGTCATGCAGTGAGTTGAGTTCCGTGTGTGCATACGCGCACATGTGGAGCCAGATCAGGTGCAGCAAAAGCCACTGTATTTTTGCTGTTCATAAGTTTTTATCATCTTTGTGTCCTAGTAGCAATTTTTATAGTCCCCAGGATGTTGGGACACCGTTAGTTTCGAGCCCTGAGAGCATATTAATAATTAATTACTATTTAATACGACACTGTTCCCACTTTAGATCCGGTAGCTGCAAAGGATCATTATTAACTATTACTAACACCTTATTAATTTAATCTGACAGGGTCTTATATTATTCTATAATTAACCCTTATAAATCACAATTAATTTAAACAGACATCTTATTAATTAATATTTAGGATAGCTTTATAAACTGTTATCAAGTTTATATTAAGTGCTGAGTGTTACCATATGTATGTATATATATATACAGTACAGGCCAAAAGTTTGGACACACCTTCCCATTCAATGCGTTTTCTTTATTTTCATGACTATTTACATTGTAGATTCTCACTGAAGGCATCAAAACTATGAATGAACACATGTGGAGTTATGTACTTAACAAAAAAAGGTGAAATAACTGAAAACATGTTTTATATTCTAGTTTCTTCAAAATAGCCACCCTTTGCTCTGATTACTGCTTTGCACACTCTTGGCATTCTCTCGATGAGCTTCAAGAGGTAGTCACCTGAAATGGTTTTCACTTCACAGGTGTGCCTTATCAGGGTTAATTAGTGGAATTCCTTGCTTTATCAATGGGGTTGGGACCATCAGTTGTGTTGTGCAGAAGTCAGGTTAATACACAGCCGACAGCCCTATTGGACAACTGTTAAAATTCATATTATGGCAAGAACCAATCAGCTAACTAAAGAAAAACGAGTGGCCATCATTACTTTAAGAAATGAAGGTCAGTCAGTCCGGAAAATTGCAAAAACTTTAAATGTGCCCCCAAGTGGAGTCGCAAAAACCATCAAGCACTACAACGAAACTGGCACACATGAGGACCGACCCAGGAAAGGAAGACCAAGAGTCACCTCTGCTTCTGAGGATAAGTTCATCCGAGTCACCAGCCTCAGAAATCTCAAGTTAACAGCAGCTCAGATCAGAGACCAGATGAATGCCACACAGAGTTCTAGCAGCAGACCCATCTCTAGAACAACTGTTAAGAGGAGACTCTGCGAATCAGGCCTTCATGGTCAAATAGCTGCTAGGAAACCACTGCTAAGGAGAGGCAACAAGCAGAAGAGATTTGTTTGGGCCAAGAAACACAAGGAATGGACATTAGACCAGTGGAAATCTGTGCTTTGGTCTGATGAGTCCGAATTTGAGATCTTTGGTTCCAACCGCCGTGTCTTTGTGAGACACAGAAAAGGTGAACGGATGGATTCCACATGCCTGGTTCCCACTGTGAAGCATGGAGGAGGAGGTGTGATGGTGTGGGGGTGTTTTGCTGCTGACACTGTTGGGGATTTATTCAAAATTGAAGGCACACTGAACCAGCATGGCTACCACAGCATCCTGCAGCGACATGCCATCCCATCTGGTTTGCGTTTAGTTGGACGATCATTTATTTTTCAACAGGACAATGACCCCAAACACACCTCCAGGCTGTGTTAGGGGTATTTGACCAAGAAGGAGAGTGATGGAGTGCTGCAGCAGATGACCTGGCCTCCACAGTCACCGGACCTGAACCCAATCGAGATGGTTTGGGGTGAGCTGGACCGCAGAGTGAAGGCAAAGGGGCAAACAAGTGCTAAACACCTCTGGGAACTCCTTCAAGACTGTTGGAAAACCATTTCAGGTGACTACCTCTTGAAGCTCATGGAGAGAATGCCAAGAGTGTGCAAAGCAGTAATCAGAGCAAAGGGTGGCTATTTTGAAGAAACTAGAATATAAAACATGTTTTCAGTTATTTCACCTTTTTTTAAGTACATAACTCCACATGTGTTCATTCATAGTTTTGATGCCTTCAGTGAGAATCTACAATGTAAATAGTCATGAAAATAGAGAAAACGCATTGAATGAGAAGGTGTGTCCAAACTTTTGGCCTGTACTGTATATATATACGTACGTACGTATGTACGTATGTATATATATATACATACATATATATACACACACATTTCCACCGTTGTGTCTCCCCCATCCGTCTCTCCCTCAATCACCTCTCCCCCATCTGATTCTCTGTCACTTATGCCCTGAAGCATTGCCAGAGCTTGTCCGACATTCATCCACTTGCTCCGGGTCATAAAAAGGCTACACGATCTAAATCCCTGTCCTTTCCTCTTTTCTGTTTTTTTTTACATCTGTCTGTCAAAACTAGCTTGCTTTTTGCCCGTTTTGAGCCGTGGCAGAGGTTACAGTAACTATCCAGCAGTTACAGTATACAGTATACAGTATACGGTGGTTTCTGTGAGGGATAAAAATGACTCTTTGGCGGTGTAGGTATAAATGATCATTGTTTTTTCTCATCCCACACCCCTTCCCCATGACAAGATCATTATTACACCCATTTTAGTAAAAGTCACAAACTGCAAGATGTTAGATTTTTATTGTGACAAAGTTACAAGCATTTGAAAATGGCAGGCAGGTAAAAATGAGCCCTTGGTGGTTTTAGTGTTAATAAATAGTATTAGACATTTTCAAAATCAAAGGTATAGTGTCTAAACCTGACTTGGAGAGAGTTATCCATGCATTTGTCTCCAGGAGGTTAGACTACTGTGACAGCCTGCTCACTGGCCTCTCCAAACGGGCCGTAAGACAGCTGCAGTACATCCAGAATGCTGCTGCTCGGGTCCTGACCAGAACCAGGAAGTACGAGCACATTAGTCCTGTGCTCAGGTCTCTTCACTGGCTTCCTGTGGCTCAGAGAATAGACTTTAAAGCAGCTCTGCTTGTGTACAAGTCTCTCCACGGCCTAGCACCAAAGTGCATCTCTGACATGTTAGTGCCATATGAACCATCCCGGCCTCCTGCTGGTGCCCAGAGTCAGGACTAAACATGGGGAATCAGGGTTCCAGTTTTATGCAGCTAAATTCTGGAACAGTCTTTCTGAAGATGTGAGACAGGCCTCTACTCTGACAATGTTCAAATCTAGGCTCAAAACAGCTCTATTTCATAGTGCATATGACTGAAAGGATCTTATCTGCACTCTTCTCTTTTACAGTTCATTTTATAATGATTATTTATGTTTTTATTTTGTATTGTGATTTTAATGCATTTTCTTGTTCTGTAAAGCACTTTGAATTGCTTTGTGTATGAATTGTGCTCTACAAATAAACTTGCCTTGCCTGGCCTTGCCTTATCACAAATTCCTCTTGCAATAGATCTTGTGAAATATCGCTTCCATGAACAGACAGAGACAGATAAATGGGCTGAAGCCATGCTGTGTGCAGCAGGCAGAGCATGTGCAGAGCCCTTTAAAATAATAGTTAAAAAAAAAGAAAAGATCTATGTTATTATTTCCAATATTCACAAGCTGTTTTTATCAAACAAAAGATTCTGCTTCAGTCCATATTTGTTGGTGTGTAGTCTTTGCAAAAATGATGAATCCGCACACCAAAATGAGCTCCCGTGTATTTTAATAGCGTGACGTTTCGAGCTCAACGCTCTTCCTCAGACTGCTGAATATTGTTGTGGAGTCGCCATCTTAAATACCCATAATGCACAGGTTACACCACGTGGTACAGCAGGTAAACATTTCTGCTGGTTTGTTTGAGAGGGTCACCTAATACATGCAATTTAATACAAATACATGATATATAAAAGAATAATATGAAAAATAATATTATTATTATAAGAAGTTTCTATGTATGCACGTGAAGCTGTAGTAGCCTGCCACATAAATATCAGAAGATACAGAATATGAGCCAGGTCATCGCAGCTCCACATGGACACAATCAATACAACATGTCGTATATCCATCCAAAAAAACCATAGCCGTGGTGTAACAAATACATATAGTGATACACATATAATGATACACATATATACACAATACATACACCCATATACTCATGATACACTATATATATATATACAATAATTCTAAAGTATGTGTACCTCACATAGATGAGTACTCCCTAATAGGACTCAGGCACTTAGGCCATCATACTGTACTACCTATAAGAGGCGCCTCTCTTTAACTGACTGCTCAGTCCTGTCAATGGTATACAACACCAGAAAATTACAGTATACAATAACAAAGTATAATAACAAAGACATGATAACAATCAAGGATTCAGGACCTGAATGAAAATGTATATTTAAAGAAAATATACATTTTCATTCAGGTCCTGAATGAGGCTCATATTCTGTATCTTCTGATATTTATGTGGCAGGCTACTACAGCTTCACGTGCATACATAGAAACTTCTTATAATAATAATATTATTTTTCATATTATTCTTTTATATATCATGTATTTGTATTAAATTGCATGTATTAGGTGACCCTCTCAAACAAACCAGCAGAAATGTTTACCTGCTGTACCACGTGGTGTAACCTGTGCATTATGGGTATTTAAGATGGCGACTCCACAACAATATTCAGCAGTCTAAGGAAGAGCGTTAAGCTCGAAACGTCATGCTATTAAAATACACGGGAGCTCATTTTGGTGTGCGGATTCATCATTTTTCTGTTCATTTTTGATTTTTTAGATCCAGCACCCAACCCAAACGGGCCTTTGGAGATGTGCGCGTCCTCTCTTTTGTTTTTGTGTAGTCTTTGCAAAACACCATTTTCGCTGAGGTTAAAAAAGTCCTCGTCTTTCACACATTCTGTAAACAGAGTGGGGTGGTGTAACAGAAATCTAACAGCACTATAAATTACATTTACATAGCCATAATAATGGTATTGTATTTAAATATATATGTAGATATATCTGTGTGTCCCCTTCAAGCTGCAAAATGTCACTGATTTCTGCGTGTGTCTTGCTGCTCTCAAAAAGCTGACAGATCAGGTCAGCATGAGGCTGGAGTGCGGCCATAACTAGGCCACAAGTTGTTGAGAATGGATGGGTATGGTTATGTCTTGCATGCTGATTTTTACAGCGGGCTAATAGCTTGCACATCAAATTAAATTTAATACAATTAGTATACCACGTATATAAGCGGAATACAGGTATAAAATGTTTCATATACACACCCTCTAGACTAGCCCATAGTTGCAATAAAACAAAATGAGAAAACACGTATTCATGAAAACAGGTTGAACAATCAACCCAACTATATTTTAACTCTAAATATAATATGGGGCTTCCTAAAGGGAACCCTCATTGAGTACCGTCACAAGATGGCTGTATGGCTTCATGTTAAATGAGGGATTAAAAACCTAAACTCATAATTCACTGATACTTACTCGCTCCAGTAAGAGCCCTTGCGACTCATTCTGTTGGATGGGAGTTGGACCTCACTTTCTTCTTCAGAGGACTCACAAGAGGAATCTGCTGTGTCTGCATGATCGTGTTCAGTTGGATTCGGACGACCGACACCTCCACCTGGACAATAGTCTAGGTCCTCATCATCTGATATTTCAGATTCTGAGTCCAGTCCTGTCACTGCCTCTTCATCCAGCATCTTCAAAACCATTTCAGCTGTATACCTAGCAGCCATACCACTTTGGATAAGGAAACATTAAAGGAAGAGAATGTTTTAAATGACAAGCAAACCTATTGATCAATATGCTGCTATATAAATAAATGCAAACACAAACACACACACACACACACACACACACACACACAGTACAGTACTGTTAGCTAGTTTAGTTAGCTAGCTAGTTTCACAAACTATAGAATAGGCAAATTTGATGATAGATGATAAGAAACAGATACTCTTTCACACAATACTCATAAATGACACACACACACAGCACATACTGTTAGCTAGCTTAGTTAGCTAGCTAGTTTTGCAAACTATAAAATAGGCAAATTTGATGATAGATGATAAGAAACATACTCTTTCACACAATACTCATAAATGACACACACACACAGTAAAGTTACATACAGTACTGTTAGGTAGCTTAGTTACCTAGCTAGTTTCGCAAAGTATAAAATAGGCAAATTTGATGATAGATGATGAGAAACACATACTCTTTCACATAATAGTCATGAATCACACACACACACACACACACACAGTAATGTTAGTTAGGTTAGTTAGCTAGCTAGTGTTAATTTCTTGATACATGATAAGACATAACAATACTCTTTCACACATTAGTCATGAATGACATGCACACACATTTCTGAGGAAAGAAATGAAGATAATACTTACATGTATCAGATCTTGCTGTGTAAAACAATCTTCTTAAGGGGTGACACTTATAATATAGTCTGTGTGGTCCACAAAATATATGTTCCTGACAGTCACAGTTGATAAGAATCAAAGGTTCCCATGAAATTCCATAGGAAATGAAAGCGGGTCATTTTTGACCCACTTATGGAAGCTTGGGGTAGTAATACAAAAACTAAAATTTCTTAAAATATATAAACTGTAAGTTAAACATTTAAATGGCATGATATCAATAACTTGTTTTTTGAGGAATAGCTGGAATATGAAATGATGACAACTTTTCATCATATAGATATTGCAAGAAAACAACCTCACCGGGTCATTTTTGACTACACTACACTGCCCACTGCTGGTGGCATGTAAACTTTATCAGCAACCGACCTGCTGCCTTATATCCTGTATGGCCTGCACTTATTCAGGTAGACATGTCCTAATAAAGCCTGATTTATGGTCCTGAGTTAAATCAATGATGTAGCTACATGGCTACGCAGGAGGAGGCGACACATACCCAGCGCAGACCGAGAGGACGGAGCATGGACCAAGTCGAGAAGCGACTCATTGAGGAAATCAGAAAATATGAGCACCTTTACAACTCCTCATCACCTCAATACAAAGACTGCCAGATGGCACAAAATTCTTGGAGGGAGATATCACGGAACATTGGCCTGGACGTGGCGGACTGCTTGAAGAGATGGAAAAACCTCAGGGACAAATACGTCTGCCTGAGGAAAAAGTTGGCCTCACGAAGCGGGGATCCAGGTGGAAAAAAAGTCCCCGCTTTCTACACCTTTCTGTCCTGGTTGGCTCCACACGTGAAGCATCAAGAGACGGAGTCAAACTATGATGCACAGGTAAATATAAGGTTTTTTTTGTTTTTTTTTACTGGTAGCCTTGGGCAGGCTAAGCTAACAATGCTAGGACATGGTAAACAAAGACCATAATATCCCCCCCAACCTATTGTTTTCCACAGAACTCATGCTGTCTTCATAGCTCCGTTAATCCACGCATTTCTAACAAAAACTACACATTACAAGCAGTGGTGGACAAAGATTCCACATCCTTTATTACATCAAAAATATTAATACCACAGTGTGTACTCCACTACAAGTTAAAGTCCTGCATTCACTACCTTATTTAAGTTAAAGTACGTAAATATTATCAGCAAAATGTACTTAAAATTAATCATTGTGTAGTAAAATGCTCCCTCTGTGTGTTATTATAAGATATTTTTGAATTAGTAGTAATTCTGCATTAATGTGTATGTTGCATTTTACTAAAATGTCTGCTTTTTCACTATCACAGGAAGGAACCCCCTCTCTCCAAACATCTTCAGCATCCAGCATGGAACCACTGTCACCCTCCTCAGATGACCCTCCACCGTCATCCCGCTCACAGCAACCGTCGGTGTCACTCAGCCATCCCTGCTGCTCTTGGTGTCCACTCAGCCATCCCTGCTGCCCTCAGCGTCTACTCAGCGGTCCCTGCTGCCCTCAGCGTCCACTCAGCTGTCCCCGCTGCCCTCGACGTCTCCACGCCGTCCATGCTGCTGTCCCCGCTGGCCCTCCTGTGTCACGGATGGGACAGAAAAGGAAGTGCAGGGATCAGGATGAGCTGTTCATGAAGCAGCTGGCTGAGTTTCACGAGAAGCGGTTGGAACTGCAGAGATTGGCACAGGACACCAGGGACGAGTGCAGGTTTGGTGAGACTGTGGCTGATTTTCTCAGGAGAGCGGCCTGACGTCATGTTTAAAGTTGTGTTTGTGTGATTTTTTTGGTTGTGGGTTATCTCTTTTGTTAATTTGTTATGTTAATGCACCTTTCTAATTTTGCATCAATGCACCTTTGTCTACTTTTCTTGCACTGGACCATTGCACATATACTTAAGTTTATACTTCACACGTTTGTTGTTTTTGCAATAAAGTCCACTCTGAATCTGATTCTGACTGAGAATTTCATGTATTTGTATTTTCAACAATTATTAGGTATATGAAAATATAATGTATTGTGTATATATGTATATATACACAATACTATTGCTATAATCTATTAAAGTGTAAAAATGTAGCTCATTAAAACAAGTGAACACTAATAAACAGGAATTCTATGTCTTACACTTTATACTTGTACATTAATGTACCAGTCTTGCACTGTTTTAGTTCATATAATAGTTTAATATATATAGTTTCTTTTTATATACACACCTATATAGGTATATTAATAGGTTAACTTGTTATATTTGAGTTTTTATTAATGTTGGATTTTTGCCCTTTTGTACTTTCTGCACATTACCAATGCATGGGAAAAAAATAAGTTCATTTCACAACTGAAATTTATTCACACTCACATGGTAGTTAAAAATGTACATCATTCTGAAAACTAGGGCTCCAGACTAATGTTTTTCATCATCGTCACAAAAAACCCCCAATTTTAACCATCCCGAAGTGAATTTGAACCGTGAATGTGAATTTTTCTCTCGTTATCACCTATAGCTGTTGTTAGTGGAATTACAAAAACAATACTGGGATGAGGAAATAAATTGTATTTATTTTGCTCCACTCCAAAGGAATGTTGCATTGGCCTCTCTCTCATTGCAGACAGCCTGGGCAGCTCTGGTGGAACAGCTCCTTCACATCAGTGAGGGAGCTATGGATCCCACCAGATTTGAGTCCGCTGCTACCAGTCTTTGCTACTCCCCAGGCTCCATTGATCCACCTGAATCTGAGTCCGCAAAGCTTGGTGGTATGTATCTGGTCTCTAGTGTGTTCAGTTCGTCGGTGTAGGCCAGGTAGTTGTGCAGGACAACACATGCCTTTACAACATCCACGACCTTCTCTGGCAGGAACTCAACATGTCGCCCAAGAATCCTCCACCTTACCACCATGATTCCAAAGCTGTTTTCAATAACCCACTTGGCTCTGGAAAGACGGTAATTGAAGGTCTGCTTCTCCATGCTCATGTTTGTCCCTGCATAGGAAAGTACACAGTGGAGTATTAATAAATAGAAGATTGTTGTGTCACAATCATGTGAATTACAAACAAAAGTAAGTGGTCATTACAAAGAAAATTAAGTGTGAAATTAAGTCTGTGCCATACCTGGGAAGGGACGCATGAGATTGCATTGTAGGGGAAAGGCAGCACCTGTTGGCTGCCACCAGACGCTAAAATTCTCAAAGTGACTGCAAGTCTCTGGGCAGCATCAACAGGTATGGAGTGTGTGCTCTGGTGAGATATCAGCAGCTGCAAACTTTGAAGCAGATCATTAAATCAACTTGCCAACATTCTAAAGTACCTGCAGAAGCAAACAAGAAAAAAAAAGCAAGAAAAGATTTGTGAGCCCGAACCGCCTACATGAGCTCGTCCCCCTGTAGGCCCGCCACCTGCAGAGGGATCCAGAAGGGTTCGGTGCAGTGTGGATTGGGCAGCAGACCGGGGGGGGGCCTTGGCGGTCCGATGGAATGTCACCTCTCTGGTGGGGAAGGAGCTGGAGCTGGTGGAAGAGGTTGAGCGCTACCGGCTAGATATAGTCGGCCTCACCTCGACACATAGTTCCTGCTCTGGAACCCAAGTCCTTGAGAGGGGGTGGACCTTCTCCTTCACTGGAGTTGCACCGGGTGAGAGGCGGAGGGCCGGGGTGGGTTTTCTGACAGCCCCCAGACTCTCTGCCTGTACGTTGGAGTTTACCCCAGTAGACGAAAGGGTTGCTTCCCTGCACCTTCGGGTCGGGGAACGGGTCCTGACTGTTGTCTGTGCTTATGCGCCGAACAACAGCTCAGAGTACCTGCCCTTTTTGGAGTCCCTGGGACGGGTGCTGGACAGTGCCCCAACCGGGGACTCCATTGTTCTGCTGGGGGACTTCAACGCTCACATGGGCAATGACAGTGGGACCTGGAGGGGCGTGATTGAGAGGAATGGCCTGCCCGATCTGAACCTGAGTGGTGTTGAGTTATTGGACTTCTGTGCGGGTCATAGTCTGGCCATAACTAATACCATGTTCAAGCATAAGGATGTCCATCGGTGCACGTGGCACCAGGACAGCCTAGGTCGCAGGTCAATGATTGACTTTGTAGTCATTTCATTTGACCTGCAACCATATGTTCTGGACTCTCGGGTGAAGAGAGGAGCAGAGCTGTCAACTGATCACCACCTGGTGGTGAGTTGGATCAGATGGTGGGGGAAGATGCCGTGCAGGCCTGGCAGGCCCAAACGTACAGTGAGGGTGGGAACGCCTGGCGGAAGAACCTGTCCAGATGATCTTCAATTCCCACCTCCGGAAGAGGTTCGACCGTGTCCTGAGGGCAGAGGGGGACATTGAGTCCGAATGGGCATTGTTCCGTTCTGCCATTGTTGAGGCGGCGGCTGCAAGCTGTGGCCACAAGGCTGCTGGTGCCAGTCGTGGCGGTAATCCCCGAACCCGCTGGTGGACACCAGAGGTGAGGGGAGACGTCAGGCTGAAGAAGGAGGCCTACAGGGCATGGTTGGCCTGTGGGTCTCCGGAAGCAGCTGACGGGTACCGGTGGGCCAAGTGGAGCACAGCGGCGGCAGTCGCGGAGGCAAAAACTCGGGCATGGGAGGAGTTCGGTGAGGCCATGGAGGAAGACTATCAATCGGCACCAAAGAGGTTCTGGCAAACCGTCCGGCGCCTCAGGGGGGGAAGGCGGCAACTAGCTGACACTGTTTACAGTGGGGGCGGGGAGCTGCTGACGTCAACTGGGGACATTGTCGGGCGGTGGAAGGAATACTTTGAGGAGCTCCTCAATCCCACCAGCACGTATTCCAGTGAGGAAACAGAGACAAGGGTATCGGGGGCGGGTCATCCAATTTCTGGGGCAGAAGTTGCCGAGGTAGTGAAACAACTCCGAGGCAGTGGAGCCCCGGGGGTGGATGAGATTCGTCCTGGATATCTCAAGGCTCTGGATGTTGTAGGGCTGTCCTGGCTGACACGCCTCTGCAACATTGCGTGGACATCAGGGGCAGTGCCTCTGGAGTGGCAGACCGGGGTGGTGGTCCCCATTTTCAAGAAGGGGGACCAGAGGGTGTGTTCCAACTACAGGGGGATCACACTCCTCAGCCTACCTGGTAAAGTCTACTCCAGGGTGCTGGAGAAGAGGGTCCGGTCGATAGTTGAACCTCGGATTGAGGAGGAGCAATGTGGTTTTCGTCCCGGACGCGGAACCGTGGACCAGCTCTTTACCCTCGCCAGGGTGCTGGAGGGGGCATGGGAGTTTGCCCAACCGGTCCACATGTGTTTTGTGGATTTGGAGAAGGCTTACGACCGTGTCCCCAGGGGCATCCTGTGGGGGGTGCTCCGGGAGTATGGGGTTGGTGGCCCCTTGCTAAAGGCCATCCAGTCCCTCTACCGAAGGAGCACGAGTCTGGTTCGCATGGCCGGCAATAAGTCGGACCTGTTCCCGGTGAGAGTTGGACTCCGCCAGGGCTGCCCTTTGTCACCGGTTCTGTTCATAACTTTTATGGACAGAATTTCTAGGCGCAGTCGAGTGGTGGAGGGTGTCAGGTTCGGTGACGGGAGGGTCTCGTCCCTGCTTTTTGCGGATGACGTGGTCCTCCTAGCTCCATCAAACAGTGACCTCCAGCTCTTGCTGGGACGGTTCGCAGCCGAGTGTGAAGCGGCTGGGATGAGAATCAGCACCTCGAAGTCTGAGGCCATGGTCCTCAGCCGGAAAAGGGTGGATTGCCCTCTCCGGGTCGGGGGGGAGGTCCTTCCTCAGGTGGAGGAGTTTAAGTATCTCGGGGTCTTGTTCACAAGTGAGGGTAGGATGGAGCAGGAGATTGACAGGCGGATTAGGGTGGCATCAGCAGTGATGCGGCCGCTTAACCGGTCCGTTGTGGTGAAGAGGGAGCTTAGCCAAAAAGCGAAGCTCTCGATTTACCGGTCGATCTATGTTCCAATCCTCACCTATGGTCACGAGCTCTGGGTAGTGACCGAAAGAATGAGATCGCGAGTGCAAGCGGCTGAAATGAGTTTCCTCCGCAGGGTGGCTGGGCTCAGTCTTAGAGATAGGGTGAGGAGCTCGGACATCCGGGAGGGACTTGGAGTAGAGCCGCTGCTCCTCCATATCGAGAGGAGCCAGTTGAGGTGGTTCGGGCATCTAGTAAGGATGCCACCTGGACGCCTCCCTTAGGAGGTGTTTCGGGTGTGTCCAACTGGGAGGAGACCTCGGGGCCGCCCCAGGACACGCTGGAGGGATTACATCGCCCGGCTGGCCTGGGAACACCTTGGGGTTCCCTCGGAAGAGCTGATGGAAGTGCATGGGGATTTTTTATTTTTATTTAACAGGTGAAAATGGGATTCCATACTATTTCTTTATTCTATTTATTTATTTAGTTAGTTTAGGGACATGTGCTTGCATTGATCATTTACAAGAAATGAGAAGATGGGAACACCAGATTTAGCAGAAAGATAATTTCCATCTCGTTAGTCCTACATAAAACATTAAATACACACCACGTAATAAAACAATGGTAACAAGACATCTGAAATAAGTATCACATGAATTTGAGGCTGCTCTATGCCTGAAATCAGGCATGATGCCTAAGAACTATAGTTACCTTAAGTGCATTTCTTCGTCCAGGTCTCGCAGAGGTTGAACAAGCACTGAAAATTCGCCTGTATTCTGCCTCGATTGGTTCAGTGGGTGCACATCCCATCTCCTACTTCTCCTCCTCCCTCTTCTGTTCCAATGTAGATGATGCAGTTTTAGCACTTACTCCAAATTATAAATAGAATTCGGCTCAATGTTATAACTCAGGTAAGTATTAACGATATGGACTAGTATCAGATCAAAATATATGCAAATGAAGTGTATTAAGAATTGGTAAAGTGGTATGATATTTACATATGTAGAAATGTCATGACATTGAGCAGATCAGTATGGCAAAGATCTTGAACAGTTGAGCAACATCAAAATTTCAAATAACAAACAATCCACAACCCAGTAATCCCACCCCAAAGTTCAGCTCCTTTTCCAACAAGAGGAGTGTGGAAAAATATCAGTCCATATGAGAGTTCATTAAAATGTTTGTCGGAGGAAGGGTACGAGAGTTTGCAACCTTCGTGAGAGCTCAACAGAATGTGTGTTGAGTGTGTGCAATGGGGCATGGGCTCTGCATCTCCTACCACACTGGTGGAGAAAAAGATGGTTCATCTCACAAATCTGGGTAGCTCGCCATCCGTTGATCATTTCCAATCCAAAGGTAAGGACAAAAAAAAAAAAAAAAAACCCGGCCTGTGAGAGCAACAGGACCAGTAAATTAACTCAAAAGCGTACACAATTTACCACAAAATATCCCAAATATATCAAAATGTTAAAAAATACATTTCATTAATCACAGTGCACAGTATATCAAAAGGTTCCAAAGTCATTGTACCTTCTTTACATTTAAGTAAAACATATATACCATCCATTTACTTCAATACAATTCATCACAAGCAGCATAGAACTTCATAGACATGAATGGAGAGCGCTAGCAAGATGCTAATGCTAAGTCGCGCATTAGAATGAATGGGCCGCGGCTAGCGCTAGATTAGCATAGCAACAAACATTTTACTCACCAATCAAGGTGACAAATCAGAGCGTATCACTCATTTCAACCGCCTCCGTTTCGGTCCGTAGAAAATCTACAAAGGTTTGACATAAATTTTCTGTAAACACAGAAAAATAGCTGTTAAGGGACCTTGTTAAAAGTTACTAACCTGCTGCAGCCCAACACGACACTTCCCCACTGCCTTTCCGACTGACTGTTCCGCCATGATTAAATAACGTGACTCCCGTGAATGACGTGAACTACGAGTTCTCGCGAGACGGCGCCGAAATACCGCGAGAACTCGAACCAGCTCTAACAGCCGTGGTGTGACTAGTGACTAGTAGTTTTACAGGGGTTACACAGTATTAACATACTTTCTTTGACATCCAATAACTCCAACTCCAGCAAGATTCTCTCTCTCTCGGTCGCCATCGTTCACTGTGACCAGAAAAGCCAGAAGCTAATCAAAAAATCAACTAGAGACGACGGTAACCATTCAGGAAAGGAACACAGCCCCCTACCGCTCTAGCGGTGAATTGCACCATGACGAATTGGAGTGATGGAGAAGTTCAAAGGGTTCACGACAGCGTCACGGCAACGACGTAGCTACGTCATTAATTTAACGCAGGACCATAAATCAGGCTTAAGCCAGCTACGTCAATGCAAACTTCATTGGGTGAATGCGTGTTTGTGATTGGAGGAGAGTATTTATCATAATATCCAGGAGAGGGTGTTACCTGTGTGAGGACCAACTGCAATCAGAATGTTCAAACTTCAAGTTACTAGCGTCATTAACTTACCAAAACTTCAGTAACTTTATGAGCCAAAACCATGCAAAAAAATGTTCTGGTTTTGATGGTGTTGTCTGTTTCTTCACCGCATTTCACACTTTAAATTGGGCTCTCAGGGCCACCATACAAATCCCTGAAAGGTTCCCTGTTTGTTCTCATCAACATAATACATTTCCATCACAAATATCCACTCCAGGACTAACGAACAGCGACTCCCTCCACTATAATCAGCTGTCACTGCCTGCATGTTCACTGTCAGACACTGCAGCTAGATAAACTCCAGCTTCAAAGCAAGAATGTGGATGCAGCTCCCTATGTAATCCTCTCCCCAAAACAATTTCAGACATCTTAACTAACTTGTCATTATTTAGAGAGGAAAGACTCTCATATATCACTTATATGGATGAGATGAATACAGCCACAGTTACGGCTCAATTGGACATACCTGGACACAAACTTAACTGCCTTTTCTGTTTTTCTGAATACAAGCTGCATCTGTAAACATTTGAGTTATTTCTGGCAAAAAGGAGCAGGGAAAACAGCACACCACTTTGATTCAATAATCAATGTCTGTAAATACAACCTCTTGAAAGAAGCACTGTAGAGTATACGGCGGTGTCACCTCCAGTCAATACTTCAATAGAAGTGTGAGTCCTCAGAAAATGAGACCTTGCTCTAAAATCTTTGTACACGTCTGAAAGCTCAAGAGACTCAATAAAAAAGACTGATAGGTTGCAGCAATTGGAGGTTGCTGTCTCCTCTTACAGCAGCTAGCAGGAGCCTTTGATGTTTTTGTGTTGACATAGTTGGATATCTGTTATTCCAGGTGTTCCTTCCCAGACACTGCTAAATGTGAACACATCTTTACTTTAATGGACATTTGCAGTGACTCTATAGGATTTGGTCCAGCTGCCGAAAATGTTCACATTATCTGGCTAAAAAAGATTAGATTGATTAGACCTTATTGATTGCATTACACTATAATGCTTGAAGATAATTTGTAATGAAGGGTTTGAATTATTGCATGTGATTATTATCAATGTGAGGTCACACACACTCATGCACGGGTACAGATGGAAGGCAGTCGTAACGCTAAACAATATTTATTGTGGCTCGTATACAACACACACATAGATGAGCCGGTTCCAGCTCTGGCTCTTTGGCTCTTGGGCTTTCACTCTCTCTCTCTCTCTCTCTCTCTCTGTCTCTCTCTCTCTCTCTCTGTCTCTCTCTCTCTCTCTCTCTCTCTCTCTCTATCTCTCTCTGTCTCTCTCTCTCTCTCTCATGGCCCTACCATCCGCTTTCTTCCGGACCCACCCTGATTCTGTCCAGCTGTCTGCTCGCCAGCTGAGACACTCCTCCTCCCTCCTCCAGCAGCCGGCAACTCAACCACACCCCGTTGCCACAATCAAATTCTAGGCTAGCAAGAGTAATGCAACAACAACAAATAAATAGTAGATGGCACATACATGTGAGGTCATGATAATGCAACAACATTATTTGATGTGGAAGAAGCTGCACAAAACTTCCGCTCCATCTCACACTCTATTCTACCCTCACTCATGAACAAGACGCCGAGATACTTGAACCCCCTCGCTTGAAACAGTTACTCTCCCTCATCCCAGAGAGGGCAATCCACAGGTTTCCAGCAGAGAACCATGGCCTCAGATTTGGAGGTGCTGACTCTCATCCCAACTGCTTCACACTTGTTTATAAACCACCCCAGAGCATACTAAAGGTCAGGGTGTGATGAGGCCAACAGAACCACATCATCTGCGAAGAGCAGAGATGCAATTCTGAGGTCCCTCTTCTGAGCACCTCACCTGGTATGGGAGGGGGGGTCTTGCCGGTGAGCGTCTGGTGGCTGGGCTTTAGGTCATGGGCCCAGTCAGGCTCAGACAGAAGAAATGTCATGGAGCCATTGTCCTGTGGGCCCACTACATGCAGAGACAGAAATCAGGGTCAGGTGCATTATGTGTCTGGCGGCTGGTAGGGGCAGGGCCCCTGGCCTGCTGATCCCTCACGTCTCGGACTGGCTTGAGGGATATATATATATAGATATATATATATCCCCAAATGTATTAGGGCTGTCAAAGTTAATGCGTTCATAACAACTTAACACAAATTCCTTTTTACACCACAAATATGTTTGACATGTGATTAACATAATGTACGTTCTGTTATGATAACCCTCTGCTCACCTGATAGTTTTTGGGGGATGGCAAGCAGAAACAAACCTCTGTGAGCAGGAATAGATAAAGAAAGAGTTCCTTCAGTTTAGCTTCAGAGCCCTGCCAGATGGTTCTCTCGACAAAAGTTGTTGCATTTACTGTTGATCTGAAGTGAATTACCACCGCAGTATGTTGACTCTCAAGGAAAAACTTCCACAAAAAAGCCTTTAACGGGGGAAAAAAATGGTAGAAAGCTCAGGAAGAGCAAATGAGGAGGGGTCGCTCTTCCAGGACAGACAGACGTGCACTAGGTGTCGTACAGAACAGATCAACATGATAAATTAACAGATGCAGGACAGACGGTAATGATAATAGCTTACAACAACATTAATTATAGTAATAATAGTATAATAATAATTACGGCTATTGTGGTACAATATGTGAAAGTATATATTAATAGCTGATCATATACATATGTGACAATAATCATTTGTGTATTATAACATTAGAAGTATGACTAATGATAACAGCAGCAGCAGGAGGCATCAGGCAGAACCACGGCAGCAGCACAACCACACACGTCACGCTATCCAGGCACCGCTGCAATACGAGTTAACCTGAGAGACAGTGGAGCACAAAGGCTCCGGAGAAGAAGCCGAGTTAGTGGGAATTCATGGTTCCCTGGATAATATGAAGTCATCCATGTCCAGAGGTGGAAAAGCAGGCCAAGACCTTCACATTTCCACCACCATGCTTCACTGTTGGGAGGAGGTTCTTTTCCTGATATGCACTGTTGACTTTTCTCCAAACATAGCGCTTGTGATCGTGGCCAAATATTTCAATTTTGGGCTCATATGTCCTGAGAATGGACTTCCAGAAGGTCTCTTGTTTGTCCAAGTGCTCTCTGGCAAAGTTTAAATGGGCAACCTTATTCTTTCTTGAGAGCAGAGGCTTCCTATGAACAACTCTCCCATGAATTCCATGTCTAATCATTTTTCGCCTGATTGTAAACGCATGTACATTTATCCCAGATGCTGCCAACTCTCTGGAGATGATGTGTAGGTTGGACTTTACCAGAATTATTACCCACCATTATTACTGGTGCTTCTTGGTGAAAGTTTTGATGGCCATCCACCTCAAGGCAGAGTTGCAGTCATGAAGAGTGCCCTCCATTTGTAAATGATTTGGCTGGAATCTTTTGGAGATTGTCTTGTAGCTTTCCCCAGAATGATGGGCTGTCACCACCTTCTTCCTGATGTCCTCGGATGTCTCCCTCTCTCTCTGCATTGATGATCTGTGTGCTTTACAACTTGGCATGACAGTGGTTTGGTTGATTTCCTCTCTCTTTTAATCAGGGCTGCTCAAAACCTTTCCTAAGGAGGTCTCATTTGATTGGTCTGCTTAATTGATTACTTGAGCACCCACATGTGTTTCACCTGAGTCTATTACCTACTTGACTTTACCAATGCAGCTGTAGTTCACTCTAAACTATTCAAGGGGTTCACAAACTGTCAAGCAGCAATGATTCTTGAGAGATGGGGCAAAACATGCCCCACATTAAAAAGTCTAATTTAAATGAAAAATCAATAAATTCATTATGATTTACATATTTACAAAAGTTAAATCTGAAGGAACTGTGTATACCAATGTCATTTTTATCACCCACTTTTAACTGTTTTTTGGCGAATTTGTTTAAATGTCTGGTCTGTAGTTATAATAAAAAGGTCCATGTTATTGTACTTGTCCTCAGCAATAGGTCACAATATAGACTCACCCAAAAAATATACTATTGTGCAAATATATATATCAAAAGAATGATTTCTATATTTATAAATAATGCCTAAAGTGAACATCAAATAATATTTTCCTTAAAAATCACTTCTGTCAACTCTGTCAGATTTTTTCATACTAAATCAGGTGTAACCCAGGTTTCAAATGAGCGAATAATAGTAAAGTACCATGTCAAACTCAGATTATATGAAGTTAAAACCACCTGACGTTGACCACATGAGTAGCGCACAGCCGATCAGCTGGGCTGGTCTGCTATTTACAGGAAGCAGACACTCTCATTAGGTAGATGAATGGGGTTGATGCATGGAGCGAAGCGGCTGCAGGTTAGTACAAAGTTTTGTTGGCATTCACTTAATTTAATGTCCAATGTGAAGGTTAACAGTCACTTTGTTGCTGACCGCAGATGTCCACTGGCTGTCGGAAGTCTGAAGTTTGAAACCTGTTGAATATTTGAAGTGTGAAATCTGTTGACTGCTTGAATTGGTGAGTGGACCTAAAATTACTGTTAGCTTCTTGCTAAATAAATGATAATTAACTATACTTTAACATACACTTGATTAGCACATGCACTGTTAAACACATGACATAGTGTGTGTGTGTGTGTGTGTGTGTGTGAGTGTGTGTGTGTGTGTGTGTGGAAATAAAGTGTACTATTACAATGCTAAACGTTTGATGTAGCGTGTGAGTGGGCAGCTGATGATAGTGTGGTGGTCATGGCTTGTCGCAGCTCTGATGTTGGGTCCATCTCTTCACATAAGAAACACTGCTGCACTTCAATGCTAGTCCTTCGCAATTTTGAGTGTCCTTCACCAGGATCATTCTTAATTTCAGCTCCTCTTTTAGTGGCACGCACAAGTTTGCAGTTGTTAAACATCTGGCGACATTTTGGGTGATACTTTGCACTGTTTCAGTGCCTCAGTATATCCTCAATACCACCTCCATCATCCAGTCTGGATGGGTTTACCATGATGGGCAACTTGTTGATTGCCTGAAATTGTAGTATGTTTTTGGCTATCGTTGAATAGCCATCAGAACTACACTCATAACGGGTAGGGGGAGAGATCAACTCCTCTTTCGTATCTGTCTGACAGAGGCAACACTTCCTCCAGTCAGTTTTAGTAGCGCAACTCAGTGGATTATTGGCAGACATCTTGTGTTATACAGTTATAGGTTGAGGGTTTATCCTTTTACCACCCATCTGTACAAAACATTAAAGCACACTGAAATATTGGATGCAACCAGGTTCAAGCATCTGGTGCTCTACATCGAGCCCAATCGTTCATCCAGTGCCATTTAAGTCCCGTTCGATCAGTACACCATCCAGGTAACTGAAGCCCTGTTACCCTTGGCTTGGCTCTCCCACGCTGGCACATCCTGTCAATTCAGGTGCGGCTATCTAACTACAATACTACAACTAACTAAACTTCTAGTTGAGATATATAGAGGGGCTTATTAGATAGCATTTGGGACACTAAAGTATACTACAAACTACAGTGAGTACACCAGTACAACAGTTAGTAAACTACGAGTACAGTTAGTACGCAACAAGCCGACACTAAGCCCCATGCTGAGTATCACAGTGGTGATGTCACCAGTGTGCCCTGGTTGTGCTTTCACATCACTCTTATAAAAAATTACAAACCAATAGAGCTTGACCACAGCAGTGGTCATTCAGTGAATGATCATGGATATTTCCCTTCAACTTAATGCAATATCTGTGATTGGACAGCGTCTGAAAATGCTAATTTTGAGTCATGTTATAGACACCATCTTGAAAACTGGTGGCCATATTGGAATTCAGTTGACACTGTTGAGTTCTTCCAATCAGAATACATTCATTTTGATGTTTGGATCATTAATACATTTCTGTCCATTCAAGTTCTACTTCAAAAACCTTTTTTTTTTTTTTTTTTTTGCATTTGATGAGGCGGCCATCTTAAAAACTGGCGGCCATCTTGGATTTTCAGCTGGACATCGCACTTTTCTTGAGTAGTACATCCTGGACATCATTTGTGCCAAATTTGGTACTTGCATCACCAAGTGAAAGATTTTGATGGAATATTGACTTATTCTGCCCCACTATTTAGTCTATTTTTGGTTGACTTGTATTTCTCATAAAAATACTTCCTTGTACATCAAATGTTTTTATTTTTCATAGATTTCAACTCCCAAAGAGCTACAGAGATTACAAGAAGTCTGGGAGAAATGATTGTAAATGATCTACAGCCAATATCAATAGTAGAGAGAGTTTTTAATGCATTTGTTAAGACTCTTGATCCACAGTACAAAATCCCAAGCCGTAAACATATGAT
The DNA here is from genome assembly GCA_026686955.1 of Epinephelus cyanopodus. NCBI lineage: Eukaryota > Metazoa > Chordata > Actinopteri > Perciformes > Serranidae > Epinephelus > Epinephelus cyanopodus. The sequence goes on from CM048928.1 coordinate 4,483,848, forward strand.
GGAAGGCACAATTACAGACTTGTACAACAGCTGTAAAGAGAAAGTAAAGGCAGCTCTACAACATGGTCATCAAAAGTCATTTTCACATACACAAGCAGACATCTAAAAGTATCGGGATACTAGCCTTGGTATTACTTGGTATCGGATTGAAAGGAAAAATAGTGGTATCGCACATCCCTAGCACCCAGAGGCACACGCTGTTTCATTACTCTGAAGATTTAGCGGTTTGTTAGTGGGTTGTTTAATTGTTACATTTATGTATTCAATTTACAACTAAGTTGGTTTGTTTTGATTGAGATTGACTGTTCTGCAGTTAGCTAGTTGCCAAGAGCTCCGGCCTTATGTTTAAACCAGGCCAGGTTTCTTGTGCATGAAAGATCAATGATGGCAAGCTATTCCAACTCCAGCTGACCAGGGTTCCACTCTGGAGGAACCAAGAATTATGCTCAGCGGCAATCATCATATCCCTGCCACAGCAGAAGGACACTGCAGCAAAAACTATCCACCGTTCATCTCTTTTATACAGACAGACAGACAGACACTTTGGTCTAACACACTGACTGACTGATGGACTTATTGACTTGCACTGACTTGTGCTGATGAACTTAACAAACTGTGTTATGAATGGGGTCCACATTTATTCAGTGTGATTATTAGGTTGGTTGTTTTTGGGATGGTTTTGCACATTTGATTTTTGATGACTTGCACCAATAAGATTACTAATTACCAGGCATAAACATTGGTTGGCAATTTCTGTATATTGAGTATTTGAGTTTATTTTGAACTTGAAGAAAAAAATATTTTTTTACATTTCCATATTTATTTTGTGATATTTGAATAATTTGTTTTGTTATTTTCAAATACATGGTACCTATACTGCATTCATCCATCTCTGTCTTGATGTATTCATCAGCTACATGTTCTCCTCGTCCGAATCTGGTCTTCTGATTGCACTATCCTGCTTCTCGCTGATTGCTGCAGTTATATTAGTTACAGTCATATCTATGCTACACAAGCAATATCACAGTTAGGATAATTCTTGAGGACCCCTTTTCATGTTGAATGCAGCACTACTAAATATGCTCTGGTTAGTTTTACATTTTTTTAAAAAAATATTTTATAAACAATGTTTATTCCTGTGATCACAGCTCGAACATGTCAACACCGTCTCTCCGTTATGATTTTTTTTAAACAGGGAGTCAAATTTAGGGTTTTTAGCATGGTTATTGAGGCAGCTAGCAACCAAGGAAAACCCAGCTAGTTATTATAAATGCATAACCACCAGGTTTATGTATTCAGTATTAATATAGTATATTTACTTTAAATGAATAATAATCTGATTATTTATTCAAAATAAAGTATATTTGTTTGAAATGCATAATCAGGTTATTTATTCAAGATGAATAATATATATGTGTTTGAATAACATAATAATAAAGCTTATGTAATAAACCAAATTCAATCAAAATGCATCACATTTATGTCAGTTTTATGATTAATACCAAATGTATTTAATTTTCTTTTCCATTCACCACATCTAACAATATCTCAATATGATACATAAAAAGAACAATCAGACCACCTTGTTGATTCAACAAATTTATTAAAGCCTCTCCATGTCATACTGCAAGCCGTTATCAAGCTGAACAACATAGTTCAGAATTTATTCAAGAGTAACAGAGATCCAAGCACATAAGGACTTGGTTAATATGTTCTGTCCTGTACCAAAGTAGAATGTTTCTGAAATTTTCAATTGTAAAAATATAAAGTAAAATTTTCAATTGTGATATAAGGCAAAAATACACTAAACAAGGTCCATATAATCTGGTTACAATGTAAGAAAGAATTCAGGTCAAAATTAAGCAAAGTGCAAAACTGCTATCGCAATCACTTGATAAACTACCCATCAACTTATTTGAAGACGCATAGAAAGATCAATTCTGAGACTTTATTAAATTGTCTCTTGAACAGGTTAACTAAATTAACTACATTAACTACAACTGCAGGTCACTACTACATTTTGATAAAACTAAATATAATAAAATAAGAATATGATAAAATAAAATCTTCACATTTAACATAAACATTTTGAACACATAAACCTACGACAATGAGGGGAAAACAACATCAGGGGAGTAACTCGTTTTTTTTTTTGTTTTTTTTTTAAATTCTGGAAGTCCATTTATAAACTCACTTACGGTTGTTGCATATTTAAGGAATGTCTGCCCCTCTCCCTGTGGCGATGAACTAGCTCTGGGGCAACGATGGCTAACTTCAGCAATCGATGATGTATTTTTTCACTCTCCACTTCATGCTCCTGTCATCAATGCTTAAGGGTGTTATTTGTAGAATTTGACACAGATTTTTAACATTCATGGTTTAACTGGTCCCACACAAACAAGCTATGAGGAACGATGAGTGAGTATACACAAAGGCTGCCTTTCAACTATAAAGTCTTTTTCCTGCAGAAAATACCCCCTCATTGGATTTCAGTTATGGATTGGGCACTGGTTTTGGATTAGATATTTCATGTCACTGGAAATTTATAACAGAGTGAAGATAGATGACAGATCAAACTCAACTGTATCACCCTCAAGATTATTATTTTTTTTTTCCTGATTAACCATCTCATTTAAAAATGTGTGCTGATGGTGGCCTGGTAGCTCAGTTGGTAGCCCATTCGCCCCATCTCTCCCCCTTTCCTGTCAAATCTTCAGCTTCAGCTTCAGTCCTGAAAGAAACAATCAATATCTATCACATACCCCGTTTGTAATAATTGTGTCACTTTTTAGCTTTCTTTTTGGCTTTCTGCATGCTGTTCTTCTTCTTTGGCAGCAGCGTCATGTCCTCAGAGGACTCATCTGAGGACTTATCTGTCTCCGTGTTTGAGTTCCTCTCGCATCTGGGTACTAAATCCTATTAAAACCTTTGAGGTTAATGATGAATCAGTTTGCCTAGGAAAGTCCTCAGATTTTTATTTTTTATTTATTTTTTGCTGTTTGCTGATAAAGAATGTGGAGGAGAGCCTGCCGATGTTTTTTTTCCCCTTTAAGGACTGGAAACAGAGTGCTTTGATTAGGTAAGTTCTCTTCACCACAAAATCAAAAGCCTTGGCATAATTTGGGAGAATAACAGCAGTAGTTATTTAGTAAAGACTGTTGATTAAGGTTGGACAGAAAATGCTTGGCCTTACAGAGAACACATACAATTTCCCAGTTCATGAAAGTCAAACTTAAATCTTGTTTTACTTTTAAAAAAAATCATGTTAAAATGATTTTCACATATACTGTTGTTATTTATTATTATAACTATTATTATTATTATTATTATGTTTTGGGAGCAATCAAACAGCTTTATATGCACCACCCTCTGCAGGTTTTTTTATTTTACTCAGATTTGTCTGTAGCCCTGGAAAAAACAAGTTTTGTGATCTGATTACTCATACATTTTGTAAGAAAAGTAATGCACCAAAATTCATATGTATCCTACGTAATGTGAGTAATAGTAGTAGTAGTAGTAGTAGTAGTAGTAATTTGTGCATGTCAGGTGACCAATGCACTGATGGTAGTAAAGAAGGAAACAGTCCCCTTAAAGAGGCAGGTTGAGGTAGTGGATGGGTCACAAAACACAAGACTTTCCCAGAGGAGACCGGTCAACTTTGAGTCATTTTAAGGTACTAGCTCATCCAGTTTGTTCTCAATCTTAAGTCGTTAAACACCACCACTTTGTTAGTGAATTTGGTGGCAACTACCGTGTACTTTGAGTTGTTAGTGTCCCTTCGGAGGGAATCACCTTGTTGTTTACAAATACTTCCAGGTAGAAAACCAGCAGAGTTTAGCTACATATATGAATATATATATTTTTCATGTCACCATATCACCCTTTAGACTAATCTGATGTTTGGAAAGTCTTGAACAACCATTACTATTTCTGTGTGCACGTTATCGTAGATTAGCGGGGCTAAGTGTTAGCTGTAATGACTCATTAACTCTAAACGGTCCGTGAAAAAAATATTTTTTCCAGCAGATGTCTTAGTTACAACATGATTGAGCTAACTGGAGTAGGATCCATGTCGTATCCGACAACGGGAGGCTTATAATACATGACGTCCTGATGTTAGCTTTGCTGCTGCTGTTAACTGTCCCTGTCAGCTGCAGCTACTAATGCTTTCTAGACATCGTGATTTCCCAAAACCTAATAAATACCACACATAGCAACACAAGACTGCTTTACTAGCTCAATCAATTCATATATATATATATATATTAGGGATGTCCGATATTGGCTTTTTTGCCGATATCCGATATGCCGATATTGTCCAACTCTCAATTTCCGATTCCGATATCTACCGATACCGATATATGTGGGCTATTTTTCCTCAAAACTAATTCACATATCACATATTTCCTGTCGTGGAATTAACACATGCCTAATTTTATTGTGATGCCACACTGGATGCATTCTCAAATGCAACAAGGCTTTCCAAAAGTAAACATTGTCTTTGCAAAGTAAGAAAACTACTTCAACTTGAGTTATGGAAAAAGTGCCATATTTATTTATTTTTAAATTGTCTCAAACAACAGTTTGGATCACACTCTCCCTGAGATAATCTTGACAATGCTCCTTACAAATAGGGCAAATTTGACTTCTCCACAAATTGTAAAACATTGTACCTGTACAACTATGTGCAGCTTAGCAGCATGTAGAGCCAACTAAAATAACAGACAGGCTACTCTTCTTTTTCCAGTGTTGAATTAGCCTGAATTTGTAGGCTGCTTCATGAACTGTTTCTTTAACTAAAACTCAATCACCTTAATTGAATTAATTCACAATGTGGCAACTATACTGTACAATTTTGAAAACTGCACATTTCTTTGAGCTACAAACAATACTTTAGGCATGAGGTAAAGTGCAAAAAAAGGAAACATTTTAAAGTGCAAAATAAATATAAGCCCATCACTTGGGCTAATGCAATCATTGAAATTATAAGCTGGGCACAATCAGCACTGCTCCACATGAGCAACAACAAAAAGATGCAACATTAAAGTAGTGTGCAATAAGAACAAGGAAGGCACAAAGTTTCAGTCCAGACCTTCCAGAGTAGTAAACAAAGTCCTCCTTCCAGTGAACAAGGCTAAAAGTCCGACTGGCCTTCATAACAGGCCATAACTTTGCTAACACAATAATTAAAATCATAAACTGGGCTCAGTCAACCCTGCTCTTTCGTATGAGTAACAAAAATGTGCAAATAAAAACAAGAAAGGCACAAAAAAATAAAAACAGCTTCAGTCCAGACAAGTAAACATAACGCTCCTTTAAAGTGCAACAAATGAGTCTCAAAGACTGATGCTGACTCGCCTATATGACTGGTCTAATTTTTCCCTTGTCCATATACGTGAGAGGTAGATTTTTCTGAATGAAAATAAGCATCTCAGCATTGTCGCAATGTATGCGATTTCTCTTCTCATCGATGACATTGGAGATGGCGCTGAACAGCCGTTCGCTGTCTACGCTGGTACAGGGTGCAGTGAGGTACTTGCGTGCAACTCTGGCAAGCGCAGGGAAGCGGGCCTGGGTGGATCTCCAGTACTTCAAAGGGCATGCTGTCTTGAGGATGGTGGGTTCTCCCAGGTATGCATACACCTAAAGAAAAAGTAAAAACAAAAACAAAAATAATTTTACTTACTCTTCTTCAAAGCACTGACAGCCGAATGTTTATTTTATTCACTTTATGTACATTTTCATGTGAAGCACTCTGCAAATGAAATAAATTTGCTAATTAAGTTTATTATTTACTCACCTGTGATGCTGTTTCGCCTGTAGTTGCTTGTTTGGTGATATCATTCTCTGTGAGGATTTCTTGGTACATGTCCTGCAGGCTCCCAGTTCGGGCCCTCTTAGGTGGGGGGTCCTAGTCCTCCTGGCCTGGGTCATCTGCACTGGCACCAGCAGCCTTTTCTTGCTGATCATTGCCCACACAGGCCATTTCATCCACAATCTTCAACAGCATATTCCGTGCTCCCTCCTTGTTATCCAGGTCAAAATAACGGTCTTTGTAACGAGCATCAACCATGGTTGCAATTGCATAAAGAGGTTCACTTTGCACACCATTAAAGCGTTTACTGACAGCTTCCAATAGAGCATGTTTGGCTGTTTGCACACCTTTGTCTGATTCATCCATCTTGGCGAGCAGCCGTGTCAGGGATACCACACCAGGGATGACATCTGCAGCAGTGGCCTCCGCAGAGTCCTTGGTTAGCTGTTCAAAGGGTTCCAGTAGGGTGGTCATCTTCTCCAAAATTCCCACTGAGTTGCTGTCAGTGGGGGAGTTCATAATCAGCAGCATATGCACTTAAAGCCCTCTTCTGCTCCACCAGGCTCTGCATCATATAATAGGTGGAATTCCACCTGGTGGGGACGTCTTGTTGGAGCCTTTTCACAGGCATGTTGAGTTCTTTTTGTATGTCTTCAAAACGACTGCAAGCAAGCGGTGAGTGCTTGAAGTGGCCTACAACTCGCCTCCCCACAGCCAGGGCATCTGCAATGCTGCGTTGAGACAGGGCACCTCCGTTCACTGCGAGCTGCAAGGTGTGCGCCATGCAGGGCAGACTTAGGACACCAAACTCCGACGTAGCTTTGGCCATGTTGCGTGCGTTGTCTCTGACTACTACATGCACATTCTCCTTGCGGATTTTCCACGTCTCAAACATCCCTTCAAAAGCAGATGCGATTGCTTCTGCCGTATGAGACCCACGGCACTCTTGAGAATGAAGCACAGACTTTTTAAGCACAAATTCCTTATCTAGCCATTGAGCAGTCAAGCTCAACATGCTAACCTGGCTAACGCTTGAAGACCAGATATCTGTTGTGAAGCTAATGGATACAGCATCAGCAATTAGCTTCTCGACGTGGCTGTAAACAACACTGTACAACTCGGGTAAGCAAACATCTGAGAAATACTTGCGATTGGGCATGGCAAAGTGTGGCTCGAGGAACTCCACAAGTTTGGTGAATCCGGCGTCTTGCACGATCGAAAAGGGCTGGTTATCCAGTGCGATACACTCCATGATTTTCTGAGTGATGGCTTTCGCCCTGGGGTGGTCCTTGTTGTATTTTTGTTTTTTCTCGGTTGACTCTTTAAGCGTCAACTGAGTGTTTTTTTTCAGTGCAGCCTGTCTCTGTTGCTTCGTCTCATTACTTTGCTGTACAAATGCCGCGTATCTCTCTGAATGATTCATCCTGAGGTGGGAGATTAAATTCGAGGTATTGAAGGAAGAAGTCTTGGTTCCGCCTCGCATAACCAACGCTTTGCAGTCATTGCAAATCGCAAGTTTAATATCCGAAGGAGACACTTGGAAATAATTCCAAACCACAGACATAGTCAGGCACAGAGCTAGCAAGCTTGCTACTGCAGCCACCCACGTTTGTGTATACGCTTCACGACGCAGTTTGATGAGGTCATCATTTGCGCCGTAAATGTCTCGGGAGCCCATAGGCCTGTATTTATTCGGCGAAATCCAGGCATTATTTTATCGGTTTTCATTATCGGCAAAAAAAACCGATAACGATATTCACAGATATTACATTTTTATGCCAATATCGGGCCGATAATATCGGTGGGCCGATATTATCGGACATCCCTAATATATATATATATATATATATATATATATATATATATATATATATATATACTGGTGCTGCAGCTCTGTTAGGAGTCCACATGAAGGTGAGCAAACTAGCTTGTGAGATTATGTACAAAGATCAGTGTCATGCATTGGACAAATGTAATTCATTTTGAGACATTAAACATGAGAAGATTATTTCAATTGGACATTCTCATTTACTACAGGACTCAGTTTAAGCATGAGTTTTCCCCTCCCATGCAATCTGTTCATCCCTGCATGCCAGGGCAAACGGACTGATGCGCAGCCTTTGTTTCCTGCCAGATTGCATGCGCCTCGTTCATCCAGACAAACATGCAAACATGGTTGGGATTTGTAGAGGTCATATGTATGTTGTTCACTGTAAAATGTGGTTACTATAAATAAATGCATTTCTGTGCAGAGAGGGAAATATGAAAAAATGATCCGTTCGACACCCCTCTCCCCTATCTGCTAGCCTAGCTTTCCTACCTAAGGTTAACTAGTGCTGCCTTCAAATGTAACTCTTGTACAGGAAAGGCTCGGTGTTTTGACAAAAAGATCAGTCGAAACATTTTTTTTCTTTATGTAAAAACTTGTTGGTGTGGTGATTGGCTCACACATAGGGCTTCTGCATCGGCATGTTGATTAGAATATGAAGCGAGGAGCGACATTTTATTTCTTCTCAAACAGGTTTCAACTCTAAACAGTTGACTGAATGTGCAACAGATGTGGTAACAGATGATAATAGATGATTTAAATGCTAGAAGATAAAGGAAAAACACTAATCAATAAACTAAGACACTCAGATGCATCTAAAGGTAAATGAATCAGGGAAACAATACTAACTATAAAGAATGTCCACACTTACACTTGAGGAATGCATCTGAGGGTTAAAGGAAAGGAACAGCAACTTAGGCCACAGCACACTCCAGCTCACCCTGAGAAGAGAGTGAGGACACTAAATCAGGCCTTTAAAATCAGTCCAGCTGGCTGCTGATTAGGTCAGGTGTGTGTAATTACCGGCAAGCTTGGTCCCGCCTGCCAAGGTCTGAGCAGGATGGAGAAGTTTCTACACTTTAGGTCCTAGTAACACTTGTCATAGCAAGAGAATACGCTGCTTTGTTGAGCAGACAGTTGCTAGGGATGCCATAGCAATGGTCGATTGGAAGAGCGTTTCTTGTGGGTCAATCAACATCAAATAAAAGGACTTTTTTAAGCTGATAAGGCTAATTTTACACTAACAAAATTGTAATCATTATTTTGTCACATTATTGAATGATTTAGGTGATTTGTTAAGGTCATTGATATTTATAATAAATATGAATGCATGTTTTTGTTCTTAATATAGTCTTAGGAGCCTCATACTAGCTATCCGCAATTCATCAATATATTTTTCACTTTTTTTACTTCACGGTCACATTCACTGCAGAGATGGCACTGGAGTCACACTATGACTTGATCCAGAATATGGTGCTGCAAGGCAGGACCTTTAATGACATTTCCTTCACCCTTGTCTCCATAGGTGTTGTAAGGGGTGCTTCTGTGGCCAACATAAAAATTTTTTTGTATGAAACACAATTTGAAAAAGAAAGTTTTGTCCAGCCCTCAGCTGGAAGCTGCAGTTGGCCAAGCCGCTCAGGTGGTAAGTTAGCATAACGTACTATTTCCCAAATTGGGTATCCTGGCCGCATGAAGGGTTGCCAAAGGTGAAAGAAATGTATACAGTAGGCCGATATCTCAGCACGTCATTCATGTTGTTATTGTATTATAGAATGTAAAATAAGTTAAAAAAAAAAACAAAACAAGAAACAAGCTCTGAACACAAGCTGTATTGACAGAGCCTTCACCCTATGCTAAACAGCTTTGTTCTGCTTTAGAAAAGTACACAGTAAATAGCCAAAGAGCTAATAGAACAATGGTCCAGTACCAGGAGAGATAAAACACACAGCAAAGAAGCCTATTCACTATGTAGATTGTTAATGTTCTGTTTGCTTTGTCTTGATAAAAGTATAATATAGACAGACAATTATATAAGTTCCCCCCAAAAAACAGGAAAATTCCTCTCTGATGCAGCATTCACAATAAATAATCTTCTCAAAATTCATCCAAATCGCTTCTTTGACACAAACTTTCTACATTTATTGTGTTCACTGTTTGGGTTAATTGTACAGTTTATCAGTCATGCTTTACTGTTATTGCTATGCCCCCAATATTATATAGAATATCCACAAAATATTTCACTTAGGCAGAGGTCATCACTTTATGCAATTATAGAAAAGGAGTTATCTGAGGAAAAACAATGGAACCATTGAGAGAAAGGATAAATATAATATACAAAGTAACCTTTATGTACTTGGGATGCATAGTATGGTAGGTTTTATATACCCTGGCCCTGAGCATGTCTGGTTTTGTTTGTATGAAGCTGAAAATTGGAGGATTTTAGCACTAGCTGAGCTGTAGCCTACCAAGCACCTTGTCATTAGATAATGAGCACTAACAACAACTTGTATTATGCAGTTATTAGACAGGTGGGAGTTATCATAGGCGTTTGATGGCTATCTAGTCAGCAAAAGAGTGCATGCCTCACAGCAGTGTGTTGGAGCTGCACTACCATCCCACGAGGCACGTACTCAAGTAAGTTTCCACAAGAATGTCTTTTTTTTCTTCAATTTGAATCACAAATTTATCATTTTCATTTACACATAATCTTTATAATTCACATCATCCCTGTCTGTGCTGTCAAATAAAGCACAAATACGTTCAATATTTTAAAATGTCATGTAACTGATCAATGTGTCTGAAAGTTATATTCATCCATAAGAGGTATTTAACATCTACTATGAGTCCAGGATCTCTTCTTAAAAGTCACTGTCCATAGATTCATTTTTATTTGCTTGTCCTGATATCCTTTTAACTCTATTTCAATATTTTAAGAGTGTTCTCCCCAAACACAACCTATTTTTCAGTTACCTGGGATGTAAGCTAGCCTTCAAATTTCAGCCTTTAAAATTAACATAAAACAAATTAAAAAACTGAATTGTCTCTCTCAAATTTTAATGACCTGGTTACTCAGACTAAAATTCCACAAACTTTGGACTGCATTATTTGATAAGGAACTACTCATTCCTTGACACTATGAGCAAAAAAACATAGTGTATAGTTTTCTTGTACTGGACTGGCTAGAGTTTTCGGCTCCACATAAGCCCAACTTCCTGCTGCCTCCAGCTTTATTTGGAGTGCATTTGATTATTTTAGAGTGCCAGAGGTAGTTGTTAACGTAGTGAAAGCTTATGTTCAGGACATTGGGTTGTGTCTAAGTACGGCAGGTTTCACAACAGGCTGGCAGAGGAGGGAGAGGAGCAGGCCATGGAGGGAGAGAAGCAGGCCCAAGAGGGAGCGGAGCAGGCCATGGAGGGTGAGGAGCAGGCCCAGGAGGGAGAGCAAGACAAACTCGCACCATCATTACAGACGAGATGCGAGCAACAGTCATTGACCATGTCATTGTCCATGGCATAACAATGGCTGAAGCAGGACCAAGAGCCCGTCCAAACTTGAGTAGGTTCTCAGTGGCCACCATTATCTGGGCATTCAGAGAACACAACACGTATTGTACTGTATTGCTGTGTTGGTCACTACAGTAGATTTTTGCAGTATAGTGGAGTTCAATTAGTTTCATCTCAGTTGCTATATTGCAAAACATGTCCATTGATGCTTCTATTGAATGCATGTTTTTACAGTAGAATACATACAAGTCAGTACTGTAATGCCATATTTACACCAGCACAAGAAACCCTCATTGTGAATATGGTATAGGAGAACAACACCATCAGACTCCGAGAAATCAGGGACAGAGTCATTGCTGACAATGTCAACTTTGAGTTCTCCGTCGCCAAAGGGTGCGCATGAAGGAGGCCTATAGGGTACCCTTTGAGCGCAACTCTGATCAAATCAAAGACCTGCATTACGAGTATGTGCAAGTAAGTATACATCCATGTTCACAGTACAGTGGGTGCACATACTGTGTTGCTCAGTGGCCTACAGTACTACTGTACAATACTGTGCTACTGTATTGACTGTTCTAAACACCTAAACACTTTTTCACAGAGGATATTCCCGTTGGACTCGATGGCCAGATCTCATGAGTACATCTTCCTGGATGAGGCTGGGTTCAACCTCATGAAATGAAGGCGAAGAGGCCGTAGCATCATTGGCCAAAGAGCTATTGTTGAGGTTCCTTGCCAACGCGGGGGTAACATCACTCTTTGTGCTGCCATGAGTTTAGAGGGGTTTGTCCACTGGTGTGCTGTCCTTGGCTCATACAAGACCTAATGTCTCCTCACCTTCCTGGCAGAGCTACGAGACATCCTCCTGGATCGCCAGCAACAGAATCCTGGGCCTGCACATCATCCCATTTATATTATCATTTGGGACAATGTTCATTTCCATCGAACTAACCAGATTAGAGAGTGGTTTAACATCAACCAACAATTCCTCAATGTCTTTCTGCCACCCTACTCACCTTTCCTCAACCCCATAGAGGAGTTTTTCTCGTCATGGAGGTGGAAGATGTATGACCACCAACCTTACACAAGAGAGAACCTTCTCAGGGCTATGGACCTGGCCTGTGATGACGTGCCTGTGGAGGTCTTCCCTAGGATGGATCCGCCATGCCAGGGCGTTCTTCCCACGTTGTCTGGCAAGGGACAATATTGCCTGCGATGTAGATGAGGTCCTGTGGCCCGACCCAGCTCAACGACGTGATGTCGCACAATGATTGTGGAGTGTGTGTGTTGTATAGTTCCATAAATAAATAAAAAACATCACACCCTAAACATTGTTTTCAATGAGTATTGTTGTGTGTAATGGATCCTCTGTAGTGTTTGCATTGAGTTGTGATGCAGTACAGTAGTGTACATACTGTATTTTCTGTAGATTTACATGCTGTTCATATGAAACACACAAATCTATGAATGCCCAATACTCTACAGTGATATATTCTGAGAACAGATACTGTAAGGTTTCTAAAAATGTGTTTTGGCAGTTGTGAAAAAAAGAACATTCTTTCACATTGAACATTGTGTTTTCAGTTGTTGTAGTCTGTAATGATGCGTATAGTGTTTAAATTTTTGCATGCTTTGAGCAGCTGTTTTGGTGTGAAAGTTTGAGTTTTGAAGAGAAAAGGTGTGGTTTTGTTTATGTAGCTTTAGAAAAGTGTGTTGTGTTTGGAGTTTTGGGAAAATGGAGGAAAGTTTTGTGAAATGTGTTTTAGCAATTGAGAAAAACTGTAAAAGTGCAGTATAAATTCTGTGAAGTTTTGTGACTAACTGGGTTAGATTTGAAAAGAAAAGTGGCATCCATTCAAGTGAAATACAATTTTCAAGAAGTCTGAGAGCAACAAACAGTTTCCCCATCAAGGCTCATAATATCAGAGTAAGCAGAAGCAAATGCTGAGAAACCTCATCAAATCACGCCTAAATTATTTTGATGGATAACATCCCATGTATGTGGAAAAAATTAGGCCTTATTGTGTTTTGGGCGAACTTCCCATTTAATGTCACAAACTTGCAAGTCTTTAACACTCATCCATCTGTCCTTTTTAGTTGCTAGTTGTGAAATTTTAGGAATTTAATCAGGACAGAATGAATTAATTATAACAGCAAAGTAATTTTTTTTTCACTCTTCAAATAGGACTGCAGTTCTGAACTATGGCCTATGGGATCAGGTCAGAGTTGATCATAATCGAGAATTCTTCCTGTCTCTCTTTGTGCAAGAGAAACTGTCTGGCTTAAGATCTAACCAAGAAAGGCCATCATACCGACAGTCAAACAGAACCACAGAATTGAACGTGTGTGGCCTGAGGTAAATAACCGTGTGACCTATCCACTGAAAGCAGCCATTACAAATCTTGTGGATCACGAGGCATTGAGCATGGAGGATGACACTGTACATTTCTGTGTGTCCAACCTCACGTGTCAGGTTGCCAGTGTTGGACTTCAGCGGTTCATAAATGCATGGAATAGTCATACAGTTGAAGGTATTTCAGTATAACGTACTTTCTCCACAGCACACAAAAAAAGTGTATATATATATGTATATATACATATACATATATATATATATGTGTGTGTATATTTATATTATATATTTAAATTTCATGGTTTTCTTGCCAGATTTTGCGACGACACCCTACTCTGACTCAACTCTCAGTGATTTACTATTTTTTTCTGACAAATTGTTGTAAAAGTAGCTAGGTGCTACTGTAGCTGCCATTTTCATATAGCTGTGCTATAAAATCAAATTACCAACAAAATTAAAAATAAAAAAATACAACTTTTTTGCTGATATTAAAAATAACATTCATTAGAATTAAATTTTTCAATAAATGTTACTTAAACAGCTGACAGAAATATTCTAACAGGAGTACAGATTCTGTACTGGCCCTCTGTGGTTCTGGTTTATTTTCTTGAATAAAAATGTTGTAGAAATATCCCCTCTGTGGGTGGAGTAAATATTTTAGTGAAAATATTAATGTATTTGGGTGGCACGGTGGTGTGGTGGTTTGCACTGTCGTCTCATAGCAAGAGGGTTCCCGGTTTGATCCCAGGTGTGGGAGCCCTTCTGTGCGGAGTTTGCATGTTCTCCCTGTGTCAGTGTGGATTCTCTCCGGGCACTCTGGCTTCCTCCCACAGTCCAAAGACATGCAGACTTGGGATTAGGTTAACTGATAACTCCAAATTGTCAGTAGGTGTGAATGTGAGCATTAATGGTTGTCTGTCTCTATGTGTAAACCCTGCGATAGTCTGGCGACCTGTCCAGGGTGTACCCTGCCTCTCGCCCAATGTCAGCTGGGATAGGCTCTTGGTGGTTTGGTTGGATGCCTTTCTCCAAGCACACACCTGACAGGCAGCCACAAACTCTCTGGTGTCGTTCTCCATGCTCGGCAGGAGCTTGAGGGTTCAAGAGGCAACTCGGGATGTCCCCACTGGAGGACTTGAATCTTGACAGAGGGGGTCCACCCCCCGGGTCTGGCTCGGCCTGCTGGGCTTCTTAGACCCTTGCCTCAATATCCCAGCTTACGGCACCAACCACCAGGGATGATGGAACTATGGGGGCTGGACTCGAGGGGGCTTCTTCTGAGGAAAACTGTCTGGAGAGAGCATCTGGTTTGGTGTTTTTGGATCCCGGTCTGTAGGCGATAGAAAACTGGAAACGGTCAAAAAACAGAGCCCATCGAGCTTGGCGAGAGTTTAATGTTTTGGCAGTCTGAATGTATGCAAGGTTCTTGTGATCAGTCCAAACCAAAAAGGGAAGTTCTGCCCCCTCAAGCCAGTGTCTCCATTCCTCGGGTGCTAACTTGATGGCTAGCAGTTCACGGTTTCCCACGTCATAATTTGTCTCTGTGGATGAGAGCTTCTTGGAGAAGAAGGCGTAGGGGTGAAGCTTTTGGACGTTGGGGAAGCATTGAGAGAGCACTGCTCCAACTCAAACATCAGAGGCATCCGCCTCCAGCACAAACTGCAGAGAAGGATTGGGTTGGACCAGGATAGGAGCAGAGGTAAAGCGGGCTTTGAGGGTGTCGAAGGCTGCCTCAGCTTCTGGGGTCCAGTGGAAGGAGGTCTTGGAAGAGGTGAGACTTGTGAGTGGTGCTGCCAGACTACTGTAGTTGCGGATGAACTGTCGGTAGAAGTTGGCAAAGCCAAGGAACCTCTGGAGCTGCTTGATGGAGGTCGGAACCGGCCACTCGACCACTGCCTTGATTTTGCTCAGGATCCGCCTTCACCTGCCCACAGCCTATGACGAAGCCCAGAAACTTGACAGAGGGAACATGGAACTCACATTTCTCGGCCTTGGTATAGAGTTGGTTCTCCAGGAGCCATTGAAGGACTTGGCGGACATGGGTGATGTGCTCATCCAGGGAACGAAAGAAGATGAGGATGTCATCCAGGTACACGAAGACGAAGCGGTTGAGGAAGTCTCTGAGCATGTCATTGATGAGAGCTTGAAAGACTGCAGGGGCGTTGGTGAGTCCAAAAGGCATGACTCTGTACTCAAAGTGACCAAGGGGTGTGTTGAACACAGTTTTCCACTCGTCCCCCTCCCTAATTCTCACCAAGTGGTAGGTTTGGTGAAGGTCAAGCTTGGAGAAGATGGTGGCTCCATGTAATGGCTCGAATGCTGAACTCAGAAGGGGGAGAGGATACTTGTTTGACGAAGAAGAAGCCAGCGCCCAAGGGAGAAGAGGAGGGCCTGATGATACCAGTGGCTAAGGAGTCTTTAACGTAGGTCTCCATAGCCTCCCTCTCAGGACGGGAAAGGTTGTAGAAATGACTGGTGGGGAGAGGAGCACCTGGGACTAAGTTGATTGCACAATCATAGGGTCTGTGTGGGGGCAAGGATAGTGCATGGTCTTTGCTGAACACTGGGATCAAGTCATGATATGTCAAGGGAACATTGGTAAGACTAGGAGGTGTCTTGTTCTCAGGAAGCTGAGAAACAGGAGCAGGAGGGAGAGCTGACTGAAGGCAGGTCTCGTGACACTTGAAGGACCAGTTAACTATTTTACTTAATGACTAGTCGATGTGAGGGTTGTGCAGTTTTAGCCAGGGGAAACCTAGGATAACCGGTGCTGAGGGTGAGTGGAAAACTTTCAAAGTGACATATTCTCTATGATTTCCTAAGAAGCTGGAGAGGACCGGACTGGTGTGTGACTCTGTCCAGGAGCTTTCCGTTTGGAGCTCGCACATTTATTGGTTCTTCCAAAGGCTCTAACTGGAGGTTGAGTTGGTGTGCCACAGCAGCGTCAAGAAGGTTGTCTTCAGCACCGGAGTCGATTAGGGCCGTCAAGGAACTCGTCAAGGAAACACAGAGGAGATGGTTTGGCTCACCAGCAGCTCCTCACCAGCTGGAGAGCCTAATCTTTTGGCCAAACAGTACAGGAGGCAGTAAAATGTCCACTCTTCCCACGGTGCAAACACTCCTTGTTGCTCATCCTTTGCTGTCGCTCTGCTTGAGTTAAACGAGCTCCGCCTAGCTGCATGGGCTCGTGGGCTCTGTCACTCATTTGCGGAAGTGAGACAGGAGGAGAAGAGGGCTAACTGGCTGCATGTCTGGGGCCTGAGGTGGTGGAGGAACTACAAGGGGAAACAACTGGGGTGTGAGACCTCTCATGTCTGCGTTCTCTTAGTCTATTATCGACCTTGGTGGCTAAAGAGATTAGCACGACTAGGGACTCAGCCTCATCTCTAGTCGCTAACTCATCTTTCACGACCTCACTTAAACCTCAATAAAAAGCCCCGTTTAAAGATACATCATTCCACCCTGAACCTGCAGCTAATACACGAAAGTCAATGGAGTAATCAGCTACACTGCACTGTCCTTGTCGTAGGGTAAATAGTTGGCTAGAAGCCCCCCCCATTAAAAGAGTGATCAAAAACCTTCTGAAACTCCCTAAAAAAAAAGAGCATGATCAGTAACAAAAACAGGTGAGCCCCCCATAAAGCCGTCACCCAGTCTAAAGCCCTCCCCCTCAGTAACCTGGGGCCCGTTGTTCGAAAGTAGAATTAACCAATCCAGGATAAGTGGGAAAGCGAGGCTGGACAAATTCCCCTAAGTCCATCCTGGCTTAGTTGGTTGTTCGAACACCAAGCCAGGCTGAGGAGGCGCGGCTTTGTCAAGCCAGGTGTAACTTCAGGTGAGTGCGCGTCCACGGCTTTCTTAAATAGACCCCGAGATTGATCACAGATTCACCGATGCAGCAATGGAGAGGGCACGTGCCGCATACTTCACACCCAGTGAGCAGCGTCTCGTCATGGACACTTATGAAGAGGTAAAACACATAATCACGAAGAAAGGAAACACTGCAGCGATAATAAAGCAGAGAGAGAGTGTGTGGCAAACAATAGCGGACCGACTGAATGCGTAAGTAATCTAAAAACTTGCTGCACAAATTAATCTGTCATAATTACAGTTAAAGTTCCTTCCACAAAGTAACAGTTGCACACTTCACCTTAAAGGTGAGCAGTGGATATAATATTACTCGGGAACCGATTGCTGATTTCACACCAGCGGAAGAGTTCGCCCTGGATCAGAACCGGCTACAGACTCTGTCCCACCCACAGAAACCGCCCTCTTCATACAGGGTACATTATTCCAGTATACTGTACATGGAATCAATCATTTTATTCATTCATTAATCAACCAGTGGTGCTATGTGGACTGTCTGACTTTGGATTGTCTTGCAGTGTAAGACAAATTGACAAATTAAAAGAAAAACCTTAAGGAAACTGGACTTAGAAATTAAGAAACTAGAGAAAGAAATGATTTTAATGCACATTGTAAGCATGACTGTGATGCAATGTATTAATCAATATTATTTCTCTCTGTCTCTCACAGCTGACTGATTTTAGTATTTTTCATTTAAATAAAATGAGGTCAAAGAATATTGTGGTTTCATCTTCATGTTTTCATTCATGGATGTAAAGTGCACTGGAGTTATTGGTCCAGTTAACTGGGAATATAATTTGGGAAGGTCATACAGTTATGATACCTAATAACCACTAATTGTGTTAATGCCAAATACACCTACTTGTATGTTTATTCCAACAATTAATCCTTTTATTGGTAAAAATATGTGCATGTCAAAGTATGTTTGGGCTATGACAAAAATAATGTTTTAAATGTTTCTTTTTTTATTGTAGGCTTAATGTATTTTGTTCAAAAATGAGGCAAAGACGTACATAAGAACATGAAATACGGTAAAACACATTGATTTCCGATCGCAGTGACAGCTGAATGGACAGATAAGGCAACAGGCTAAACTAAGCCTGGTTGTTAGCCTGGTCGGGACCAGGCTAAGTGCACAGAATAAATATCCATGGCAACATATGTGCCTCTGCTTTCGAACAACCGAATCAACGCTAAGTTAAGCCAGGATAACCAACATATCCCAGCTTAATCCCTTATCTAGGTTTCGAACAACAGGCCTCAGATACGATAATGGATCTTAGCTTGATCTGAGGCAAAAGATATGGGTTAAAGATGAGTGAACATTGTAACAAAAAAGATCTGCACTTAGAGGGATCACCTGAGTATGGCTCGGGATCAGAGATGTGGGACTCACGAGTGGGAGAAACCACCGTAGAGGAGAGAGGAGGTGGCTAGGAGAAATGAGGAATGCCAGGAGAAGCAGCAGGAGGGAGCCTTGTGAGGAGAGGGCTTGCTGGACCAAGTCAGAGTCCGCTGGGCCCATGATGGTCACAATTCTGTCACGATTACAGCTGAGAGTGGGACCCAAAAGCGAGACTCAGAGACAGAAATCAGTTGAAGGTGTTTTAATTAGTGCTGTAGTTAGGACTCCGGGTGGAGTGGTGAAGCCAGCGAGTGCTGCAGCCGTGAGATCCAGGAAGTTGTCTGTGAGGAGTGCGATGAGACAAGGCGGTGAGGCAGGACGGTGAGGCACGGTGGAGGATGGGAGCGGATCCAGCCGGCACAGGCATGATGCAAGCGAGCGAGGAGGATTCCTGATTACAGTAGAAAAAAGGTAAATCACGAGGGAAAAACACACTGAAAACACTATCACAAGAAATTGCTAGAAGGAGTCAAGAGCCTGAACACAGTATACCGCATGGGAAACTGGACGATCTGATGACCGGGCTTTTAAAGTCACGCCCCCTTCCGGTAAAGCTCATGGGACCTTAGATCGGAAAAAATATGAATGGCTGTGAATTAGAAGAGAAATACTATCTTTTGGTCCCGTTTGAGTTGTGACATGAAATCCAAATATGTCGTTAATGAATTAAAAACATAAATTTTAAGGTCAAGAAAGTCATACTTTGCAGTAAAACTGTTGAGATATAAGCTTTTGAAAAAAAACGTAATTAAAAAACTACACAGGAGGCGGTCGCGTATGTGACGTCATAGCTTTCGCTCGCTTCCTGCAGCTTGGAGTGACTGCAACCTGGCACAAAACACACAGACATCTTCAATCATAAACGATTAATCATAAAACAGTGGAATTTCAGCGGGTAGGCCAAGCTGCAGGAAGCGAGCGAAAGCTATGACGTCACATACACGACCTCCTTCCGTGTACTCTTGAGTCTTTCTAATTAAAAAGCTTACATCTCAAAAGTTTTACCACAAAGTATGACTTTCTTGACCTTAAAATGTATGTTTTTTTAAAATGTATGTAATTGGTTTTCTGGTTTTTCGTTTGGAAATAAAATAGGAATAGATCACATGATTTTGTTTTTGGTTTTAAATGAAAAAAGGAAAAAAACATGTGACTTCCATTTTTGGTTTCAAATGCAAAAATGAACTGGCTGTATGTCTGCAGACCTGTTCAATATTCAACCCAAACAGGAATAACGGTAAAATGGTAAAAACCAAAAACGGGCCGGGTTTGATTGGTTTTTTGTTATTTGATTCTGACACTAAAAATGTTTTTCTTGAGTACTCTTGTTTTTATGTTTTGAATCAAATAACAGATTTACCGTTTTTGTTTTTTTTAAATTATGAATGAATTACGAATTATCCGATGATACCCGGACTGTTCTACACAGCACACATTAGTTTAATGGCAAAACATAGTACATGTATTAACATTTCTTCCATAATATTGATTTCTACAATCCAAACAGACAGCCAGTCACAGAGCCCACCTCACTACTCACAAACTGTACAACATGGTTGTCAGAAAAAGCTGCATGTTCTCCCCCTACCCTAAAAACTCAGAAAACACACTCAAATCTTTCTTATCAATGTCTGTATAGCAGGTGAAAGATGTGCCAGAAGCTGACTTTGAGCAGGTACTTAGACTGTGAATGAATGTTCTTGTCAGTGTCTGGAAACATCTCGAGAGTCTCAGGAACAAAACTTGTCCCAGCCTCTATTTAGGTACTTACACATCTGATATGTCAGAGGATACAGACTGAAACATTTCAAGAGCAAGATGTTCTCTTAAGTGTGTGAGCTACTTCAGCTATTTATTCAAACAGCTCAGGAATCCCCCTCTCTCTGTCATAGAGTAGCTCTGAGAGCAGCATTCAATACAGCACCTGCTCAGATCCGGCTCCAAGGCGCGCATTATGTTACAGATGACACTACCTCGCCAGATTACAGGAAAGCAAGCATAAGAGATGTCATTGGCCCACAGCGGCGGCAGACTGGTATGTGATGTGATTGTTTGTGTCAACTGGAGTCACACCCGGTCCATTCCAACACACTCGGGAATCAGATAACAGCCCTGCAGCTTGCTTCTTCAGGCATTTTCTCAGCTCCAGTTAACAACCCTGGGTCCTCTGCTGGTTGCACTGATGAAGAGATGGTCTCTTAAGTGGAAGCAGAAGTGTGCATTAGGAGTCAACTGACATGGGTTTTGAAAGACAGGATCTGGTCTCGTACCTCAAAACAAACCCTAAACTTGTTCTGCAGCTCAGTACATAGCTATAATGGAGCCTCAATTCTGTGCTTGCTATCAATATATTCCAATGGAAAAAAAAACCAAACTTGTTCCTTTGTTCTTGGAGGGCTTATTTAAGGGTTTAAGAGAAAAAAAATTAAACAAATTAAAAACAGAATTAACATTGCTTTTTTTTCTATGTATGTAAAGTACAGTATATAAATTAACATTGTGCCACAGCATTGTTTAAAGTTCAATTTCAATTTTCAATTTTATTTATAAAGCCCAATATCATAAATCACAATTTGCCTCTGAGGGCTTCACAGCATACAACATCCCTACCCAAGGTGGATAGGGTAACGGGAGATGAGCTATGAGCTAGGCGGTTGTGTGTGTGTGTGTGTGTGTGTGTGTGTGTGTGAGACACACAGAGGGCAGAGCTGGCCCTGCCCCTTGCACATGCAGCAGGCTGTGAGGCAGAGATCTCTCCTCTGGACTGAACAGCAAAAATGCATCAGTGATGAATGTCTTAGTTGTATTGCAAATTAGAAATGGAGTTGGTGAGATAAAAACGGCACAATATAATGTTTATGTGGAGTTTGCAGATGATTAGCTGTCTCATCCTGGGTAGTGATGAGTCTGGCCTTCTGGTGTGGTGAGAACAACCTGGAGCTGAAAACACTCAAAACTGTGGACATGACAGAGGACTTCAGGATGAACCCTCCAACACTGCCTGTCATCTCCATATGGACCAGCACTGTGTCTGCTGTGGAATCCTTCAGGTTCCTGATCATATCCTGTACCTGTAAATGCATATTCTACCGTCAAATATAAACCTATGCACAGTATAAATACTGTCATATCCAGCTACCTCATGTATATAAAGCACCTGTGACATCACTTAATATGTATTCCAGCACTTTCTGTACTATGCACCATTGCAAAATTGCCTTTCTGTTTACATTTTCATTGCTTAAATTAATACAGTATACCTTTGGATTCAAGCTGGAAGGGCTGAAACCCGTTTATTTTTGTGATGATTATTTTTCTTCCTGAACTTTGGTGCAAAATCTTGTAAGATGGTACATCGCAGACATATGAAATTTTCACTTATGATTAGAAGTTGTGTCCAACTGCTGCTCAACAAATATGACCGCAATTGGCCTGATAGTGGCACTGTCATAAAAGGTCAACTTTGAAAATTCATAACTTCAAAGCCATGAGTTCAAATGACACCAACCTCGGTAGAGATATCGGTCTATACTCTACAAATTTGCCTTAAGAACTACTTAAACAGCCTGACCATACTCCTCCTAAACCATAGGTACTATTTATGCCAGATTTCCCAAAGATCATTATTAGACCCAGCTTATCAAAAGTTATCAAAAGCTTGTTGATATCTCAATATCAATATCAATGAACTTTAAAAGGACATGACTCAGTACATAATTTGACCTAACTCCACAGCTTTTGAGGTCGATCATCACAAAATTTGCAGGATATGTCTACATATGCACCTGAAACATACCATGAAAGTTTAATTGAAATCAACCACAAAGGGGTGCTACATATACAAATAGTATCCAAAATTGCCTGTCCAATGTCTGTAAAACTGTTTTGAAACTACCTAATCAGGGGCGCCACTAGCCACTGCTAACTTGTGCAGGGGCCTGGTGCAGATTTGACCATGGTAAATTGGATTTTCAGTCTTATTACTCTATCTGCCTTTTTCCCCATGGTCCTAACTGCTTAATATTAAACTATACTGAATAATACTCCAATATGACAGGGGACATCACAGACATTCACAACACTGACCTTTTGTCATTTTTAGAGCCTTGTTGTTTGTTTGTTTGTTTGTTATTGACCTCAAAACCTTTCTTCTGTTCGCGGAAATGCAAAAGCTGGAGATCTCACTGCCGAGAGGACCTGATCCGTTGGTCAAAGTCAGCATTTTTCCACCACCCATTCACCACCGCCATTTGCCTCCCTGATTGCAGACTTTCAAAATACATGGGATATGTACAAATTTGGATGCATTACATTTTGTAGCAAAACATCAACAGTTTATGACAACAGCCTAAGCATTAGGTAGTTTTGGGAGCTTTTTTAAGTGGGTTTGAATAGCAACAACCCCCAACTGGGTCATGAGTCGAATATGGTGGTGTAACCACAGCCTCCTGGCCATGGTTTTATGCCACTGATGAGACCTTATGCCAGAGGGCATCCATTACTCCCTATTCCCAGAGGAATCCACAATTTCCACCAGAAATGCTGAGCCTCTTCTTCCACCTGCCGACTTTATGCCCCTAGTCTTCATTCAGCTAGAGTGAACCCATCAAATCAAATCAAATCAAATCAAATTTTATATATAGCACCTTTCATACACCAAAATGTAGCCCAAAGTGCTTTACATTAAAAGAAAAATAAAACAGACCCCCTTAACATCCCCACTCCCCGCACCCTAGTTATATAATGTATATGCACACACATAGACACACAGACATAGACACACACACCCTTGAGCACACAGCATATTACATTGAAACGTACACCCCACCCCCACCCCCCACAGATAAAAACGGGATATGGCTGAGCACTGATAGAGCAAGTGAGGAAACACTACGCTATGGGAGCCATCCCCACCAAGAGCCGTCTAAGCCATTGACTACAGGGGACGCCGCCGTAGAGACCAGCCCCGACCCCGACAAATGGGGGTCCATACCATGGCCGTAAAGCCCTGTGGCAGGACTCCCCAAGCCATCGAGGCCCAGACAACCCCCAGGACGGCACCCCTGCAGGCAGGCCAGACAGAGCTCCTGGAGTGGAGGGCCCCCATGAGGAGAACACTGGAGCTGGAGACTAAGAGACAATATAAATAAGTACTAAGAGAAATTAAGAACCTCTTAAAATAACATAAATGAATGTTAATATAAATTACTAAGAGCAAAACATAACTTTAAAACATAAAACCTGTAACAGTAGCATTAAAAATAAATAAATACGTGAATTAATAATAAAACCTGTAAGAGAAAATTAGTAGACAAAGAGAGATGACAGGACAGCATAAGTGAGTAATACTAAAAGATTAAAAGGGGACTTAGTTAAAAGCTAAGTTAAAAAGGTGAGTCTTTAGCCTGCGTTTAAAAGCATCGACAGACTCAGTGGCCCTGAGGTCCTCCGGCAGGCTGTTCCACAGGCGAGGGCCGTAATGGTAAAATGTGGCTTCGCCAAAGGTTTTAGTTCTGACCTTGGGAACAGATAAAAGACCAGTACCGGAGGACCTCAGGGTCCGTGAGGGCCAATAGGGTAAAAGCAGGTCAGATAGATAAGAAGGCCCAAGGCCGTTAAGACACTTAAAAACTAATAGAAGAACCTTAAAATCAATCCTGAAGCACACAGGGAGCCAATGCAGTGATTTTAAAACAGGTGTAATGTGAGCCCGCCTTCTGGTCTTCGTCAGCACGCGTGCAGCTGAGTTCTGAAGCAGCTGAAGCTGTGAAATACTCTTTTTCGGGAGACCAGAAAGCAGGGCATTACAGTAATCTAGCCGGCTCGAGATAAAAGCATGCATTAGTACCTCTGTGCTGGCCAGAGAGAGAAACGGGCGAACCCTGGCTATATTCTTAAGATGGTAAAAACCGATCTTTGTGGTATTTCTGATGTGTGGAATAAAATCAAGCTCAGAGTCGAAAAGAACGCCCAGGTTTTTTACGCATTGTGAGTGTTTAAAAGCATTTAGTTTTGGTAAAAGTTTCTCTCTCTTGCCTTCAGGACCAATAATTAAAACCTCTGTTTTGTCCTGGTTGAGCTGTAAGAAGTTCTCTGCCATCCATGAGTTTATGTCTAAAATACAGTTTAAAAGGGAGTCAATGGGCCCCATGTCATCAGGAGACACGGTGATGTACAGCTGAGTATCATCAGCATAGCTGTGAAAATGGATGCCGTGCCTCCTGATGACGTCCCCAAGGGGAAGCATATATAAATTAAAAAGTATTGGCCCTAAAATTGACCCTTGGGGCACTCCGTACTTAAGTTCATGCGTTCTTGAGGAACATGTATCCAGACTTACAAGAAAGTGACGGTCTGTGAGGTAGGAATAGAACCAGTTAAAAACAGTACCAGAGAGGCCCAGGTGTCTGAGTCTATTTAACAAGATGTGGTGATCTACTGTGTCGAAAGCAGCGCTTAGATCCAGTAGCACCAGGACTGACAGTTTCTGGGAGTCCATGTTACACCTGAGATCATTAACGATCTTCACGAGGGCTGTCTCGGTACTGTGGTTCATCCTAAAACCAGACTGACACTGCTCTAAAATATTATTACTGTTTAAAAAATCGTTTAATTGGATAAAAACCAGCTTTTCTAAAACTTTACTTAAAAAGGGTAAGTTGGATACAGGTCTGTAGTTGGCGAAAATGCCAGGATCCAAATTGCTCTTCTTCAGGAGGGGCTTTACCACTGCCGTTTTAAAGGCAGTGGGGAAGACACCCGTCTGAAGAGAGCAATTCACAATATTTAAAAGTTCAAACTCAAAGAACGCATAAAATTGTTTTAAAAGTGATGTGGGAATTGGATCTAAAAGGCAGGTTGTTGGGTTAACTCGGGAGAAAACTCTACCAAGTGTCTCTGCATCAACCAAGACAAAACGCTCCATTGTCTCCACAGATAAAAGCGATGGTTCAGATCTGTTAAAAGCAACATTGTTTTGTTCTAAAAGAGTGGATCTAATGCCATCGATTCTACTCCTGAAGTGGTCTGCAAAGTCCTCACATAGATTGTTTGTTGGGGCTATGGAGGACCTTTTAAAATCAGTATTAAGTAGTTGAGCTATTGTTGAGAAGAGGAATTTATGGTTGTTCTTTTTTTCTGTGATAAGTTGTGAAAAATGGGAGGTTCTTGCCTGTTTTACTGTTTTATTGTACGTTTTGAGTTTGTCCCGGAATATGTTATGATGAACTGTTAATTTTGTCTGCCTCCATTTTCTTTCTGCACGTCTGCAATTTCTTTTCAGTTGTTTTGTTTCAGAATTTATCCAGGGTGGTGTAGGTTTGGATGACAATGTTTTTGTGGTAAGTGGAGCCACTGAGTCTAGGGCTGAACTGAGTTTACTGTTAAAATTGTCAATAATAAAATCACAGGGTGCAGGTAAAATGTCAGCAGTGCTATTCTCTAAAATTTCAATAAAATTTGCAGCCACTTCAGGAGTAAGGTAGCGCTTCCTCATGGCAAGATGGTCTCTACTTAATGTAATCAATTACATCTGTGCTTTTTCTGCTATGACAAGTCAAAACATATGCTGTGAAATATAGCTGCTTAGGGTGGAGTCACTGTTCATGTTACTGCAGCCACTGCTGTGAAAAAGGCCTATACTGATAATGTGCATTAAAAGACTCTTAGGCCCTTAGAGCTCTTCCTTGGACTGTATGGGTATGTATTTCTTTCTTCATCTGACATCTCTTTGACTCTCCTCATAGCTCTGTCACACCTGCTACAGTACTTTATCACTGGATGCACTCAAAACCTGACCAGCACTACCTTGTGCTGGTTTCCGTTTTGTGCTGGTTTCCATTCCATTTAAATTCTGCACATAATGGCACACAATGTGTTTGCCAGCCTGAATTAACAGTCAACTGTCATATTTGTCTCTTTGTTGTTGCATTTTTGTGCTGGGGAAACACGGTGATATCGCTTTTTGTGCAGAGCACCTTGTTGTAAGATATTATATTCACTCCATAAAGGTTCATTTAATCAGACCGTCTTCACTTTTCTGTTATTGGGTGAGATTATGTCTGTTTGATTGCACATCTGTGTAGCCATTAAACTATAAAGCATTCTAATAGACTCTGCTGTCAACTTCACTTTTCTCACTACGTTCTTAATGCTTTGAAATGGGTGCATCAGAGCTCTCCACAAATATCCGTCTGTCACTTTTCTGAGAAGAGAGCAGACATTTATGAGCATCATAATCAGGTGGAGTTTTGACATGGATCATTTCTCATTTAATATCTGGGTAAAACAAAACAATGCCCTTGCACTCATGCTGAAATATTACCCAAGTGGATAATAAGCGATTAAGCACCAGTTGTCTCTAAATGTTCTTACCAAGCCTGACTGAACTGTTTAGGTCTAAATGTGGGAAGGTCCAAAGATAAGGATGAGTAATATTCTTATTTTCTTTTTATATATTAATATTAAGATTATGGTAGTTTGTTAGTCACGTACTCCATATTATGAATAAGAGCTTGAGATGCAGTATGTTAAATTAAGTTCAAATTATATTAAGACACATCCCTTAATTTTTCTTAATTCTCAGTTGCTTTGGAGTTGCAATAACATTGTGTAGAATTTAGGGGGATATATTGGCAGAAGTGGAATATAATGACCTTAACAAGACAAACGCATGGTTGCTCCTATTGGCAGCACCACTGCGGCCGGGCAGCAACACAGCGTATAGCAGTGATCCACAGCAGTAACAGGACACCACTTCACATTCCTACCGACACACCATTCCTTATTCAACATATGACTCTTCTCCTCCTCTTTCTAGAGTCCTTTGCTCTGTCAGGTCAGCATACAGAGAAAGAGCGTCCTGGTCCTCTAGACAGACCTTTGAGGAGGATTTGGAGGATGGCTTTACGAAGTGCCTGGATGAGGGCTTCGAGAAGGTCTGAGTCCATGGCATGGAGGATGACTTGGTCAACAGCTTGGAGAAGGACTTGGGCCATGGCTTAGAGGAGGGCTTAGATGAGGACACTAAGGGGTCTCAGGGGTCTGAGGTGCTTCATCCCATTCTGTTGTCAAACTGAGAGAAAACAGAAATCCCACTGCTTCTCAACCCTACTTGTGCATTCTGTGGTGTAACTGCACTTTTCTGGGCCTTTGAGAGTAAGGACAGGAGGAAGGGTCTCTGCAGCTTCCTTCCACCATTCTCTCTGGTGTACACTGGCCCTCCAGGTTCCAATAATGCTATAAGCTTTTGCATAACGTGCTGTCAGCTGGCTGGTGAATGTGTGTTGCATGTGGAGGGAAGCATGCAACATCCACATTGTTGTCTCTCATGAAAGTAAGGAATTCAATGGTAAACATATAGCTGCTGTGCCTGTCAAGTAACAGCACATGTGGACATGGATCTTCTTTGAGTAGGTGGGCTATGAACTGCTTTCCCCTGTCCAGAAACAACTCAAGAGTTGATTCATCCATTGTCTGATATTCTGACACTAGTGTTGTTTGGTGCCCTAAAACACCAGTCAGCCCATACTATCCTGCGGCACTGAGACACGCTAGCAGCATGGTTGTTGTGAAGCCATCAATGCCAAACATAACTGTATTTCTGCTTGTTGCAATAAATGACGAGAGTATTCCTGACTAAAATGGCTTTAGAATAAAGTGTTGTTTGATTGTGTTACCTTTCCTTTTGACTGGAGAGTACGGTAGACATTTCTGACACAGAATCAAACTATTTGGGGCATTTTTTGTCCCATGTATGAACAAATAAAATGCTTCACTTACAAACAACAATTCCACCCACCAGCCAGTGTCATATCTTAGCTACACATTTCTGTATTACTGATCGTTACATTGCATTGAGGGTGAAAACTGGATCAACACTGTACAAAAGAAGCAAAAACAAAATCTTGCAAAATGGTTATGAATTTCATTGACTTTAAGATTGTTGTATGTTGGACTGACCTTGACCCCAAGGAGCTCTGGTAAAAACACAGACTGCTGTTAATACATTCAAGACTTACAAGCCAAAACTTAAATAAAACTTTGAGTGAGTCCTGCCTTGAAAGCACAGAGAAACAACTCAGTTTACACAGTGCCGTAAAATGCTAATGAAAATAAATAATGGCCCCTTGTGAAATTTTAAGAGCCTGCAGCTCCATGCCCCTGGAGAGCCCTTCTTAATGAGTGTGAGCATATTGTAACTGCTAGAATAGCAGGCCTATAACATCATTATGTTCTGATGTACCAGAGTTTACAAGCAATGAATGCAGCCATAGTCAACTGACCATGAAACACAAAGCCTGACTAAGGAAGAACTGCTGAGTATCTCCCACTATCATCTGAGCTTACTCCAGCTCTGGCCCTTGTCAGCAGGTTTAAGTCATCTGTCAGGAAACATATGTAAATAGTGCCTAGTGAATAAACATTTGGAGACATTTTCTCTACATTACTGGTTCCCAACCTGCGGTAAACTAAATGAAGTGCTATACAGTTGAGTGTTATAGCCTAGCAAGGCTTCCCTCCCTGGGTCAACCTCCTCTGTGGTAGTATAGGTAAGGTGAAGGAGGTTGTTGAGTCGGTGCGAGGAGCAGTGACAGCTGGCATTAGTAGGACAGTTTATGAGAACAGCCTGAGTTAAAAGATCCGAAGAGCTAACAGAAAAATGGCCAAGCGCCAGGGGGGAGAAAACACTGAATTTGTCCAAAAAGCAGCTTATTATCAATGTGTGATTGCACAGTGCTGCAGTGGTTTGCATTGTCTTCTCACAGCATGAGGGTTCCTGGTTCAAACCTGGGGTGGATGGTTCAAACCCTGGGGTGGAGGTGCGCTTCTGCGTGGAGTTTGCACATTCTCCCCATGTCAGCGTGGGTTTTCTGTGGGTTAATCACCTCCAGAGCATTTCATTTATTTGTTTATTTGTGCAGGGACAGTGCACATTTCTGTAAATGTGCCAGTTTTAGCTGAGTAGCTAGTTTCCAACTGCAGTCCCCAGGCAAGGTGTTAAATGCCAACTAAAAGGAAGAAAAACATTACACAGCATGGAGTGGGTGTGTTGGCTTGGCCATTATTGACCTCAGTTTGGTGAGCATCCTCTTCTCCGCCACCCGCTGAACTGAATCAAGGACAGATCCAACAACAGAGCCTGCCTTCTTGATAAGTTTGTTTACTCTGTTCACCTCTGCTGAACGGGCACCTGCTCTCCAGTAGGCCACAGAAAAGAACAGAGCGTTGGCCACAATGGTGTTGTAGACGCTGTGAACCAGGGGTTTTGCAGATGTTACACAATTTGAGCCTTCTTAGAAAATGAAGCCGGCTCTGCCCCCTCTTGTACACTGCCTCCAGTTGGCACTTCCAGTCCAGCTTACTGTCCAGCTGCACTCCAAAATATTTGTGGTTGAAAACCCTCTCCACCTCAGTGCTCCGGATGGTGATTGGTGCCGGTTGAGTCCTCTTCCCCTTCCTAAAATCAACAACCATTTCTTTTGTTTTGGATGTGTTTAGTTGTAGATGATTGTCCTCATTCCAGATCACAAAGTCATTGACTGTTCTCCTGTACTCCTCCTCTATGCCTCCACAACTGTGTCATCTGAAAATTTCTGTAGGAAGCAGCTGCCGGTGTTGTACTGGAAATCCGCCGTGTAAATAATGAACAGGAACAGGGCCAGCACAGGGCCAGCACAGCTCCTTGCAGCGCCCCTGTACTGCTCAGAACTGTGTTGGAGACACCGGTCTGTAGGCGTACAAACTGTGGTCTGCTGGACAAGTAGCACCACAGGACCAGTGATGGATGGATGGATGGATGGATGGATTCCATTCTCCACATCTTCTCAGCCAACAGCTGTGGCTGGATTGTATTGAAGGCACTAGAGGAGTCGAAGAATGTGAACCTCACATAAGCATCTGAAGTGTTCAGATGTGCATAGGTCCTCTGTAGCATGTGGATTAAAGCATCTTCCACACTGATATTCGGCTGGTATGCGAACTGAAGAGGATCCAGGAAAGTTAACACCATAGACCTGATGTAGCAGAGGGCCAGTCTCTCAAATGTCTTCATGACATGTGAGGTAAGTGCTACAGGTCTATAGTCATCGTGATCTGTTGGGTGACTCTTTTTGGGACCAGGGACCAGGCAAGATACTTTCCACAGCTTTGGGACCTTCTGAAGGCGGAGGCTCAGGTTGAACAGGTGTGTGAGGATACCACACAGCTCTGCAGAACATGTCTTAAGCAGTCTGGGCCTGATGCCATCGGGCCCAGACATTTTTTTCAATGTGGTTTTTGTCTAGCAGAGCTAAACAAATATATTGCAGCCTGTGTCACATGACCCCTACATGAATTCCTAAATTGCAGTTTCTGATGCATTTTACACCCTGAGGGAGATATTCTAGTCGAAACACGTTCGTTTACCCATGTTTTAAGAATTTTTTAACAACAGTCAGTGCCTCAGATGTATTTTTGGACTGCCTCCCTGGACCATGAACATTTATATCAAGTGAACTAGCCAGTCGTTGTTTTTTTTTATCTTATTGTAAACAGAACATTTTACTTTCCTGTCAAAGATGTCTTCAATTTCTTTGTTCCATATGAGCAAATAATTCAGCATATTCTGCACATAAAGTTGAATCCATCTGTCTGCAGGGCAGTGAACAAAGTCTTTCAAAGAAATCACTGATTGTGTGTCAAAGGTCTGTCTACAATCAGACCTGACTCACTGCGGCCTTAGAGGAGTATGATGAGCTTTTTTTCTTTTTTTCATTTGTCTGTTTCATTTTATTCAAGCATTCATGGGCCCATAGTATGAGGACTTACTTTGAGTTAGAAATGCTCATGGTGTGGCATCAAAATAGGAGATAAATTCTCAGGCTTCTGATGATATTTAATGAATCATATGTCTTAAAATACAAATTATATGCACCAATGCAAATATATATATATATATATATATATATATATATATATATATATATATATGTATGTATGTATGTGTATATGTAAATAGCATGATAGACAATATTATCAACATGTTGTCATCCTCAATCCTCATATATTGTTGCTCTGTCAGTGGACTTTCACATCTACATATTATGAGCTAGGTATCCTCCTGCTGTTGACATTCTGGTACTTTGCCACCAGCGTGCAGCTTGTTAACTAAAGCACATGGTTTGGTTTGAAGAAATATCATGGTTTGGCTCTACGCTCATACAAGATGCAAACACCACGCTCCTGGGTGAATGTCTGGGATTTGTTGCACAGATCCACCACCCCTCCTGTCCACCCTATAGGGACTTTCCAGCTCCCTATATTACAGAGTTACCAGCATTTTAACCTGAAGCTGTCCAGGCACGTTATGAACTGAAGCCGCCCGTCCACGTATCATAATGCTGTGACAGGTACCATCCAGCTGACTGGTGGTGTATCATAACACCACAAAAGGTTACATTCGGCCATGTTACAAATTGATGCCAACCGGTGGGATATCATACGAAAAGTGGCTTTTGGCGTCGGTGTCTGACCGTGAAATCACTGACAGAGTGGCAATATTTGACACAGCAGATAACTGTGACATGTAGAGTTAAAGTGTAGTGTGTAGGAATTTCTCCCATCTAATGCTGAAATCATATATTGCATTCAGACAGATGGCGCACTCTAGCGCCTCACTGTGTCAAACACGTATTGCAACAACTGTAGCTGCTGTGTACCAAAAAGCTATGATAACACTGATGAAACCATGTCATCCGATACCACATGGAGTATTCATTCAGGCTCCTACACAGACACACACGACGCAAGTTGACAAACCCCCTCCTCACCATGCTGGCTGTGTTTACAAGGTAGGACTGTTGGGGCGGATGTAAATTGAAACAGCTGTTATTGGCCAGCGGCACTACTGCCGCATAACAAAGTCCCACTCTTTGAGCATAATGCAGGATCATGTATCATGCAGCATCACGGGAGACGGAATCCTTGTCGCCAAGAAAGTGCAAAAGGGAATCAAAAAGGCAGCGTGACCGGCGAATTAAAAAAAACAAGGGTCAGCATTGGGGTTGCCTTTCCCAGGTGGAGAGAGCTGCTGAAGGAGAAAGGTAATACAATCACAGGCCAGCGCTAACAGCGGCTCACAGCGGCTAATGGCTAACAGTGGCGCAGTGATGCGAGGAGAGGGATGAGGCTGTTAGCAACAGCGGCGCTGGCCTGAGATTGCATTACCATTCTCCCTCAGCAGCTCTCTCTAACTGGGAAAGACTGCCCCGATGTGGGCCTTCGTTTTTTTAATTTGCCGGTCACGCTGCCTTTTCTATTCCCTTTTGCACTTTCTTGGCGACAAGGATTCCGTCTCCCATGATGCTGCATATGCATGATCCTGTATTATGCTCAAAGAGTGGGACTTTGTTTCAAATTTGCCAGGGTAGCAGCAAAGCGCCTCTTGTTCTTCTCCTTCGGCTCCTCAGTCATACAGTGCTGGCCTGGTTCTCAACGAAACACCGAAGGCGGTGCTGTATGTCCCTTGCTGGCGGGTGTATTCCCAAGATGGCGAAACGTAATGGAACCCCACAGACGACTTACCCGCACAATGTACAAACAAATCCAAAATTCTCTTTTTATGAGAATAAGTCAGATTATTGGTGGAGGTAATAGTACACCAGTGATGACATATTTATGAATGCAGACATCAATTTTTGCCAGTAAACAACTGAAAATGTTACACAATGTCCCTTTAAGGCAGTTTGACTGCATGTCCATAACTGTCAATCTGCAGGAATGTCCAACTCTGGGCCAGTGAGCAACGGCAAACTTGAAAGCCCTGAAATTTTCTTTTCAACAAGAGATTTGGCATGGTTGCAGTGTCATGAGAGGAGTTGATGGCACAATACTGTATGTTTGTTAAATATACATAAATCATTGTCATTGCCTACACTGTAAACCTTTAAAGTCTCCTTACCTGGGTCTTTGCCAAGTAAACTCATACGTGCTGCTTCAGTCTAATGTCACTGACCCAGTAGGAATGATATGATTTAGGATTTACTCAACCAGCAGATTATTTCAGAGCAGCCTTGCCTTGTAGAAATGTTTTTACAGCACCAAACTGAGTTCCTGAAGGAAAATTAGCATTTAAATGAACTTTGAATGCAGCTGTTACGGGAAAAAGGATGATGTTGGCATGAATGAATGCATCTGTGAAAGCAGACTTATGTGTGTGGAAGGAAGTACCTTGGTGTAGAAGCCCACGCGGCACATGCGGTCAAACACGGCAGCTCGCCTGGCTGGTCACATCCAGCTTGTCTTTCTCACCCACCGTCAGATAAAAGAGGCTCAGCGGTGGCTGCTATCTGTGCTGACAGTTCCGGGCTGCTGGGCCTGGTGGAGCTGACCCAACCGGCGTACATCAAGCTGCCTACTTCAAAACGTCCTGCACCACCACCTCTCCATTCCCCTCCTTGCTTGGTATCCAGCATGTCTGCATGGGCAGCTATCAAGCTCGCCTTGTTTGTTCCTTGTTCAGACAGAGATAGTGCAAAGCTGTATGGTGATGACAGTCCAGACCCCCCAACAACACAATCACATTCTCAGACTCCAGGTTTTGTGTGTGTGTGTGTGTGTGTGTGATGAGACAGGCTCTCCCGTGTTGTGATAAGGTAGAGGCTCAGCGGCCCTTCTGTGTATCCAGGTGAAAGATGAGTCATTTGTGTTCACTTCTTTCTGGCTGGCTTTTCAATGCTTTCTGCCAGCTGGTGCTTCTGGTTTGAATGCAGTCACATAGGATAATGTATTCATGTGTTGTCAGTGTAAACATGTACTTACAGCTGCTTAACAAAGCAAAGAAAACTAAGCCAGCACAACATCCTGTTAGAGTATACACATAACCTTCCATGACAGGCTGCTTTCATACACTTTCGTGGTCTCAGTTTTGCCAACATACTGTCGGCACACACACACACACACACACACACACACACACACACACACACAACCCCCTACCCTCCAAGTCTGCAAAATTCATGCACTTCAGCATATTATTTCAAAGTACTCAAAAACCTGGAAAGTGACTACATGCTTCAGGGTGAAAGATGATGTAGAGCTTTGCAGGGAGCTGTACAGTGTGCAAAAATACTCTACAAAATGGTTTCCTTTCTCCTCCCTGGTGTACTTGTAAAAGGAAGAAAAGGAAAGAAAGGGGGAAAAGTGTGAGAAGAGCAGTTTTTATACCAGAATGCACTGAAGCCAAAGATATCAAAGAAGCATGTCCGACTTTGGTGACCATATTCCTTCCTTGGTACAATCCACCATCCTGTAGAATATTTAAGCTCCATATTGACCGTGGTCTTAATCTATAATGTATATGGTAAATAAATATTCATCCACCTCACTGGCTGGCAGCGAGTTTCTCCTGAGGGTGAAAGTAACAGGATTGAATCCAAAGAAAAATAACAATCCTGCAAACACCACTCAGCCCAGCATGTCTATCCTTTCAACATCTGGAGACACAGAGGTGATCTTTGATCAGTCCATGTCTTTACTCTGCCCTTTGAACAAACTGACCTGACTTTGAAGAGCAGTGCAAAGGTGCTCTCTGTGATAAATGTTGAGAGTTCAGGGGCAGGAAATATAAACTTAGTCTGTGTCCGCACGGTTTGATGGTCCCCAGACAGGTAGGGTTTAACCTTATGAACCCAACTGATATTTGTGTTAAAAATGAAAATGACACGACATTTTTGTCTTTTAATCCTGTAATGGGTAAAACTTTACATTAAGGTATTGTAATAAGCGTTAATTAATGCTTAATAAGCACCAATTAAGGGCCCATATTCTGAACTGTTGGTAACTTTTGAGCTGACCTTTAATGTAAATTACCATTACTAAGACTATATAAGTGCTAATTATAACATAATTAACACAGTTATTATTGCATATAGGAGCATTACAAGTCAGTGTATCATTCGTTCATTTCATTTTCAATTTAAAATCAAATATAAAAAAATAATAAAAAAAGTTGTTTTTTTTCATTATTCGTTTAATAATCAAATTCAAAAATACAAAAAAATGGTTTGTTTTTCTTTTTTTTTGAGTTTATGCTCACATCAAAAATAAGAAATTGAAAAATGGACTACGATTAAAATTTGATTTTGATTTTTCATTTGGTCCAACTTGCGTGACAAGGAACTATTTTCTATGGAAACGCATTGCATTCACTGGATTGAAAAAAAAATAAAAAAATAGACACCTTATCTCGAGAAGAGATCTCGTAATTACACAATTAATAACCTAATTAATTACGTATTATGTGAAAATAGCCTGTATCATCCTTTGTTAACCATTTCCCATACAGCTGTTACTCATTTCAGTGTCGCAGCCACAGTGAAGCTGCAGTGCGCAACAACAATCAGCAGGTGGCACATGTGAGCAGTTGAGATGCAGTGTCCAACTGAAACTGTTGGCCGTGGCCCATTTTTCGATTTGCTAATTTTGATGTAAGCATAAAATCAAAAATATGAAAAACAAACCCTTTTTTGTATTTTTGAAGTTGATTATTAAACGAATAATGAAAAAACAAACCGTTTTTTCGTTTTTCATTTTAAATTGAAAATGGAATGAACAAATGATACACGGACCATTATAAGCACTTAATGTAAATACACATCTTATTAATATTTAGGATAGCTTTACTGTTTACTGATAACTGTTTCTATTAAGTATGATTTATAAGGGTTAATTACTGGTTTAGAAGACACTATGAGACCCTATCATATTAAATTAATAAGGTGTTATTATTAATAGTTAATACTGAACCTTTGCATCTCAAGTGGGAACAGTGTCGTATAAAGGTTAATAAATTATTAATATGCTCTCAGGGCTTGAAACTAGCGGTGTCCCAACGTCCCGGGAACTAGAAAAATTGCTACTGGGACACAAAGATGATATGTCTGGGACATTTCTGGGACAGTGAAAAAAAAAAAGTCAAAGCAATATCGAAATGGGTGTTATTTACAATATCATTACATAAGGGTATCTGAACATCACTTTTGTCCAAGGGTTCAAGGTTTCTTATTGTCTTATTTTCACTGTGCATTTTCATACACAAGAAAATTAAATTATGTTTCGTCGTTTGAATAATTTCAATAAAAACTTATGAACAGCAAAAATACAGAGGCTTTTGCTGCACCTGATCTGGCTCCACACGCGCGCGCTTGCACACACACATATGGAACCCCTTCTTGGGTCCACCCTCTCACTCTCTCTGCTGTTGCCTGCAGTAATTTCTCATCGATACAGCCCATAATGCATCTAATCAGAACAAAGCATGTCAATTATGTTTTGACATTGGTGTTATTTGCAAAATCATCATATGTAGACATAATATTGATGTTACTTGTAATCGTTTAAACAGAAAGTTAAGAACTAGCAAAGGTTATCGCCAAACTGTGCAAAATACTTCCTGGGATATTATCTCAACTCACTGCATGATGGTCACGCTGGGTGCCATTCCACATCAGAGCACAGAACCTAGCAATACTGAGATGGTTGAAAAAAGTGATACAATCCCCTCCAGTGCCGCTCCAGTTGGAGTAGGATGCGACACTTGGCTTTGGGACTCTGACGATGATGTTCATTCTGTTTCTGCCCCTGTGGTAAGTTAGTTTGTTTAAGTAGGCTATAGGCTAATGTTAGCTTGTTGATTTTTAGTTACACTGCAAATTATTTGGTTCTTACCAAGAAAAAAAAACTTAGATTTAGAAGTGTTAGATAATTTGTCTTGTTTTAAGAGTTAATTTCTTATTTTAAGTGTTCAACTTTACACTACAATCTTATATCAAGCAAACCTTGTCTTTTTTGTCTCAAATAGGCAGGGAATCTTAAAATGAGGTAAATAACTGTTAAAATAAGATATATTACATCTTTTACCCAAAGTCTCCTCAAATAAATCTTGTTTTAAGATTCAGTAACAAACTCAACTTGCTTGATTCAAGAGTCACACAAAAAGCATCTGAAAAACA
This sequence comes from Epinephelus cyanopodus, assembly GCA_026686955.1. Lineage (NCBI taxonomy): Eukaryota > Metazoa > Chordata > Actinopteri > Perciformes > Serranidae > Epinephelus > Epinephelus cyanopodus. Next base: position 4,521,611 of record CM048928.1, read on the forward strand.
GAGTTTATTTCTCTGACTTCAAGCTGATGATGTTCACAAAACTGGCAAAGCAAACAGAAAACAGGCAAACTGGGTTCACCCAACACAATACATGATGTGTATGGTATGATACACCCATACATACAGTACTTATTGTTCCTCCAGATTATTGTCTGTGGGCAATAATGTCACAAAGACTGTATTTTATTGGAACAAAGGTATTGTCTTTGAAACTAACTGGAAAATAGGAAATGCAGTCAATTAGTTCTTTTACAAATTCTGTAGCCTGGGCAACATTGGGAACTGCCACCTCATATGCCAGCAACTCTGGATTCAGATTCAGTGTTTCATAACGTTGGTACTCAAAAGCAACTAAAGAGGAATCTATCACAAAGATATCTTTTATCAGTCCGAACACTGGGAAAGCACCATCTACATCTACAATAATCATAGATTTCCCACTTATGTACTTATTTCCATTGAGGATGTACCATTTCACAGAGACAACAGATTGCATGACCTCTATGCCTAAAAAATCTTTGACTTTTCTTTTAACATAATCAACATTTTTGACAGCTGAGACAGGCCCTGATTCTCTTTCACTAGCAAAAATTGGATGCTCAGTGCCTATTTCATTTTGACAACATTCAAGGAACTGATTATGGTTTGCAAGCGATTTACATACATTTTTGAAATTTAACTTGGAAGCCCACTGCTTAAAATAGCTATGCTTAGCTTCAAATCGCATACACATACTTCTTACTAAAGGACCAAAAGATATGATTTGGCTAGGTAGATGGAGCATGTAATGCTGCTTGGGAATGACATTGGATTCAGAAAAAAGTTCTTTGAACTGATGCAGATGTTGCTCAATCATGTGCCTGAGCCGCAATACAGTTTCTAATGAAATAACAGGAGCAAGGATAATTTGAACAATCTGAATTAATTTGAGAATAAATTTGACATACTCACTGTCCATATCATTCAAAATGAAAGGTAGTATTTTCAAAAGTATTAACATTTGTCCACATGACTGTTTTATTTTATTGTCATTAGCAGCTAAAGTGCTGACACTAATAGGACATGGCTTATCTCGTATATCTAGAGGTGAGTAAGGAAAATTTATAATAGCTGAGTTAATCTCATCTAATTCTATCTGTCCTGACAGAATCAGGTTTTTTAACACAAGCTTTATTTCCATTGGTGCAACACCTTCAAAAATTACATGCATTATATCCTGTGGAGTTTGTTTGATCAGGTCAAATGCTGGAAAATCAACTAGCCTGCTTCTTCTGTTAATCCCGTAAGTGGTTTTGAGGGATGCTTTCAATGTTTCTGTGCTTGCTTTGTCTATTTCAAGACATTGCCTGATGTGGTTTTCCAAAGTTCTTTCAGCAAACTTATTCTCCTCAAAAATACTTTGCATATCGTCAAAAGGAGCATTCACAATGTCTACATTTGCTATAAGCAAAACCAACACCTTGTTTAATCCCAGCAAGGTCATGTTGGGCAAGTGTATCTCCACATAAGGCTATCACCGCACCAAACAACTCAATTTCACCATTTGGGGTTTCAATCCTAACACCATTGTAAAGAAGTGTCAGATCTTTTAGGATTCTTTTTAGTATAACATCAACACCGCATTGAGAAATATCATTTGCCTTGGCAATAGCAAGGAGTCTTATAGCAGCCAACTTGGACCTAAATTTTGGATCAATATTCCCTAAAGTGTAATAAAACATCAATAATTTATTTTGCAGAGGCATGGGGGCCTAAAGGGTTACATATTTCAATTTCATCGGTGTACAATAGTATTTGCAATGCATTTGGCCTTTGAGAATATAAGGGGTGGGATGTAAAAAGGACTCCATCAGTAAAATCATACAAGAATCCCTCTCTACTTCTTTGTGGTACAGTGGTCAACATTGTGAAGATTCTAGAATTGGTCAGTAACTGCTTGAGACTTTGAATGAGTGGCACATAGTAAAAACTTTTGTTTCTTAAGGCCATGACCCTTGAAGGACCACGCTTTACCCAACAAATCTTCTGGGACATCACAACTTCCTCTGGGTTGACTGGATTGAATAGTTCCCGGATAGTTTTATTCTGTCCATATGCTGTGGTTGAGAAAGGATCCGTGAATGTATCAAAAGTAGCCAAAGCCTCATCTTGGAGCTGAGCAGTTGTCTCTGGATTCTCTTCAAACACCCTTCTGATTCTCTCCCTTAGTGTGTCAAGGAGAGCAGCTTGGTACTGTTGCACCCCCGAGATGACGCTGTTGACAGTTCTCTGTGAAAATATATATAAAAATATATAAATATATATGTATATATATATACATATATATTCCCCTCATATAATTATTGCTAACAGGCCCATAGTTAACATTGAAATATAGAAAGGAATTATTACAGTAATTATATTTTTTTATAAACATTGTATCAAGGAATTATTATACGATATCAATAGTACCATTAAAGCATTTGTCCATCAAGACAAATTTACCTGTGACAAGTGGCACTGTTCCCGGACACTGATGGCGAATGCCGCTGCAGATCTAGCAATATCAGGTCTGGCTCTGGATGTCACAGCAACAGCCTGCTCCTTCAGAGAGTGATAAAAGTAAGAGTAGATAGACACAATCAGGGTTGATTTGAATTGTTGTTGTTTTTTTGTTTTTCTTACAGTGAAGTGTTTTTTTTTTTTTTTTTTCAAGATTATAAATTGGACTACAACAAACAATGAGTGTGTAAAATTGACTCAGACAGCAGTGTTATTATTCAGCAAGTAAGTACCCAGCTCTAATTACCGAGGTAACCTTAACTTTACTGGGTACTACTTTGTTTACAACTAAAAACTAAATGAACTAAAGCACGTAAATAATACAGTCTATGAGAAAATGTTTCCAATTATTGCCCTCTGTATAACGTTACAGTAGTTGAAAACATTTTGTCCCATTTCTCCTTATGGAGAAAAGCGTGCCATAATACGGACTAATTGATGAGGAACAGGACACACGAGAGGGGAAAAAATAATTTTAATCCCACATTTGCCTCACTGGTCTTGGACCTGAGCAGCTCTAACGTCTCTTCCCAAGGTAAGTGTGAAATTCGTTCAATTATGTGCGTTTCACGTGAATAACGTCGTGTTACGGAGGTAACTTAGCATTCACTGAAGACAATTACTGTATATGAAAGAGAAAGTGTGTCATATAGACTGTAAAAAGAAGGTCATATAGCCTACTCCTGATTAATGCGTGCATTCCCGGTATGGATTCAAGGAAGCCAGGCTTTGAATACACCATTGTATGTGGGAAATAAAATAAAATAAAACAAAACAAAACACTTTACACAAGTCAGCATCACACAGAGAGCAAATGAATTGGCGAGATAGGCCCTCAGAGGTCAAAACGAATGGAACTGTGGAGACTTACGGATTCAAGGCGGCCGACAGCGTCAGGCTGCTGTGACGGTTCAGGTAGAGAGGCACCAGGTGGGACAGCCACAGTGCTGTCCGCTGCAGGGGTGCTACAGCTGGCAAAAACGGACACACCAAATGTTTCCTGTCCCAAAGAGCGAGAAGAAGGCGTCGTACTCCATCCACTTGGTGGGCTTCCAGTCCGAAATACTGAAGGTGCGTCCGTTTAATGGGCGAAAGAAGGAGTTGAAAACTCTAAAGTCCTGTTCACATCCATCAATCCACAGTAAACCCAAAAATCCGGGCTGCGACTGTGGCTTGCATTAATGTGGCTTAGTAGGACTTTAAGACTTAGAGCAACAAAGACGAAACAAATCATACACCTCCACGCTGCCATGATGCCGAACCGTCTGTAGTGATGCACCGTTGGCGCCAGGTTTGCGCGGCGATATTGTTGTCGCTGGCTGATGACCCTGAGGTGGATGGGGGAGGGGGAGGGGGCACTCATGCTATCATTTGTTTTATTATTTGAACACAAAATTTCTCCGAGTATATGTTATTTCATTAATTTTAAGATGGTAAATGTTTTGTTTTAAAATCTTTTATTAACAAGCTAATGTTTTACATCCTCAGTTCATGTCGGCTCATGTCTCCAACTGTCCCACCTCAATGACGTCAGGATTTACGTTACGTCCAAGTGATTTCCCCGCTTGAGTAACGAAGGAGGCACGTTACATTCGTGAAGGAACAGCGGCTCAAGGTCAGTAAACTTAATTGAACTTTTAATATTAGTAGCCAAAATCATATTTTAGAGCAGATTGTTGCTGTGACGGTTACCGTTTCAATTGTTTTTCACCGGGGTACTTGCTTAGCAAGCTAGGTGGTGTTAGCTCATGTGCACTTTTGCATGCTAACTAACGAGCTCTGTTTGGCTGTGTTTTTGCTAGGTAGCCTATCACCTGTTAGGCCTAATTCGTCGGGGAGCCGATGAATCCAGAATGGATATTTTTGACGATGCCACTGTATCGGTCTTGGAGGGTAAGTCACAACTAGAAAAATTGCATTTCCTGCGAAAATACAGTGTGAATGCTGACAGCTGAAGTGATTTCGGAAATCTGCTGAAGGTGCTGCCGGAAATGCATAAAACTATAAGAATGAATGGTCAAGATTTTGCAGAAAAAATTGAAAAGCACAAGGCTTAATGGGCTGAAAAAGCTGAATATTGTGATAGTTGAACAGTTTCTCTAGCTGAACATAAAGCTGAATATTTGAAAAAGTTGAAAAGGCAGAAAGATGAATATTTGAAAAGGTTGAAAAGCTGAAAAGTAATATGCCGAAAGAGCTCAAAAAGCTGAACATTTTGATAGTTGAACGGTTTCTATAGCTGAACGTATGCTGAAGTAGTAGCAGAATGAAATTTGAAAAAATCCCCATAAGGATGAATGGGAAAATTTTTGCAGAAAAAGCTGAATATTTCCAAAAGTATAAAAGTTAGAAAAAAGAAAAATACACGCCATCATGTCCTTAACGAGCTGAACATTTTGATAGTTGAATGGTTTCTGTAGCTCAAAATTTATAGGAGTAGAAGAAAGCCAAAAAACGTACGGAATCCGGAATAATAATAATAAATCCCAGAAGAACAATAGTGTGAATGCTTTGAAGCATTCACACTAATAACTTTAATAAATTCCAGAAGAACAATAGTGTGAATGCTTTGAAGCATTCACACTAATAATAATAATAAATTCCAGAAGAACAATAGTGTGAATGCTTTGAAGCATTCACACTAATAATAAATTCCAGAAGAACAATAGTGTGAATGCTTTGAAGCATTCACACTAATAAATTCCAGAAGAACAATAGTGTGAATGCTTTGAAGCATTCACACTAAATAAAGTTTATATTTGATGTATAGGTGCTTTTGGCATATAGTTTGTAGGAATAATAATAAAAGCTGATAGCTAAAGAAAACCAAATTAGTAAATTTGCTATTCATTATCTGATTTTTTGAGTAATAGCCACAGTTGCAGCTCAAATGTGCTGATTAATAATTTAAATGAATTAATTAAATTAGTTAATGTAAATAAATAAAAAAATATGACCAACACTGAACTTATGGCATAAAGGTAGCCCAATGTTTAAAGTCCAGACTTTAACATTTTTACCCTTGATTTTATTTGGGGCTGGCATCTTTGTGAGATAGGCTTATGATTATTTTCGCTGACTTTAAGGAGGCTTCATAGCACAGACAACTAGTTAAACAGTTTACAAATGTGTTGGAGCTCAGAGGGAGAGATAAATGGCACCTCTTTATGTTGCTTGGTACTGTAGCTTGGCATTGCTTCATCTTAAGATATTTATTTGTCATATTACAGCTGCCGGTGTTGATGAGGAGGCTTTGAAAGGCCTTAGCCGGGATGACCTGAAGGATCTTTTTCCTGGTCCTGGAAATTTTCTCAGAAGAAAGAAACTTTGGGAGTTCATCAATCAAAATGTAAACACAAATTGGAATAAATAATAGTTATTAAAATTAAATTGTACCATATTTTAATGGTCCTAATGCATTTTGTTTTCATCCTACATAATCCTAATAGTGTGAAAATACCACGGACCAAGATGCCAGCACTTGCAGTGGAAGCGGGATTATGCCCTCAACTAGCTCCATGCACCATGCCAGCCGCAAGCCTCCGCCCCCATATCTGCTGAGAAAACAATGAAAATGCCAGACCCTCCAGAGTATGTGGTGTACACAGATTCAGAGTTAGACATGGTGCGTAGTCAGTACTTTGCATTGCTCTGCAATGGAAAGGAAAAGAACTACAAGATGTCAAAGGAGCTATGTTGCAGACTTGTAAGGAACACAATCACTAGCATGGTTGCAATCCTGCGTGCTAGTCCCATGGGTAAAGCAAGATACCCCTCCAAACTGGAAATGAGAGCCATGTCACAGAAGATTGTCGACTATTATCCTATGTTACGTGATGCTGACAAATATGCCATATGTAAGTAATATTTTTCATTTCTCAACCAAAACTGTGGACAGAGCAACAAGACAAACAATTTATCTAACATTCTTTCACCACAGCTGACCATCTACACCAAAATGTACAAGCGACTCCAGAATATGAGATCTCCAAGGAAGAGGCAGGGCTCCGTACCACAAAGAGGAGCGGCCAAGACAGCTCTCTTCAGCGCAGACAACCAGGACATGGAGACAGATTGGACAGACACAAGCTACTCGAGTGATAATACCATACTTCTTGAGAGCAATGATGACATCAGCGAGGACAACTCTGCAGGTATGCAAATTGTGGGGAAAAAATGAAAGGGTGGCTGTCATACAAATTTGTTTATGACTAAAAATGTTTAATCATGTAATGAAACTATAGTTGTCCACATTTGTTGAACCAGAGTTCATGGCTAGACATGCACTGTGTTTATATATGCCTATTTTGCCCTGTCATATAATTGTATTGAGAATTTTTTCATTATTTCTAAAAAAAAAAAGCATCCCCACTACCACTCCCCTCTGTGCGAAAGAAGCCAAAGAGTGGCACCAAAACATCACTGCTGCCATCCGAGTCAGCCTCATGCTCCGCACCCACGACTGTGATTGCTTCACCAACCACGTCTGCTTCACCAACCACGTCTGCTTCACCAGCCACGTCTGCGTCACCAGCCACGTCTGCAAAGGATGTTTTTGGTAAGCCCACCTCAGCACACCTCTCAGCCTGTCATCCATGAAATTGGATTAAAGTTTCCCAAAAAATAGTGCATTGTATTTTAACCACGCTTTATTTCCCCTGTGTTGTTGTTAAAGTGTTAACATTGAAATGTCTTGGCTTGGTTTTTTGTCATTTCAGTGGGCCAGGACAGTCTGAAGATGCAGGCTAGGCACTACAGAACATTGAGCAACATGTACAATAAGCCCAATGCAAAACCCAATCAAAATGATGTTGCTCAAATTTTGGACCTTGAGTTTGAGGCCAGACGGGCTTTCATTGATGCAGATATTACAAAGGAAGAGGACCGACCTGCAAAAATCTTTGAGGCATATCCATGCTGAATTTCAATGCATTGTTAACTGTTGAACTGTGCACAATGCTGTTTTAGGCAATGGATGAGCTGCGGCGCATAGTAGGTGGCACCAACAGCAGATACATTGAGGAAGTAAAAGGAAGATGGGCAGAATTCTGTGCCAAGGTGCAGTTCTACGGTGTGTGGAAGAAAGTCCTGAAACCCCCTTTCCCTTTGGATGTCCGCAGTGGTAAGTTGCTGTTCCATACAATATGTATATGTATTGATATTTGTACAACATTCAGACCATTCTGTTCATTCTTATATTCTTTAGTGGATTTCACACTCGCCCTCTTCAATGCACTCCCATCCCTCTTCCCCTCACCAACTTCACCACCAAAGAAGCTTGGGAATAGCTGTGAGGCACTTCTTCATATCCTGAAGGTGAGAAATGTTTGTGTTGATTCCTTACTGTCCTCTTTGAAGTGCCTTTATTTTCTCACATTATTGTGCTTGTTCACATTTAGTAACAATACACCTAAGTTCACAGTTATAGATATGACCTAATTTATGTCAAAAGGGGAAAACAGAAGTGCCTCTAGTGTCCCTCAAATGGTGTTGACAGAAGGAAATAACAAAAAATGTTTTGCAAAACCTTTAATTATTTCATTCATTCATTCATTCATTCACTGATGAAACATTAGCACCTTGCATCAGCTTGTATCAGGTATTAATCAATCCTAAATTCCTACATCAGTTTAACATGTTCCCCCCTACACTATTGTAAAGCAATTCATCTGATAATAATGAGTGTGAGTTTTTAAATGTGAATTTAAATTTAAGAGTGCTCAAGTCATTGGTTGCAACCTGATAGTTTCATTTTAAAAATGATCATACACTTTCAATACATTTTTATGTCTTCTCACTCTCTACGCATTGTTCTTTTTTTTCTGTTCCAGTCAGGCGAAGACCCCACCCTGTATCTGGAGAAGCGTCCTCTCTCCTCCCCAGTTCTGCTTTTTGATGGATCAACCACCATCGTGGCTGTTGGTAATGTACCTGTGACCACCCTTCCACAGGAAGATTTCTCAGAAGGGATGTTGGTGCTATTGGCATACTACTACACGTTGCATTTAACATACCCTAAATGTGTTGCAACGCTCCTCTCTGTTATTCAAACAGAGGTCATTGGTGACACAATCCACGATCAAGATGCCACTAGTGCATATAAGAAAGCAATGGCTGATTGGAAATCATTCATTGACAAGTAGCTGAATGTCAAGCAGTATTTTGTCTTGTCATTCATTGACAAGTAGCTGAATGTCAAGCAGTATTTTGTCATGTCAGTTGTTCTTGTTATTGTTACCCATGCCTTACAATGGTTTTGTGTATTCCACAAGTTTATTACAGTGTCACTTAATTATTTGCTTGAATTGTTTTACCTCATCGAGGCCTGCACTGTAAAATGTAACTAATGGTTTCAACTTAAAAATATGAGCGAAAGGGCTGCCTTAAAATTTCAAGTTAAGTGAAAGAAAAAAAGACGCTACGGTCGCGGCCGCACCCCTGTTTCAGTTGAGTTGTCTGAACTAGCAAATCTGTTTAATTTGAATTAAAAATGTAAGTTGTGTAAATCTTTTGTGTCATTTGATTTATTAATTGATTGAACTGCTTGGTTGTTATTTGAATTTGCAAATCTATCTTAGTTTAATTAATTTTCAAGATAAACCTGCTTGGATTAAGACAGAGCTTAGTCATTCTTCACTAATAGTATAGTATTTTTCTCTAAATTTAATATTTTTCTTAACTAATCTTCAGCTAAATTTGCTAAAAGTAAGAAAGATTTTGTTTGTAATTGCTTATATTTAGTATATTTCACTTATTTTGAGGCTGTAAAAAGTTACTTTTTTAAGTAATCTCATTTTAAAACCAGCATTTTATGCTTAAATTTAATATGTTTCACTTATTTCTAGGCTGTAAAAAGTTACTTTTTAAGTAATCTAATCTTAAAAACAAGCATTTTATGCTTATATTTAGTATATTTCACTTGTTTTGAGGCTGTAAAAAGTTACTTTTTAAGTAATCTCATTTTAAAACCAGCATTTTATGCTTATATTTCACTTGTTTTGAGGCTGTAAAAGTTACTTTTTAAGTAATCTCATCTTAAAACCAGCATTTTATGCTTAAATTTAGTATATTTCACTTGTTTTGAGGCTGTAAAAAGTTACTTTTTAAGTAATCTCATTTTAAAACCAGCATTTTATGCTTATATTTCACTTGTTTTGAGGCTGTAAAAGTTACTTTTTAAGTAATCTCATCTTAAAACCAGCATTTTATGCTTAAATTTAGTATATTTCACTTGTTTAGAGGCTGTAAAAAGTTACTTTTTAAGTAATCTCATCTTAAAACCAGCATGTTTGGCTTATTTTAAGCCTTCCAAACACCTCTGTAGACATGCTTATTTCTAGATTTAACAATCTTAATTTAAGAAATCTTGTCAAGTGAAATTATCTTGCTGCATGGACAGATAATTTCACTTGTTTTGAGTACATTTTCCCTCAGATTTAGTGTTTTTATCTTGTTTTTAGACCCCCCTTTTTTGCAGTGTAGTTCTAGTTCTTTGCGATAGCTAACACTAGCAACTCAGCTAATCATGCACATGATGGCCTTAAAAAGTTATAAAAAATGACTGTGTTCTAAATTTTAATGTTTATGATAATGATGGTAACGTTACAGTTAATTAGAAGAGGTGTACTCGGTTTATTCAGTCAGTAATAATTAGGCTAGCAACTTTAGCTACAAAGATGAAGGTCACGCTTGAACTAGCAGCCAGTCATATTTCAGGGTAAGCGGAGTATAATGAACACCCAGATAACAGTAGTATGTTTTAGCAGAACCTTAGTGGGTAACTGTGACACTCAGAGACATTGGGCTCCAGTTACGCAGACCAGGCGCGGCGGAGGCGCAGCGCACCTGCGCTTCGCCAACTGGGTGTGGCCAGGCGGATTTTGTAAGTTTGGCACACTGTGCACCCTGGCACACTGTGCGCTTCGCCAACTGGGTGTGCACACTGTGCACCCTGGCACAGCTACTCCTCTATCCCACCTCTGTCCCTCCTACCTGCGCAAGTCGGAAAGAGGGAGGAGAGAAGGCGTGGAGTGGGTTTTACACAGATCACACCAATCAAATGAGCCCCTCTCCTTGCCCTTAAATATGCCATGCAAAGGCGTGATAAGAGTTTACTCAATTCGCCATGGCAGAAAAAAGCAGCAGCATCAGATGGCTAAACTTCTCCCAGGAGGAAACTGAGGTCCAAGCTCCCAGTGGCCGAATATACGGAACTGCGAGCAGACCTCCACGAGCTGATGATGCAAAGGTAGCCTGGGAGGAGGTCACCACAATTGTAGATCAATGTTGTGTTTCTCTCATGCGCGCACGCTCTCTCTTTCTCTCTCACAATCTCACTCTGTTTCTTTTCTTTTGACTTTTCTAAGATGACAGATGCTGAATATATACTCCCTATCTGATGCTGTGGCTGTTTGCGGTTGGCTGAGAGGGGTGTGAACTCAATAGTTTGCAGCTGTGTTAATCAAATCAGGCTGGGTTTCCATTACACGTGCCAAACGTGCCAAACAGTGCCAGTCCCCTTTGATCTGACATCAGATGTGACGGGACAGTCGATATAAAGATACATTTATGTCCTGATTGCGGATAGTTGCATTGAATAATGTTTTTTGTGGCTATTTATTGCATCGTTAATGTGCCTGACATTCTGGAAACCTGCCTGTGAGGTTTTGGTGACGTGTGCGCACTTACAGCCAAACTTCGGCTTACACTGGCTGCGCTCCACCTGCACTGACAGTAGACATGGTTTCAGTTGGCGAGCTTTTAGCGCACCTTCGATGGCACAAAACTGTCACTCTTTGAAGGTTTGATTGAAAAAAAAGATTACACAATGATAAAAAACAAATACTCACCTGTTGCTCCCATTACAGAACCTGTTTCTCTCCATATTACATCCTTTTTGAGGTTGTCCTTGTAAAATTGTTGGAGGTATCATATAACTCGGGGTGTTTTTCAACTTCAAGAATCAGTTTCTCCTCATCCATTTTGTCAGCTCCACTAAAGATGTCCACTGAATATGTGCTTGACCCTACCCCCAACAACAAGCAGGTAGGAACCACCCACTCCCTTCCTACCCAGCAACAAGCAGGTAGCAAACTCCACACACCACGCATCAGTACTTTTCCACCCGTTGGATCGGCTTCATTGCCTGCATAAGCGTTTTGACTTTTTCATATGCAGGGTTCCACAGAATACAATAAACAGTTTCAACTGTATTAAAATACATGGTTTAAACGGTATAATCACGAATAAACATGGGTAAATGTATGAAAAACACATTATTATTATTATTATTATCATTATTATCACATATCACCTGTGACAATGGTTTATTCATTTAAAAACACACAGCTCGTTTAGCACACTGTTTCATGTAGTTTTTATCTGCTGAAGGGTCACATAGGGGAGTGTAGCACGAAAAAAATAGCAGAGCCGTGAATTGTCGCGTGACAGACGGTGGTTGTTGCGCCGCTCCCGTTGCCAGTGGAGCCGCTGTAATTGATTAACAGGGGGGCGAGCTGCTACGGGACTTGCACTGCAGACGTGTCACGCCGCTGACGTGCCCGGTGGAACCCAGCCGTTAGGAGCATCAATGAGCTGTGCGTTATGTTGAGCAGGCTAATGGATAAAGGCTGCATCATGTTCATAATAACTCCTGCTGATTTGCTAACGCCATAGCCTGACTTCAATCCTCTCTGTCAGTAAGGTTAAAGGAGCATTTCATACATTTTGGCAATTGAAGTTTGTATCAGGCCCAGTGTGTGAGTGTTTTATTATCACTCTTGTGAAACCATTGTGAGAGTAATTCAGTACTAGGCTGTGGATTAAAAACAAGGGAAGTTAGATTAAATGTGTTTGTGGGTTTAATTCTGAGCCTTCTCTTTCAGAGGGATGGGCTGACATTGCAGATGGTGTCAGATGGACTGCAGAAGACGCCATTCCATGCAGGTAAACAAAATAAACTCCCTAGAGAGGAATTTGTATGCTACGGTGTATGTTTAGCAATCGTGAAATCGTGAAAGATTTTTTCATCTGCATTTCAGACAGTCCCAGGTCAGCATCTGAAGCAGTTACTCGATGAAGTGGGACTTTTTCCCGGAAACACCTTCTCTGGTATAAAACTCAACAGGAAACAAGTGGATGATGATGACTTCCACAAAGTGAAAGATAAACTAATCAATGTCTTCCTCACCATGCGGTTTGGCAACATCGATGAGGGTGTCTTAAAGGCGCTTGCCACCATGTATAACCTAAGCAACTGGCCTGAGGACATCACTGACCTGACCACCTTTGGCCTGGCTGATTTTGAGATTTTGAGTCACTCATTTTCAGAAAACTGATGGGTTACAGGGAGCTTTGTGGAACACTGTATTCCCGAACAATCAGTCTAAGTAACAAAACTTTTGAAAAAGCCAAATTAACTCAGATCTGTCATTTTTCAGAAATCAACTATTAGGGTTTCCATTCCTTTTTTCCTGTTTTTGACAATAGTGGTTGCATTAAAAATCAATATGAAAAGGAAATATGTCTTTATGTTGTGTTCTCACCACCATTGGTAGGCTGAATTCTCATGAATAGAGCAGCTAACTCTGTATCAATCTACGAAAATTAGTATACCATTTTGAGGAAATGAGATTCCCATGATCCTTTGCTAAAGAAAATAATAGCATACTAAAGTCAAAAGAATGCATCAGAATTCTTTAATGTTGAAATAATGATTGATATCTGGATGTTGCAGTAGGTGCATAATTAATAGAATTATTAACTGCAGTAAGTGTTCCCACTTTAGATCCTGTAGCTGCAAAGATGCATTATGAGCTGTTTATAAGGGCATATTAATAATCTATTAACCTTTATACGACACTGTTCCCACTTTAGATCCTGTTGCTGCAAAGATGCATTATGAGCTGTTTATAAGGGCATATTAATAATTCATTAACGTTTGTACGACACTGCTCCCACTTAAGATCCAGTAGCTAGTACACAATCAGCACATGGTAAAGCGGATGCTTCACCTCACCGTGGCCGGGGTGGAAGTATTCTGCGAACGCGGGGACGTGGTCGGGGTGGCAGGGGGGCTCATAACACCGCAAATAGCGGTGAATATAGCGGGGATGAAAACAAGACGCGGTGGTCGCGGCAAACACACCGCTAATGGCGGCGGAGGTGGCGTTCACTGCCGCATCGTAAATCACGGCGGCGATGATAATGATAATGATAATGATGATGATGGCTGGCAGTTCTTGAGAGAAGAGGAAGAGTATCAAAAGTGGATCCGAAATTTTGATGAGCCTGTTGGTTATTGTGGAGATGATCTGACAAATTCTGAGCCCATTGATTTCATCTCTCTTTTTCTGAATGATGAATTCTGGAGCCTCATCACCAATGAAACAAACAGATATGCCCACCAGTTCTTTGAAGGGGAAATTTTGAAACCAAACTCCAGATTTCATGACTGGTATGATGTGACTGTCCCTGAAATGAAACCTTTCATGTCACTTCACTTGTGCATGGGGCTTGTGGAAAAATCTGAAATTGAGGACTACTGGGCAGGTTTTGGCCAACTTACACACCTGGATTTGGCAAAGTGATGGCGAGAAACAGATTTGAAAACATTCTTTCTTTCCTTCACTTTGTAAATAATGATGACCGCATTGAGAGGGGCCAGCCAGGTCATGATAGACTCTTCAAAGTGCGCCCCATAATTGATTTGATCATTGATTTTGCTGCTGTGTATGGTCCACTCAAGGAACTTTCCTTGGATGAAATGAGCATTGCATTCAAGGGAAGGTCAACCTTGAAACTGTACAACCCCAAAAAACCTGACAAATATGGCTATAAAGCATTTGTCTTGAGTGAGGCCAGCTCAGGTTATGTATTAGAGTGGTGCATCTACAATGGCAAAAATACAAGCGATGAGGACAATTTAGGGGCAACACACCATATTGTCCGTCAGCTGCTTGCCCAGCACACTGGGAAAGGGCATGAGGTATACATGGACAGCTACTACACATCACCAGCCTTAGCTCGTGAGTTAGCTGCTAAAGACACCGGAATGTGCGGGACAGTGAACTGCAACAGGAGAGGGATGCCAAAGGGGCTGAAACCATCCCAGTTGCCTCCGAGAAGGGGAGATGACCCAGTGTTCATGCGGCATGATAAACTGCTGGCTTGTGCTTGGCATGACACAAAGCGTCTCACTCTGTTGTCCACCATTCATGGCAACACAGTCACCCAAAAACGGATCCGGACAAAGGAAAATGTGACTGGGTTCCGTGAAATTATGAAACCAGTGTGTGTGGACGGTTACAACTCCTTTATGGGAGGAGTTGATACATCCGATCAACGGATGAAAACATACCTGTTTCCACACAGATCCAGGAAATGGTACAACTGCATTTTTGATGCGGTTCTGAGCATCAGTGTGGTCATTTACACACGTTGTAGTCCTGGTCCACACAAACCACTGAAGGCCTTTATTCAGGACATTATAACATCTTGGCTTGAGGGCTTCTCCAAAAAGGAAAGCAAAAAAGGAGGATGGCCTTCAATGCAGCAGGGAGAAATGCCACAGAGGCTCACTGAACGACACTGGCTCTGCAACACAGACGAACATCCAGATTGTGTTGTCTGTTCAGATCGCACCCGCCCGAAAGGCCGTCGCCAGACACAGTTCAGGTGCCGTCAGTGTGGAGTAGGTCTTTGTGCTGTGCCTTGCAATGAAAGATACCACACACTGAAAAACTACAAGCAGTGCCATCTTGATCGTTGAAGGTCTTTGAAAATAATACAATTCCATATGGCCGCCGACCAGTGCTAAAAGGTTATACAAATTTATTTCTATCCCAAATTTCGTTTCATACTAAAGATATTTCACATTGACTGTTGACAGTATTCCCTTATCTCAAACCGCTCTCAAACTACAGCCTTTTGAAATCTTTATAAGAAAATTGACATTTTCCAATATGGCCACCACCTGTTCATGTCACAGTATGCAAATTAGATGACAATTTACTTCCAGCCCAAAGATATTCCTCAATTACAGTATGCCCTTATCTCAAACCACTTTCAAACTGCAGCCTTTTGAAATCTTGAAAACAAAAATGGATGTTTTCCAATATGGCCGCCACCTGGTGATGTCACAGTAATCAAATTAGGTGACAAATCTACTTCCATCCCAAATTTTGGTTCATACTGAAGATATTTCTCATTTACAGTATGCCTTTATCTTAAACCACTTTCAAGTTATAGCCTTTTGAAATCTTGATATCAAAATTGTATATTTTCTTGAAAAAACTCCGGCACCTAAAGGGTTAATGCATTTTCTTGTTCTGTAAAGCACTTTGAATTACTTTGTGTACAAATAGTGCTCTACAAATAAACTTGCCTTGCCTTGCCTTGCCTTATTGACTTATTCATACTTCAAAAACAGCATCAATACGTGATTAACATAGGAGGGAGTAATGTGAACGGCTCGTTTCTCCTCTGACACGCCACATACCTGTGTGTCGCCACGGCTCAGTTGTCCAGGTACTACTGGGCAGTCATGACACACAACGAAAGAGGAAATTACTGGACCTGGAGTTGGACTTCTGTGTCACTGGTAAGCCGTTACCTTGTGCCGCAGAGCACTATGAGCCTCCGCCATAATGTTATTCCTCTCTGTGATCCCTGTTCAACCCACAACCTCCAGGATTAGCTGTTCCTTTCTGCTGCTGGTTGAAACATGATAATATGGGCAAACCAGCGCCCACTCCACTAACTTGACGTGGAAATGAGCTGTAGTCTAGAAAACTGGCGAGTTTTGTTTTGTTGGGGGTTTTTTTTTTTTGGATGAGCGCCCTCACATAGATTGCGCCCTGGGTGGTCGCCCACATTTCCCATAGCAAAACCCATCCCTGGGTGTACAGAAAATCTAAAATAACCACTTGTCAACCAGACCTGCTGTCGACACTAACCTCGCGACAGCTGCCACCCAGGCTACTGCAGGTGGCAGTTCTCACGAGACCAGTGACAGAGTTCAGTTTGGAGAGGCAGAGGAATGTTTTGTTTTAAAAATTATATTATAATACGGGATATTTATGGGAAAATAGAAATACGAGAGGACGGTGGGAAAGATGGGTAAAATACGGTAGTTTCCCGGCCAAAACGGGAGACTTGACAGATATGGTCATCAGTCATATATAATATACAAACATACAGTCACACATGTGCACACAAAATATTAGGCTGATGGGTTCAGTAGTATGTGAGATTACCCACAAAGGACAAAGATGGGGGCGGATGTGCCTTAGGAGGTAGAGCGGGTCATACATCAATCGTAGGATCCCCAGTCTGATCCCCGGGTCCTCCACTACACATGTTGAAGTAGTGTGTGTGTGTGTGTGTATGTGTGTATGTGTGTGTGTGTGTGTGTGTGTATGAGGGGTGAAACGTATCAGCGAACATGCACACACTGCATTCACCACGTACTTGATACGTGTATATATGCTACGTCTCACACGTTGGTAACACGACGCGCTGTTGCTTCACAGCTGACACTTTTGACCCCTGCGCTCACATGACATGTATACGCACGCATGTCTGATTAGCATAGCAAGCTTGTTAGCATAGCGATGCTACGTGTCACACGTTGGTAACACGACGCGTTGTTGCTTCACACTCTGACACTTTTGACCCCTGCGCTCACATGACGTGTATACGCACGCACGTCTGATTAGCATAGCAAGCTTGTTAGCATAGCGATGCTATGTGTCACACGTTGGTAACACGACGCGCTGTTGCTTCACAGCTGACACTTTTGACCCCTGCGCTCACATGACATGTAAACACACGCATGTCTGATTAGCATAGCAAGCTAGTTAGCATAGCGACGCACCTGTAAGTGTAGTGTATGTGTAGCATTTGTAACGCACTGTGCACGCGTACTGATAAGCCGTGTGAGCGCGTCATGTGAGTGGAGCGAACAACGCCTACACGTCATGTAGCAGGTGTGTGTGTAACACTCGTGTCTCCATAGTAAACCTATGTAAAATGAAGGCGTGTGCTCACGCGGTTTGATCAGATCTGACGTGTCCTAAGTAGGCGCAAGTGACGCGTTGTAGTGTGGTTGGGTGAAACGTTTGACCCCTCATAGTGAGTGTGTGTGTGTGTGTGTGTGTGTGTGTGTGTGTGCGCGTGTGCACTTAACTGGTGGCTCTTTGTATGGTACCCTCAAACTTGGGTGTATGAATATATGTGTGAATGGGTGAATGTGACGTGGTGTAAAAGGGCTTTGTGTTCATTCATTCACCATTAGTCCATTTTATTTCCCAAACACACACTCACTCACACACACACACACACACACACACACACACACACAACTGAACAAATGATCCCCTCCAGGCTTCGCCTGGCAGAGATAAACATCACTAAGGAAAGACCACAGATATGAGCAAACAATATGAACTCCACAGGGGCTGCAGCCACAAACACACATTAAAGCAAAGAGAATCTGCACAGTTTTTATACAACTTGTAGCACACACACATGCACGCAACACTGAGCAACACTGACAATCTCCTCTGGAGAGAATTACATCTATTACAACTATCACAGCCAGTGTGCTGTGCTCACCTGTTTGAACACCAGTGTTGTGCACCATTAAGTCCTCCTCAGTCTGCTCAAGGGTCAACCTCTCTGCTTGGTCTTTTGTTCAACCAGTCCAGTCAGTCTATACTCCCAGTTTAACCAGTCCCAGTCTCTCTGTCACACTACACTCCTCAAAGTTGTCAAGCATGTTGGGCTAAATGAGGCTCTTAAATGTCAGTGAAATAAATGCAGAAGCATTAAACATGCTAGCTAGACCCAGCAAGCACCTGTTGGGTGCATTTGCTTTGGATCACTTAGTGTACTTGCTGGGTAGTGCATTAAATCAGTGATTAAATAAGAAGGATGAACACTTTTTTTTCTTTTTTTTTTTGCTAATCCATCCCAAGGTAAAATAACGCTAACCTAAATCCATTCCATCCACACACATACAGTAGAAATGGCTACCAAAGCTTTCTGAACTCACACCCCATGACACTCAGAAAGTGAAGGTATTGAACATGTGTTTTTCTATGGTGGCCCTGGAGCTCTGCCACAGGAACACCAGTGGCTGTTTCTCTACCGCAGCCCTTTCATCTGTTCCATTTTTTGCACATGTATCAGTATTTTTCATGTGACACTTTATTCTATTCTGTCACAGATGCAAGTTAGAAAAAAAATTGCTAATATTAATATTGGAAAAAAAAAAAATACAGAAAAAATATCTTTGTAACAGGAGAATGTATACAATTTGTTACGTCCACCCCTGCTTACCAACAGCTTATGAAATGGACATCATAACTGTCTCCACTAAATACATTTCCCCTTTAGAGTATAGTGTTTAAAATAACTACAAAGTAATTGTAAAGTAGTGGTAGTGGAAGTATCCAAAACCTCTGAGCTACAGTTATTTTTTCTACATTCCCAAAGTTGTCTTAAAACTGATGAACGTTGAGTTTAGTGGGTAAAAAGATTTTTTTTCTTGATTGCCATATTTTCATTCATATGATTTAGAATTGACAAAAACAATAATTTCTTTAGTGCAGTTTTGTACAAAAGTATTTAGGTATGTGTCTAGTTTAAAAAGACCATGTCAACTCTTTAAAGGGGAACTAAACTTCCCTCTCTGGGCATTACTCCGCCCACAGCTTGATTTAAAAAAATTCAGAAAAGATAGACGGAGCTGAGGGAAGGAGGGGAGGGGGGGGGCAGGCGAGCGGCTGAGGAAGGGGTGGAGTGAAGATTGTCCCTTCGTGTGGGGAGAGGAGAGAGGGCTTTTAATTGTGCCGATGGTGGCTTGGAAAACCCCCCAAACTGTGTCACACAGGCAGAATGGAAGGCGGCTGGAGCTCAGCCGGTCCCCTTCTCCACACTGACTTATTTTATCCCTCTCTGGCAGCCTGGGCTCACCGCGCAGCAGCCCACTGCATCCATCCATTCCTCCTTCCCTCGCACCCCGCACATAAACCTTCGACGCTCGGCGCAGCAGCATAGTGTAGCGGCCCTCCACATCCCTCCCTCGCCGCCCCGCACATAGTGTAGCGACCCTGCAGTGAATGCTCTGTTGTATTGTTAATGTTCTGTGAGTTAATGGCATATTTTGGATTGAATGAGTATGGGCAGGGGGGCGGGGGGCGAGTGGCATGGGAATGAGGGCTGTGTGAGTGCGCGTGCTTGTGTGTGTGCGAGCTGGAGGAGAGAGCAGGAGTACATGTTTTGTGAGCTAACGTTACGGCTATCTTCTTGTCTCATTGTTTTTTTGGCGTGGTTACGGCCAACAGTAACCTGTACTGCGAAGCAATAAACAGTGGGTTGCCGAATTACTGCGTCATCCTTCTACACGTCCTGACGGACGCCACAATATACTCTCGAGCCTTGGCGCCTCTCCTTGACCAGCTAACCTAAATACTATAAACACACTACTAACTGTAAACCTGCACTAAAAACACTATGCTAACAATACAATTCGACAAATTACTAGCTGTTCTCTCTGCTCTACTACTCCCTCTGCTCTGATCCAACCTCCTCCTGTCAGTTTGATAACTGCGGCAGAATGGTTTTATAGTAAGGGGAGGAGTAAAGGGAGGAGGGCAGGCTTTAGCGTGGACGGTTGGTGACGTCATTCGCCTCGGTAAAAGAGTCATTCGCCTTCAATGTAATGTAATGTAAATTCAAATGTAGTAACCAGGTTTCAAGCTGTAGAGGGCACTCCACACCACATTTTTAAAATAAAATGTAGACTTTCAACAGTTTGCACTAAACTGCCAAGATTTTGAGCAGGATCAGTCAGTAACACTACTTCACTACCAGAAACAATGATTATCAGCTGAAAATAATGGTTTTAGGGTTTAGTTACTCTTTAATTTTCCCTACTCATAAGTAGGCCTGAACATTACAATTATTTTAGATAATGATCATTATTTTATAATTTATTTATTTTTGTTTATTTTGAAAGAGACTGCATGCAAACTGTACATTTCTGTGAAAACAGAAGTGTATTTTGAAAACAGACATGCATGTAACAGGCTAAAGTTGACATGGCGTCCTTGAACAAAAGCAACCAATGCACCAAGAGTACCTTGCATGTCATATCTCAGTGTTGAAAGTCCATGACCAGACGTTGCTATGTGATGAGATTGGAATGAGAATATGTTGCTGATTGGTTGCACACAGGTATGAGAACATATTATATTATATATATTATATTATATTATAAGTACTTATTACTGTACAGTATTTGTCAATAATTATGCCTACTCCTATGAAGGCATATTTTATTAGTGCATTTGAGAGTTACTACATTGTCATTCATTATCTTCATACACCAGGTGGATGCCCAAAATACGATCATTTCTGTTTTTGTGCCTAAACATAAAAATAAAGAAACACATTTGCTAATAAAGTAATGTATCTGTGGCTTGCAGAAACATAAAATGCCAACGTAGTGTATAGCGAACTATTAATATTTGGCATGTATAGGTAGCAAAGCCATATAGTGACTAAGCCATAAGACTGTAATAAGAGAGTGAACACAATAATTCTAGAGGTTTAATGCATCCATGTGTTCAACTGAGAACAAAGAGGAAGGCCTCAGCTGAGGAAGTTGCAGCGTCACAAGATCTGCATAGCTCAGCAGTAGTCTAGGAGGAAGTGTGTTATCTCAGACTTGTCCAGGTCTTATGGGATTAATTAATTAGAGTTCTGCATGTTTTGTTACTGACAGGGACAGAGAGGAGATGGAGGGAAGACTGGGAGAAAGAAACAGAACGAAAGCAGAGAGGAATTGAAGGCTGTCTCAGGAGAATCCAGCCTACATAATGACATGCGCGTCTCTTTCTGTGCCTTGCCAGCATCCCCCTCTTGTTTTGCTCAAAGGTGTATGGCACAATGCAAAAGGAATTATTGATAAAGACAGGGCCTGTATTGAGTTGTTGTGCTGCCAGAACATGAATATAGCTTATACCCAGACCTCCCACCGCCTTCCACACTGCCGTCATGAGCATGGTCATTATTAGCAGAACACTGTTACAAATGAGTGGACATCAGCGTCACAGTTGGGAAGGGATTTCAAGAAACATTACTTACCCAGGGATCAATTTTGCGTGTGATTAAACACAGTTAACTAATTATGGCGACAGCATGAGTTATGATTATGGGAAAATGATGTGAATTACAGTGTAGTGTAAAAACTCCCGACTGTGATTTATCTGGAGTGAGATCTTTAGGGGCCAGAGGAGAAAAATTATATTAGCAGATGCAAAACATATTAATGCATGGATGATGAACATCCTACTAAGAAGCATCAGTCATCATCATGTTAATGTTGCATGACATGAAACACTGAACAGGAAGAGTGGAAACCAGTATCGCTGTTGGACACTTCTTAGAAAAAAAATGAACCTATTCATTTTTATCTGAAAAATACATAAGTATTCTTTAATAGAAATTAACGCCATTAACTGTGGCATGACAGAAATTTAAGGCTGAATGATTACTTGGTTAAAGCTTAGCTTTGTCTTCAGTAGCCCTCAGTCAAACAGATATAGAATAAGTGTAATTGTCCATGAACACAATTACAAAAAGGGCTTCACAGTTATGGCTAAAATGATAATCATTTGTGAAAATTTGTAATAATTATGCATAATTCTTATAATTATAATATTTTAATTACACTTCAACATTTGACACAGCACATGTGTGTTTCAACAAGTCGTCTAACAAAAACCATGAGCATGGCTTATGGTAACGCATTTTAATCACAAGTCATCACATATCACTGCTTTTTCAGTGGCCTTTCACATTTACATAAACACACTAAGTTTACTTTTTGGTCTGCTGTTGACATTCTGTTACGCCATAACCAATGCCAACAAAACAAAGTGAATATCTGGCTCCAAGGTGAAAGTCTGGGGTTTATTGGACCCATTCACTACCCTTCCCGTCCACCCTGTTGAGACTTTCCTGCTCCTTATATTATATATGTATATTATATTATTTATGCATCGTGTCAAATGACACTGTCCAGCAGCGTACCATACTGCCGTGACAGGTGCCCTCCAACCATGTTACAACCTGACACGCTGCCAGACAGGCGGCGTGTCATCCAAAGCGGCCATATTCAACAACTGAGTAATGAGAATGGGCTGCCTATGGAAAATGTTCACCAATGGGCTCTCTAGCGCCACCTAGACACACTAAAATGGCCACTGTGGCCCGTAGGAATGTTGTTGAAAGATCAAACGAAAACTACCATGTTCGTTTCATTGAGACCCAGAAATCTCACATGACAAACCTGACCTAAATCCAACAGGAGGGGAGCTAGTGCCTCTGAATGTAACATGACCAAATGTGGAGAAATTGTCAGCTGTGAGCTAGACATCTTAAACTTGTGACCAAGATCCCATCATTTGACTCCACAAACATAAAACCCTGTATGACTGCATTCGGGAAGCCTGAATCTCTCTGCTGGTATGCTCAGATTGACGATTGGACCCACGGTTTGGGAATTAAAGGGAGGAGTTCGAGACATTTTAAAGCCATCGCCATCTGCCTGCTCTCACACAGCTTGTCTCTCCCTCTCAGTGACAGACTCAGGATATTTGAAGGGCAGGGGCGAAAAGGCAAAAAGGGCACCTACTGCATGACATGAGGCCCCGTTAGTGCGAAAATGGCCACTGCTGCCCCATGGGAATGTTGTAGAAAGATCAAACCAAAACTGACTTGTTCGTCTCATCAAGACCTTAAAATCACATGCTGACACCCCTGACCTAAATCCAACAGGAAGTGAGCTAGTGCC
The DNA here is from genome assembly GCA_026686955.1 of Epinephelus cyanopodus. Lineage (NCBI taxonomy): Eukaryota > Metazoa > Chordata > Actinopteri > Perciformes > Serranidae > Epinephelus > Epinephelus cyanopodus. The sequence goes on from CM048928.1 coordinate 4,545,015, forward strand.
TCTGAAAGTAACATTAGCAAATGTGGAGAAAGTGTCAGCTGTGAGCTAGAGTGGAGAGGGGTCTAAAATCATCTAAAACTTTTGTCCTTAACTGTCTATGTGAGCTGGAGGCTGAAACTACGAGTCCGAGGTCCGCCCAATGCTGCTTGCAGCTTTAATTTTTCTTAGTTTTGGTCATGTTTTATGCGGGTAAAGATACGAAGACAATGGCATTTTTTGTGAAAAAGAAGAAATTCAAGGTTAAGTTTCAATAAACAGACTTCATCTTGCCAGCTCACTAATACAAAATCTGTGTAAAGTTTAATTGAACCCATATTTTAATAGAAGTAGGTAACTGTCCACTGAATTCACTGTGAACGATTGGGCATAATGATAACGTTCTATCATGGAAGTCAGTCGAAAACAAACATTTGAGGGTGAGGCGTCAGACAAATTCAAGGAACAGCAAAAGACTGCTGTTTATGACACTGTCCAGAGTTCATTTAAAAAAAACCCAAAATGCTTAGGAATCTTTGTGCATAATGTTGCCACACCCAACTTGTTAAGAGATGGTTTATTGAGGCTTAGCATGGCTTCAAACTGCATGATAATTTTAACATTCTCCTCATCACTGCTCTCCTTTTACCCAGCCAGATAACAGAGGATCTGAGTCAAATAAGCAATGAAAAAAGCAACAATCTCCTCAGCTTGTTAGTGGTGTTTGGCTGTTTTCTATGCAATATTCTCCCTCTGCTGCTGCTTTGACGTCCATCGTGGACAGCATGCTTGAAAGGACAAGCAGTGTCTTCCTGCAGGTCATACTTACAGGTTACACCTTGAGCAAATGTAGAAGTTTAGCGTTCTTACATAGAGCAGAGGATGATGTGCTGTGCTGCCTGTTTGTGTCTACATAAGCCTTCGAACACCATTGTCCTCCTTTGCAAATAATATTGAATGAAAGTCTTTGCTTTTGACTGGAATGAATAATTCAGTTTCTGTTGCTATAGTTCTCTATTGCTGAGTGGCAGAATACTTGCTGTCAGAGATAGTAAACAACTTGAAACGGAGGCCCTAAAAGCCTCTCCCAAGAGACGCACGGATGTCTAGTTAGAGGAGTGGCCGCCTGTTGCGACACCATCGCCTGATAAATGCTAAGTGTTTACAGTGTCCTGAGCTGGATTCCGAGATATGAAATCTGTGGGACATATCAAAGGCACATTCAAAGTATATGTTTCCCTCTGAAGTCAGTGCATGTGAAACAACCTGGAATCTAATAAATACAGTATTTGCTTTCTATTCATGAGAAACAGCACACAGAGACAAAACTGCAAGGACCCTCAGAGCCATTATGCATGAGAAGTATAATTTAGTGATCAGCTTTTTACATTAACATCTTACATCTACAGACTGACCATACCTGCATTTGTGTTTACACTACATTTGGGGAAGCATTTCTTGGAACCATGGCAATTAAAACAGGCATCTTGGTTCCGGCAGGGCAGGGCCAGCCCAAGCCTTTTTTCCTAAACAAAATGAAGCTCCACCCCTCAGGGTGCCAGCAAAACTTATCCAACTGATGAAAATAAAGTACCTCCAAGACAATATTTGTTCAGTGCAGTTTTTTTGTGGAATGTGCAAATATAAGCACAAATAAAGCCAGTCCCCTCAGGATATAACAATGTTGCGATTGCGCCAGTTAATTAACTCCTGGTACAAACTACACAACTTGTCTGCCCATTCTGAGAGTCACTATGTCACATCACGATTGTGGAGTCATAAAATCATGCCGTGACTTGGCCGACAGACATGACACACTACACAATGGTTTACACCAATTATCCCTGGTCATCTTTCACGACGTGTGTGATGTCATCGGGTTATTCTTGTCCTATTGTTATTACTTTTACTATTATTTCAGTCACTGTGTCTGTACATTTGCCAGCTGAAATGTTGTTATAGTCACCCAAAAAACAGCAGATGGCAGGAGCTACATTACCGTACGCAAACATAAAAGTCACTGGATCCTCCACAAGCCCCTGTAAATGTTTCACAATTAAAGCCTTTTTAGAAAATGAAGGGATTCTAAGGGGCTTTTAATTTAAAAAAGTGTTGAGTTTGAAATGACGGCACAATGCATTAATTTTATCAAGGCAACAGCAGCAGATAAAAAGTAAAAATATAAAGATAAATTAATAATGGCTTGTTTATAATGTAGTCTGTTTCAAATGAAGCTGGTAGTCCCTGCAGTTGTGGTGAGTAAAATCCCCACCAGCATTTTCCTGTACTTTATATCCGTCTCCATTATGAAGAAATTACATTGTGTGCTAGCTTGATGCTAATAACAGTACTCACCGGGTTGACAAAGTGCCTCTGCTGTTTCACACCATCATTTTCCCATTTTACTCTGTGTGCTAACATCCCTAGAATAAATATCAAAAAGACTGGGGTGTTGTTGTTGTACAGTTGTCTACGGCAGCAGATCACTCTGTGTTTCTGTTGGTCAAATGGGGGGCTGTGACAGGAGATGTCGTAAACAACAAATTAAAATCAAACATACTCGACATTCTGTTGGAATGTCGTGAGGTGTCCCAGATGCGGCATCGGTTTTCGTTAACTATGACATACTACACGAGATGAAACAATGAATTGTCGCTTACTACACTCAATGTCGTTTACGATCCATGCCGACACCGTGTGTCGCTGCGACTAGAATCACGCTGAAATCGTGTAGTGTGTACCAGGCATAAGTGACCTTGCAATTTTGTCCAATCACTGCCACTTTAACGTAAATTCAACCATTTAAAACAGGTAAAATCTCATTTCATTGTAGAGTTGCATGCAGCGTATTGATTAACTCATTCCCTCTCTCTGTTTATCAAAAGACTAATGCTGTGGAGCCAGAGCTCTGTGCCTGGGACAGACTCATACACAGTGACGGGGCAGGTGACTAATGTTACCCAACGGTTATTCACACTATTAACTACAGTGTCGAGCTGTTTCTGTGTCATTGTTAACGGCTTGGTGTTGGATGTTAACCACTGCTGCAGGGGCTTTTGCCCAAGTGGCAAAATATGATGAATATGAAAGAGATCTCGATGTGCCGTGTTAGCTGGGAGAGCAGGTTGGAGGACTGTCCTTTAGTCCACCACAACCTCCACAATAGATTCCAATTCTGTGGGAAACGCTAACAGTAATAATATAAGCTCTGAATTTGTGATAGTATCACAAATATTTCTGTAATTTTCATTCTTTTTCTTTCTTTTTTTTTTTCTTAGAAAAACTGCTGTGAATTCAGGCATTTCAGGCACACATTTGTTTAATGCATTTCAACAATCCCAAATACATCCTGCAAAATCCTGTAGGGACTGTTAAGTTTACTTAAACTGGTCTTGTCATGACAAAAAAAGCAGTAAGACACGTTTGTTCTCACTCCCAACTCATCAAATACTGCCACCTTTTCAGTGATCTCTGCATCAGATACTGACACAGAAAGGCACCTTTTGCAGCAGTATGACACACACCAGGCGGCGGCTATTTCTGATGCCACCAGCAACAACTGAACTTGTCATTTAGTTCCACTGATAAAAGCAGAGTATTTGACGAGTTGGTAGCACACAGTAAAACTTGACAGACCTCAAAATAAAAACTGGGTTTATTACACCCCAGATTTTATTTTATTTTTTATGTTATTCATTATTTTCTTTTAGTATGTCCGGTCATTGATTCTATTGATTAGGATAGCATTAAGAAAAATGTTAAAATGGGCAAAAATGGAACCAGTAACTTAAAGAATGTTGTTCTGTGAGCTAATGATCTTCTAAAATTGCTCCACCTGCCTATATATCCATGACAAAATTCCACAAAAATGTCACTAAGCAACTGTTAAACCAGGATATCTCATTCCTTTGATCACGTTCCTTTATCACCATCATACAACAAAATCCATCACAGCCCTAAATAGTAAATAATTCATGAAGGTCTAATTATGTATACCATGACATATTACACTTACACAGCTGGAGTGGGGACTTTTACATGAAAATGAACATTGGTTACATTTGTGCTATTGCCAAATGAGTTCACACAATCCTGATTAAGTCTATAGCTACCAGATTTTGAAGTTGCCATTTGTGCTTTCTTTCCTCAACTCAACTCAACTCAACTTTATTTATAAAGCGCTTTAAAACAACCACAGTTGAAACAAAGTGCTGTACATAAGGTCATAAAACAACAACAAAAAGAAGCAGGTAAAAACAAACAAGCAAAATAAAACAAAATAAAACTGAATAAGAACAGCAACAAACAAATAAAAACAGAGCGAGGTCTCATGCTGGGTTAAAAGCCAGTGAGTAAAAGTGGGTTTTAAGGTGGGTTTTAAAACCAGACAGTGAGGAGGCCCGCCTGATGTGCAGTGGTAGATTGTTCCACATTTTTGGAGTAGCAATGGAGAATGCACGGTCTCCTCTAAGTGTTCGCTTAGACCTCGGTACCTGAAGGAGCAGCTGATCAGCTGACCTTAGGCACCGGGCAGGGGCGTAGGGGTGAAGAAGCTCAGAGAGGTAGGGCGGGGCGAGGCCATTTAAAGATTTAAAAACAAATAAGAGGATCTTAAAATGAACTGTACTGGCACACTGTGATGCGTTTTAGGGCCCGTCCCGACCCTACATTTAACAATCTTTTGGATCAGGGTCTGCCAATTGGTCCGACATCCCATTGTTCCGACCATATTAAACCCATTGTTCCGAAGTCTCGTTATTCCAAAATCGTCATGATGCCCTGTGGTTAGGTTTAGGCACAAAAACCACTTGGTAAGGGTCAGGAAAAGATCATGGTGTGGATTAAAATGAAAAAGAAAGTGGCAAACACATAAGCCATGAGCCTGCTCTGCCTCAAGCCTTTCCCAGCTGACCCAGAGCTGGTCGCGGCGCACCATCAAGGCAGAAATACGCCCGCTGGGAGCCATTCAGCACCACGGAGAGCTCCCGACACAACCCCAACCCCAGCGTTAATAACAGGAGGTTATGGTGTTTCACTCTCTTCTCTCTATGACACTTGTATCTCGACCAGTAGCCTACTTTTGTTGCGTTGCTGATCCTCTATGGTATACAAATACAGTATAGCCTAGTATAATCACATATCGGAACAACAGGACGTTGGAGTAATGAGAGGTCGGAACAATGAGAGGTCGGAACAATGCTACGGCACCTTTTGGATCAATATGTTTTGTGTTTTTATTTTGTAAAATCTGATGGAAAAAGAGTGATTTTTTTATGACAATTTGAATACTCATCAATTATTATGATTTATTGACTTCTGTAACCTTTCAGCATATAATGTACAGATTTTAGGGTTATGAAGCATTTGAAGATACTCCAAGAAATGACATCAAGGTGAGCAAAAATACCAATTGACCTATGGCTAAGCCACACCCCCCTACACTCACTTGGACAAAATATCAACATTCAGTGACTGGCGCTATGGCAGGTGTCACAGTGCACGATATTTCGCAGGAGGCAATTGGTGATTTTTGGAGACATAACAATCAAATTTTGGTGCATCAAAGTGCCACTGAACTTAAGGTTTTTGGCTCAGAATATGAGAAAAGGATGACAGCCTTTTTACCATCTTTACCAAGAGTGTCTCTCCCTTAGTTTGGTGCTTCAGTATTAACATTGCTTAACTAGAGCCCTTTGAACATCAGCTAGGTGGTGATGGGGAGGTGAAGGGTATGCATGGCAGCAGCATGGAAGGACTGCAGGCTGAAAAAGAGCCATATTTAAAATGAGGAGCTGTGAGATGACGGAGAAGGTGTGTCACTGTGCCATTGGTTAATTGTACATCAGCTGTAGAAAAGCTGATGACTCAATTGACAGCCCTGAACACTGACAGCCAGAGACAGAGAGTGAGCATGCTTGCCAGGGGTGAACAGTAGGGTGAGGAAGTTACAGACTAAGCATGAAAAATATTGTCTTCCTGACTGAACTTTCGCTAAAACTTAATTTCAATGGACGTCCACGCAGAGAATGTCCGAGTGTATGGGAATGGCTATACACACTGTGATTGGCTCATCAGGTTGTGTGTAAGAATGTTGTGTGTATGAATACATGAACATGTGGATGCATGCATGTACATTGTTGCAGCTATTGCAAATTCACACTTGTTTACAAATGACGTCTGAATTGTTCATCAAAATTAAGTATCATGAGCTATTTTAGGCTGCTTATTATTAAATGTAATAATTATAATGAATGCAATTAATTAAGGTTGACTGCAATCAAGATGGTCACTAATCTTTAGACAGAGACATATCAGTTATCGTTTCTTTCTCACAAGGGAAAGTCAGCAACCAATCATTCTATCTTAGATTTAAAGGGGCAAAAAGCGAAATCGTTTCATCGCTAGGTTTGCTGTTGTGCACTGCCTGTAGACCAAAACAAAGTGTGTCATGAGCTACTCCTCCCTCTACCTCCACCCCCCACCCCACTCACCTCGTCTGTGCAGCCGAGCACCGCAGCATCTCCACGGACTATTACATCCAGACTGTCCTGGCGTTTCTTCTGCAGGCTCCACTTCACTCAGCTGCCCGATATACCCGCTGCTTCTTCCCACTTTAACCTGATTAACAAACCAGGGCTCGGTGCTTTAGTTGGTTCCAAACGGAGAGCCGGGGCTAGTGGAGGCTAGTGGAGGCTAACTGGCTGTGCTGGCAGCTAGTGAAGTGGAGCCTGAGGAGGAAGCAGCAGTTAGCCCCGGTTTCACTACAGGCAGATTCACTTGCCACAGGGGCGAGGAAATAAAACCTAAACAGCCAACTTAGTTTGGCTCAGTTTAGCAGTAGGTGATGTCTTTCACTCACTCTCAGTCTCTGCTGTGTTTAGCTATTTCCCTGCTTTTCTGTTAGCATTAGCACTAGTCGGCTGCCACGCTGACGTCCCTACTCTTCTCCATGAGCCGGAGCCGTGAGCCCGCCAGGCTCATGGAGAAGAGTAGGGACGTTAGAGTTAGCACTAGTCGGCTGCCATTCTAATGTTCCTACTCTTCTCCGTGCCACGGCTCTGGCTCACGGAAAAGGGTAGGGACGTTAGCGTTAGCTCCTGGAGTTAGCACTAGAGCTACTACGGCTACTGGAGTAACTTAAAGCTATGGAGCCCTTCTACCAGCTCTTCTTGTCATTGAGCCTCGCCTCCATCTCAGCAAATATATTACATTTATCACAGGTACCATCATCATTGAAGTAGGCAGGGAAATAGTCACTCTTTGTGTTGAGATGAGTAAGAAATTATTTTGTCTCTTGTGTAGTTTTTCTGAAAAGCAGGCAAAGGCTGAACACTGCCATGTGAGTTCAACAGGAATGATGTGTCTGGTGAAATCAGATGCAGTAAAACCTTAACCCTAAACCTGTAGAGGCAGAGCAATGACACTGTGGAAGAAAATGCATTAGACAAAGAATAACCTGAGTTTGATCGGACCTCAAATATTTTTTATAACATTTTTTTTATTTCTGTGTCTACAAACTCCAGCACTGCACATACTGTAGGACATGCAGGACATATTACAAGGACGAAACAAATCTACATGCCAGCAGCACTAACAAAAAATCTGGTAACCTTGTAAAATACAGACAAGAATTGAACAACAGAATAGAACAACAGAATCACCTATTATAGTTTGTTCTAAGCAAGGACTGATTTACACACTCAAAGGATAACTTCGGTATTTTTCAACCTGGGCCCTATTTCCCCATGTGTATGTGTGCGTATGATTCATAGGTACAACTCGTTCTAAAATTGGTTCAGTATTGAGGGAGGCGGATGCAGCCGGGAGCTGCCAAATGAGCTAAAATGGTAAGGGGGGCAAATGCGTCCCGTACAAGTGTGCGCATTAAAAATGTTTTTTTCGCCACTGACTGGGTCAGATCACCAGTGTTATCTCTGTAAACAGCATACTAAACGGGGCTGTCTATGACGTCATCTTGCCAGAGCTTTGCCCCACTGTGTCTGTAGCTCTCTGTACTTGTGGGACAACCGTTTTCTTGAGGAAGAGGTGTTTCGGGATTGGATTTCTTCTCTTCTTCGGCCTGCAGTAGTCATCTTGGGAGGAGTGAGCACTGCAGACTCGGTGGTCTGCAAGGCGCAGTGTCTGGACAGGAGTGTTAGCCTCCATTTGTAGCACAACTAGTCACAACTTCAGCATCTCGCCATCCGACAAAGGCAGCCTATGAAAGCTGTACGGGGTGTTGCGCGACATCCTGTTCTTGCAATTTGGATAAGCACAAACACAAACCATTGTTTTCAATCGATGCAGTAAAACTCTCAGCTGTACTCCGGGACAACCAGCGCCACTCAGAGCGGCGCTTAGCATGGCTGCTCTGTTTTCTTCCGGTAACAAGCAAAGCTCTTGTGAGATAACGTCACAGCCCAGAGCAAGTGAAGGGTAAGGGAAACGCTTAGTATGCTATTTACAGAGATAGCACTGGTGATCTGAACCGGTCAGTGGCGAAAAAAGCACTTTTAATGCGCAAACTTATACGGGACGCATTTGCCCCCGATGCCGTTTTAGCTCGTTTCGTGGCTCGCGGCTGCATCCGCCTCCCTCAATACTGAACCAGTATTAGAAAGAGTTATGAACCATACGCACACATACACATAGGGAAATAGGGCCCAGGTTGAAAAATACCGAAGTTATCCTTTAACACACAATCTAGATTTAGATGGAAGTCTAATATACAGTAAACAACATTCACTTTAGGACAAAAGATCTCAAATTACAATCGCTTGCATGCTAAGTCAGAGTTTTTTGTTTAATGCATTATTCAACATAGTCAAAGGACCTCAGATAATTCTGTTGTCACCAACATGTAGGTGATAGGTGGGTTTATTGTGCTCTCATGGCTCAGCATACTGAAAAACATCATTTCTTCCACCAATCCTGACAGAGTGAACTTTCTAGCTGAACAGGAACTCACTTGCCTGCATCCCTGCCCTCCCCTGTGTCAAATCTCATCACCTAGCTGACATCCTGGCTCAACTGATGCAATTGACAGATGACAGTGAGCACACACCCACAGATGAAACCTCTTTTCTCCCAATCTAAGGCAGCGACTTTTAGGGTTGCCTGGAAAACAGTTGTCTAATCTGGCAACCTGTCAAAAAATGCATAGGCCAGTTGCTTTGAATGTCAGGAAAAAAACAACACAACAGGAGACAATGATGGCCTTATTGAAATTGGAAGACCTTGAATGTATACTATTTTATAATCCTCTGATAGATTGCTTTCATCAACTGAGTTTTTCATCCTTAATGAAATCTGAACCCTATATCTACCAAGCAGCAACATCTGAGGCTGAAAAAATAAGTCCACATGTGGGTGTAAAAAAAAAGCAGTTTCTTGAATGGCCTTTAGAGGCTGGCTCCAACATTAATCAATCCTCATATATCCCCATCTTAAAATTATAGACTGTACATACCTGTCAGGTTTTGGATTTGAAAATAAGGGAAATTTTTTGGCGCCCGCCGTATTATATTATAATACGGGAGTATAAATTATGGTCGCTACAACCAATAGGCACAGATATAGCCTCAGAACAAACCTCTGGGTTGTTTAAATATATATGATCAATGCAGGTTGCGACTTGTTTACTATTGCTCTTTAAACATTTTCTAGTGGGCTTGTTTATGACTTGTGATAATCCACAAGATGCACACACATTCAGTTTCATTCTCATCGGACAGCAACTAGAGTTCCAGTCAACATTCATATCACCCAAAAAATACATTTTATTCCTTATAAAACTAACTCGTTCTAGTATACCACACACTTTGTCCAAGTACAGCATGTTACCATTGGGGGGTCTATAAAAACATCCTATTGATGTTGGTTTTAGTTGTTTTAAACAAATTTGTCTTACTTGACAGGTAAATGACTTTGAATGTAACATGCCACACCCCCTCCATAAGCATTTCTGTTATTTCTAAAGATATTATATCCATTTATCATCAAAGATGCATCCTCAAATGTAGAATCTAGATGAGTCTATATTTAACAACTACATTTAAACACATCTCAACACATACACACACAAACATCAATTCACACATAAATCTGTATTGTCACAAAAGTGTTACGTCGATTTAAGAAAGCCAAACTTAATTTCTGGACCTCCACATACAAAATTGAACTCAAGCACTTTAGGCCACTATACTTTATTTCTACTAATTTTATAATACATTAAACTAATATTTAGAAGTCATAAAAGACAAGAATGAGAAATAAGAGTTTCAATAAACTGAAATAGGCTACATCTTACTTTACACTAAAACTCTTATAAATTAATTGTAGCCTTCATCAATTATAAATTAAATCTCATAGGTTGTTTAATCCTTAATGACAGAAATCACATCACATTTTAGAAATCACAGAGGCTAACCTTCGATAAATTAAAGTTACTAAAGTTAGGAGCCTCACAGGAGACTCATGTTCATTATTTAATTATTTTACCATCATTAGAATTTAAATCACTCAGTGTTGTAAGTAGTGTGTGTATACAAGGTCTTTTATCTCGTTTATACCATCAGTTCTTAAGTTTTCGACAGTTCACTTCGCACATGGCATGTGCATGTCAGCCTAAATGTTGAGAGTTCATTCCCATTGTTTCCAATGTTTGTGTGCACGAGCATATTTATTGTTCTTAATGAATCAGCTCTCTTGCTAATTTTCACCTGCTCAACTCTCACTCGTCCTTCTCATCCCGGCCAACTGGAAGTGATGGTTGAATGTTTTGATTTTAGTACCTTTCTGTTGTTTTGTTGTCCTGGAAATGTTTTGTTACCCCATCAAAAGTTTTAAGAGAATTGCAGGATGAATCAAGCTGTTTTTAATCCCCGCTTGACATAATTTAATTCTCAGGTTTTTGAACTGTGCTCTTCTCTTCGCTGTTTCCACTGTCAAATCAGGAAATATTTTTATTTTCATTGCCTCCTTGACCTGATACCGAAGGAGTCTGACAATCATGGGCCTGGAGCCCAATTTTGTTGCTGGTCTCACTCTGTGCGCTATTTCTATTTCAGGTAAGCAAGAAAGCTTTTTCTCTTTGAATACCTCTTTCAGGAAAGACGACATGAATTTAGGCAGATTTCCCTTTTCAACATCCTGATCCAGGCCAAAAACTCTGATATTGAAACTTCTGCTGTAGCTTTCCAACTTCTCAGTTTTTTCTCTTAGTTCTTTGTTTTCCTTTCTTAGTGAGTTGCAGATTTCCTCCATATTCTCTACTTTGTCCTGTGTCCCCGACAGCGCCAGCTCCACATCCATTAGTTTTCCTTTGCATTCATTAAATTCACTTTTTAATGACTTGAATTGAGGTTGCAGTTTATCCGTTGCTTCATTTATTTCTTCTCATATTATTGAGCGGATTAAAGCAGCCAGTTCAGTTTGATCCAGCCTGTCTTTCTCAGGTGCAGGCACAACAGGTAGAACAATAGGTGTTTCCTGCTGGGCTTTCTTGCTTAGATTTTTAGGGGACATCAGATTTCAAATTATTCCGATTTAATTGACCATTCTAAGTAACCAACTAAGATACAATATAAAGAGTTTGTAGAGAAGTCCACCTTAATTGACGGTTTAAATTAAATTCTATGAGTTCAGCGTCCTCAGTGGTGTCCTTAGCGTCTCAGCTGGACATGCGTCACATTGCGCCTGCATCCTTAAAATAGTGTATGATCCATTCTCATCTTCTTTTAGGTTTTATGGCAGGTGGCAACCAATGTTAATGTGCATCACCACCACTTACTATGTTGGAGTGAGTTATTTATCCTCCCCACAAAAAAATAATAATAAATGAAAAAAAAAAAAATCTTTATCAGTCCAGTTTCTTTTAGATATTAGTACAGTCTTCCTACACTGATGTAAAATGCATTGTTTAAACTGAATTCTTCCACTCCTAGCTTCCTGATTGACAGTGCTCACATGATCTTGAAGGATGTTTATTTATTAAGTGCAATGTTTTGTCTAGTATGTCCAACTATCAACCTTGTTAAAATGTTCTCCTCTTCAGGGCATCTTTTTGCTGTGCTCACTGCGCCTATGTGTTGTAGACGTCCTAGTGTTGTCCTCTGTTTCTAGTGTTCCAACTACACTGTCACTCTTCAATGGTGTTTCTTTTGATAATTAGGGACCTCGGATGAAGGAAAATTGTTGTTTTTGGTACGCTTATTATTATTAGGGACCGAAATCGTAGGCAGAGGACTCCTCACAGAGGAGGACTTTATTGTTATTAATGCGTTCATTATTCTTTAGTCTCACTCATGCCGCCTCTTTGAGGCCAAACTTACCCCCTAAACATGCACAAGAACTCACCAAATTTGGCAGGCATATCATACCTTGCAAAAAAATTTTATAAAATGAAAAAATTAACCCTTAAAGTGCCAAAATGGGCTCTCTAGCATCACCTAGGCACACTAAAATGGCCACTGTGGCCTGTAGGAATGTTGTAGAAAGATCAAACCAAAACGTGCAAATCACGCACTGACAGCCCTGACCTACAGGAAGTGAGCTAGTGCCTCTGAAAGTTACATGAGCAAATGTGGAGATAATTGTCAGCTGTGAGCTAGAGTGGAGAGGGGTCTAAAATCATCTAAAACTTTTGTCTTTAATTGTCTACGTGAGCTGGAGGCCGAAATGGCATGAGACCGAGGTCCCGCTGCTTGCAGCTTTAATTCCTTTTGTTTCTGCTTCAGTAAGTGATATGTCCATAATCTCTCCTTATTTCAGTGCCTGTTTTGCCAATGAATCAGCAGTTTCATTGCTCTTAACCTCTCTGTAAGCTAGAATCCATATGAATGTTATATCAATATTCATATTTTTAAATCTGTAAAATGATTCATATATTTCATTAACTATAGCTTGCCTACTATTAGATGCAAATGATCGTAATGTCATTATTGCTGAACATGAGTCTGTACAAAGAATTACCTTTTAAATTTGTAATTCCTCTATCATCTATGGTGCTGTTGCAATTGCCACCATCTCCACTATACACTGACAAATGATCTGATGTCAGTCTTTTAACAGTTAATTGCAGGACTGTAATATTTACAGCAAAACCTGTTCTGCCTGTGTTACTATCCTTAGATTCATCAATATAAACTTGAACATGTGTTTGATATAATGTTTGTAGCCCGTCTTCTACCAAGATTGCAATGTTTCCAAAATCTTTGTGTATGTGCTGTTTTTCCACCATATAGAGATCAACTATCACTGATGGAAACAGCCGGGATGGTGTTACTGGTAATGGTACTGTAGAGATGTATCTTTTCTCATTTAATTTCATGTCTGTAGCCACTTCTCACTGCTCCATGCAAAACAGTCCTGTTTGGCCCTTTTTCTCTCCCAACATAAGAGAAGTACTTTAGTTGTAGGATGCCTACCTTCAGAATGCCCTTGAAGATTTGCCAAGTCGGTCATCATTAACTGCTTTCTTCTAATATGCAGGGGCTTTTCACCCATCTCAACCTGAGGGCAGACACACGATAAGATCTATTGTTTTGGTTAACTTAGGGGCACAGGTAACCCTTGGAGTTTTATTTAGGGTTTCAATTAACGTAAGCATAATTCTTTCTTGGAAAGACACATAAGTGGGTAAATATAAAAGCTGCTGGATATGATCAGAACAGTACAGATCAGTTGGTGGGGCAGTCTACGAGGTTAGGAGTTCGTGTATGAAGACGCAGATCGTGAGCCTACAAGCTCGTGTTAAGGATTTCCTGTTAATCAACCCACCAATCCTTCAGCATGTTCCCAGTCTTTTCAGATACGGCAACCAAGTGGTTTAAAATATTGCTAATGGCATAAATAGAACTTATGCACTCATTAAATGTTCCTTTGAAGTTATTTCAGCCTGAACTGCTGGTGTTCCTGGAAAAAAAGTATGTGGATCCTACTTTGTTCATTGTAGATAAGTAAAATTAGGCCAGTTGATGTGTGCAGCCATATTTTGCCTTTTATCATTTGGCTTTAAAAAGAAGAGAAAAGAAAAGAAAAGAAATATATAAGTAACATTCCATCAAGATTCGAAAATTCAAGATTCATACATCATTTCTACAACGTAAACTAAATCAGCCCAATAATCTGGCCTAGTATGACTGAAAAAAAAAATGGCTGTCTTTGCAGTTACCGATAGTACTTTAAATTCAGCCCATAAACAGAAACATAAAAGAAGTGCTGACTCAGGGGAGAATGGGAAATGTTCCTTCTGCTCTCAGCATGCTCCATTTAGAGGAAAACAGCCATGTTCTTCATCACTAATGCAGCATTAAAACTGAGTAATAAAAGTGGTCTATCTTCAACCTATTTGACCAGACCTCTATTCAAAGACAACATTTAATGTCCTGCTTAGTTGTTGCATACATAAAGTCAAACACTTAAATAACATTGATAACAAGTGTGTATCCATTACACCTTTTTATTTGTAAGTATGGGACAAACAGTATATTGCAGCTCACCTGTAATACAGTGCAATACTGTCTGACTAGACCTGTAGTGCTGGGAAATAATCAGTAAAATGAGCTAATCTAACATGTTCTTTACTTCAAAACACTTTCATATATCACATGCATACAGTAATTATCTGGACATACACTCTTAATGCACTATGGGTAGGGGTGGGGGAAATAATTGATTTTTACAGTAGATGCATCGAGATTCTGTCTTGAACGATGCAAGCATCGATTTGGAAAACTCATCATCGATTTTAATTTTATTTTTATTTTTCAAATGACCGTAACTCCTCGACCATTCACGCTATCAACATAATTCTAATGGATTCTGAAAGCTGAGAAGCGGAGCTTTCCAGTGATATGTAGTGATGTCATTACCTGTGGAGGAGGGTAGGGAAATGAGCACAGCAGGAGGAGAGTGACAGCTGACAAGGAGAGTGCAAGTTGGAGTGATTTAGTGGCGTTTTAGTGGCATTTTGGTGAGTTTTAGTGGAATTTGGGTGGCTTTTTCTTTGTAAATAATATTTAGTGTTGTAAATAATAATATTTGTGTTTTTTGAGAGCTTTTGAGGTTTTTTTATGCCGTGTTTTCACCATAGTTTCTAGTTTTGCCATCGTTCGTCTTTTTGCAATAGTACGTGTTTTTATTGTTCACAGATAGTTATAGTCAGTTATAGTTTTGTAAATACTGGAGGAGAATTGTCGAAGAGGTCGACGAGGGACAGGAAAGTCCCCTTGAGATGTGTGACATTTCTGTGCAACCCTGCATTCGTGAGTAATCCATCTAAGAGAAATGCGTGTGCAAAGCTCTGTTATACATAATTTTATTATAAATGTATCATTTTGCTGTGAAAACATTGGACTACCGACAAGTGCGTGGTCTTGTCAGAAAGCTACAATTCCGCTGTTTCACATGATATGTGTGGCTTCTCACTATGATGCACGGTCGCGGAGAAAATCAATAGAGAAGAATAGGTGTGAATTTGGACGCACTATACATCGTTCGGGCCCATAGGGTTAAGAAACAGTTTTCCTTCTTTCTGACTTCAAGTTACTTCATTAATCAACTCAGGTTCATACAAGTTCATTCACATTGACCGTACCTCACCGCTCTCAATTGTTTGGCCACGTCGGACAAAAAGTAGCCAAATAAAAAATCAGAGTCTATCAAGAAAACAATCAACGGTGAAATTCGTTTCAAGACACTTCAGGTAAACGAATAATAGGACTAGGGTGATGAGAATGGATGTAATTCGGAACGGGGAAGCAGTTTTTATAATGCAAATAACTCTGCTTAGACAAAGTTTTTGTGTTTTTTTTTTTTTTTTTTTGAAGAGTTAGAACATGAGGCTGCACTGCAATGTACAAATCACTCCTTCTTGTGGCCGCCTGTGTTTTCCCTGTCCTCGCGGCTGCAGCTTGCGCTCTCTTCATATACTTCATTGCCACTGCTGTACACAATTTAAAAAGTGTGCTTCATCACTTGGTAATTCACTTGCTGATTTTCACCTTTGTACCGAGAATGCCTGTGAAAGAAATTTGTTGCTGTTAGATTGTCACCAGCGACGGAAGCCTCAGAGGTCCAAAAGTCATGTGAACACAGACTGGATTAATTTAACGAATTAATCAACTTGTGAAAGCTGTCACAAAATAATGTTATGTATCCTCGCACATCAAGTGGGTATACACAAATCATTGACCTTTTCTAGTAGGTATACAGCTTACCTGTGTATCACACCACTGGTTTTAACCATGATCATGGACTACAGCTGTGCTCAAAGTTGTGCTATGTTCGTTGTTGTTGTTGTTGTTGTTGTTGTTATTTGTTTTTCTCCTCATTCTTTTAGAAAATCAATAAATATATAAAAATGATATAAAAATGATGATTGCAATAGTAATGACAGGAAATATTCCTATAAATATATGATAAATGGGGCACCCAGTAGCTAGAGTAGATAAATGGACCTGCATTTGCCTTTCTAGTCTTCTGACCACTCAAAACACTTTGGTTCACATTCACCCATTCACACACACACACACACACACACACACACACACACACACACACACACACACACACACACTCATACACCAATGGAACAGCCACCATGAGCAAATTGGGGTTCAATATCTTGCTCAAGGATGCTTAGACATGCAGGCTGTAGGAGCCAGGAATCGAACCGCTTATTCTCCGATCCTCCGATATTACAGCCCTCTCCACCATTGAGCAACAGCCGCCCATGTACAAAGACAGTGTCCATACAATTGCAAGTGTGGGCTCAAATCCAGCCTGCAACCATGTATAGTTTAATGTTGTTTTTGCACCCACTGCCGGGTGCAGTATGTCAGTGTTTTGTCTCCTTACTGCTTAATTCTAGTGAGGCTAAACTGATTGATAAACAATTGTATACAGGCTGCAAAATGCTGTTTATCAAAATGGAATATACTATTGGTTTGAATATAAGGTATCATGTAACTTATGTTGTTTCATTTTACATTTGATGATGCCCTTTCCCTTTTGCAAAGTGACTCATCTATTTTTTTTTTTTTTTTTTTTGGTTTTACATTTACGTAGGTTAATTTTTCCACAAGAACTTTTACCTGTGTAAAACTTCTTTAAAGTAACAGAACTTTAACTTGAGAACAATATTCTAGTAAGCCAGCTGACAACCCACCAAGTGATATTACAATACCAGGGGTTCCACTTCTCTTCTGGTGCTGGCTAATCACCTTCCCTCACTTTAAGCCCCTGTGCCTGTGCAATACTAAGTAAAGTGTTATTGCACTGGTTGATTCCCATAGCAATGACAAGTGAGCCATAATTTCATTTAGTCTGGAGGCCATTATGGTCGAAAAAAAATATGGCAATTCAGACATGGAACCACTGGTGCCTCAGAGCACACAGATGACTAACAGCTCTGTACTGCAATAGGTCTACAGTATAACATAATATAGGGGCCGGGTGCAGAGCATAGGGGGGAACATAGGACCCTTTTTCCAGCAAACATTGTCCCCAAGAGTCACATATATTTAGAGAGGGCACATTTTCTCCACTATAATTGCCAAATTCCACAACAAATAGCCTATGCAGGGCTTCCCTGATTTAATTCAGCATTTTCCTGCATCATTTAATGTTGCATATAAGATATAGCCCTTTTTCGTAAAAAGGGTCCTATGTTCCCCCCTATGTTCTGCACCTGGGGAACATAGGACCCTTTCTCGGAATAGCAGGGAACATTGGGGTCCTATGTTCCCTGGTTGCAGAACACAGGGGGGAACATTGGACCCGGGGAACATAGGTATGACCCCTATAAGAATGCAGGGCCGTTTGATTGACAGCATGGAAGGACCTGTCATCTTTAAATTTTCTGCTGTGAGCATTTCCTCTCACACTTCTTCCTGACAGAATGTCCATGCCAATGTCAAACTCATTAAGCAGACATGTTGGTGACCACCTCTGACTGAAACTGATACCTTCATTGTGCAGACAGCTTCACATTCAGTCTCCCAGACAGACTGACTGGACCCTGGGGACAGACAGTAAGTGGAGAGGGAACGCAGAGGCCTCTCTTTGTCTGAGCTTTGTCTCCTCTTTCACACCAAACTGTAATCTCATCTTTGTTGATAATAACACACACACATTAAACCTCTACCCACTGAACAAGGAAATGAACTGGTGACCTGATGAGATTGAGATGACTTTGAATTATTAATTTTAGTCTTTCCACATGCCAGACACACAGGGACAGGCAGAAGACATTGACTGACTGCAGTGTTTTCTGACCAGCTGGACACACTACGGCATTGAGGGCGTCTCATCAGATCAATATATCTCCCTCTGTCACTGAACTGTACATAAAGGTGTTACTATAATACTAAACAAATGGGAAATTATTTGGGGTCCATAACGTGACAATTAAACTGCAGTCCTCATAGTGGTGAAAGCAGATTTAGATTGGTTTTGCACAGGTGCATTTTGATGGGGTCAGCTGGGCATGATAGTAATTATTACTGATGTGATAGCTAAGGACAATACAGAAATACCAACACATCGCATACAACACATGCAAAGATACTATTAGTCATAATTTCCGTGTATAGTAAAAGGTGCACACAGCCAAATATTTGCACCTTTATACATATTTTATACTCACTCACACATTTACATTTGCACACTTTCTACTTAGTACTGAAACTGCTGCACATTTATTTCTCTTTGGATAAATAATGTTCTATCTTATCTAACACAATGACTGCTGGCTGCATAACCAATGCATTCTCATCCTAACTTATCAAACATCCTCACTTTCTCAGTGCTGTTCACATTACCTACTAGATATCCTCCTGTGTTTGTTGTTGATGTTCAACTGAGCTTTTTTTTTAACAATGTGTGATGCCAAAATCACTGACAAAGCTGTGGTATTTGATGAGCTGGGAATGAGAATGGCTGGCGTATCAATAAATGTGAAGTCACAGAGAAAAATACTTTAGGAGATGCAAACTGGTAGAATTTTTTTTTTTTTTTATGTCCCACAGACACAGTAGGCACACCCTGTCAAATATTTCATTTCAAGTCCTTGGGCAACAAAAGCAGTAGGTAAGGTTAACCAACAAAAGCATGTGGTTAGGTTTAGAAAAAAAAACACATCATGGTTTGGCTTTACATTCATATGGTAAGTGAAGAAGGTCTCCGAGGTGAAAGTCTTGGGTGTGCTGGACCCATCCACCTTCCCTTCTGCACATTCCTTATGCTACATTGTTACCGGCAGCATTTGAAACTGATACTGTCCAGCAGCGAATCAAATGGCCACAAAGGTTATGTCTGGTCGCATGACAAACTGACGCCACCCAGTGGCATATCATACCCCTGCAAAAGGTTGGTTTGTGTTGGTGTGACACTGAATTCACTAACCAAAGGGTGGTATTTGACAAGCTCAGAATGAGAACAGGGAGGTATAACGAACACTACTGATAGTGATGTCTTTGGTGAAAACCTTTAATTTAGAAACAACAACAGGTTGACTGCAATTTCTCAAAATTCCCCAATGATTTAATTGGATTGGTTTTGCACCAGTTTGTTTGTTTGTTTGTTTGTTTGTTTTTCCAATGCAGACTTTATAGTCTATGTAAAGTCATGAGTCATAATCATGTCATAATCTATGTGCTGTACTGCCATTTTTGGAGCTCATCTCACTTTAGTTAACTCTAGCTTGTAATATATAAGGGATCTCCCAATCACGTTTTTTGCCCCAGATGCTGATTCAAGTCATTTAATATTGAGTATCTGCCAACACAGAGTGATTTATTTATTTAAAAAATGATAAAGAATAAAAATGACAAAGCCTCTCTGTTATCATTTTGTCCTTGTTGCTGTCTTAAGGAAATTTCTCTTTCTATTAAATAAAGTATCCTCCAGTGTTTGGTTCCTCCATGCAGCCTTGCCTAAGTTACCCGAATAAGCTGTATTCCATTGCGGCTGTCTGTACTTCTTTTTCTTCACTTTATTAAGGAACCTTACTCCCCCCGTGTTCAAAAAACCCACACTGTTATTGTGGTGGAAAAGGGGTTTGAGAGAGCCATGATATGCAGCATGTAATTTCTTTGTTAAAATTTTGTTTAAAGAGTGTGAAAGCCAGAAAAATCAGAATGTGTTACACTGTTGTAAATAACAGGTTGATGTGCTATTAGCCAATACAAGCACTCACAAGATTAAGTTTTGGAATGACATGAAAGTGGCAGATTGGACCACAAACAGACTGATACACTACTGGAATGTAAGAACGTAATGTTGGATGGCAGGCCATATGAACGGTGATGTGTTCCCTCACTAACACACAAAATCAACAGTATGTATAAATGGATTAAGACAAGAGGTGACACTTTTGTCAGTTTATATTTTTAAATGTCACAATACATAGGTTTGCCTGATGAAGGTTTAGTACCGAAATGTCGCAAATAAATTTTATATTGCAAGTTAGACAGTGTGCGGGAGTCCTTTTGCAAATTTCACAATACTAAAACTATGAGATCCTTAAAAAAATATACTCATCTGCTTTCTGTGAGAGCCTGAGAAAGGTTAACTGGTCTGAGGTTATGCATTGTGATAATGTTGATGAACCTGGAATTTATTTAAATCAAAATCTCTTGAAGTTGTGAATAAAATAGCACCATTAAAAACCATCAGAATAAAGCAGAAATGACAGGTGATATTTTAAACATTATCAGATTAAGAAATATACATTTTAAAGAATTTAAGAAAAATCAGGATGATACTAGTTTTATCCAATATAAGAGATTTCGCAATGAAGCACAAAGACTGATCAATGATGCTGAAGAATTCTTCTTTAAGGAAAAACTAATTGAACATAAAAAGCATCCCAAAAAACTCTGGAAGACTGTCAAAAATTTGGATTATTGTAAAAATACAAAAAACAAGACTGCCAGGCTCAGCATGGGAGCGAATGGTAAAGTTTCCCTCAGACAAAACTGTAGTGGCTAACTATTTAAATACCTATTTTACCACAGTTGCTAAAAATCTTGTAGCTAAGCTTCCTGATCACTCAGGTGTTTTCAATGAGGAGCAGGTGCAGGCGCACTACTCACAATATGGCATTCAAAATGGATCCATTTCTTTTAATAAAGTGAGTGATGGTAAGGTCCTAAATAGACTTAAGGAACTTGATGCTGTAAGGCTACAGGTCTGGATGATATTCAAGTCAAGCTTCTAAAAGACTCCGCAAATATTATCGCTCCAGTTGTCACCCATGAAATTAATATATCAATAGAACAGGGTAAAGTTCCAACAGAGCTCAAGAGTGCTGGAGTTCTCTCCCTCTATAAGAAGGACAGTAAGATAGATGGAGGGAACTATAGACCAGTTTCTATTGTATGTGTGGTATCAAAAATAATGGAAAAAGTAATTCATGAACAGATAGGATACATCCAAAACAATAAAATTTTGTTTCAATTTCAGTCAGGATTTAGAAAATCAAATTCTACCAAATCCTGCCTATTGTTTCTGGCAGATAAAATCAGAAGGGAAATTGAGTCAGGCAAACTCTGCAGAATGGTTATGTTAGATCTGCAAAAGGCTTTTGACACGGTCGATCACGGCATCTTAATTTACAAATTGTAAATCTGCACCTTCTTACCTATACAACTATTTTAATTTAGTAAAAACCAACCACTCCCACAACACTAGAGGCAGTCTAGCATATTTTATTCCTATGAGATTTGAAACAAATTATGGGAAAAATACTTTTTTATATACGGCCACTAGTCAATGGAAAAAGCTGCCTGTCTTGCTTAAGTTAAACTCAGTTGAGAGTTTTAAATCAGATCTCAAGAAATGGTTGCTAAATAATTTGAAGATTCACAAATGTAGGGTTTCATGTTTGTTTTTAGTCTGATATAAATGTTTTTTGTATTGTTTTGTGTGTTTTATTCTAATGCCATTAATGTTTTTATTTTATCGTTTTTTTGTGGTTGTTTTTTTAGTGTTTGTAGTTGTTTTTATTGTCTGCTTGTTATCTGTATCTGTAAGTCTAATGTCACTCTTGCTTGACACTTTCCTTGCTCAATCCATCATCTTGGACTGAAATTGAGGACCACAATGGAAATAAGCCTTTGGCTTTCTTGTGTACTTAATCCTTGACAATTTAAAAAAAAAAAAATCCTACATGGAGTCTGTCTTATTGATCAGTCAGCCTTGTATATTTAAAATGTTTGTCAAATAAATCTATCTAAATTTATCTATCTATTCAGTTTGGCGATAGTCAGAGGGAGTATGTGACTATAGATAAATTAGGGACACAGGGATGTGCAAAACCATTTATCTAAGGAAACCTAAATTAAGATCAGAATAATTAAGCCTCCTATTCGACATCAGCTCTTATCACAACACAGCAGCTGTATCGGGATGAGGGAAATTCTTTGCCTACTTTTAGAAGAGCTGGGACAGTGGAACCTGGTGCGGTGTCCTTTAGGTGGCCCTCATACATTGGTGATATAGACCTGTAGAAAGTCTCTTGGTTTGGCAAAAGAGTCCCTGCTCTGTGGAGTGGACACTTTGACAAGGGGCTGGCAGCCGCTGGATCCACTGAGTCTTTGATGGAGTGGCAGGTTGAATAGTCGCTCATCTAATTGGTTATGCTTACTCGCTTATAATAAGGTTGAAAATAATCTCGCTGGCCATTCGATATTATTATCAAAGTTATTATTAAGGGGTATAAAAACGTTGACATCGGCTGGCTTCATCACTTCATATATAATGTTACTGAAGGCACTGGAAACAAAAGAAAAACTCAGGAAAGTTAAGCAACACTTAAAAGTCTAAAATAACTTTGATCATCAGCAAGAAAGAGTTATGCGGGAACCGAGTGTAAGAGTGTAACTGGCTAAAGCGTAAAGAGCATAGCTAGAAGGAGGTACGGCAAAAGCAAGTAAGTAAAAAGGGAAATAAGCGAAAAAGCAAAAAATAGAGCGAGATGCACCGCACTCAATTGATTTATTCGACCAGGCTAAGTGGGCATGTTGGCAGGGTAGGTCTCTTAGTTTAGAGTTTAGTTTAGTTTATATTACTTTATTTCGGAAGAAACTTAATGCACTTTGTTTTGCGAGATTATATACTTTAACACGTTACATGTGATAGACACATACTCCTCCCATAATGGTCCAAATCGGCTCTTAACTTCTAATTAAATTTTATACAATTATTATACCGCGTATATCAGCGGAACACAAGTATAAACTGTTTTGTATACACACACACTCCAGACTAACCTGCAGTTGCAATAAAACAAATGAAAAGGCACATATGCATAAAGACAAGTTGATTAATTAATCCAACTCAATCAAACAAATATTTTAACTCTAAATATAATATGGGATTCCTTAGGGGAACCCGCCTTAACTATCATCACAAGATGGCAGTATGGCTCCATGTTAAATGAAGGATTAAACACGTGAGTTTATAATTCACTTATACTTTGACCTACAAGAGTGAAAAAAAAATCATGCAACTAACAATCAAAGATTATGCAAAGTTACAATGTTAGAACCTGAATATAATGTATAGTTTCACTTCCAAGAGACATTTCAAGTTGGTTACGGAAGAAACTTGGTTTCTGCTCAGGAATGCATACTAACTTTACGATCTTCACATCTGTTCAATTTCTCCCCTTCACCTGGTTGTGAATTGGATAGTGTGGTTGCCAGGGGTGATAAGAGGGGAGAGGTTGTGGTGAACTTAAAAGCATGGTCAACGACCCTGATTTGGATGTTTATCTGGCTGATGTTGTTACAAGCTGAATTCTTTTAAGATGTTAAGAACGTAAGGGACCTGGAGGGGTCTCAAGTGACCTTTTTCTTACCCCTCTTGACGCAAGGATGTCCGGTGTCTGGTGGCCGGAGTTTCTCCAGATTGAGGTGAAGACGGGGGCAGAGTTGTTAACATTTGACCCTCAGAATGGTCCATCTCATTTGTCGGTTTACTTACAATCCAGGTTCTGGAGGAGTTTAGAAGGCTCTTGTTCCTACACTGGAATCCGGGCAACCCCAAAGCCAGTTACTGAGGCTAAGTGACAAAGTACTCTCTAAAAGTCTGCTAGATGATGTGAATGCAGTACAATGTATTTTCCCTACTAGGACCATAACTGAGACCAATCAGCTGGTATACACCACAGCGATAGTGATCCTAGAGATGCTTGACTACAAAATAAATACCATAAGCCACAAAGAGTGTTACTCTCCATGGAGAGGGAGGCTGGAGGCAAAGATCAAGGCGACACAGAGAGAAGTTAGTCAACTCTCAGAGCTGCAGAGAGGTGTGGGGAAGAAAGGGATACTTATCACAAAGAGTGATTTGTATTCCTTTCATAAACAGGTTCCGAAGTGGAGCAAACCATCAGTCACCTCCTCCACATGGATGACATCAAACTGTATGCCAGGAGTAAGCAAGACATCGACTCACTGATCCACCTCACTAGTATCTACAGGAATGACATCAGAATGTCATTCGGACTAGATAAGTGTAGTTGGATGGTGTCAAAGAGAGGGAAGATGATCAGAATCAAGGAGGTTGAACTACCAGAAGGCAACGCTGCAGGTGTCCGGGACAGCTGCATCTATCTTAGGGTCCTGCAGACAAATGGGAACCATTAGAAGGCCACAAGGAAGTCAGCCACAGCCAAATACTTAGAAGGAGTACGGCAGGTTTTGAAAAGTTGGCTGAACAAAAAGAAAAAGGTCCAAGCCATCAACAAGTATGTCCTGCCAGTCATCAGATTCCCCACTAGTATAGTGAGCTGGCCAAAGGAGAATATATTTAATATTTAAAGCCACTGATAACAAGACAAGGAAGCTTCTCACAATGCATGGAGAGTTTGAAAATGACTGAGCAAAGATCCTGCGGCACTTTCAGATCCAGACTGACAAACTGGTGATGACTAACCAACTGGACATTGTGTCGATCGAGAAACAACAGAAGAAGGCAGTGGTGATAGATGCAATCCTGAGCAACAGCAACATGAGGATGAAAGAACCCGAGAAAGCTCAAAAAATACCAAGGGCTGAAAGAGGAGCTAGGAATATATTATATATTTTTGGGAACAACAATTTTAGGTGTCACACAGAGGCACCATTTATGTTGGGAACAACAATATTAGGCCTCACCAAGGGCATTAATGTTGTAAATTATTCTGGTGATACTATAAAAAAGAGGATACTATGTGTTGTGAGCTAGGCACCAGTACTATGTTTTACCCAGTGGCACCTTTGGTTGGGACTTAACACAGGCCTGACCTTGTAATAGATCTCCAATTAAACCATCAAACTGGCTATCGTAAATAATTAATGATTATTAATAATAATAATTAGTAATTATGTAAAATACTTAATTTACATCAAATCACCTCATGGGACACCATTCCCGAAGAGGGAAAATGATAGCCAGTTTAAGATATCAGTCTCAAAAGTTCACTAAACTATCAATTTTGAATTTTGATTAACAATTAAATTAATAACAATAACCAAATTTCATAGTAAAGCTTGAAGGATTTCGGAGTTCTTGACACAGCAGAGGTTGACTATTCATTCACTCTTGTGCAACATTAAACAGACAACAGGTATAATTCCAAATAATTATATTTATTAATAAAAGAAGCAAAGCAAAACCAAAAAACACAAATTCTAACTAACTAACTATATACAAGCTTGGGGTGTGTGTGTGTGTGTGTGTGTGTGTGCAAGAGAGAGAGAGAAAGAAAAGACAAAGGTGGGTGTGGTGATGAAAGGGCCGTTTGGCCTACAAAACAAAATGGTTGACAACAGAGAGCTACAAGATGGCTGAATCAATGGATCGGGGGAGGTGTTTGTCTGACCGTGTGGTCAGGACAAAGACAAAGGAAGAGAAGCAGGAACTTTGAGTTGCCTCTTTGGATGTAGCGAATCTATGTGAATGCGATATGTGTTGCAAACGGTCTGGATCAATGAAGAGAATGTTAAGTTGCACGCAAGACCTTGTCTGTGAACAGAATTAGCAATCTAAACACTTAGCTTTGGCAAGGTCAGTGACCTAATTGCAAACAATCACAATTACTCAAGAAACTGCATTAAATTGCATACTACAAGAAAAACAGTCTTGCTTAGCCTATAAAGCTGTGATAAAGCTATGCCCAGTTGTTATTTATCGATCCTCGAATGGATGGAAAAAAGAGTCGCTTTGTGGTGTGTTGCTTTTGTTAGCCGGCAAAGGAAGGCTGGAAAGAGCTGCAGGTCCAGAAGCAGTCTTCGTTGTGTTCTAGTTCCAAAGATACAAATCTGAGGAAGCCGGTCACTCGGGGTACTTGCAAAGTTAGACGCTGGGGTGCTAAACCTTGCGCTAACTTCTCTGGTTCAGGTTTAGAGAGTCTGTGAGCAATTGACCTGCCTTTAGTGGTTCAGGGCAATGAGCAGTGGTCCGAGCTTGTGTTCCTGTGAATCCCAACAATATCATTATATATATTAGGGGTGTAACAATATACATATTCATATGAGGCTTTCGGTTTGGTACACATTACAAACCGAATGATACTTCTAAGTCTCCTATTACATTTGGAAAACAAACTATACAGCTTAAACTGTGTATAATATAATGTTCTCAGTGCCACTGCGCTCAACAAAGCAACCCACACGACAGAACAGGCAACATGCTGTCTACACCTCCCACCCCCGAATCAGAACATTCTACTGCAGTGAGACATACTGGGAGGCAGCTGCACTAAGCTCGCTCACCATTACCATACCAGAAATAGAAGATTCTCTGATAACCTACAGGTCTGGTGTTTGGAGCCACTTTGGTGTCACTGTGAATTATAAGGATGATGGCAAAAAAGACTAGTGGATAAAACACATTGAGCCAAAGAACAAGCCACCGCAAAGCCACAGGCTGTCTTTAGTAGCCAAGCCAGCAGCACACACACCCTCTGAACCAGGAAACGAGAGCCGCTTTGCAGTTGTAGCCTCTTGTTAAGAAGCCAATGTTAGCACAAAGCACACATCTATAGCAGTGAGCAGCATGGCCGATTAGGCCAGAGAGACTAAAAATGTGTTAGTGATGACTATTTAGCTGGTGTTTAGAATTGGAACATTTATCAGAGCTTTTATTCATGTATTTATCAGACTGAAAGAGCTCAGAGAGCTGATGGGATGTAGTGACCTTGCAGCTCACACACTGTGGGTGAAAAAAAAAACAAAAAACACTGACACCATGCTCTCTAATGTCAGTAGTAACATAGTTTTTATATAATAGTCAAGTCAAGTCAAGTTCATTTCTATAGCACATTAAAAACAATCTCAGTTGACCAAAGTGCTGTACAGGTTATGCATGTAAATACATATAAACAAATATAAATAAAATAAATATAAACATCCCTCAAGCCAGTACAGGTGTAATGTGGTCACAGCGTTTTTTCCCTGTTAATAGATGGGCAGCTGCATTTTGAATACCCTACAAACAACGCAGTGAAGACTGGTCAAGTCCAGCACAGAGAGAGTTACAATAGTCTAAATGAGACGAGATAAATGCATGAATTACTCTATCAAAGTCATGTGGAGGGAGGTAGGCCTTCACCTTACTGAGGAGTCTTAACTGGAAGAAGCTTGTCTTGACAACTGAACTGATCTGTTTATCTGGTCTAAAAACAGCATCAAATATCACACCAAGGTTCCTCCCAGCAGGACGACAGTAAGATGCCAAAGGACCAATGGCACTATCATAGCCATCCAACAATTTGTTTTTTCCAAATAAAATCATCTGGTTTTTTGTTGGTTTTTTTTTGTTCAAGTTAAAGAAGTTTATATCCATCTGTGATTGTATGTCATTAAGACATTTCAACAAAGCCTGGACAGAAGCATCTCTGAAGGCTTATCAGCGAAACAATTGAAGGAGATGTTGTACTTTTTAAAAATAGACCCCAAGAGAAGCATATACAACGAGAAGTTTCTATACTTGTAAACTTTTAAAAATCAAGGAGATGTATCTGGCATTTCTACTTTTTTTGCTGTACTGAAAATGCACCAAACTTCAAATTTGATATTTATGGGTTTAATTTAATACAATAAATGTGAGGTATCCATCTATATAGATGGAGACCTGATTGCAATAAAGCCAATCCAATCTGACATAAAGCAGTAATGTCAAAGTCCTATCATAGGCAGAGCAGACAGTTACAGTGAGCAAGACAGCAGCTACACAACAAAAGAACCAAAGGCTTTGAACAACAACCCACATCTTGTTATCCCTGAAAGATAAACAAGACACTAAAAAAGACATTATTCTCTTAGTTTTAAAGCTACCAACCCTATCAAGTGAACCACACTGATTTGTAAAGTCAATGTTAGAAATGTAAATGTGATTTTTAAGGAGGTTTTCTTGCTTATGGAACAGTGAACTCAGAGTTCTGGTTTGGCTTTCTACACTGTAGCTTTGGTGTCTCTGACTTTACCGCAATCCTCTGATCAAAATGTGTCTTTGTCCAATGACCAAAGTACATTTTTACGCAAGTCAACATTATTCCATTTTACAACATCACAACAATGATTGTGTATTGGGCTCTGAGCACTGCCAAAATGCAGGTATCCCACACTCAGTAATGCATGAACAATGCATCCTCTGTAGACCAGACACAGATGTTACACTGAATACACCACAGAGAGCCACTAGCAGGTCGTAGACTGTTGGCTGAGTTTTCTTTGCAGTCTTGCAGATCACAGCTATTTACAGACAACCTGGCATTATTTATAGTTCCCGTAAAAATAAATATAGTATAGGAGCAATTCTGATAAAAGAAACATCAGCAAAATCTTGGTATCAGCCTCCGTAACATGCATAGGGCTTTGTCTTTAAAATACTGTGTAAAAGAGACACAATAACCTTTTACAATGTACGCATAAACCAACATGTATGCAGTACTGTAAAATTAATAAGTGAATGGTGCAGGATTGAGTCTTAAAATGTGAAAATGAGTTTGTATGGTTTCACCTCTGGTTCCATCAATAGACTTTTCATGGGTTTTTGGCGGTGACGATGAAGTCATGTAACTGTGGTGTAGTCTGCAGAGGTGGGGAACTTGAGTCACATGACTTGACTAGATTCTTACGCCAGGACCACACTGCCAACAAAGTGCTGTGAAGTGCAGCGCACCGAAATTCTTGTGCAAGCCCGCTCACATCAGATGCGCATTTCTCCACGCCAGTCGACAAGCGCTTCTGCTCCCAGCTGTTGTCTCCGTCACATATGGGGCTGTTTTTCCATCATGGGTATCTCTCTCTGTTTGCGTGTGTGCCCCAACCCCCACCCCCTATAGCCGACCCACACTCTCTCTCTCTCTCTCTCTCTCGTGTGTGTCTGTGTGTCTAGTAAAAGTAAAGGTAAAGTTTCACTGATTGTCACACACCTGAGTGTGTGAAATTTGTTCTCCGCATTTGACCCATCCCCTGAGGGAGCGGTGAGCAGCAGCAGTGCCGCGCTTGGGAATCATGTGGTGATCTATGTGTGTTAGTGGGTGTGAGTGTGTGTGTGTTCATCTCTCTCGCGCTCGGTTTAGATACCACTGACTAATATGTATATAAACACACACACATATACATATATACGCCAAAACGATCGCTGCAGCAACACAACTGGTTAACATGGGTGCAGAAAGGAAACTGGCTTCACTTCTCAGCGCTTCGAGGCTATTCGCAGCACTTTCGCGTTTGCTGTGGCCCTGGCGTTACTCGAGTTGCAAATTTGAGGACTTGAGACTTGCTTAACTAATGAAAGACTTGACTTGACTTTAACTCAGTATTTATAATTTTTGACATCACCCAGACATGAGGCAGATGACTTGACAGACTATTTTATTTAATATTTGTGTTTTTCTAGATATTGAGAAGATACATTTAGTTTTTGAGACATGGCGACACACAAGGCAGTGAGAGAGAACCTGCCAGCTGGTATTTGTGGCCACATTAAGAGAGCTTGGTCCTCCTGCACTGCACTCTGCAGAAGAATGGCAGTATACAGTGGCATCATGAGCTTCACTGTGAGCTTTTTTTCAATTCTATCTGTGTGATACATGTGAGTTAAGTTTTCAATACCTCATTTAGCATTAAATGTGCTTGGCAACCAGAGATGCACAGCCAGCCCCGGGCAATTTTACACACACAGTCGTCACTGTAGAGGGCCGATACATGTACTATAAATTGTCATGTGCTCAGGCTCTGTGTTAACTTATTTGTAAAAGGTTTTGGGACTGCCACAGGGTGTAACGACCATTCCTGCCTTCTCTTTGAACATAACTTCACTTTGTGTGTGTGTGTGTGTGTGTGTGTGTGTGTGTGTGTGTGTGTGTGTGCATGCACTTGCTGTGCACATCATGAAATACTTTCCTCTCATGCACCATCACAGCTCAATGAGATATTAGGGCCTGGGCATACTTTATTTTGACCTCCCGTTCCTGCTCTGCTCGTTTTGGGACTTTAATAAGGCAGAATTTTTTTTTCGTTTTCTCACGGCAGCAGGTATGTTACATGAGTGGAATGTCTTTTCCCCTGAACATTCAGACAGAGCATTGAGCAGAGGACAACATGTTTAAATGCATTACTCAGATAAAAGTAACTAAACACTGTAAAACTTCTTTGTTACAAGTAAAAGTCCTGCATTGAAAATATTCCTTCAGTAGGAGTATGTGAGTATAATCAGGTAGATGTACTTAAATTATTGAAAATAAAAGTACTGTACTAAGAAAAATGCTCTCTATGACTGTTATACTACTATATATGATCTCATTAGATGATTATGACTCGTGCATTAATGTAAAGGCAAGATTTTACTGTTGTAGTTGGTTTAGGTGGAGCTCATTATGAATGATGAACTAATAATTATTTTCATCATGGATTAGATTATTTTCTGCAGTAAATGATTGATTGTTGGTTTGTAAAAATTGTGAAAACAGTGAGAAATAGAGTCACAATGACCCAACGCCCAAAGTAACACCTTCACAATGTGTGTTCTGTCCAACCAACAGTCCAAACCTCAACATCAGGGCAGTAGTCACCATATACATTGAGGGGGACGTCCCCTCAAT
This sequence comes from Epinephelus cyanopodus, assembly GCA_026686955.1. Classification (NCBI taxonomy): domain Eukaryota; kingdom Metazoa; phylum Chordata; class Actinopteri; order Perciformes; family Serranidae; genus Epinephelus; species Epinephelus cyanopodus. The sequence goes on from CM048928.1 coordinate 4,576,093, forward strand.
GACTGCAACTGGAAAACAACATAAAAAAAACAAAAAACAAACATTGTTTTTTTTTTCATTGCTATTCTACGATAGGCAACCACATACCACCATCCGAAATAATGTAATCATCATAATTTTAACTAAACATAACAAATCCCCATTATTATTACTGTCAGTTCAAGTACTGCAGTTCTGCATGTGGTTTGTCCAAGTGGAGTTGCCGTAGCAGAATGCCAAGGCTGGTTGCCGGGGTTGCCATCAATGTTGCTGCCAGACTGCTGTATGGGTAACGTTCCAGGCAGGCACTGTAAATTTGTCTCTTCATTGCTGAATAAAAGTGGAAAATGAGAATGTAATATGAGCGTTATGTAGGCTATATTGTAACTGTTTACTGTGATTTTGTACAGTGTTATGAAATTTTGATGTTGTGAATGTTTTGCAAAAAAGAAATGTATCTCATGTGTTAGTGAATTTGTACATATTTTACTTTAGAATTTCAATGGAAGGAAGTAAGGGTGTGTGTGTGTTTGGGGAGGTGGTGGGCGTGCAGATTTGGTCGCCCCTAATGTTGACTCCGTGGCTACAGCCTTGCTGAACATTATCAAAAAAACAAAAAAGAGAAGAATACAAAAAAATCGAATTTATTAAATGATGAATAGCAAAAGCGGCAAAAATCCTCAAATTTAAACAGCTGAAACTATGAAATATGTGCATTAAAATGGCTTAAATGATCATGAAAATAGTTGCCAATTAATTCTTTGTTACTTCATTAATTGGCTAATAGTAGTAGTACATTTGTTAATTTGTAAAGTGACTAGTAACTGAAGCTGTCAGAGAAATGTAAAGGAGTAGAAGATAAAAGTGACATGAGAAGATAAATGTACCTGAGTAAATGTATTTAGTTACATCCCACCACTGGGTGCAGCTTATGTTATTTTATCTTGATGAGTTGTGAGTGTGAGTTGACTTTTGACTTGCTTGACCTGAGCAATGACTTGACTCTACTTGCTTGATTTATATCAGGGACTGGACTTGACTTGCTTGATTCTCACCACAGTGACTTGGGTCCTGCTTGAGACTTGAGACTTGCTTGTGACTTGCACGCGTTTTCCTTCGGCCAATTTCATTTACAGTGGCATGCAAAAGTATGTAGAAGATTGGACTGATTTCCAAAATGCATGAAGTTAAAGATTTTCAACATTTAAGGAAGATTACTCTAATTTATTTGTTTTGTACCATTTTAGATTGAAAAAAAGGAAAGGAGCACCACCCAAAAGATAAGTCACCATGAGACATTTAAGCTTCCAGAGACCTTTTACCAGGATCTCAGACCTGAATTAGCTTGTTAGGACTGTGGCTTATTCACAATAATCTCTAGGAAAGTCTAGGTGATGCATATTTACAAACTATAAATACTTTGACTCCTGAAACCTTGTCCTATCAATCAGCAGCAATTGGTTTCTCTAAACAGCTGCCTAACACTCTGAAAACTAAAATACCTGATGTCTTCAGGTAGCTTTTTCCTCAGTTTGTAGTGTAACTAAGAAATGGCAGTTAACAGGAACTGTGGAGGTCAAGTTGAGGTCTGGATGACCAAGAAACCTTTCTGAGAGAGCTGCTTGTACAATTATTGAAAAGGCAAATCAAAACCTCTGTTTGACTGCAAAAGTCAGGAACATTTATCAGACTGTGGAGTGGTGGTGCACTGTTCTATTAAGAAAAAAGGGTGCAAACTTTCATAAAAAGAACACCTGTCAAACTGTTGAACATGGGGGTGGATCAATCATGCTTTAGGCATGTGTTGTAGTCAGTGGCACAGGGAACATTTTCAGGGGTAGAGGGAAGAATTCAGTTAAATTCTTACAAATTCTGGAAGCAAACATTAATCAGCTTCTACAACAGGACAATGATCCTAAACACACCTCGAAATCCACAACGGACTACCTCAAGAGGTGTAAACTGTGGGCTTTTCCATGGCCCTCACAGTCCCCCGACCTAAACATCATTGAAAATCTGTGGATAGACCTCAAAAGCACTTTGAGTGGTCAAATGACTAGAAAGGCGCTATACAAATGCAGATTCAAAAGAGTCGTGCATGCAAGACAGCCCAAGAATCTCTGAGCCAGAGACCAATTGCAGGAAGAATGGGTGAAATTCCACAAACAAGAATTGAAAGACTCTTAGTTGGTTACAAAAAGTGGTAAAAACCTGTAATACTTGCCAACGGGGGCGCTAGTAAGTACTGACCATGTAAGGTGCCCAAACTTTTAATTCAGGGCCCTTTTCATTTTTTTTTTTATTATTTTGAAACCATACAATATTGACATAACAAAGTAATCTTGCTTGAAAAATCATAAAAATGTGTTGTTCATTTGTGAGGATTAAATTAAATCATGTAATTATCATAAAATTGTGTTTGCCACAGAGCTTATTTTCTGCAATAATCCAAAGTCCAATGGAAAAATCAAGTTAGCTTTGTGAGGAGGGAACCTAGGTGACACCAACTTCCGCACTGGCCCACAAAAAAAAACATCATCCCTGCAGCTCTCTGTGGTAAACTCACTTCAGGGATCCACGGTGGGGCTAAAATGTCAGACCTGGAAGTGATTTTCTGTCAAGAGCCATAATATTCCACTAAAGTAAAGATGGCAGGAGCAGCAAAGAGCAGGGAGAGTGAATGTTCCTAACCTGCTAATCCTCTCTGCCCTCTGGGAAACTGCCTCTCAACATCTGCCCCCCAACTCCATCCAGCAGACGGCCCTTTCATTTCTCTAATGTGAGCGTCGCGCACTTTGCCAACAACAGTTGGCTGTGCTGTGCCCGTGCATTGTGACCTGTAGCACTGACCTTCACACACAAGCACACACACAAAAACACTGGCTGAATTAAACAGAGTGATAACCACACGCTCTTTCCCAGGGTTAAGTGAGGAAAACCATGAAGATTAGATATTCGAACATTTTGCTGACAAAAACACACACAAGCACACAAAAAATGACAGCAAGAGAAGTTTCTTAAATACAAAATATGCTATTTGTTTTATGCATACACATTTTTGCAACTCTTTTTGCCTGGTTCCATCTAGAAAAACACATGCACCCCCTTTCTACAAAAGAGGGAACAAAAAAGAAAGCAAGCTCCTGGAGGAAGCACAGCACTCCAGCAGGGCAATTTATTTCTAACAGACTCAAGTGGAGATAAAATGTGACAGAGAAGAAAGTCTTCATTCAGACAGGTCAAAAGGACAGGAGTCATTGAGAGCCTCAGCATCTCTCAACTTTGAACTTTCAACATTGATCTGGTTCATTTGGAGGTGAACTTTAAGATAACAGCACATGGCCTCCTTTTTACTGACTCATGTGAGTATACTTTCACTGGCCGTCCCCCCCACACTGAGTCTGTCTATCTATCTCATTCATTTATATGTTTGTTCATTTGTGTCTTCATCCATCATCAAAAGCTCTTACAGATAATTAGACTTGGATGAAAACTGATCAGTCTGTTCCAACATGTTTCAACGACACTGACTGGCCCAGAGGGAGAGTGCGCAGTTATAGGTTAAAATGTGTTGACTTTTTTCTCACTGGCTGAAGGAAAGCATCATTTGCTGGAACATGTATGCTTTGATTTTTTTTGTCTAATGCCCAATCCCAATTCCTATCTTAACCCTCAATCTTAATTCTCAAGCTCAACCCTCAATCTCACTAGCCCTCAAAACCAAGTGTTAAGGGCTATCTTGTGACTTTAAAATGGGACACCCCTCAAAGACAAATACTTCTTAAGACTGTGGGGGGCCAAAACTCTGTCCAGTCTGTCAGTTCAAAGAAGAAGAAATATACATCATCAGTAGTCGTCAATAAAAAGATGCAACGATTTTTTCCCCCCCAACACTTTATTTCAATTCTTGTACAAAACAAGCAGCGACAAACATGAACAGAACAAATATGCCAGGGTTAAGAGAAAAGAAAGAGAAATAAAATAAACAAATAAATAAATAAAAAAGTTCAGCAGCTCAAACCATTAAATTGTTTACATATTTTCAGAGTCTTTATAGCTTTGGAGTTTGTGGAGTGCTGAATGGTTTCTAAGTATTGCTGCCTTTCATTATTAATAATTTTGATTCTCTATCAAAATTCTTATGAATTTTGGATTTTCTATTATAAAATTTACTCTTATGAATATGGAATTTCGCTACAGATAATAAATAGATTAATGAAATAGAATTGTTTTTGTTTAGAAATGCTGACATCATAAAATCCAAACAGCACATCTTTGTACAGTAGTGAAAATAGAACATAAATGTTACAATGAATATACTCGACAAAATCTTTCCAAAAAGTGACAGTATAGGGGCAGCTCCAAAACAAATGTGCAGTTACCAAACAATAATCTGCTGCCGTCTGCAGCTGTGCTGATTTCATATTGAAACAGAATGCTTGATCACTAAGGGAACTAGTGAGTTGCTGTTGTGATTGAGAATTATGTTATGAATATGAACAGTTCACAAGTTATAAATTACTCACTCCCATAGTTTTTTGGAGCCTGCTTGCTTTTTGTAAACATGTCTTCATTGGTGGCCCTGAAATGAATCAGGGGCCCGTTGTTCGAAAGTAGAATTAACCAATCCAGGATAAGTGGGAAAGCGAGGCTGGACAAATTCCCTTAAGTCCATCCTGGCTTAGTTGGTTGTTCGAACACCAAGCCAGGCTGAGGAGGCGCGGCTTTGTCAAGCCAGGTGTAACTTATTCAGGTGAGTGCGCGTCCACGGCTTTCTTAAATAGACCCCGAGATTGATCACAGATTCACCGATGCAGCAATGGAGAGGGCACGTGCCGCATACTTCTCACCCAGTGAGCAGCGTCTCGTCATGGACACTTATGAAGAGGTAAAACATATAATCACGAAGAAAGGAAACACTGCAGCGATAATAAAGCAGAGAGAGAGTGTGTGGCAAACAATAGCGGACCGACTGAATGCGTAAGTAATCTAAAAACTTGCTGCACAAATTAATCTGTCATAATTACAATTAAAGTTCCTTCCACAAAGTAACAGTTGCACACTTCACCTTAAAGGTGAGCAGTGGATATAATATTACTCGGGAACCGATTGCTGATTTCACACCGGCGGAAGAGTTCGCCCTGGATCAGAACCGGCTACAGACTCTGTCCCACCCACAGAAACCGCCCTCTTCATACAGGGTACATTATTCCAGTATACTGTACATGGAATCAATCATTTTATTCATTCATAAATCAACCAGTGGTGCTATGTGGACTGTCTGACTTTGAATTGTCTTGCAGTGTAAGACAAATTGACAAATTAAAAGAAAAACCTTAAGGAAACTGGACTTAGAAATTAAGAAACTACAGAAAGAAATGATTTTAATGCACATTGTAAGCATGACTGTGATGCAATGTATTAATCAATATTATTTCTCTCTGTCTCTCCACAGCTGACTGATTTTAGTATTTTTTATTTAAATAAAATGAGGTCAAAGAATATTGTGGTTTCATCTTCATGTTTTCATTCATGGATGTAAAGTGCACTGGAGTTATTGGTCCAGTTAACTGGGAATATAATTTGGGAAGGTCAAACAGCTATGATACCTAATAACCACTAATTGTGTTAATGCCAAATACACCTACTTGTATGTTTATTCCAACAATTAATCCTTTTATTGGTAAAAAAATATGTGCATGTCAAAGTATGTTTGGGCTATGACAAAAATAATGTTTTAAATGTTTCTTTTTTTATTGTAGGCTTAATGTATTTTGTTCAAAAATGGGGCAAAGACGTACATAAGAACATGAAATGACGGTAAAACACATTGATTTCCGATCGCAGTGACAGCTGAATGGACAGATAAGGCAACAGGCTAAACTAAGCCTGGTTGTTAGCCTGGTCGGGACCAGGCTAAGTGCACAGAATAAATATCCATGGCAACATATGTGCCTCTGCTTTCAAACAACCGAATCAACGCTAAATTAAGCCAGGATAACCAACATATCCCAGCTTAATCCCTTATCTAGGTTTCGAACAACAGGCCTCTGGGCTTGTGTTTTGTCTGGTGGCCCTGAAATGGAACAGAGATGACAACATTACTTTCTTTTATTTTTTGGCTACCTGTCAGATATTCGTTAAGTTATCAGTTTAGTTTCATGTAGTATTGCAAGTATTATCACAAAGAATGCTGTAGTCAGCATCCAGCAGAACTAGTGAGGCTGTTTACACGGTCACACAAGTGTTATCTGGTGACTTTCATCCACGTTAACGTTTCACCCTTTGGGTTATAAGTTGATATTCAACCAAATAACCTGTACCACAACAACCGATGTAATTTATTCAACGGAAAGTCACCAGATAACACGATCACTAACTTTAACCTGCAGCTGTAACGTTACCAGCTGCAGACTCTACGGCTACAGGAGATGACACCGTCCGGTCATCTTACAAAAATGTCAATGCAAACATTTCACGTATATGAAAACAACTTAACAACTACATTATCACTGAGAAAAATTACTTTTTGTAACTGAATGACAGCATACTCGGTTATCAGAGAACCGGGGTTACGTGCAGGGGCAAGCGCCCGTGCCGGCTTCGTTAGCTAGCCAAAAGAATATGTGTTACGCTACAAAGAGGTATATAGTCCATAAAATGCCGTTAAACTAAGATAATGCAATGGTTATCATAATTGTAAAACAACTATTAATGAGGAAAATACTCATATTGATAACTCCGCTTCCCTATGCTTGTTGCCGCCATCTTGCATTGACTGAGTCATCAGTATTCGTCCAGGTTCGGCTGGGCTTGGCGGATGATGCGCAAAGGATTCTGGGATAGCACTTAATGCCAAGGGTGGTCCTGGAAAATCTTAAAAGTGAGAGCCATACAGCCCTTATTCTTGACCCTCAACTCAACACTCTGAGAATAGGGACAGCACTAGCACTTCGCGGGAGTGCGGATTTTTGAGACTGAGGGTTAAGATTGAGGGTTAAGATAGGAATTGGGATTGGGCCTAAAAGTAACATAATCCTCAAAGAGATCAATGTGATTTCTATTAAGGTGTGTCTTCTGTTTGAGATGTTGCAACACTCTGAACATCAATGACAGAGTCATTGTTTTGAAGAGACGTTGAATATCGCCACTTTGTCTGTGATTTCTGCATCAGACACCTAACGCCAAAAGCCACCTTTCAGACCGGTATGATACGCCACTGGGCAGCGTGAGTTTGTAATGCAGCCAGATGGAACCTCTTACAGCATTATGATACGTCACTGGTTGGCCAGATGCACCTGACATGGCAGTATGATAGGCAGACAGGCACTGTCAGTTCATAATGCAGCTTGAGGGCACCTTCCATGGCAGTGTGATGTGCTCCTGGACAGACAGTTTGAATGCTGTTTGTAACAATATACAAGGTTGGAAAGTCCCTATACATTGTAAAACCCAATTCTCTCTCTCAAATTAAACATTTTTTTGGAAACATCTGGCACTCAGAACCTTTAGTTTAATACAATACAGTAACATAAAAGTTTTGAGTACACCGACAAAAAAAAAAATACGTGTCACATGACCCTTCTCTGACAGAAATTTTATGTCAGACTAACATAACTTTTTTGTTGTTGTTTGAGCATTTATTTCTACGTCATATAAACATAAAACATTAAGTTCACCTTTGACAACATTTTTTTTATCATTGTTCTATAAAAATATATTGTAGTGAGCTCAGGTTTCTTGATTATTAGAAAAAATGCAAAGAGATGAATTCCGAGCCAAGAATCACTCTTTATCTAACAAGTCAGACCTGCGTAGCACTACTCTCCACATCAGGACCTACCTGCTCTCCAGGGGAGATGGGCATGTTATGTGACATCACTTGAACCCTGGAACATTCTGTATTATTATCACGTCAAAACGGCAAAAGCTCTCTGATGCCCACTCAACTACCACTACACTACTGAGAGGAGTGTATGTGGTGAGAAAGAATATGAAAATCAGCAGGAGGAAAACTAGCTATCATTACATCTAAGCAGCTGGTGGCCACAACAAACAGCTGACAGAGGTGGCATTGATTTATATTTACAAGCTTTCAAGCTCTGTTCAGTAAAAATTAGTATTGGGCGAAGGTAAATCATAATGTTCTCATGATGCGTTCAATGAAATCTTGTGAAATGCAGCATTCGACGAGGTACTGAATAAATACAGCTGTTTAAGGGAGGAACTGTTGATGTTTTTACAGCACTATAAAATAGATATTACAGAGGGAAATATGATGTATCATAAATAATAAAAAGGATTTTTTTTTTGAAAGATGTTCTCATGTGAAAGAATGTTATGTTAAATGTTTCAGAAATGTGTATCATTGAATTTGTGATCATTCAAAGGTAGTGTAATAAAGGACTGAATGACTTTAAAACTGTTCTTTTTTTATAGTGTATATTTCTGTCTTTCCCTGGCACAAAAGAAGAACAAATAACAACAAAAAAACAAAAGAAACACCAATATTACAACACTGGTATCGGCAAAATTGTAATTCTAAACACTGGTAAAAGTATCGGCCACAACTTCAAAATTGGTGCATCCCTAGTTCAGTTAGAAAATTACTTTTTGTACATTTTATTATTTTTTTGCAATGTAATATTTTATTGTTTATTCCTCTGAACTATTCCTCTGAACTATAAAATATAATTCTTATAACTTTTTTATTGATTACTGATTTATATAATCATTATTGCACATGTACATCCTGTTACTGAAAACAAATTAACCTTTTTTTTGGCATTTTTTTTTTGTGGTTAGTTAGGTTTTTTTGGTGCCCAGGGCACCAAATGTGCCAGGAGTGCCACTGCAGTTTTGGAATTGAACTGTAATGAAATCACTTTTTTTTTTTCTTTTCATTTTTTTCTCAGTAGCTCTAAGTGATTATGTTTTTTCTTGTAATTTAATTTCAGGTAACAGGTTACACATAACTCATCCGCAGGTTGTGGGTCTACCCACACATCATTACTAGCTTCAATCTATTATTCATCAAAATGATAACACAATGCAATTTCCCCCTTTGGGTAATTATCCACAAGCAGTTTTAAACTTTGGTAAATTCCAGAAAATTCTTGAACAAAAAAAGGAAAAGGAGATATCACAGCACACTAGCTCCACAGGCTTTCTGACCCGCAGCCTTGCCTGGTTTCAGCTCAGAGGCAGTGGAGAGGCACCAGGGAGATGTGTTGGACCTAAATCAAAGGCAGACGAGTGCTGCAGGAGAGGGGCGGGCTTGCAGGGGTCCTGTGGCGGGGCAGAACCCTTGAGCACAGTTTACATCTCAGAGCAGCAGGGTTCAAACTCATGCACATCCCTGCTGTCATCTCCCTCTACCCACTGCCGCAGCTACAAACTATTATATGGTTAAAGCTTTATTCTCTGCCTGGTCCCTGATCTGTTTTCTGTTAGGAAATACAATGGTGTATTAACCCAAAAGACTGGCTGGAGCAGTGTTTTGTAACAAGGGAGATTTTCATTGTAATATTTGGTTTATGTTTTCTTCTAATTGTAGCAAGAAATAGAATATTTAGTTGAAAATCTTAAAAAATGAAATAAAATACAGACATCAAAGCAACCTTTAGTATTTAGAAAGAAAAAAGTAAAAATATAAGTCTCTTTTAAATATGGCCTGCTTCTCATTGCAGAGGAGGTAAACACAGGCTCCCGCCACTCTTTGATCATTTAAAGTATCAGCCATAGGCAACACCTTCCTTACAATGTCATTTAGCTTAGAAGCGAAATGAGATGGAAGCCAGAAACTAGGAATCTTTTTTTGTTTTTTCTAATGACATTGATTTGATTTGAAACCTTAGCTAAACGCCTCGCCCTCAGCCCTATCTGTGAGTCTGAGCTTTATTCAAATGATCCCCACATACATTATGAGGCTTTTAGCTGCCTTCCCATCCACGAGGAAGGCCCCGAGCTGCAGGTAAGATTAGATGTGACTGCACGATAATGGAAGCACTAATGCAATGACAGCCAGATTCATGCCACGCAAAGGTTATGGCCCAGGCAAATTCTTAATCAGCTCAAAATGTCAGAGAGCTAACCTTGGGTCCAAATAAGGGCATATCCAGGCATTAGGAGACAGACCACGTCAGAATGCTGATGGGCCAGGAGTGTGTGTGTGTGTGTGTGTGTGTGTGTGTGTGTGAGGGTGGGGTAGGTTGGGCCAGGGTGGGGTATTTGGGGGTTGCTCTGTTTGTCAGAGGAATAAGCAGCCAAACTTTCTTTGTAACATGAGATGAGTGTCAGGAAGCATCATCCATCATGACAAGCTTGACAAAGGTATTTCATTTTCTATTCAAATGCATTTCAGCGTATTTTGGGCCAAGTTCTTGCAGCTTTTGTAATTTCAATGCAAAATGGGAATCATGTCTTGTCTCTTAAGAAGTGATCACTACTCGGAATGGGATAAGCTTATTCAAACTGACCTGAGACAAATGACATCTCAGACAAAATAGGATCCCGAACAATAAATAACCAAACTCATTTTTTTTTTTTAGGTTATGGCCACTGCTCGTTAGAGGTGGGTATTGTTTGGATTTTCATTAAGTAGCCTAATCAATTAATTAATTTTCCGTAACCGCTTGTCCTGTTAGGGCTTGTGTGTGGGTGGGTGGGGATGGGGGGGGGCTATCCAAGCTCACACTGGGCGAGAGGCAGGGTACACCCTGGACAGGTTGCCAGACTATCACAGAGCCAGGGGTCGCGTTAACCGGATATTCTCGGTCATTGACCGTTTTTTTACAACAATGACCGGAAAATCTGAAGGCCGTCCGTCATTTTGACCGGTTGCTGTTACCACCCCTGCCCACATGGCGGCGGAGTGCACAGTCAGTGGCTGCCGTTTTCACACTGCAGAGAAAAAAGTCATTCATCTGCTTCATGTAGCGTTGTTGAGCCCTGGACACACCGGACGCGTAGTGCCGCAGAAGTCTTGACTGTCCGCACAGGCAGCGCATTTCTCCTGTGCTCTCCGCGCCGGTTAAACATCGACTCCACTCGTCTGTTCCCATCAGTACTCGTTTTTTCATTTCAACAGGTCATTTTAAACATGGGTAAGTGTCATGCTCATTTGTCATTTCATGTTCATGTATTGAGCCTGTTGGATAAACACTGAAAAATAGACCAGACGCCGAACTGAAGCGCTGCCTCCACGTGCGCTCCGCTCTGCTCAGCGGCCTGTGTGGACAGTCAGATAGGTTAACATGGGCGCCGATTGAAAACTGCCTCCGCGGCTGGGCGCTGCGCTTCGGTTCCGCGTCCAGTGTGTCCAGAATGGCACGGGCGTGTGGATGTCTGTTCATCTTTTCGTTCATGTCCTTATTAATGCACACTTTATAACTTGCTTGTTGGATTTTTTAAAAACGAACGAATGAAAACTAAATATCTTTGAATATCTTAAAGGAAAATTAAAATGACCGGTAAAAATAGATTTTGATTTTTATGAGTCTGTCGGTCAAAATGACAGGCGACGAAAAAGTCTAGCGCGACATCTGCACAGAGTTGACACAAAGAGACACCACTTAACCTGGCCTGCATGTCTTTGGACTGTGGGAGGAGGGCAGAGTACCTGGAGAAAGTACCCTCAGTGCTGACATTGGTAGAACATGCAAACTCCACACAGAAGGGCTTCCCCACCTTGTGGTTTGAACCAGGAACCCTCCTGCTGTGAGGTGACAATGCTAACAACTGCATCACCATGCCGCCTAAATAAATAAACTTAAAAAGGATAAGAGAAAAGAATAAAAACTAAATATTTTTAATCATTATTCATAGATCAAATGCTTATCATTATAAACAACATTCATTGCCTCTTGGAAAAGAACATTCAACTGGGTTGAGAAACCCATTTTTACACAGAGATCGTGCTACATGGCAGATATGAAGTGCCGTCTTAATGCAGCCTTTGTATTTTTACATAGAACCAAACAACAGCGGCATCATATCACTCCAGTGTGTGATTTTAGATTGTATGTTGACATCACAGAAGCAAAAGAGGCAACCTCTAGTGTGACGTATTACATATATGTAAGCAGTGCTCTATAAACTATATCAATGGCATAAAATGACAATAGCAATCATTTATCATCTCTGTTATATGGCAGCTGATCTTGTCCTCTGCTCAGAGGGTAAGGAGCTCCGGGACCTCATTGTTTTCCCAGTTTGGGAACATTTTCGACCGTCATTCTTCTTCTGCTCATTTTTTTCATCCGGATGGATGGCACACATAACATGCCGCCCATGATCCTGTCTTGCTTCTAGCTGTCCCAATTATTGTTACTACCTCTCATGGATTCAATACATTCTCACACCAACACGAGTATTAATGTTTAGGCATGGACTTCTGACGTTGAGATATGACGTTTTATTATTATTTTACAATGTAATGCAATTTATTGTTTAGACCCCTGAACAATTTATAATAATTTTTTTTACTGATTATTGATTAATATAATTATTATTCCACATGTACAACATGTTACTGAAAGCAAATTAGCATTTATAACCCTGGGTGCATTGGTTGTTGAAGTTCTGGGACGCTGTATCAGCTTCAGCCAGTTACATGCATTGTCTGTTTTCAAAATACATTTGTGTTTTCATAGGAAATGTACAGTTTGCATACAGTCATACAGGGTAGAAAAAACAGGGTTTGGCTGTACAATCTTTTGGGAGGTGAAGACTGTCCTCCCACATGACAGTCAGTGGTTGTTGGATCCATCCACCACCCCTCCCCCCTGCCCTGCTCAGCCTTCCACTGCACTAACTTTTGGTACTGTCCCACCACATTTCCCCCAAACACCGCCGTATATCATGCCGACGTGAAAGGACAGCCTTTTCCGTCTGTGTCTAATGTCAGAAGTCACTGACCAAGTGCGTTTTTTGACTATTTCAGAATAAGACAGAGTTGTTGCAGGCTTAAAGACTAGACAACAATGATTGTACCTTTTATACAGGACGGCAAGGCAGTGTAAAAGGTGCTAATGACGAGTCTCGCTCACTGTGTAGTGTGTGCCATAGTGAGTGTGTGGTTAGCCAGAAGAGAGAGCGAGAAAATAGCATCCAGGAAAATGAGACTGTCTGATCACTGCCAGAGACACCAGAAGCTAGCAAACTGGTGCTGTGGAAGGTAACACATGAACATTGTTTACAAGGATGTCTCATGCCAATGTACATGGATGTCCTTTATTAAGATGCAGGAGCTGAAAGCACTGGTGAGCTTGCCAAATGCATGAAGGATGGAGACGACTGGAGACGCCGATAGAGGGCTCATCTGAGGATGACCAGATGATGATGATGATGATGATGATGATGATTTCAACTAATAATTTAACTGCCTTCAAAGGGGGATAACAGGAGGTCAAATATCATCAACCTATTCATCAATGACACTTCAAATGCTTTCAGTGTTTACATGTCAGCTGATAACTGATTTTTGTTCTTAACCTGAAAGATTAACTACTTTAATGTGTCACATTTCAACTGACATTTTAACCAGTTATGGTGCATACACTCACCACTACATTTCAACACGACTCAACACGTATTCTTTAACTGACAGATCAGCTGACTGACACTGTAATTTGCTGTCAGTGCAAGCATATCAACTGACATTTCAGCTGCTTTTGTCAATTACACTTTAATTAACAATTCAACTACTATATATATTAGTTGACTGTACCAACATGGGTACACTAATTTAAGTCAATGTAGTAATATCATATCATATATTACACTGCCTTATGTATCATTGGGTAATTACAGAGGACTATGCAGCTGCAGTGCTCATTGTTATCCGCTGATGTGTCATGGTCATGAGCAGACAGATTTTAGGACAATGGGCATAAAAAGCTAATTGTTAGATCTAATCTAAAGATGAAAAACTCTTTCCAGTCTACACTGAGCTGTAGCAGTCTCTCATTCTGCAAAATGTCTTCATACCGCATGTATTTCAGCCAGGTGACTGTCAAGCGTGTATTGTCCTCGCAGTATTGGCAGCAGTGAAGGTGTTCACTCCTGTGGATTGTGGTTTCCCCCTGTGGTGATGTGTTCTGACTGCTGCTCTGTTCACTCCGCTAGCATCAGTCTGTCAAACACAGCTGGACAGAGGGAGAAGTTTATGAGCTCTGAGTGCACCTAAACACAAATGAATAACAGAACTATAGTTACAATATCGTAACCTTTGTTATATCTCACAAAGGCTGCTGAATGAACACCCTATCACAACATCATATTAACCCAGCCACACTGATCCTGACAGGCTACGGCACACCATCACCTAAGCACACAGATAGCTGTTTGAAATTGATTGATTGATGGTGCATCTGATGTGGGCCACTGCATTCAACATAACATACCAATGCAGGAACTGGGCAGAAAAAATGTCATTTTGCTCTTCCTGTCCCCCTCATGGGGTGGAGGTAAAACAACAACAACTGTATTACTCTTGACCTGAGCAAATTCCTTATGTCCTAAAGAAAAAAGGTAGGATTTGGTCTGAGAAAAGCACCACTGAGGTCACCATAAAACATCAAGCAACTGGGGCGTACAAATAGGGCGGTTAGTTCACACACAATCTTAGCTGAAAGCTGTCTTGAGGGACAGTGCCTTCAGAAAGAACTGCTCCAGAGGCTCAAAGGGATCCTTCACTAAGGCCTTCATCACCAATGGCAGGTCGCATTGTGCAGAGTAGGTGCACATTACTAGGCAATCTCCCCTGACCCCCTACAAGAACCGCTTCACTCTCACATGCTTATTTGTTCTGACACTGGGGAGGCAAATCTTCACCACTGTAACTTGGCCATCCCTCTTAGTAGTCAGCCATTTTGTCCTCCTGCAGGCCGTGTTGCCTCAGACAAGGGGCCCTTCCAAAACCGGACCCTACCCACTCAGATGTGGAGTGAAACTCCATTTGTAGTCACCTTCACAGCCGAATGAAGCACCCTTTATCAAGATGTAGGGGATAAACACAGCGGCAAGCTCTCTCTCTCGCTCTCTCTCTCTATCTCTCTCTCTCTCAATATATATATATATATATATATATAGGAAACTGTTTTTTATTTTTATTTTATTTTTAATGTTTTTTGTAAACATCTTTTGGCTTTTCACTCTGTGATGTTTATAAGCTGCTTGGTTTTTGTAACAGTTCTTGTAGATATACAGCATCACAATCAAATGAATGTCTCTGTTTTCTAGAGACTAGAGAAGGATTTATTTTATCCGAAATACAATGTTACCTTTAAGATGGTGATGTCTGGATGACAACAGGCTTATAAATGTCTATCTTAGTTTGATCAGTTTATGTTTGTTATGGTAGTTGTGGAACTTTATTTGTGCGGCGTATTTTCCATGATAAACACAATACATGCGCATAGTAAGTAAGTCGGCATCAGTGCAGGCTCACTGTTGGAAGGTTTTATAACTCACTTCCACTTTAAACTACTTGGTTTGAGATGGCACACAATGTGGCAGACCCTCTGTGTTAATGCAGGAACAGAGTGAAAGTGGTTAGGGGGAGGGTGTAGGGGGTGGTTTGGGAACATCCACACTTGTATAGATACTAGTTAGAATTTGATGTTTATCTTTGCTTTGTTGCTTTATTGTGAATACTTTGGAATCGTACTTGCTGTCTGTCAAATATTGCACAAGAGTGAAAGGATCACCAGCTACTGTGTCAAGAACTCCGAAATCCTTCTATCTTTACTACTGATGTTTTGATTTTGGTTGTAGTGATAATTTTAACTATTAATCAGAGTTCAAGATTGATAGTTGAGTGTACTGATTTCACTATCTGGCTATCATTTTTCCTTTTTCGGGAATGGTCCCTAACCAGCTGATTAAATATATAGATTAAATCATTTTATTTATCATAATCAATAATCAAACTGTTCTTTATTCAGGGAAAATTGACTGAGCACTGCTCTTTTACAGCAATGTCCTGATTTCACTTCACAGTGGGCTGGAAGGATACAAATGTATAATAGCAGTCACAATACAATGAGAAAAAAAAGTTCATAAAAACAAATAACTAGCAGCAACTAGCAGCAAGAATTATAAACAGCAATAAAAAATAATTTCATTCAATTCATTCATTCATTCGTAACTGTTCGTAACTGGGGTCACAGGGGCTGGAGCCTATCCCATCTGACATTGGGCGAGAGGTGGGGTACACACTGCAGAGGTCACCAGACTATCACAGAACTGACACATAGAGACAGAGAACCATTCACACTCACATTCACTCCTACAGACAATTTAGAGTCAGTTAACCAAGCATGAATGTCTTTGCAGACTTTGTAGACTGTGGGAGGAGGCCGGAAAAAACCCACGCTGACACAGGGAGAACTTCCACACAGAAGGGCTCACCCACCGCGCAGTTCGAACCAGTAACCCTCTTGCTGTGTTGTGACAATGCTAACCACTGCACCACTATGCTGCCTAAATAAATAAACAAAAACAAAAAAAAAAACAATATTTTTTTTGATAATTATTAGGTATTGTATAAGCCATCTGCCCTGAATTAAGTTGTGTTTAGATAGAATGCTAAGTTAATGTTTAAGGCTGTAGTCTCCTGGTTGACTGGTTGATTATTTCGTTGATATGCTCTCCTCCGACCAAATTCTCATTAGTTGAATAATCACAGTTACTTTCATAAGGAGAAAAGTGCTACATCAATAGCTTTCTAGGATTAATCCATTATTTCCTGTGGTGGGAGGGACAGGCTAAGTTACCTGTCAAAATGAGTTTTCAAAACACCCCCTTTGTTTACACAACTTTGAACTTGCCCACCCTAATGCTCAGCATGGCGGTGACGCAGACCTCCTGTCCGCATACTGACACCTTTTCCCACAGTGGAAACAGAGCTTGTTTTTAATAAAATACAAGTCTTGTATAAAATAGCATTACAAGTCTTGTGTGTGATTTATCCTTTAGGGATTTATACTTAGGGAATTATTCTGGCTTCATACAAATGGAGGAAACCTGCGCTCGTCCCTAGGCTAATTTATACAATGTAAAATGCCATAGGCTTGTGCTAATAATGTTAGCATATTGTATTTGTTTGGAAAAGGTGTTTAGTGTGACAGTTGTCTTGTCAGTGAACCTTGTGAGTTGTTATGGAGCCAAATTGTGTGCCGTCACCTTTGTTAAATGTTGCTATTGTCCCTGGTTTTATATGAGAAGAGGGAAAGATTGCTAGATGCTAGGCTAATTTACACAATGTAAAATGCTATAGACTTGTGCTAATAACGTTAGCATGTTCTATTGGTGGGGGAAATGTGTCCGGATAAAGAGTTTGTTTGTCAATGCTGCGATTTATAGTGAAGCCAATTTGCGTACTTGTGTTTGAAATTGTATTCTATACTGTTAAGCCATGTTTAATGTATGTTTTTTTTTTTGTTTTTGTTTTTCCCAAGACTAATCGATTAATTGAAGATTATGTACGACTTCAGTTGACCAAGATTTTCTTTGGTTGACTACAGCCCTAAAGGTTGCGGGTCCAGCGATGTTAACCACTTAACAAAAATGTAACCTGTATGAAGCAGGTACAGAAGAGGCAATGAGGACAAGGTGTGCTACGCCTCCTTCCAGATTGCTTCTCCTGGCTGTTTTATTAACAAGCCACATGTAAACAACAGATTTCAGTTCTATGCATTTCAGTTTCTTTTGTTCCTTTCAGTCTACTCCCTATGTTCAGTCCATCACTTTCAGTATCTCACAATCCTCACAGTTTCACTAAAGCATCCATTTACCATCTGTGATAAACACAAAATGTTGACTTTTATAATTATTTCTCACAGTATACCACTGCTTAAATTATTCTTCACATTTAGTGTAACTCAGGACATGAAATGTCCCTTTTTGTACAGTATGCTTACTTCTGTAATAATTACAGGCAACTGAAATGAATTACTATGAAATGCTTGTGTTACATGTTCATCTCTGTATTCTAGCAGGAAACACACATCACATAATAAACAATCAACATTCAATGAACTATTTTAATCTTTAAATTTTAACCAAGTGTATAATAAGTAAAGTGCATATTAATTACAAACAATATATTTTTGAAATATTAACAGTGTGCAGGAGCCCTTAATACTTCCGGGTCACAATTGTGACACAAAAAGGCGTCACCTCAAACTCTGATAAACTAACTTTTTTTTACGTCTCTTTTGTGCATGGAAAAGTCGCTATAAACAATCCATTCTTCCAGCAAACAGTAAATAAAGCCTGACCTTATAACGGAGGTAGCTGTAGTTTATTTACAGTTTACCGACCTGTATGAAGCAGGTGGAACAGAGGCAATGACAACAAGGTCTGCTGCATTTCCTTCCAGACTGCTTCTGAGGAAAACAGTGGAGCAATTGCCCCCATAAAGGTTTCCTGGAACAACAAAACAAAAAAACAAAAAAAAAAAATCCCACCTCACTTCTGCCAAAAACACGTATTCTTCACTCAATTAGTTCCATAACAATTAGCCTGGACCACAGTACTTTGTACAGATCAATAAATATGAACATAAATGTGTACAATAAAATAACATTATGAGAGTGGTAATTACGCTCACATTTTCACCATACAAATGTGGTCACACTATTTCAGGCGCACCACATAAATCTTTGCCAAATGTTGGTTCACTCCAGAGCAACCAGTGCACCAACTCAACAATTTGCTGTAGCTAGCTAGTAACATATACATCCACTGTGTGTGAAGTGTGAATGTTTGCGGGATTACCATAAAACTTCAATTAATAGCTCAGGTTATTGCTTTCCTAAATCACAGAACTTAATGGGCCAGCGTCTATATGGGACAGGCCTTTAATTCCTTTCACACAAAACTGTTGCTCAGCAAAGATGGGAAATACAATCAAATTATTTATTTAAACCAGTATGAAGATTACTTGTATAAACATTAGGTTTCACATAATATATAAATTATGAGTTATTCATTTGATCTAGTTCCAACATACAGCTCATCAGAGAGCGAGTGTTATACACTCGAGGATTATGGCACCTGGCATACCGACAAAAGACCACTTTATCCTGTTAAAACAAAGGTCACAACTTTAATTTTAATGAAAAACCCTTTTGATTATATTGATCAGGACCCTGACTGGATAAAGGAGGGTAATCAAGGAATGAACACATAATTTGAGGTAATAATACACTTTTAAACATTCGATTACTATAAAAATACATGAAATGCTTGGCAACCAGACCAGGCGTCTAATAGAGACAGGCATTTCTTTGTCAAAATGTGTAGTCACACTGGGCTAGTAAAAGGGACTGGGCATTAAAGGACAACTTTGGTATTTTTCAACCTGGGCCCTATTTCCCCATGTGTATGTGTGCGTATGATTCATAGGTACAACTCGTTCTAAAATTGGTTCAGTATTGAGGGAGCCGCATGCAGGGGGCAAATGCGTCCCTTATAAGTTTGCACATTAAAACTTATAACGGACTGACCAGTTCAGATCGCCAGTGTTGCTGCTTCCCTTACCTCTGGGCTGTGTGTGACGTCATCTCACCGGAGCTTTGCCCCACTGTGTCTGTAGCTCTCTCTACTCATGGGGCAGCCATGTTCTTGAGGAAGAGGTGTTTCGGGATTGGATGTCTTCTCTTCTTCGGCTGGCAGTAGTCATCTTGGGAGGAGTGAGCACTGCAGACTCGGTGGTCTGCAAGGCGCAGTGTCTGGACAGGAGTGTTAGCATCCATTTGTAGCACAACTAGCCACAACAGCCTATGAAAGCTGTACAGGGTGTTGCGCGACATCCTGTTCTTGCAATTCGGATAAGCACAAACACGAACCATTGTTTTCAGTCGATGCAGTAAAACTCTCAGCTGTACTCCGGGACAACCAGCATGGCTGCTCTGTTTTCTTCCGGTAACAAGCAAAGCTCTCGTGAGATAACGTCACAGCCCAGAGCAAGTGAAGGGTAAGGGAAACGCTTAGTATGCTATTTACAGAGATAGCACTGGCGATCTGAACTGGTCAGTGGCTTTACATTTTTAACTTTAAATCTAAACATGTCACCTCTAAAACTTGCTTTGTAGTCAGTCTTAACCAAGGTCAGACACATACACGCACACCCTCATGTATATATCTATATAATCACTATATTAAAATAAAGCACTGATGATCTGAGAGATGAGGCTGTTAGTTTTAGTGAAGCAGGTAACCTTAAAAGAGACAGACCTCAGAACAGCCGGCAATATGAAGGTTGGTTCGCTGTTAACCAAGTCCTACAAATATTTTTTTTTAGCCCCGGACAAACTCTGAGAGTAACTTGCCCAACACTGATTATTTCAAAGCGTATTCAGTATTACTAACTACCTTTATTTGAAAGTAATAACTTACTTCACAATATTACTCTCAATGTAGACTAATAAGTTACTTATTCTCATAAATTGAAAAAAAAATAACCTATACATGTGTTTAAAGGTCAGGACAGGAAATATTATACTGTTTTGATTTTTTTACAATGAGGTTTGTTTTGTTGCTCAACAATTCTTGTCAAAGATGCAAACAGGAGTACAGGATGAGTTGTGGCCAAGCATCACATGTTTGTTCTGTATGTGCAAGACAGCATTATTTTGTCATGCTATTTGTTTTTGGCATTGAGAATCCACAGTGGGTTATTAAAAAACATGTTCTCATTTGAAAACAGTAATTTCTGCATTTTTCGTACATTTTATACCTGGCTGTTTTTGCCAAATGCAAAACAGGAATACAGGATGGATTGTGTCCACAGCATCCCTGGTGTGCTGCTTTAGATTACCTGTGCAGTATTTTCAAAGACTCCTGCATAATTTAATGTTCTTAATAAGATGATTGTTTGGAGTGATTTTCAATATAATAAATGCTGAAGACTAAGAGTAAGTGTACAGTATGTTTTTTAATTCAATCTTAGCGATAAAATTGAGGTACAGTGTGACAAAAATTTGTGTGGCCCCTGTGTGGCAACAATCAGAGTTTCTCATGTGGCCCCCTAGGAATAATAATTGCCCATCTCTGCACTAAAGCGTAATATATTACTGTAATGCGTTACCCCCAACACTGGAAATAATGAATTTCAGAGATGCAACATGCTGCCCACAATATTGTTATGCAAGGGTTGTGTAAGTAACACAATGTCTTGGTGCTCACCTAAAACTTGCATCTTGTCTGTCTGTTTTCTGCCTGCCTCTCATGCCTCTGCTCCATTGTGTCTGTCTTCCCACACATAGACACACACGCACACATGCTTGGGGTATATTCCTCTATGTTTCCTTTGTGGTATCAACTACACTCAGTACAATGAATGCTGCCTCCACCCACCTGAGTGCAATTAAACACAAAAATGTGAGCCTGAACCTGTATCTGTGCCTGTATGGATGAAAGTTTTTGAGGGGGTCAAATGGGGGGACAGACACTTAAGTACACACATGGAATAAGTTTTGTTTTCAGGGATTGCTACCTTTTAGCTTTTTCTTGCAGAAATCCTTTCTTTTTAACCTAAACCATGATTTTTTTTTTCTCGAACTGAACTTCAAACCTAAGAAATTACTAAGAATCCAAAACTAAAGTGATTTTCACTCTGTTGTGCCCCACAGAGGTTCAAGCACGATGAGTGGATGATTCTAAAGCAAAGCACCCTGGGAGTGGTAGTTTACTGATCTGTTTACATTTACACTTACTCAGTCTTTAACTCTCTATCAAGGTTAATGCAGTCTTGTCCTGATGATTCAACCAGAAGAGTTTCATGCCCATCAAAGCCTTTGCAGTGCTCAAGTTATAAGTCACTGAATAATATTTATGCAAAAATTTAAGAAGGCTTTTATTTTTGCTCCTCTCCAGGTTGTTCTCATAAACTGTTTGTATGTTTTCCTTTGAAAAATGTATACACCCAAATTCTCAAATTCCTACATTATCTGATGTAATTGTGAGCTAGTAATTCATGCATAGCCCACATATTTTTTGAAGGCTGTGATCACATGACCAACGGTTAATGGCAACAAACAAGGAAGCTGTCTAGAGGGGTCTGTAACAGGCCATTTGGGGCGGTGGATGGGTCATAAAATTCATGGCTATTCTCCTGCGTGTTCTGAACCATGTGAACTTTGACTGAACTGCCATGTGAACTTTTCCTAAACCTAACCACAGGAACTTTACCTACCTAAACCTAACCTCCAAAACTCAACGTTAATTACATAACTTTACATAACGGATCAATTCAATTCAATTTTATTTATAAAGCCCAATATCACAAATCACAATTTGCCTCACAGGGCTTTACAGCATACGACATCCCTCTGTCCTTTGGACCCTCACAGCGGATAAGGAAAAACTCCCCCAAAAAACCCTTTAACAGGGAAAAAAAACCAAAACGGTAGAAACCTCAGGAAGAGCAACTGAGGAGGGATCCCTCTTCCAGGACAAACAGACATGCAAAAGATGTTGTACAGAACAGATCAACACAATAAATTAACAGTAATCCGCATGACACAATGAGACAGAAAGAGAGACAGAGAGAGATGCAGGACAGACGGTAATGACAGTAGCTTACAACAAAATTAATGAAAGTAATAATATTATAATTAATAATAATATATTAATATCTGACAGTATACATGTGTGACAATAATCATATGTGTAATAATAACAGTAGAAGTATGACTAATGATAACAGCAGCAGCAGGAGGCATCTGGCAGGACCACAGCAGCAGCACAAACACGTCACACTATCCAGGCACCGCTGCAATACGAGTTAACCTGAGAGACAGTGGAGCACAAAGGCTCCGGAGAACAAGCCGAGTTAGTGACATCCAGAACGGCCGAGTTAGCAAGATGCAGTAATAGGACACGAGATAGAGAGAGAGAGAGAGAGAAAAAGGGTGCCCGGTGTATTATATGGGATCCTCTGGCAGACTAGGCCTAAGTCAGCCTAACTAGGGGCTGGTACAGGGCAATCAAAGAGGAAAGTCTTAAGTCTAGTCTTAAATGTGGAGACAGTGTCTGCCTCCCGGACCGCAACAGGAAGATGATTCCACAGGAGAGGAGCCTGATAGTTGAAGGCTCTGGCTCCTGATCTACTTTTGGGGACTTTAGGGACCACGAGTAACCCTGTGTTCTCAGAGCGCAGAGTTCTGGTGGGATAATATGGCACTATGAGCTCTCTAAGATATGGCGGAGCTTGACCATTTAGAGCTTTATAAGTTAACAGTAGGATTTTAAATTCAACTCTGGATTTTACAGGGAGCCAGTGCAGAGAAGCTAAAACAGGAGAAATATGATCTTGTTTCTTAGTTCCTGTTAGTACACGTGCTGCTGCATTCTGAATTAGCTGGAGAGTTTTTAAGGACTTACTAGAGCTACCTGATAATAGAGAGTTACAGTAATCCAGCCTTGAGGTAACAAAAGCGTGGACCAATTTTTCTGCATCTTTTCGGGTCAGGATAGGCCTAATTTTCACAACATTAGACAGACATTAGACATTAGAAACAATGCAGTCCGTGAGGTTTGTTTTAAATGAGAATTAAAAGGCAGATCTTGATCAAATGTTACTCCAAGGTTTCTTGTGGTAGTGCTAGAGGCCAGAGCAATGACATCAAGAGAAACGATGCCATCAGTCTCTGAACTGTTTGGGGCCAAGAACAATAACTTCAGTTTTGTCTGAATTTAACATCAGGAAGTTGGTGCTCATTCAGGTTTTCATGTCTTTAAGGCAGTTATGAAGTTTAGTTAATTGATTACTTTCTTCTGGCTTCATAGATAAATACAACTGTGTATCATCCGCATAACAATAGAAATTTACAGAGTGATTTCTAATGATGTTACCTAAAGGAAGCATATATAGAGTAAATAGGATCGTTCCGAGCATAGAACCTTGTGGAACTCCAAAACAAACTTTAGTACGTAAGGATGATTCATTATGAACATGAACAAACTGAAAACGATCAGATAAATAAGATTTAAACCAGCTTAGTGCAGAACCTTTTAGGCCAATTAAGTGTTCCAGTCTCTGTAGCAGAATTTGATGGTCAATTGTGTCAAACGCCACACTAAGATCTAATAAAACAAGTACAGAGACGAGTCCTTTGTCTGAAGCAATCAGAAGGTCATTTGTAATTTTAACTAGTGCTGTCTCAGTGCTATGATGCACTCTAAATCCTGACTGTAATTCCTCAAATAAATCATTATCATGGAGAAAATCACACAGCTGGTCTGCAAATATTTTCTCAAGGATGTAATATCACAAGTGGGGTGCTAATTTGAAAGACACCATACAAACTGTTGTGTGCATTCTGATATAATACAAACAATTCTTTAAGGATACATTGTCCTCCCACATACATTTCTATAAAGAACCTCAAGTGCCCACATTTCCTTCCAGGTTTAATTGTAATGTTTTTAAAGTCAACATAGTTGAGAGTTAAATCCATTGTTAAAATCCTATGTTGTCGTTATTCTAGGTGTATTGTTTTTTAACAACCCAGTCTCACTCCAAAGTCATCTAATACTGCTGCTTGGTCAGTGACTTCTGGCATCAGGCACTAACAAAAAAAGCTGTCCTTTCACATTGGCATGATACACAGCCATTCCCTGTTGTTGTGTAAGCCAAACTGTGTTTTTTTCCCTACACCCAAACGTGCATTTGTTGGCTAAATATAACCAAACAAACGATGTATTTCCAAAACAGACAATGCATGTAACAGGCTGAAGCTGACACAGTTTGTAACTTGCATGTGCTGAAGTTGACACGGTGTCCCAGAAAACCAACAACCAACATCAACAACATGTCTTCAAAACATCACACCTGAAGAAGCAAAGTGATAAGACACCCAGGGTACCTTGCACCTCATATCTTAACATGAAAAGTCCATGATCAAATGTCCATATGTCACAAGGTCGGAGTGAGAATGTGTTGTTTTCAAATACATTTTTCATCATTTGTTTGTATTTTGTCATTAGCATGTGTTTTCTGAACATTTTTGTTATGACCATTAGTGGACTGCGACTTAAAAGCGGGCAAGGGACATATGATGTTCAGCCCTGCAGTTGTGATGTGCACATTGTGTTTGGACAGCAGAGCTGAACTTACAACCTGCAGTAGATAAAAGTGGAGACTTGAACATTTATAAGACTGAAGGAAGCCAGCGCCTCCTTGGAATCTATTAATCTTTGTACACTAAACACACAAGTGCTGCACTCATCCTCACCCCACTCATGCATACTGCTCTATCACTGTCACACTCACACACACACACACACACACACACACACACACACACAGACTCAATGTAGAGTAAAATTTGAGCCATGAGATAAGCAGGGGTAGATCCAGCTGATCTTCAGATTGCGGCTGTAGATAAGAAGAGTTAAACCTCAGTGAGACCAGAGCACAGCTTCAGTCTGCAGCTTCTTTAATAACAGGGAGGAAGAGATGGAGAGGTAGAGTAAGAGAGGGGTTAAAGGAGGAGGTAAACTGAGCAAAAAGAGCAGAGTATATAATGAACGCTGTTTGGGTAGACAGACCACACTGGAATGAAGGGAACTGAAATTAGGATCATCAGAGAATGAACAGAAAGTGGGCTTCAGGCTCAGCTGGTCTTTCTTTTCCATCAAGATCCTATTTTGTCACCTTCTGTCATACCATTCTGTTCTGACAACAAGCTCATCCTGCTATAGACAATTACTGTATTAATAATTACTGCTCTGCCCTACCCTGCTTGCTTTGCACGTGTGTGTGTGTGTGTGTGTGTGTGTGTGTGTGTGTGTGGTAATGATAAATCTGAGAGTCAATCATAGGATAAGTGTCACAAGAAATAAAGGATTATCTGGTTTATTACTAGTCCATTTTATACAGAAGTAGCACTATTGAACCACAGCAAAGTCCCTTCTTCATGCCACCTTTGAATTTTTACACAGAACCAAAAAACAGCGGCATCATGCAGCTCTGGTGTGCCATATCAGATAGCATGCTGGCATTGTGGAATCAAAAGAGACATAATGGGTGTGACGTAACACAACAGTATTGGCCTCTAATGTGACATAATAACATAACATATTAACAGTGCTGGCCGAACTTTATAAACAATAACAATGGCATAACATGACAATAACAAGGTATCTTTATATGGCGGCTGTTCTCATCCTCTGCTCAGATGGTAACGCTGGGTTCACACTAGACAAAGTGCATTGATTCTCCATGGAGAGCTGCCCACTTGTTTTCAGCAGCCATGTTAACCGACTGGGCTAATCACACTGAATGCAGCGCTGCGCCAACCACCCTGGCCAGCTTGTGATCTGCAACGATAGATTTAGCATCTGGTCTTTTTTTGTTTTGTTTTTCAGCGAGCAAATCTGGCAAGAACACACACTGATAATCTATTTTCAACAGTATAAAGGCTATATTAGATGTGATATAAATGATCTGACGATGATAAATGATAGAGTATGCATTGCATGCTTCCACATATTTGTCAGTTGTGTCTAAACATACAGAGTGAGAGAGACAAGCAGAACCACACATACATGTGCGCAGACACACAAGCAATCACACACACGCACGCACGCACGCACGCACGCACGCACACAAACAACACACACACACACACACACACACACACACACAGACACAGACTCAATGGAGAGTAAAATTTGAGCCATGAGATAAGCAGGGGTAGATCCAGCTGATCTTCAGATTGCGGCAGGGAGGAAGAGATGGGTTAAAGAAGGAGGTAAACTGAGCAGCAGAGTATATATATATATATATATATAATGAATACTTGTTTGGGTGGACAGACCACACTGGAATGAAGACCGCAGAGAAATGCACTCTTGCTGTCAAAAGCCAGGCAACTGCTGACAGGAGGCTGTGCAACAATTAACAAATCAGGGAGCTTCCACATCCAGTTTGAACCTGGTGTACGAAGCTCCTGGGCCTCTTTGTTTTCCCAGTTTGCAGACATTTTAATCCACTGTTTTTCTTTGAGTTATCTGCTAACTGCTACTGCACGCAAAAAACATCTTCAAAGCATTACACCTGTGCTGCCTATGATCCCGTCCTCCTGGCTGTCTTGTTTGTACAGATATTGCTCTGGCACTGTTACTACCTCTGGTGACAGCTTAAAGGTGAGACAGCTCTGTCCCCCATTCCAGGATCATACCTTTTATACAGAACAGCAAGGCAGCATAATGGGGTGAGATTCCCACCTACAAGGTCCAGTGTAAATGGGGGTTCCATCTTTACTTTGTAGTTTATGCCACCATTTTAGTTATTGTACTCACCCAAAGTAAATGCTTAGATCAACATGGTGAAGTCACTACAATAACTCAATGAAAAAAAAGTGTTCATTATAAACAAAACAGTTTAATCAAATGATCTAAACCACTTTGTCACTTGTCTCGGGAGGTCAAGCTAAAATTGAGTGCACTTAATAAACATTAACATCACCTCAATGTACAGAAAAACTGGGTGTGCACAACTCAAGGCACAGAAGATTAGTACAGTATGTCACAGTTGGACCAAGGAGTTGGTCTGTAAAATGCGATGGATGTTTAAAATAGCATTTTATGGCCCACCTCTATTTTCTCCTTAAAATATAAACATTTGAATGAAACTTGTTCAAAACTATGAAAAAAGACACCCCAGTTGTATGACACCAGAACTCCCCTGCTGATTAAAAGGTGACAGTGAAACACATCTGTATTGCATCGGTCGAGTGCTGAAATGATTAAGCGCAACCCACACCTGCTGCATTCGACAAACGCCAATTAATGCCCACTGAACATGCCATACAGACAGTAGAAGCAGTCAGAAGGTTCAAATTCAGTGAGTGAATGTGATGCTAGTGCTACTCCTCTGGAGTGTTGAAGCACGTCGACTTTGGAAAAAAGGACAATAGCAAATTTTGACGAAGTCAAAACACTGCAGTTGTGCAGGTTCACATAGAAAACAAGGGCTATGTACTGATTGCATCATATGTCATCGGTGTGTATTGTCCCTGACAGCCTTGACTGTTCTCATTAATGTTTGAAGTGATCTCTATCCAACATCAGCTTGAACAGATCTCTGCCCTAAAATGCCTCACATGCAACCAGTATTGTCATATACACACATGAAAAAAACACATCACATTGGCAAAATACAGGCACTTGGGAGAAAAAATGAAATGAAATGAGGTAAGATCATAATTTGTTATATGTTGAGGATGAGAGGCGGCATTTAGCTATTATGGCCCCCGATTGTGGAACAGCCTGCCGGAGAACATCAGGGCTGCAGAGACTGTTGATGTTTTTAAAAAGAGGCTCAAGACTCATCTTTTTAATCAGGCTTCTCTTTTGTCTAAAATCTGCACACTTGGGTGATTGTAAATGAATGAGGACCATTTAAATCGGACTCCGGTTGAGACCTCTGCCAGCCAAGGCCAATTGTGCATTAATGAGCTCCTTGGACAGTCATTTTTACGAGTTCAGTGTGTTGATGAGGTTTAAGCTGTAGTGTGGAAACAACATGGACACAAACAGAGCAGCCAGATCCAAAAAATGAAAAAGGTGCTGGACTAAATGAATAAAACTGAAAAGACAAAGAAAAGTCTGCACACTTCAGCTCCATTTATTCCACCATCCAGGATGGTGGAATAAATGAAACAACATGGACACAACAAAGACTGTTGTATTTTTTGCTCAGTGCAATTAAACATCATGTTGATAATGGAAAACAGAGGAAACAGAACAGGTAAACCATTAAATATGATAATGGGAATGCGGAGATTACTAAGACACCTGCAGTGCAACTTGCCCTCAAAGACACTTCCGTGGCCCACGTGGGATAATGATGTAAACTTATATATGACTGTTACTGCACTGAAGAGAAATTATGTGGGGCAAGCAGCACTAGCTGTTGAAAGTGCATGTACTAAGGGAGTGCCACAAAGAAATGAGCACCACATTTCGCAAAATGTATCAAAACTCAAAAGGTTCGACAGTGGCCTTTTGTAGTTTCAACTGACAGAATATTGATCAGAAAAAAATGGAATATCTGTCTCCACACCACTCTGAAAAAAAGTAGTGTCAAATGAGAGAAGAAAAAAAATCATTTACTTGTAATGTAAACATAATTAATGATTTTGAATACCAGATAATCATTTCCGTCATCTTTTAAGCAAAAATGCCAAACATTCCCTGGCTTTAGCTTCTGAAAGGTTTAAATTTGTCGCTGTTCTCTGATTTCTATCATTGTAACTTGAGTATTTTGGGGTTTTGGACCATCGGTTTGATAGCATGTTGGATAAAGCATCTGAAGACATCAACTTGGACTGGATTTTAAAATAACATATATTTTGTAGATTAGCGTAAATGATGAATTTACAATGAAAACAATTAATATTTGTAAACCTACATCAGTCCCAACAATAGGAGTGTGTTTTGGCTTTTTTGGTCTGTGATGAAGAACAGTACACATAAGGACATGTAAAACAAGCTTTAGGCTGAATCTTTGCTAAAATGTAAAGCACTTTAAACTAAAAGACAGAATCAACGTCATTTTCTTTTTCTCCTGGAAGCTGCTGACCCACCTGAGAGAATCTCATTAGTATGGCCTTCACTTTGGGTTTTACTGTCCCAACCTACCGTAAATGCTGTTTTAGAGGATTTTCCACCCTGACAAAAACAATATTCTGAAGACTATCAGAAACCACCAGCTCTCACTGTATTTCATCCTGAAAAAAATCATCTTGTCTGCCTGAACGCCTTCATAGTGTGAAGACCAGGGTGGAGGGTTAGACAAGGTTATAGAGGATCCTCTCTTTATTTATCCACCTGAGCTCTTTCAAGGCCTCCTCCCAGGCTCCTTTGCACTTCCCAGAATAGACCTGCCTGGGTGAGCTGGCAGGCCTGATTACACCCCACATATTTATCAGTTTCCAAGGCTATCATTATCCCCCTGGGGAAAGTTGTGAATCCAGTTGACAGGTGCAGGGCAATTTTGAGATTATTTATAATGACGGCTCCACCTCCGAATCCACTGTCATTTGCAGCTGTCCTCGGGAATATGTTACAGCAACACACGGGCAGGCACAGACTGTTAATGGTAGAGCACTTGAAAACGCAAGAGCACAGGGCCAAACTCTTGAGAAATACACAAGTGGACTAAATTTAGATAATGATTTGGACTGTTTCTGTTTTTATTCTTAGATGAGCCAGTTCCTTGAAAGGAGACATGTCACAGCAAGTTCATCATCAATCCAGATTTCAAAATGAGGTTCTCAAGCTCTGTTAGCAGGGCAGTACTGTCACCCAGTGAAATGAGGAGCTGAGGGCTACCGTAACAGTGCGGTAATAATAAGAGGTGTAGACAAGTCACATGACTTGGACTCGAAGAAGACTTAGACTCGAAAAAATCAAAATAGACTTGCAACTTGACTTTGACTTCACCACCAAAGATTCATAACTTTTCTTGGCCTTTAGCATTATGACTCAATGTCCTTCCCTAAAATGAAAATCAACAAGACTCCACAGCCATTGAAGAAGCTCTTATGAAGTTGAGTTTAAGCACAGTGGTGCTGTGAAGTTGCTAACAGCATTTAACATGCTCACAAAGGTAACATGGTGCAGTTTTCTAGGTAATACACATCATGTTTACCATTTTTTTTGTCAGTGTGTTAGCATATTAACATTTGCTAAACATTTGCGTAGACCCATACAGTTGACATGAAGGGTAAATTAGCTATAGAGACCAGGCTGTAAACATTTTGTGTTCGTTTCTGCTGTAAAGTTGGGCATTTTAACATGGGGGTCTAAGGTGGAATTTATACTTCTGCAGTGAATCGATGATGCAGCTACAGCATAGGCTCTGCATCGACATAGAGCCTACACTGTAACCCAAACCATAGCCTGACATGCACCTCCCCAGGAATGTAACCACACGGCACGGTGAAGCAAAACACAACAACTTTGATTGGTGGGCTTGGTAGCCACATATTTCCTTCTACACATTTCCGGCTGCTCCTTCTTCATTCAGTAAACATGGACAAAATGGAGGAGAGGTTGATTGAAGAAGTCTGCAAATACATACATTTGTACGACTCTTCTTCACCCCACTAGAAAAAGAAGAACTCTCAAATGGCTGCAAACTCCTGGACAGAAATTTCAAATAACATTGTGTGGACGTGGGGGAATGTATAATGAAGTGGAAGAACTTGAGGGATAAGTACATTCAGCTCAGCAAGAAATTTGCCACACAGAGTAAAGAAATTCCTTTGTTGTATGTGTTTCTGTCTTGGCTGGGACCGCACATTAAGCACCGAGACATGGAGTCGAACTTTGAGCAAGAAAAATATAGCATGTAACATTATGTCTTTGCATTATGAGCCTCTATGCTCTGAGTGTTTAGGTCTGCTAGTTACTAGCAGATAACATTAAAAAAAAAAAAAAAACATTTTCTTTGCTCTAACAAACTAGTCACACTAAATGCATATATAACCTGTATGTATAAAACCAGAAAGACTGACATCAACCACCTGCAACTTCATTCATAATCACAGGATGGCAGTGAGTCATTCTCCAGCATGTCCACCCCTTCCTGCACTGACAAGATGCAGAAGCTACACAGCTGCTGGTTTTATCCTCTCAACCACCTTCCAGAGCAGAGTCGTCGACAACACCTAGTAGTGAGGCCAGCCTTCACTGGGGTGTTCATCCATTTCCCAAGGATGTCACAGAAGAGACAGAGGAGGGACCAAGACGACTGGCTTCAGAAACAACTTGCCCAGCTTGAGGAGCGCAGAGTGGAACTGCAACACAAACTGTTGCAGTGGCCAAACTATGCCAGGTTTGGACAGACTGTAGCAGACATGTTGAGGAGGCTGCCAGCAAAGCATAGGGCACAAGCTATGTTCAATATTCACAAACTCACAAACAACAACAACAGTACACCGCACCACGGGGATGGGGTGTGGGAGGGGTGTGGGGCAGTTGTCTGACTGTCTGAGGGACAGGGCTGAACAAAGCTGCATGTAGTTGGGAACCATGACACAGAAAGTTTTTTAGCATGTAAGGCAGCCCTTACAGCACTACATTGCATTAACTCCACTGTTCAGGCACCTCAGAGTGCACTTTATCATGTTTCATTTACCGAGGGGGCATCTAAGAGGATAGACTTGCACTAGGGGGATAATTCCAGTGACTTGCCAGCTATGCAGGTGTAAAAAGTAAGGTGGTGTCTCTCTCAGGTCTCTTTTTTTATGTGTACAAGAGAGTGCAACACCATAAATTTCTCCCAGGAAATACTGTCTGAAATTGTGTGCCGTGATCTCCATATTTAACAATATGAAGTCTCCCCACTCTTTATGACAGCCAGCCTTTCACTCAGCCTTCCAGGGGGCTCATTTGTAGTGTTGGGAACTTTACTTTAAAAAAGTAATTAGTAGTTATAGTTACTTGTTAC
Source organism: Epinephelus cyanopodus (assembly GCA_026686955.1). Classification (NCBI taxonomy): domain Eukaryota; kingdom Metazoa; phylum Chordata; class Actinopteri; order Perciformes; family Serranidae; genus Epinephelus; species Epinephelus cyanopodus. The sequence goes on from CM048928.1 coordinate 4,608,548, forward strand.
TTTCCCCAAAAAGTAACGAATTAGCTGTAAAACTAACCACAGCGTTACTTTTTTGTAAAATGTTCAAATTTGTCAAATTGCTTGGACACCCCCCTAAATAGAACTGTATCCAATGAAACTCAACATTGAATATGTTAAATGAATGAAATTGACACTTAAAACTCATTATTATAAAACATTGTACACTTATCTAAACTACACTGCACTGTTGTGTGGGACAACCTAACAGACACAGACAAATTCAGTATTATACAGTGGAACACCAGAACACAATAGATGGTTTATAAGTTGTGACATTTATTGCACAGGCCACAAATAAAGCTTTAATTCTCAAGCAATGTACAAATAACAATAACGATTATAATAATCATCTTTGTAGTGCAAATTAAAAATATCAAACTGTCACTCAACTTCACAAACGGTAGACATGCTGTAGCCTACTTTGAGTATTTTCTTCATCACAAAAATAAACAGTTAAACCATATGACTTGCTCTCAATAAACCAATGAAAAATGTAATGAATAAATAAATAAATAGCCTGATGAAATTATACAGTACACTCCTCCATTAACTGCGCAATATAAATGTGAAAAGTCTCATTGACTGACTGTGTGTATGCGGAGAAGGAGAGGGGTGGAGGGAGCAGAGCTGTGGAAACATCCTGCAGTCCGACATACTATCATGAGTTTAAATAACTTATTAGGCGGATATATAGAGAGAAAGGCGACGTTTAGAGAGCAAACCCAAACAAGCAACTCCACTTTAGAAACAAGCCCAAAGAACCGCAACCCGCGACTACCAATATTTGTAAGCGACTTTACAAAAGTCCTGGCTAATAAGCAGACCTGACAACCCTACTTGTGTGCTTGTGAATACCCACCCCACTGGTTTATGATGAAATTTTACTCTCCCTAAGCCAGTCAACATCACTTATGCGGTTGTCTCCTCCAACCTGGTCTCATTCCGAAGTTGTCTTCTGGCGTCAGACACCAATGAAAAAAGCCGTCCTTTCACGTCTGCCTGATACGTGGCTGGTTGCTGTGTTTGTTAAACAGCATCCAGCAGCATCAGGGGCAAATGTGGTGAGACAACAACTAAAATGGCAAAATTTTTTTGTAATTTTTATTTCTACATCTACTCTCCATCACATCTTAAGAATATGATCGATTCATTTGAGCCCTTTAAGGAAGCTGAATATGATGATGACATGATTACAAAACAATAAATAAATACATAAATAAAAAATTCTGGCAATATATTCTCAAGCCCATTCTTAAAGTCAGCTTTGGTTCATACACATCCTATGAAACCTCAAAATATCGGTAGTAGTTACTCTGATACCAACTCAGTCTTATTCCAAAGTCCTTGAATACCGGCGTTGGTCAGTGACTTCCAGCATCAGACACTGATGAAAAAAGCCGTCCTTTCACGTAAGCATGATACATGGCCGCTTGCTATGGTTGTTAAACAGCACCCGGCGGCATCTGAGGCAAATGCGGCAGGGCAACAACTAAAGTTAAGGCGGCGGAAGTCAATTAGAATAGATCGGGTGGGAGGGGGTGGTGAATGGGTCCAACAACTACTCATTGTCACTTGGGAGGCTGGTGTTCACTTCCTGTTAGACTGTCAAGCCAAACCCTGTTCTTTTTTCCTAAACACAACCACTTGCTTTTGTTGCCTAAACCCAACCATGTGTATGTGTTGGATGAATGAAACCTTGTGCGTTTGTTGTTGAAGAAAAAAAACATAAATTGGCGGTGTTGTACCGGCATTGTGTGTTTATTTTGAAAGAGACTGTATGCAAACTGTACATTCATTCATTCATCTTCTAACTGCTTCATCCTCTTGAGGGTCGCGGGGGGGCTGGAGCCTATCCCAGCTTACATCAGGTGAGAGGCAGGTTGGACAGGTTGCCAAACTATTGCAGGGCTGACACATAGAGACAAACAACCATTCATGCTCACATTCACATCTATGGACAATTTAGAGTTATCAATTAACCTAGTCCCCAATCTGCATGTCTTTGGACTGTGGGAGGAAGCCAGAGTGCCCGGAGAGAACCCACGCTGACACGGGGAGAACACGCAAACTCCGCACAGAAGGACTCCCACACCCGGGATCGAACCGGGAACCCTCTTGCTGTGAGGCAACAGTGCTAACCACCACACCACCGTGCCACCCCTGCAAACTGTACATTTCCTCTGAAATCGGAGGTGTATTTTGAAAACACACAATGCATTTAACAGCCTGAAGTTGGCATGGCGTCCCATAACATCAACAACCAACGCACCCAGGGTACCTTGCGCGGAAAGTCCATGACCAAATGTCCATATGAGTAACTACAGGCTTTTATCTTGGGAAAAGTGACCTAGCTGCTCTTACAGGCATCACATTTTCTTCATCATAAGTGCCTTCATCTGGCTATTCTTGAAAAACTACATAACTTCCGCTTCCTAAGTCTCTAGTGTCAGAGTTAGTGACAGATGTGTCCTGGACAATAACATTAACAGATCCACAAAGAATAGCAGTGCTTGTCTATTAGACTTTACTGTTCAGCAATGGCAAATCCTGTGAACAATGCAGTTGATTGATTCAACAATGAATATAAATAACCATGTAAGGGGACACATCATTAAAAATCTCATCGCAGGAACTTTTTTATGGGATGTCTTCACCCATTAGGCTTACGGGTGCAAGGTGAGCCTTTGATTGCTCATGGGAAATGCTCATCATGAGTGGGCTGATATTCAGTCTGCACTCATTCAGGGTTATAAATACCCCTACCAGACAGACATGCCTGGGAGGGGAGGGCTACGGAGGCTAATCGCATGTTAGTCAGACTGCGGGGGAGAGTCTGTCTGGGAAAGGACAGAAGTGGAGTGTATGATTAGGGTGTGGGATACAGCTACAATATTGAAAAGACTTGGACCGGATAGCATAGATTCTATTCAGTAATTATTACCGGGCATAAAAAACATCGGAAGCTAAGGAAAAAAGTGTTAGTAAGTTACTCAGCCTTGAAGAGGGGGTCCATGATTGTGTCAATGATCACTTTGATGGTCTTTCAGAACAATGGTGGACAGAGTCCCATGAATTTGCACTGAATATTCTTGTTCTCCATATGATGGCTCAAAATAACGACCTGAATACTCTCGTTCCAGACAAACTAGTGCATCTGCATGAGCCTAGTTCATGGGGGGAAAAAAAGTAATGTGCTTTTACATCTAACTGTTTTGCTCAGTTCAAAATAGTTCTGGTGCATTTTTTTCTCTGGACTATTGTTTTTTTTTTGTGGTCTGAAAGCAAAGCACATCAGTGACCAGGTTTGTGATTACAGATTTGTGATTTTAGTGCAAATTCAAATATATATCTACTATGAAATCCATCAACTGACCATGGCAATGAGCAAGAAAGTGATGTCTTAATCCGTAGGTTGTCAACTATTAATAAGTTACCCATCAGTCCATATCACATAATGCTTACAACTCTTGGTTCATTTGTGAGAGGTCAGTATAGATACCAACCGGGCAAGAGCTAAAATGTATTTAATTTTTGTAGGAGCAATACTTTTTGGACATTTTTGCACTCATCATAAATTTAGGGGCACCACTTTCACTTAGAGGGAAAGTGACTAATCAAATTAAACTCCGAAAACCAATTATTAATTTGTCAGTACACTTATCAATCATGAATCACCCTCAATACCTGGGTTATGAGTTCTCTATACAGTGATCTTAGTTCCTGCTCAAAAGAAATATCCACAGACAACAACACAAAATCAACAGTATGTATAAACTGATTAAGGCAAGAGGTAACACTTTTGGCAGTTATTCAGTTTGGCGACAGTGAGAGAGTATGTGACTATAGATAAATTGGAGACGCAGGGATGAGCAAAGCCATTTACCTTACGAAACCTAAATGAAGATCAAAATGAAATGAAGTATCCTACTAGTTAACAACAAAAAACAAAAGCAAATATAGCAGTGTGAGCACAGAGTGTGAGCCTGTCTGTGCGAACATTTCTTCAATCACACAAGCACAACGAGAGATGAGTCCCTGTTGCATGATGATGCAGTCCCTGTCCTTGTCACATACTGAGGACAAATGCCCTGTGTGTGCCAGGCCCCACCATAAAGCCCCGCCCAGCCTCTAGTTCTGCACGCTGTTTTTTGATGATCACAGCGATTTCTACAAGGCTTTTATTAACTTTTCACTCCTGCAGCTTTCAGCAGCTCAAGGGAGAGTAGAGTGAAGAGAAATCTGTTTAATTGCTAACAACTTGGGTGGACACCCAAGTTGGACAGGTCTTAAGGCCAACACACACTGGCGGCGTCATTGATGCGAGTCAAGTGCCAACCCCAACACACACAAAAAGTATCGCGCTGCGGGGCATCAACTGGATTTTTATTGCAAACTGCAGTCCGCAAGGCTGGGAAGTACAAAAATAGCGCTTTTTCAAGGGCGGCGACGCTGAAAAAATAGGACAATAGCGTAAAGCGCCGGCACGTTGACGTGCATCAAGCCCCAGCCAGTGTGGGTTTGTAAATAGAAAGTAATGGAGGCGGCATCGTACGGCGCTGGTGTCTTTTGGCCTTTAGGGTAGAGGCCTGACAAAGTGCAATCCATTTCTTTAGGTTGGGGGTTGGACACACAGCTAACAACAACCCAATTCCATGTAGAAAACATTGTTATCAACAACAAAATAAGCGGCAAGCATATTTGAGACCACAGTGCTTTGACACCGTCTGTAGGGCACTCACACAGCATCCCCACATCCTGCAAGTGAGTGAATGAGTGAGTGAGTGACCTTTATTTGTCAGCTCCACCTATGGCAAAAATGTGCTAGAGCATGATGGCCCTTCACATTTATGACTGCCCCCTCATTAATGCCTGCCTAGAACCGGGCTTGGTGCACGGGAAGGAACCTTATTGATTTTAATGTCCCTGGACAGATTTTCCATTTTGGTAAAGCCCGAGCAAAGTGATCAGGATATTATTAATTCTGTGTAATGATCACTGGAACCTCAGGCCTCTCACTTTAATACACTTTTTGTATGTGCTTTAGGTTTATTCTACAACTAAAATGTGTTAAGTAAACTAACTTCTTCAGAATGAGGTTCCCTCCACACATCCATATACAGTAGGAATCACTGCTTAATGCTCCTGCTGTTACTTTGCAAATATTGAAAACCCCTTTGAAGCACAGCCTGTACTTTTATAACCAGACCATGGCTCCTGCATTAATCGATCTCTCTTCTCTCGGACTCTTCCCACCGCAGTTGCAGTGCAGCTCAGCTGCTCATCTCTCTGCTCCTCTGACGGCTTGCCGAATTCTACCGTCTGCTCAGAGCATACATACCGTACTTTTCCTTTCACAGCAGGAAGCGAAGCCTGAAATTCCTTAATAGCTAAGTAAGGACCACTAACTGAGTGTGAAGACACCTATGCACTAGGCAGCTACAACACCAAGTCTCTCACTTAACTTTTCAAGTAACACGGACCAAAAGGGCTGAGTTAGCACAGAGCTGCTAACTCTGTAAAAGGACAACATGTATGAGGCCACTGGCTTCAATTTGTTCATGTGTCTAAACCTAACCACACCTGAACCATAGTGTTGTGACATCATACAACTGATTTGTTTTCAATAGTATTGACACATAGTTTTGGAGGGCACAGACAGATTTTAAGAAAATGTGTTCATGGGTGCTTTCACACCTTTGGTTGATTTGGTAAGGAACAAGGGAAAAAAGATTTTGTGACTTTGTGAAGAGCCAAAGTACATAGAGTAGAACCCAAACACAGCACACCACAGCTGCTTTTGACTGTCTGATTGATCAGTTAAAAATCCTCACATACACGTGCTAATGTGCACGTGTTACCATGGCTCACAAACAGCACAATCACCAGAATTAATGTTGGCATTGTACATTTCTGCAAACCATGTATATGTAACATTTGTACATTATTATTGAGTTGTTTAGTTAGTAGTCGATATATTGAAACTTTGTGTCTTTGCATGTCAACAATGCTGTGGTCAAGGTGTGGTTATGTTCAGAAACAAAATTACTTGCCTATGGTTGGGAAAAGATCATGATTTGCTTAAAGTCCCTTGTTTTGGTGTTGTTGTTTGGTGCTAAAAATAAATGTGTTGTTTGTTGGTTTTGATCAGTGGTCTGCAATTTGGCAGCCGCGAGATGGCTGCCAAATGTTGTGTTACACAATCCACCATCCCTCAATCTCCCTGATGACAAAGTAAGTTCATAAAAATGTAATTAGAACCATTACATTTGAAACATTGATATGATACATATGAAATGTAACAAATGAAATGCATCCACGATTTGCTGAAATATACACTGCCAGCTCACAAACATCAGATGGATTTATCATTAGTTTAGATCTTGAAATCATGCTTATCATATCATTTCACATACATACCATCATAAAATCCTGTGGTTGATCGGGTAGCTTTCAGACTACAAACAAAATGCACCAGAGTCTGCTTGGAAGTGGAATGAGTCTCTGCTTTTCAGACAGTCTCAGCCTTTTTCTTTTGTCTTTGACTGACAGCTTTCACACCAGCTCACATAAACTGAACTAAATGGGCAAACACGAAATTGGGATTCACAGGACCACAGATGATTTGTCAATTGTTCAAATCCAAACTGGACATGTGATGCTCTTTGTTCTTCAAACAAAGACAGCTATTTGACACCCATCTCCATGATGTCCCACCTCACACCTCAGTGAGACACAAGTCTCACAACTTGATTGGACAGGACTTTTACAGTGACATGTGACTCTGTGATGTCACAGGTGTCTGTAGAAGGTCTGTTCCATCCAGACAGTCTTTCTCTTGTTCGTTGAGCTGTGGACCAGCCCAGAGGTGCCCAGACAGGCCTCCTCTTTCTCCTAGGCTGCCAACAAGCTCAGACCACTAAAGGGAGGGCAGTTGCTCACAGACTCTCTAAACGTGAACCAGAGCAATTAGATTTGCAAGCACAAGGTTTGCAGCTAACTTTCCAGCAACAAGGAGAACCAAGTTGAGTTAATACACAGCGTCTAACTCAGTAAAGACCATGAGCGACCAGCTTCCTCTGAATTTTACCTTTAGAACAAAGACACAACAAAGATTGCATCTGGAACCACAGCTCTTTCCTGCCTTCCTCTGCCGGCTAACAAAGCAACACAGTACAAAACAACTCTTTCTTCCATCCATTCAAGGATCTGTAACACAACAACTTGGCATAGCTTTATCACAACTTTTCAGGTTAAGCAAGACTGTTTAACTTGTTGTATGTGATTTAATGCTGTCATTGAGTTATTGTTGTGATTGTTTGCAGTTGGGTCATTGGTTAGTTGGCTTCGCCAAAGCTAAGTGTTTAGTTTGCTAATACTGTTCACAAACAGATTCTTGCACACAATTAAACAATCTCTGCACTAATCCAAATCACACTGACATAGACTCATTAACAAATAGGCTTTCAACAGAGCTACACCCAAACAGGCATCTCAGAGTTCCCGCTTCTTTTCCTTTGTCTTTGTCCTGACCACACGGTCAAACAAACACCTCCCCTGATCTGAAGCCAGCTTTGATTCAGCCATCTTGTACTTCATTGTTGTCAGCCATTTTGTTTTGTAGGCCAAACGGCCCTTTGATCACCCGCCTTTCTCTCTCTCTCTCTCTCTCTCTCTCTCTCTCTCTCTCTCTCTCTCTGACACACACACACACACACACACACACACACACACACACACACTAAGATTGTATATAGTTTGTTAGTTAGAATTTGTGTGTTAGGGTTAGGGTTAACATACCTGCTGTCTGTTTAATGTTGCACAAGGGTGAATGAATAGTCAACCTCTGCTGCGTCAAGAACTCGGAAATCCTTCAGGCTTTACTGTTATTTTGGTTATGGTTATTTTTTAATTATTAATCAAAATTCCAAATTAATAGTTAAGCATATTTTATGAGAGTGATATTTTTAACTGGCTATCATTTTTCCCCTTACAGAAATGGTGTCCCACTGGGTGATTTAATGTTAATTAAGTCACATTATTTAACATATTTCTGAATTATTACTAATAATGATTAATTATTTCCAATAGCCAACTTACAACATTAATGGTGTCCCCTTGGTGAGGCCTAATATTATTGTTCCCAACAAAATTAGTCCCTCCGTGTGACGCCTAGAAATGTTGATCCCTAATTTATGTTCCCTACATTGGTTAAGTGTGAGAACATTTGTTGTGTCATTCAAAAGGGCAGTTACAAATGATGCATCTTGACATATTTTGTTGCCCAGTGTTCCTGGTTATTAAGCAAGAAACTGCCTGGTGCCCCAGACCTTCAGGGGCTCTGAAAGCCCAATTCCTCCAAACGAAGTCCCTAGAATGGGTATCAACATCATATTCTCAATCCTACCTCATCACAAATCAACATTTGGTCATGGACATTCCATGTTGAGATTTGACGTGCAAGGTACCCTGGGTGTTGATTACTAACATTCTGGGACGTCCTGTCAACTTCTGCCTGTTACATGCATTGTCTGTTTTTAAAAGACACATTTTCACAGGAAATGTACAGTTTACATACAGTCTCTTAAGATTAAACATACTACGTCAATACAACACTGCAAATATTTTATTTTTTTTCTTCAACAACAAATGCACAAAGGTATGTTTAGCCAACACACACATGTGGTTGGGTTTAGGCAACAAAAGCACATGGTTGGGGTTAGGAAAAGAGAACAGGGTTTGGCTTTACAATCTTACGGGAACCAAACACCGGCCTACCAGGTGAAAGTTGGTGGTTGTTGGATGCATCCGCCACCTCTCCATCTGCCCTACTGCGAGTTCCTCGACTTTAACTTTCATTCTTGTCTCACTGCATTTCCTCTGATGCCACTGCACACCGTTAAACTACAGCAGCAACTGGCTGCATACAATGCTGATGTGAAAGGATGGCTTTTTTCATCTGTGACTGATGCTGGATGTCAATGAATAAGTGCCAGTATTCGAGGACTTCCGAGTGACATCAGGTTGGTATCAAAGTAATCATAACAAACTACTTTAGGAGTGGGCTTGATAATATATTGCCAGAATTTGTATTTTATATTTTTGTTTTGTATACAAGATTAATGTGACGAAATCTCAGTTGACCTTCCTCATAGGGTTCACATGAATTGATGATATTCTAAAGATATGATTGCGAATGGATGTAGCAGTGAAAAAATATGTATCTGGATTGGGCATTTTCACGCAGTTTATTTGGAGGCACTGACATGGACCGAATACAGCCTTTGTTTTGCTTATAAACTCTGTCCGCGCTAAGAACAGTGGTCACCCATCCTCCCAAGTAAGATCATGACATTGATGTATTAGTAACAGTGAGTGAGAGTGTAAGCCAGGCCAAGGTTAACGGACTCTGACCAGTCAAACAGTTATTTGTTGTTAATCTGAGACAGTGAGAGAAAAGCTGCAGACAGAGAGGAATGAGCTGCTTTAGAATCATGTGATGTGGATATTTTACACATCTTGGCAGACTGTGTTTTTTGTGTGTTTTATATAGTTCACTCAATGGCATTTTCAAATATCACAGTTGGTGCAGAGTAAAGAGTGAGACAAAGAGACAAACATTGTCTATATATTTCATCCTATTCAGTGGATATCAAAAGAAAGTAAATCATCGGGCTGAAGGTTTTTTGTGAGAGCATAAAAACTGCACTTTAATAGCCATGCCAGATAAGTCAAATATAACAAATAACAAATATAATCCAGGAGGTACGGGCTTTATATATCTTATATCACTATATTATATCTTATAACTCTGTACTTTAAACTTGATGTAGGCTGTGCTGTAAAACAGAGGACAAAGAAGTAATGACCCCCTGCTAGCTGAAAGAGTTCACAGTCACATGCAGACATCCTTCCATCATAACATTTGCAGCAGATCCCTGCTGTCTTATCTGTGCTGCATCTATTTTGGGATGGATAATACCATGCTTTGGGCTGTCACAAAATCATTTCAGCAGTGTATTGCTTTCAGCGATGGCTCTGTGTTTTTTCAGTTGAGGTGTGAAACTGATTCCTCCATCCTCTGCAAAGCCTCCATATTGACTGCTGCTTAAGTCAGCATGCTGGTTGTTGTGCATAAGACTGCAAAGATAAGCTGCTGCTTCTATAGAAAAGTGTGTCATACTGTACATCTCACTTACAAAAGGTCAACATAAAACAGGGATTAAAGACACAGTATCTGTCTTTTCAGATACACCACAGCTGTGAAAAGATGCAAATCTTTGTAGGCCAAGAGCTGTCAGATGTAACATAACCTGAATTCAGCTTGGAGCCACTGGAATGTTAAAATCATTTGGTTCTTGGATAACATTTCAAAGGAATTTTTTTTACAACATGTATGTTATGTATCAGAAGTTGTCCATTCTTTTACTAGTGCATAACAAAATTGCTCTTTCGTGAAAATGTAATCAAGAAGTGCAAATATCCACCAATACTTCAGACATCAGTCCTATTTAGTCATGTCACAATACCAGAAATGTATTAGTTGATAACAATGCCAGTGTAATTCCATGATTCTTGATGCCCAATTCAATACCACATTAAAAAACAACCAAAAAAATCCCATGTATCTCAACATACATTTAAATAAAATTTTATTATTCATCCCTGATGATCCACATTGAACGCAAAGTACTATAACATGTGGATTCATGAGATTTTGTTGGTGAGGAAACATATACTAATATAAAGCCTACATTTACATGTGAGATATGATGGTTGGTCTTTGTGGTAGGCTATTTGTTCCGCCCCTCCTCCACTGTGGAGGACACGTTTAACCCATTCACCTTTTATGTATATGTATATGTACCACCTTTCTTCTTGTTGTCACATTATTTCACCAATTGAAATAAATAAATAAATACATACAAAAATGTAGGTAATAGTTTTTGGCTCCAAGAGGTACAATCAAAAGTCAGCGCGCTCAGCTTCAATTGGCAATGTCAAAAACCACGGACAAAGCCAGAAGTCTCAGTGTAGTCATGGATTCAGACCTGAATTTTAATAGCTACATTTAGACAATTACAAAGTGAGTCTGCTTTCACCTTAAGAACATATCAGGATTAAAAGGGTTTATGTGTCAGCAGGATCTGGAAAAACTTCAGTAGTCTCAATTACTGTAACGATGACTTTACAGGTCTCCTGAAACAATCAATCAGACAGCTGCAGCTGATTCAGAACACTGCTGTTCAAGGCCTACTATAAGACTTAAAGGCTAAGTTCGGTTTTTTGACATCTGGGCCTTATTTTTAGGAATAAATACGCTCGTAGACTCACCCAGATGATTTTGGTGGAGGTCGGAGCCGTTTTCGAGCAATTTAGATCCATCCGACGGCGTCTTCTCTCATGCCATAGAAGCGGACGGGGCCAAAACATCGAAGCCCCTAAATTAGACATTATCTGCTGCGAAACTCGCTCATTTCACCTACATTTTATAAATGAATGGCCAGTGTTATCACCATGTCCGCTCAACTTCCTTGTTATGGTCATCCGGGGCTTTACAACGATGGGTCACTTTTGGTGACGTCATAGACGTGCGCCGCAGGAGCGCAGTCCAGCCGGCGCTAGGCTAGGCTAAGAGCTACACGGGTACAAACATGGTTTGTCATTGCATTTTTCCACTTTGTCCAAACAAAATGACTAGTTGGACACATTCCACAGGCTTCCTTTGAAAAACCCGGAGTTACTAAAGATCTGGCTTGTTGTCCTGAAAATGGACCCGAATATTCCTATGGAAGAACTGAGGAGGGTCAGTCACTGGGTCTGCAGCGCTCACTTCGCTCCAGAAGACTTCATTACAAAGACGACAAAGATAAAAGGCCAGGAAGCCTAGCGTCAGTACCTCAGGAGGAATGCCATCCCGATTGTTTCAGAGGGCAGAACAGACGCAGCGGAGGTAATGCATTTCTTTTGAAGATGTAATAATATTGGTCGATAACCAGTGCATGTCGGCCAGCGTATAAAGCTCCTTGTATAAAATGAATAGCTATCTTCACGACCTATGTCTTAGCAGGAGTAGCCTTCTAAAAATACATTCCTGCAAAAGAATACTGCACTGTAACGCAATATAATTTACTCTAGTCCATGCTAGTTTTTGAAAAACTAACTCGCAATGCATATGATATGGTTATTCTCTGCAGGCAATAAATTGTGACTCGAGCTTCAATCACCACGGGTCTGCATTGTTAGCGCACACTTACAAGTAGTCATATGCTTTCTCCAAAACTAATTGTCAGTAGTTTCGACCGTTATTTATTTATAAAGCAAACACTCATAGAAAATATACCCTTTTTGCATTTGTATGGGCTACTTACTCTATCGAAAGTTGTCCGTTCGGTCCTGCTGGCTTCGGCTGCGTCTGCCAGTTGACTCTCGGGACATAAAAAAAAGTCTCTACCACAGCCCGGTTTGTCATGGCAGAAAAATCTTCCAGTGTAGTGAGACACGTATTTTGGGGGGCATCAACACGTGTTTCCTCTGGTCTCAAGTCCCACTCTGAGCAGCAAAAGCTCTCCTCTTCTGTTGTCTGTGGCATGCAGCGTCCACAACAACAACAACACCAGTTAGCCCCCGTTCGTGGACGTGCAGTGGTCGCTTCTTCTCTGGCCAGCTGTTCGGCTCTTTCCCTCTGCATCCTCCTTTCAAATAGCTCCTTGTTGGTGTATTCTGGCTCAAAACGATACTGGCATCCATCATACTCAGAGTCGTCATCAGACACTTCTACATCGGATAAATATTCCGTCATGTTGCACAAGAGTAGCTGCATATCCGTATAGCTCCTAGCCTAGCGCCGGCTGTACTGCGCTCCTGCGGCGCACGTCTATGACGTCACCAAAAGTGACCCATCGTTGTAAAGCCCCGGATGACCATAACAAGGAAGTTGAGCGGACATGGTGATAACACTGGCCATTCATGTATAAAATGTAGGTGAAATGAGCGAGTTTCGCAGCAGATAATGTCTAATTTAGGGGCTTCGATGTTTTGGCCCCGTCCGCTTCTATGGCATGAGAGAAGACGCCGTCGGATGGATCTAAATTGCTCGAAAACGGCTCCGACCTCCACCAAAATCATCTGGGTGAGTCTACGAGCGTATTTATTCCTAAAAATAAGGCCCAGGTGTCAAAAAACCGAACTTATCCTTTAAGAGGTCTTTACACTGGCTTCCTATCTGTCAGAGAATCAATTTCAAAATACTACTGATGGTTTATGTTGGAGAAGATTCTCAGTCATCCAGGTCATGGTTATTTTAAAGTACTTTATCCTAGGCAACTGGACTTGCTTGAGTTTCTTGAAGATGTTTCACCTCTCATCCATGAGGCTTCTTCAGTTCAACTCAAGCAAGGCCAGCTGCCTATGATATAGCGCTTAGGGCTTTTGGTTTATAAAGCATTAAATGGTTTAGGCCGCAAATACATTTCTGAGCCTCTGCTAAACAATGAACCATCCATACCTCTCAGGTCTTCTGGGACGGGTCTGCTTTGTGTCCACAGATTCAAGACGATACATGGAGAAGCAGCATTTTGTTTGTTTTCATCCACCAAATATTTTCAACAAATTCCCAGAAAACTACAGGTCTGCTACAGCTCTCAGTTCTTTTGAAAACTTTTCTGCTTGCCGCTTCCTTTTATTAAATCAAATATTTACTTAGTTCTTACACTGCTCTGTAACTTCTGTGCTTGTATTTTATACTTGTCTTAGTCCTGTTATTAATTTTATTTTACATTATACAACTTTTTAGTGACATTATAATTTGTTTCTTTTGCACTTTGTCTTGATGCTTGTATATATGCTGCTTAACATATATATATATATATGTATGTGTATATATATATATATATGTACACATATATAAGCATTTTGAGTTGCTTTGTCCCTGAAATGTGCTATATAAATAAATTTGCCTTGCCTGTGATATTCTTGTGAGCAGCTAATTAACAGTTTAACAAGGAAAATTACAACATTAAGACAATTTCTAAAAAAAATCAGACTTCATACCTGATTATACATCATCATTACAACAGGAGATAAAGGTATGGGTAGAGCACAACCTCCTTCAACTAAACAGCTCCAAAACTGAAGCAATCATGATCAGCACCCCTCATCAGACCCAATCATCATCCACAATCAGCATCACCTTCTCTGGCCACAACATTCCCCTCTCCTCATCAGTTACTAACCTTGGTGTTAGGATGGACCCTCAACTCACTTTTGAATCCCACATAAATCATCTCTGCAAGATCTCTTTCCACCATCTCTGCAATATTGCCAAGCTCCGCCCCACTCTTACCCTCCCAGATGCCAAGAAACTGGCCCATGTCTTTATCTCCTCCAGACTGGACTTCTGTAATGTACTTCTCATCAGGATCCCTAGCAAGAGTCTCCAGAGGCTCCAATACATCCAAAACTCTGCAGCTAGGATCGTAATGAGAGTGCGGAAATATGAACATATCACACCCATCCTTTACTCCCTACATTGGCTTCCTGTCTCTGCCCGGATTGAATACAAGGTCTCCCTCCTCACCCACCAATGCATCCACGGGTGATAGGGCCTTCTGTGCTACCGCCCCACGTCTGTGGAATGCCCTCCCTGATAGCCTGAGGGCACCACAGACCACATAGAGTTTTAAAAGGGGACCTAAAACCTTTCTTTTTAGGAGAGCTTTTGATTTTTAATCTCTGTTTATTTTACCTAGTTGCTATTTTTTATCCTTTCATCCCCTCTCATTATCTTGATTTTACCCTTAGTCCTGATTCTTTTATCTATTACTTTTAAATTGTAGCACTTTGAGATTTTATAAATTTAAAGTGCATTATAAATAAAATGTCTTATTATTATTATTATTATTATTATTATTATTATTATATATTTGGTTAAACCCAACTGACCACAAGCTGTTGCTATTTGAGATGAAATCGGGCAATGTGGATTCACACCAGCCAGCCACTGCTGACCACTCGTTTATGTGACGAAAATTAAACGGTTCTGAAACTGCAGCCTCCGGTACTGCAGCTTTACCTTACTCCCACCTGCGCGCGCTTTAATTATGTCATATAACGCCCCTCATGGGGAGGCACTCATGTGATTGGCTGTAAAGGAGTGAGACATGTGATTGGCTGCAGACAATCCGCAATGTTCTCTTTATAAATCACAGAACTCCTGGAGTTGTGCGCACCCAGAGTCGCCTCATATTCCGCCCTCTACACCCCCTAGTTCAACCATAAATGGTCATGCAAATCACCTCATTAATATGATCTGCATATAAATGAGCCGGCATGCGAGTGTTCTCTTGATGTGTGAGTCACGGCGACAGGTGTGAGAAACGAACCAAAAAACTGAATTTCTCCGAGACTGAGCTAGAGACCCTTTAATGGAAGGTGGAGGACTGAAGAAAGATTTTATCTGGTGGCCACAGCAGCGGGATCATTAATAAAAGAAAGCGAAAAAAAAGTGGCAACACATCAGCGCTGCTAATGCTGTCAGCTGTGTCTGTGGGACTGCATGGACAGTGACAGAACCAAAAAAAAAAGTGGTCTGATCTAAAGCTGGACCAAATATTTCTACTCCTTTACCAACATGTAGTTATTGTGTTGCTTTTGAATTTGAGGATGTTTGACATTGATGTGAGACATAAAGAATCACATTTATTAAAGGTGGAGGCCAAAACAAGTATGTGCCAGTGCCATCTTGCGCAATTACACACGAGGGTCACCGCAGTATTTATATGTTTATGGCAGTTAGTCTGATCAGACTCCCGGCCTCAATTAGGCTACAGCATGGTATCCTTGTCCCAAAATACAACGTGTAATTTGAAATACAATTCAAAGATGAAAGTGTAATCTGCGAACAATTTTCTTCATGCCGGTTTCGTCATGAACAGCAAATGTCTAAGTAGGGCTGATGAAATGAGTGTAACAGTTGTGCTTAATGACTGTATTTCGAGACATGATAAATGCACTGGAAATATTTAGCTAAATAAATAAATATATTCCATGCAGTTGCGCCATTCTCTTCCCCTCCTGCGCTCACAGAGTGGACAATAAGACGTTAGAGGCAGTGCGGATTAAATACATATTTAGAAAGAATTTCAATTCAGGATTTGAGTTGGATTTTACAGCAATTTTATGAAACAATTATCACTCACTCCAAGCACAAAACAAGGCTGCTGGATTTAATTTCAATGATAATGTGGATCTAAGGTGGATATAGCGTGGCATTAAATTTGTGTGAGACATCAATAAAAATCTGACTCTACTTCTCCACCTCGCTGTCTGCGTCGCCACTTCAAAATGGGCGCATGCATGACTCAGATTTGCTTACAGGTGCGTACATTCTCCCGCCAAGTTTATTTTTATAAATCACAACCTTTGCGTGGGAAGTGGCGTACGCCACTTTCAAGCCCCGTTTTGTGCGTAAGCAAGCTTTATAAATGAGGCCCCTGTTCATTATCCTGATAGCATATCCAGATTACATTTTAATATCAGGTGAATTAGATTTTAGTTTTACTTTTGAAGAATGACATCCAGAAGAACTAAGCTCTGGCTCCATTTGTTGTGCCCTATTAACTTGAATAAAAAGCTTTTTATGTCTTTTATTTGTGTGTGTGCATGCCTATGTGTGTGTGTGTGTGTGTTTGGGGTGGGGGGGCACATCACACAATTTCATCTGCCCTATCCAAAATCAATACCATGCAATCCACTCGCAATCTACTTTCCAAATGGCTTTCTGTGAACAAAGAAAACACGAATTAAATTTAGGTGAACAGGCTGCTGTAAGATTCCCTGGAGAGGAACTTCTCATTTATGGGAGGTTCTTTATCCATGGTCCACTCTCTGCAAAAACCAGCCATAATGATATATTCTGCAGAGTGGACGTTTGTTGAAGTACAGTTCACAAATCATGCACTTATTTGGATTGTAAGGAGGAAACTTTTGAATTACTGGTAATGTCCATTGTAATTCATGAGGTTGTAGTCGATGCTGCTTTATTGAGCATTTCAAGCAGGTTTAGTGCAGTGGTCCAAGTATACACACAGTAGCCACTCAGTAGTAGTAGTAGTACTTCTCAAGCACCACTGATGCATTTACCAGCTCCAACAACCTGTCATTACCCACTTGAACTGTAATGTTCCCACATCCCCTTAGATTTCACTTCAGGTTTTTTTTCACAGTTTTATAAAATACTGCTGGGGACACACATGGGCTTTCTCTGCTTTATCCAGAGCAAATTGTGTTGACTAAAACCTGAGTAAAAGATGCCAGGAGCACTGCAAAACTGTTGTTGAGTCCCGTATGATTAGTCAAACTTATTTGGAAGACATAGCAAATGGTTAAAGGTAAAATTATTATCAAACCTTCTGTTGTAAAAAATATCTAAATGTTTACATACCCCTTTCCTGCACTAGCTCTAATCTAATGTGCTCTCTGTGGTTGTGTGCTCACAGCCCATTCCCACTCCCAACTGGTCAAATACCACCATTTTGTAAGTGGACCCCAACATTAGACACTGATGCACCAACACACTCTCACTCTGACCTTGTCACATATTGCCGTTTGGTCATGGACTTTCCATGTCGATATATGACGTGTTCAAAAGCAGAGGCACATATGTTGCCATGGATATTTATTCTGTGCAACCTTAGTTTAGCCTGGTGCGTTATCTGTCCACTCAGCTGTCACTGCGATTGGAAATCAATGGGTCTCATTCATGAAACGTGAGCAGAAGGAATCTGTGTGTAAACTGTAGCTCCGTTCTTTTCGTAGCTACTAACAAAATCTACTCCTGCTCCTGACCACTCATAATGCTTGTGTAAATTTAGTAAAGCACATAAATATTGCTTTTCACTATTGGAAATGACAAAATATTAATTCGTATCGCGCTCTGTTATGTACACAATACACAGATGCCTTTGAAACACGTAATCTAAACATGACAAAATATTAAAAATATAACACATTTAGTTAAATTATTTGGCAATTAGGTTTAAGATCCAGATTAGGTTCAGGATTGTGAATTATCTACGTAAATCGACTCAACAGATTACACGTTCTTTCTACACGTTGAATGATGATAATAAAAAAATATCCGTAAGGACAGCCGGATCACAGCCTCCTCGGCCTCGATGCCTGGGTTCAGCAGGGGCAGCAGGTGGAAGGAGGACGATCGTTTGACTGAATAAATCTGATTTGAAAATGATTAATTTACGTTGTATCAAACAGAGCTTTAGGCTATTAAGATTCAAATAATTTGAGGACGATGCATACAAACTGCTGTAGGCTATATGTTATCCGTATCATTTGACAAAATAAATGTTAAATAGCTCTACATTCCGACAGCCATCACTGATTTAGTTTATCCATTATGCACAAAACATCTCTGGTTTCCTGTTCCCACTTCATTCAGAACCCCACAAATGAATCTTCTGTTTGTTTGGTGACCGCTGTATTTTTGTGTGTGTGCTTATGCGTTTTTTTGCCTCCAGTTTCATATCAAACCATTTACGCTTCACCTCTGACATGGTTCTCTGTACTACGTAGACAACATTAACAGCATCTGTTACCTCCCTCAAGGCCTTCGCTTTGCCTGTCCCTGCCACACCACTACTACCTGAAGAAAATAAAATGTTTTCCACATGTTGTCCACTTCACCCAAAATTATTTTGATCTCCGCTTCTTTCTTTGTGCCATGACTGACAGGTCGACTGGATGCACCTGCACCTCCTTATATGGTGGTCATTGGCTATTCATGGGCGGGGATTTATGCTAATTGCTGATTACCGGGAGCGCGCTGTCACTTTACGATGGATTGGCATTCATGATCATACACACGTGTTTACGATCAAATCTGAGTTTCCCGCGGCGTTCCTGAATCTGGAGTAGGTTTTTAGTAGAGTAGGCTTTTATGTGCAAATCTACACACAGATTTATTCACTTTTCATGAATGAGACCCAATGTGTTTTACCATCATTTCATGTTCTTATGTCTTTGCCTCATTTTTGAACAAAATACATTAAGCCTACAACAAAAAAACAAACATTTAAAACATTATTTTCGTCATAGCCCAAACATACTTTGACATGCACATATCTTTACCAATAAAATGATTAATTGTTGGAATAAACATACAAGTAGGTGTATTTGGCATTAACACAATTAGTGGTTATTAGGTTTCATAACTGTATGACCAGTGTACTTTACATCAATGAATGAAAACATAAAGATGAAACCACAATATTCTTTGACTTCATTTTATTTAAATGAAAAATACTAAAATCAGTCACTGTCTGCTTTGAGCTGTGGAGAGAAAGACAGAAATAATATCGATTAATACGTTCCGTCACAGTCATGCTTATAATGTGCATTAAAATGACTTACTTCTTTCTCTAGTCTCTTAATTTCCAAGTCCAGTTTCCTTAAGGTTTTCCTTTAATTTGTCAATTTGTCTTACACTGCAAGACAATCCGAATTCAGACAGTCCACATAACACCACTGGTTGATTAATGAATGAATAAATTGTGTGGTTTCCATGTACATGACACTTGAATAATGTACCTTGTATGAAGATTGTGGTTTCTGTGGGTGGGACAGAGTCTGTAGCTGCGCAGCAATGGTTGGGGCCGGGGAATTTTGGCAAAATTAGGCAATTCTGAGCAGCACACACACTAAAACAAAGCATATCACAACATAGAAGTTACATCATATAACTATGGCGTGCCCTTCAAATTGTGGATGAGTGGCTCAAGTGATCAGACTCATAATATACAAAGGAAAGAAAAAACTCAAGAGCAAGAAAGTAAGAATAACATTAACTGCTAGCAATTATGAACAAACCGGCCTGATCTAGCTTAAAGCTAAACATTATCCATGGTGACAAAGATGAAAACATTTTTAAAGGAGCTATTGGATAGACTCTGCATATTGACTGATAGCTAAGCCAAATAAACAGGGAAAAGAGACAAGGGATACCAGGGAAAAGTGTTGATAAAGAGTGTTTGTCTCTCCACAAAACTGCCTGGATCATAATTATTATAGTCTCTAATCTACATAGCATGATGCCTGAACATAGGACTTTCACATTAGAATGTCTGTTCTGCCTTAGCTGAGGCTTGAACTCACAACTTCTGAGACTGATGTTTGTCTTCTATCTCACTGAACTAATAAGCAAGTGACAGTTCATGTGTGGCTTCACAAACTGACTAAGCCAAGCATCAGGGTGCCAGACAGTAGCCATCCATGCCATGGAAAAGCAAATTTCAAAGTGAAAGTTCCAAAGCTGTAGCACATATGGCTGATTTGTTATGAATTTTCAAAGTTTTGAAATCTAGAGGCTTGCTGTAGCGCCACCATCAGGACTATTGTCTTGTGTTTCCAGTTGAGGACATCTGGCATGGGACTGGACCTTTATGAAAAGTTTGGCTAGATTTCTCAAATGGAAATGTTGCACAAGCTGAGACTTGAACTCAAAATCTTCAACACCAAGAACCATCCTCTATCTCACTGAGCTAATTGGCAAACAGAAATGTCACATGTAGCTTCAAAAATTGACTAAGCCAGTCACTTGTGTGTAAGACAGCAGTTGTTAATGTGTAAAGGCAGATTTCAAACAGCTGTCAAAAATTCAGTTATTAAAACAAAAATCCGAAAGTATACAAACTGCATCTAGACAGCATAGAGATGTTGGAAATTGATTTTTAACAATGATTTATTGGCTCCATAAGTGGAAAACTTATGTTTAAAAATGCCATTTTTGCATTGACTCCCCCCGTGTTTGCATGAGAGCGAAATTCAAAATGCTGTAAAAAATTCAGTTTGAGATATAATTCTGATATTTTCTAAACATCTACCATGATTTTAATGAACATTGAAAATGTATTTAGTAAGAATTTGCAAGTATATGTTTACAATACCGTTTACAGTAAAACATTTTGATGCACTGTAGGCTCAATTTTCGATAAATCAAAAATCTGTGTGGATTGTTTGTGTAGGACAGTCTGAAGATGCTCTGTAGCAAGTTTGGTGTCAATTGAGCAAAAATTGTGGGAGGAGATAGGTTTAATAAGTTTTACAGTTTTTGAAAAAAGTGATGGACTTCACAATTTGCAATAGGTTTAAATGTAAAAAAGTTTCTTCAGTATTGGGGCTACATTTTGTTGAAAGTTGCAAATCTGGAGCACGTATGGTTGATTTGTTGTGAATTTTCAAAATTTTGAAGAGACTTGCTGTAGCTCCACCATCAGGACTATCGGCCTAGTTTTGCAGCTGAGGCAATCTGGCATGGGACTGGAAAGTTTGGTGATTTTCCACGCATGGGAAGTATGGTTTCCTCAGAAGAAGAAGCTGAAGAAGAAGAAGAAGAAGGAGAACAACAACAACAACAACAACAACAACAACAACAACAACATGCAGGATAACAATAGTTTCCTGGCAGCTTAGGCTGCCTGGCTCCTAATTACATAAAAGAAAATGGAAATGAATAGTGTGGGAAGGAATAAGGTATAAGTCGTGAGGTGTGGTCCTGCTCTCAGACTTAAGCTTAAGTTTACCAGCAAGGACCATACCGTGACCAAGCGATTAGTAAAGCTTTAATACGACAGAGAAGTATAAAATGTTGAGAAAGGATAAACTAATTAGAGAAGGGGATGGACGTGGGGCAGGGGAGGTTGTCCATCAATGTTTGTCTGGGACAGCTATATGAGGGTCAGGGAGGAAGAAATTGTTAGGACTGTTGCAGACATGGGAGCGATAAGGTGGTCAGTGGCAAAGGCTGCATTGATTTACTTCTTGGGAGTGAGAATGAGAGATAGTTGGAAGTATAAAGTTGTGTTAGAAAAACTGGGACTAGGTGGAGGGTTGTAGATGCATTGGGCTGGATTCAGAGTACTGCAGGAAGTTACCAGTGGTGGAGGTTGTGTTGACTTACTCCTTGGGAGTTAGAGTGAGAGAGAGTCAGAAGTATGAGGTTGCCTTAGAAAAACTGGGATGAAATGGAGGATTGTGGGTGCATTGGGGCAAATTTGTAGCACTGCAGAAAGCCAAAAAATATGCAGGACGATAGATGCTACAGAAGAGTTGACTGGAGAGATGAATAGCCTTAAGAAGAATGGATTCAGGGCTAATAAGGTCGGAAGTGGGTGGAAAGCATTTGCTGTAAGAGCAGAAACCTTTTTGCAAGTGTTGGTTATCGTGAGAGCATATGTAGCGGTTCGCAACTGCCAGTGGCTAGATTAATGAAAAGCTTGTTTCGAATAAGGAGTAATGGGTAGAAAATGAAATTGTCTTTATTAGTATTATTATTCATTATCATTATCATTATTATTATTATTATTATTATTATCATTAGTGTTTTATGGATACAATGGGTGGTGAAACTGCAAATGAACATGACGTCTTTAGAGGTTTTGGAGCCGACACCGGCTAGTAAGGTGGGCTGAGGTTGTGCTTTGGAAGAGATCATTACGGATAGTTTTCTGTGAAGCTGATGGAAGGTTTTCTGGATTAGACAGCTGTGATGATCTGATAAAGCTTTCAAATGCAGAGATGACAAGAATGATGAAATGACCTGAGAAAGGGCAAACACATAGGGTTATTGTGTGTTTCTTCATTGGTTTTAACTTGTGTGGTTTCCTTTTGTACAAATTAAAAAAGTAATGGCCTCCTTTAATATGTGTTAAATGAGCATTGGTAGAATGAACCTGATATTTGAGATTACTGTTTGCCAAACAACAAACAAACAAACAGCAGTTGCTTCTCTTAAATGCATATGACAATGAGTAACTTAAAACTTAAAACCGTATGACCTGGCTCGCTGTTAATGGGAGCTAATGGTACTGGCTGCTGCCCTCGATGGGGTGGAGTCACTGTGATGCCATGGACGGCAATCCTAGACATTGATGTCTCTGCCAAGGACCCCTAGATGCCGGAAATTCCATAAGCATGGCGTTTAATGTAGGGGCGAGGAGTCAGAAGCACTTGTCTTACTTTTAGATTGAGGTAAGTCTGTGGTTAAACATGAAGCATGTGGTCTGTTGGTGTGAGAAATGCGTCGAAGAGAAAGAATGCATCAGGTGTGCTGAAATACCTGGCAAAAATGGGATGTGTTCGCAGCATGGTCTTTGTTCCCAAACCTAGTTAATAAAACTACATTTATCTCTGATTTGTCTCCACCAACTCCTAAAACTAATATCTGTCTCTTTAGCTGATAAATGCTCTGCTATGTCCACCAGCTACTCTCTGACTGTGTCTGTCTGCTGAGCAGGAAGTGTACAGTATGTTTAACAGAGCTGAATACATGATTGATTTGTGCTATGTTTGTGGGCTGGAAAACCAAAACAACAGCTAAAAGAGGTTTACTAGCAAGTACCATGCCACAACAATATTTCATCTAAAGGTTGAAATGTAATTCAGGAAGTGTTAGTTGTTGAGGACTGATAAATGGTTGTAAGTGGGTGTGAAGGTGGAAGAGAGATGTCCTCTACTCGGCTGGTCTGGGAGGATGTACTGAAGATGGGGCAGAGGGAGACTGTGGCAGTTTCCCCTGCCACTGGTAACACACAACACCATCACTCATTCCACATGCCACATGTTAGCCAGGTAGCATGCTACTGATAGTTTGGTGGGTGCACACACTGAGCTACATTTAACTTCACAGTAAGTTTCCTGTGCTATTTTTTTCCCCCATAAGTTTGTTTCTAGTAATTGTTCCTCTTTTCTTACCAAAGTGCTTCCTTGTGCTGGGCAGTGACAAAGGACCAAAGCATAATTTCAGGCTGTCTTTTATAGTGCCTGAGTAAAAGTATGGAGCATGCTCAGTCCATCTTACTGCTCCATACCAACTGGTGGGAGTGTTAAATGGGGTTGTAAATTCATTCCTAGCTTGGGTATTATGTGAATGCTTTGATGACTAATGTGTGGTAAATTAATATAAATAGTACTAATAGTTTGTAATGGTTTCCAATATGGAAAATAATCTGTGTGGTTGAACTGATTACTTAATTGATCCCAATTAAAGATGGTATGGTCCAGTGGGAGGGGCCTCGCCTTTAAATGGAGGCTGTTCAAAGGAAATGGTGCTTCTGGCCAGTGTATTGTAAATATTTTTCTGCTGTGTTTTTGCTACATTATATACTCACATTTCCCTGAGCTGTCTCCAAAGGAAAATAAAACACTTCATGTTTATTACATTATATGGACTTTGTCTTGCTACTATTTTTTACATTTTGAGGTTAAACTACATCTTTTTCAGTCAGCCTTTCGACACACTACCCTCACTCTAGGTCAGAGTGTGACAGAGACTCAGTGTTGCGGTTCAATCTGAGGGGTTTTTCCGCCTGAGCTGATTAGAGGCTCCAGACGATACTTAGAATGTGACATGGGAGAGTTATGCAAAGGGAATGATGGAATGAGGTAGGGAGGATATTGGATGAAGAGAATGGAAAGAGGGTGAGTGGGTCGAGAAATCTGAGACAATCAGAGCATGATAGGTTGAACAGGTTTAAGTAGGCTTGGCAGGTAATCAGAGATGTGGTTGAGGTGTGGCCCTGCTCCCAAACCTAAGACAACGTAACAAATTAAGTCCATTTAATGAGCTCAGTAGACCTTAGGGAAACTGCAGAGTGGTGTAATGATTCTCCATGGAGTCATCTCAATGACTGACAATTCTTACATTACATGTAATCATTTGAGCTACTGTTACTGCATTAATGCAGCTTTCAACAATTTTAAACAGTAAATGCCAGCTGCCTGGCAACACAGATGATCATTTCAGTGGTTATTACAATGGCCATGATAATCACCAAAACACAAAAGTGCAAGTTTAAGGCTGTGGAATGTAGTGTTTTTGTCAAAAACTTACATGGTATTGACTCAGAACAACACCTGTGTGTCTACTGTTGTGTGATCTTGCTGAACCACATTATTATAAGCTGACTTTTTGCTGTTGGCTTACAACCCAGGCAGCTCCAATTTACATGGACGTTTCTTTTTCTCTTATTATTTTTTAGTGTTTGTTCAATTTCCAGAATTTCTCAAGATATTTTCAGCTCCCATAACTTGTCTCCCTCCCCCTTTCTCTGTCAGCTTCACACGCTCTTATTAGCTGACATTTCCCAAACAACCATGTGAGTGTTTCCTTGACCTTACAGCACTAACACCCAGCACAAGTGGATATGATTAACAGCAATTGCCACATCTTCGATCATGCCACCCTTAAAGCTTATCCTAAGTAGAATCTATTAACCTTAATATAGTGCAATATGCAATTCGATGCACTTTAATGTAAGCTCTTGGCCCCAGCGATTCCCGGACATCATCGCAGTTACGTCACTCCGGCCAGACCTGGTCCTGATGTCCGGAGCCAGTAAGCAGGTGGTGCTCCTTGAGCTAACTGTCCCCTGGGAGGACAGAATGGAGGAAGCTCGGGAGAGGAAGAGGGCAAAGTATGCTGATCTTGTGGTTGAATGCCGGAGGAATGGGTGGAAGGCCCGCTGCGAGCCTATTGAGGTGGGCTGCAGGGGCTTTGCAGGCAGGTCCTTGCACAGGGTCCTGGGGCTCCTTGGAATTTGTGGACTGCACAGGCGAAGAGCCACCAAGAACATCTTGGAAGCGGCTGAAAAGGCTTCTCGGTGGCTCTGGTTGAGGAGGGGGGAGGCGTGGCGTAGTGCACTACCTGGACACAAGTCGGGGGACTGATCACCCCCGGCTGGGTCGCCTGGGTGAGGGTGTCTGATTAAGACCCGAAACACCCCATGAGCCTAGGAGAATCACTGATGATGTGTCCAGGTTGCACCATGAGGTGTATTAAAGAACTATTAACCTTAATATAGTGCAATATGCAATTCGATGCACTTTAATGTAAGCTCTTGGCCCCAGCTCCAAAAACACCTTTAGAGAGGAAAATTGCACAGCGGTGACTGGATTTGAAATGAGAAAGTGCCAGTGATACATGTAAGCCAAGACAAGCTGACTCAGTGGGCTACATTCTAATAACCCACCTCTGACTGGGAGACAAGAGGGGGCAGGGGGGTGCAATAGATGTCGTACAGAACAAATCAGCATGATAAATTAACAGTAATCCATATGACAAAATGATACATAGAGAGAGAGAGAGAGAGACAGACAGAGAGAGAGAGAGAGAGAGAGAGAGAGAGAGAGAAAGAGATGCAGGACAGACAGTAATGATAATAGCTGACAGCAACATTAATTTAAGTAGTGATACAATAATAATTCCAGCTACTGTAGTACAATATGTTGTATGTATATATTAATATATGATTGTTTATGTATGCGAAAATAATCATATGTGTATATTGACGGTAGGAGTATGACTAATAATAACAGCAGCAGCAGGAGACATCAGGCAGGATCACGACAGCAGCACAACCACACACGTCACACCATCCAGGGACCAGTGCGATATGAGTTAACCTGCGAGACAGTGGAGCACAAAGGCTCCAGAGAACAAGCTGAGTTAGTGACATTCAGTAAAACTGAGTTAGCGAGATGCAGATGTGTTAGCAAAGTCGAGAGAGAGACAGAGAGAGAGAGAGAGAGAAAGAGAGAGAGAGAGAGAGAGAGAGAGAGAGAGAGAAGGACGGAAGGCCTTTGTCAGCCTTACTAGGAGCTGGTCCAAGGCAAGCCTGAGCCAGCCCTAAAAATAAGCTTCTTCAAAAAGGAAAGTCTTAAGTCCAGTCTTGAATGTGGAGACGGTGTCTGCCTCCCAGACTGAAACAGGAAGATGATTCCACAGAAGAGGAGCCTGATAGCTGAAGGTTCTGGCTGCTGATCCACTTTTGGAGACTTTAGGGACCACGCGTAACCCTGCGTTCTCAGAGCGCAGTCTTCTGGTGGGATAATATGGCAATATGAGCTCTCTAAGATATGGCGGAGCCTGACCATTTAGAGCTTTATAAGTTAACAGTAGGATTTTAAATTCAGTTCTGGATTTTACAGGGAGCCAGTGCAGAGAAGCTAAAACAAGAGAAATGTGATCTTGTTTCTTAGTTCCTGTTAGTACATGTGCTGCTGCATTCTGAATTAGCTGGAGAGTTTTTAAAGACTTATTAGAGCTACCTGATAATAGAGAGTTACAGTAATCTAGCCTAGTAAGTAACAAACGCGTGGAGCAATTTTTCTGCATCTTTTTGGGACGGGATAGGCCTAATTTTCGCAATGTTATGCAGATGAAAAAACGCAGTCCGTGAGGTTTGTTTTATTCTCCTGAGACCCTACGTCCTCGTATGAGGACATCACATTTCGGGTTTACTTGACCTTATACTTCATTCTACTTAACTCAGACCTGTTGTTCTCATTCCTGGGCACTTTTTTGTGCCATCTAATGGTAGTAAGAGCACAATACACTAATCCATGTAAAAACAAGTTGGCAACCATCTCTACCAAGTCAGTCTGCAGCCAACACAAAAGTGGACAGGGTAAAAAACCTGATCACGTTGTATGGTTGAAAGGTGTTTATTTATGATTAATAATGTTTGATATGGCAACCAATTTGACCAATTTTAGCAAGAGTAACAAGCTAAGAAGCTGTTAATCAAGAAATACTTGTTTGAACATGTTGGGACTTTATTGTCTCATTTGAGGACATCTTGGCCTCTAGTTTCGCAGACCGGGCAAAGCAGAGGCGCAGCGCACCTGCGCTTCACCAACTGGGTGTTCCCAGGTGGATTTTGCATGTTTGGCTCATCGTATGCGTTGGCACAGCTACTCCTCTTTCCCACCTCAGTCCCTCCTACCTGCACAAGTCGGAAAGAGGGAGGAGAGAAGGCGTGGAGTGGGTTTTACACAGCTGATTCACATCACACCATTTACTCAATTCGCCATGGCAGAAGAGAGCAGCAGCGTCAGACGGCCAAACTTCTCCCAGGAGGAAACTGCGAGCTTGGACCTTCCGGACCAAAATGTCAGTGTCCAAATATACAGAACTGCGAGCAGACCTCCACGGGCTGATGATGCAAAGATAGCCTGGGAGGAGGTCACCACAATTATAGATCAATGTTGCGTTTCTCTCGTGGGCACACGCTCTCTCTTTCTCTCTCGCAGTCTCACTCTGTTTCTTTTCTTTTGACTTTTCTAAGATGACAGATGCTGAATATATACTCCCTATCTGATACTGTGGCTGTTTGTGGTTGGCTGAGAGGGATGTGAACTTATAAGTTTGCAGATAGTTGCATTGAATAGTGGTGTTTGTGGAAACTAGAGGCCATGGACTTTACTGTCATTGACAATAATTGTTTTGTTTTTTTTCATACATATTGGGTCCTACTGATCCAAAATAGATAGGAGAAATTAGAAGTGATTACAAAATAAAAGGTTGGGTCTCTGGAGGTTATATTTTAAAAGACAAATCTTAGTCAAATATTACTGCAAGGTTTCTTATGGTAGTGCTAGAGGCCAGAGCAATGCCATCCAGAAAAAACTATATCAGCAGATAAAGAGTTTCTGAGGTGTTTGGGGCCAAGAACAATAACTTCAATTTTGTCTGAATTTAGCATAAGGAAATTGGAGCTCATCCAGGTTTTTATGTCTATAAGGCGTTTTTGAAGTTTAGTTAATTGATCAGTTTCTTCTGGCCTTATTGATAAATACAATTGTGTATCATCCGCATAGCATAAAGTGATTTCTAATGGTGTTACCCAAGGGAAGCATGTATAAAGTGAACAGAGTTTGTCTGAGCACAGAACCTTGTGGAACTCCAAAACAAACTTTAGTACATAGAGATGATTCATCATGAACATGAACCAACTGAAAACAATCAGATAAATAAGATTTAAACCAGCTAAGTGCAGAACCTCTTAGGCCAATTAACCCTATGGGCCCTAGGTGTTTGGGGGGTATTTTTACTGTCTTTACTTTTAAGCTCATATCACAGTCATTATAAGGCTACATACACATGCTATATCTTGTTTTGTTTTTTTCAGGACAGTCTGGGCTATGCCTGTATTTTATATTAATTTTTATATCATTGACAAAAACAAATCTGTGTTACTAAATTCTTACATTTTTGGACATTGGGGGGAACATGTCCCCCTCAGTGTATATGGTGACTACGGCCCTGTCAGCATGCATTATTAGGCCTCAGTTGTCTGGGTGTGCAAAGTGGCTCATCTTGTCATACAAAGTTTGATGGAGTGTCAACTGGACAATATGGAGCTATTTGCATCTTGACAGCTGGACTACAAATGTGGATAGACAGGGAGAAACACAGACAAGCCTAAGACGTGGTAAGATACAGTATTCCTCACTATATGAAGTGACTGATAACAAGATCTGTATAATGGATTGTAAAGAAATTTGTCAGGTTTTTATTTTGTAGACAATTAATCTGGATTTATAGCATGATGGGATGACA
Organism: Epinephelus cyanopodus; assembly: GCA_026686955.1. NCBI lineage: Eukaryota > Metazoa > Chordata > Actinopteri > Perciformes > Serranidae > Epinephelus > Epinephelus cyanopodus. Next base: position 4,637,979 of record CM048928.1, read on the forward strand.
GCACAATGATGTGTGTGGTATCACTGGAAAGCTCTGCTCCTGCACTTTAATGTGATATGTGTGGCATTTCTGTGCGAGCCTGCGTTCGCGAGTAATCCATCCAAGAGTAATGTGTGTGCAAAGCTGTATGAAAGCTCTGTTATACATAATTTTAGTGTGACTTTATCATTTTTTTTCGCTGTGAAAACACTGGACTACCGACAAGTGCTTGGTCTTGTCGGAAAGCTACAATTCCGGTGTTTCACGTGATATGTGTGACTTCTCGCTATGATGCACTGACCTGGAGAAAATATATCGAGAAGAATAGGTGTGAATTTGGATGCACTATGCGTCATTCAGGCCCATAGGGTTAAATGTTCCAGTCTCTGTAGCAGAATTTGATGGTCAATTGTTTCAAATGCCGCACTAAGATCTAATAAAACAAGTACCAATTAGAAATTGGTCTATAGTTGGCTAACACCTCTGGATCCAGGATGGGCTGTTTTTAGAAGAGGTTTAATTACAGCTACCATAAAGGACTGTGGTACATAGCCTGTTGATAAAGATATATTGATCATGTCTACCATGTGAGTGTTAACTAATGGTAAGACTTCCTTAACCCTCGTGCTACCGGCTGAGGTCCCAGCAGACCCCAGAGATATACTTTTTGCCATATCTTAAAGGTGCTTCATTCAATCATTCCAATGTTTTACAACAATGAATTCATCATCTGGATAGGCAATTTCCCAGACTTGAAGTTTTCAGAATGTGGCTAACATCGCTGGATCTACCTGAGACAGCTGGGACATGCCCTAGTCATTGCCACACATTAAGAGGAGAGCTGATGCAGCCATCATGGGAACGAGGAAAACTCCACATGTTGCTATGGATGTCCAACATTTGGTTGGAAAATCTACTCAGAAAAGGTGCTGCCTTTGCTCCAGAAGTACAGACAGGAAGGCAGCCAATGCTTGTTCCTCCTGTCGCATGCCAGTATGCCCTGGGCACAGCATGAGCTAAATTGTGTGCTATAACTGCCTGTTGTGTGCTGTGCTCATTAGTTCCATGGCAACAGTGCTTATTTATGTTACTGTTCCAACTGAAAATTGGAAATTTGAATTACAGTTATTCAACATGAATCGTTCACTGAGACCAAGGTCTTTGTTGAAGTTTGAATGACTGTGGGTTTATCTTATCTTACTATCTTAATGACAAAAACTTTGTGTGTGTGTGTGTGTGTGTGTGTGTGTGTGTGCCTGTGCCACATTTTTGAGAAAAATTTGGCACATGTGAAATTTGGCACAGTGGTAGAGGGTCATGGGAGGATGCGAATGAAGCAATATTACATCAATTGGCCAAAGGGGGGGCGCTATAGCAACCGATTGAAATTGCAAACTTCGAATGGGCATATCATGCCCCGTATGTCGTAGAGACATGAAACTTTGCACAGAGATGCCTCTCCGCATGAGGAACAAATTTGTCTAAGAACCCATAACTTCTGGTTATATAGATTTTCTGCCATTTTGAATTTTTTTGAAAAACCTTAAAATCGATCCCTTCTTAGGAAGTTTGACCAATCTGCGTGAAACTTGGGGAACATAATCTAGGGACCAATATCTAAAGTCCCCTCTTGGCAAAAGTTACTTTCTAAAACTGAGCTTCTACAAGGCAATGAAAATTGTGGAGGGCGTGGCTCATCACATAAAGGTGTATAACATCTCAAAGGTTTCACCGATCACCACGCAACTTTTAACAGATGACGTCCTGATGTTAGCTTTGCTGCTGCTGTTAGCTGTCTCTTAGCTGATGCTTTCTAGACATTGTGATTTCCCAAAACTGAATAATGGAATAATGGAAAAAAATATTTTTTTCACGGACAGTTTATTGAGTTATTACAGACACCGCTAACAGCTAATGGCTAATGGCTAACAGCTAACAGTTAGCCCAGCTAATCTATAGTAACCATGTTAATTACAAAACGTGCACACAGAAATAATAATGTATGTTCAATTATTGTGTTTATAGACTTTACAAACATCAGATTAGTCTAAAAGGTGATATAGTGATGTGAAAAATGTGATAGTATATACACATATATTACTGAAACTGCTGTTTTTCTATACTACTGCTTCTTCTTCTTCTTCTTCTTCTTCTGCTACTACTACTACTACTACTGCTGCTGCTGCTGCTGCTGCTGCTGCTGCTGCTGCTGCTTCTTCTTCTTCTCCTCTCATTTATTGGTGGATCGCAAACAACTTCCAGGTGCATCCCGCCACCTACTGTACAAGAGTGTGTATTTATACTGCTACAGCCTCAGAGGGCGTGTTTGTAGCAGGGATAGCTCCGTTACGTAACACGGCTATGATTTAGGGCCCGCCCACTAAATCCAGAAAATTGAAACCTAGAAACACAGTTTGTGGAGCGTCGCTCCACAATTCAAAAATAAATGGTTGAAAGGCTTTTTTACACATTTTGAGGTACTTTTATGACCTATTTAATGTGTTTAGAAGAAAACAGCAGAATTTGCTTCACACGGACTTTAATTTGTGTAGCGGCTCAAGTTACACAAATGACGTTTGATGGAAGATATTGTTACTGATCTCTTTTATCAGGTATGTGTGTTTAAGAGTATTGAATACAACATACTTGGTACTTTTTGCTGTTGAGCTCCATAGGAGAGAGGTTTAAGTATTGACAACTGATGGAGGATTTTGTTATTCACCTTTTTTATCAGAATAAACTGCCTCGAAAGATATCTTGGTCTGAGCAAAAGAAACTGTACAAAATAGCTACAGAAACGAAAATGACAGAGAAAGACACAAAATAAATCAAGGAGAGATGACTAAAAAGAGACACAAAACAACCACATGGAGTCTCAAACGAGAGCTATAAATCCACAAAAATATGCTTATTGACTACAAAGAGATGCAAAACATCAACAATAAAGAGGAGAAAAAAAACCCACCGAAACATCCGTTTGAGCATGTTGTTTAATAGTCCACCCATACCCATGTTTATGTTTCTCATCTGACACCCCCCCCCCCCCCCCCCCCCCCCCCATATATATATGTATAAACATATACATTTATGGATACTTTGCCAAATTAATGATTGAGTGAATGATGAGTTTTTTTCTGGAGCTAGGTTGTTTATTTATGCAAATAAAAACATTAGCTAATCGGAAAAAAACAACCTAAAAACAGCAACATGTTATAATAACCATAAATCAATAAAAAAACAACAGCAAATTAACTTATTCAGACGAATAAACAATATAATAATACACAACATAGTAAAATACCAACAACAAAAAAAATAAAAAATACAAATGTGCCAATGCACCAATTTTGACTAATTCTGGGCTGATACCAATGTTCAAAATAACAATTTTGAGGCCATTTTGTTTAAGGGAAACACAGAAATATACACTACAAACCTTACAACCTTTAACATAACCTTCTTTCACATGGAAAATATCTTTAAAAAGTAAGCAAAAAGCCTTTTTATTATATTTGATATGTCATTATTCCCTCTATAATATCTTTTTTAGATTTTTGTGAAAGCATTAACATATTTCTCCTTCAAACAACTGTATTTATTCAAGTTTCTCGCCAAAAGATACGAGATTACATTGAACATGTCATGAGAACACGACTTTACCTTTGTCCATTATTCATGTTTACTGAACAGAGCTTGAATGCATCACACCATGAGGCAGCAGGAATCCAGACAAAAACGCCTCTAGACTGTTTAGCAGGTTTTGCCATGTAGTTATGGTGTTGTGGCCTTATGTGATATTTCAAAGTAATAGCAGTGGCGCCCCCTATGGATGACGGTGCCCCTAGCATTCTCCTATAATACTGCACTGACTTGGGGAAACCACTACATTTCCCAAAGTTATTATATGGCTCAGCACAAGCAACACTATGCGTCATTAGCTCATTGCACGGGAGCCAATGTATGCCGTACACCGGCCCGCTTCTCCTCAGGGAGACACAACAACAGACCAGGCACCAGGATCATCTTGGTGCAGTGGTGGCAGCAAAACGCTCACACCCTGACGGTCCTCATGGCTCTCTGATCTCCTCCACAGTGTCACTAGCTGTGTGTAAAAGCGCATTGAACAGTGCTGAAAGAGGGAGGGAGCAACCAGAGAAACCCAAAACTGATAATTTTATATTATAATGATTTTTGAATAATAGCTTTTTTCATTCAGTTGTATTTATCCCATTGGTACCATGTTTTCTAACAGTGTGTATACACCACATAACCAGTGTGATAGGAGCTTCAGATGACGACAGCCTCGAGCTGCCTAGAAAGCGTTTAATGAATACACCTTAATTAATTCAAATGATGATATCCACATCAAGAAGAGCCAAGAGTCACCTGAGTTAACTGATTCTCAGTAAAGCTGCTGATTGAAAAAAACAAACAAAAAACTGTCCAAGTGAATGCAGAGAAGAGAGGAAAACAAAAGACACACAAAATAGATATATAAAAATTGAAAGCAAACACAATTTAAATCGCAATGCAGCCATATCATGTAGGCCGGTTTAATAAATGGCCACACACTAACAGATGCTATTGTTCCTGCAGTAGAGGACAGGTCGGTGTGGACATAATGACAACTCTGAGGTCAGATGTGTTGTTATGGACCTGATGGTTCCATGGTTGCTATGTTGACTCTAGGTGCATCTTTTCACACATTTAATCATTTCAATCAGAACAAACTTTGCATCAGAGAGAGAAGCAGCAACTCAACTTGTCCTCGACAATTTTTCTGAAAAACTTACCACAACTGTGACCTTTTGCCTCTGGACCTCATCTTAAGACCGGCTGTCAGTGACAAACGGACTCTTTAAAGGTAGACGAGAGATTTTGACACTTTGTGAAAGCCCATGTTGTTTTCTGTGTGCTTTACTGTTGAGACTTTACAAAAATGTACTGATGTAGGCAAAGTATGACCAATATGGCAATATTTTTCCTACATCAGTGCTATTTTAGTGTAAATGAGTCCAATTGGACTGACGTTTGACTGTTACCAAGTACCAAACCTAAAGCTACTGTCTTTGGTTTATCAACTGTCTGTTTTATCTGTCCAACAAACAGCCCAGCATAAATATGCAAATAAAAAGAGAGCTTATATAGTTTTTAACTTCTTGGTGATATAGGCCATCAGTGCTGCAAGCAGTGACACAAGCATTGAAGCCTTATTATTTGAATATGCTCATAATTCAGCCTTTAACTCAATATTTAGGATGTTTTTCATTTATAAGTATTTTACACAAAACATCATTTAAATATTATGTCATCATACTGTGAGAGCAACAGAGAGGTGTGTATCATGGAGAGTTTTTGAGACAAAAATGCTGATATGGTGCTGGCTTTTTCTCATTCAGCAAGAGAGCATAAAATTGGCATGTTGTTGAAAATGTGGCAAAAATGTCCCTCAGTAAAAGACAGCTATGTCTACTGTATGCATGGGCAGATTATGAGAAAATGGGCCCCTGGGCACAGATATGCAAAAGGCCCCACCAGCTCTCCTACACAGGGTCAGACACACAGAGTTTGTGCTGCTTTTGTCTCTTTTTTGTTGTTTGGGTCTCTCTGAGGTCATCTTGTGTGTCTTTGAGGACGTTTTTTTCTTGTTTTGCATCTTTTTTTGGCCGTTGTGTGTCCCTTAAGGTCATTTGTGTCTCTTTGAGGTCTTGTTGTGTCTTTTTAAATCATGTTGCGTCTTTCTGGGGTCATCTTGTGTATCTTTGAGGACGTTTTGTGTTGTTTTGCATCTTTTTCTGGCCGTTGTGTGTCCCTTAAGGTCATTTGTGTCTCTTTGACGTCATGTTGTGTCTGGCTGAGGTACTTTTCTCTTTCGGATCATGTTGTGATTCATTTCTTGTTGCCAGTTTGTCTTTTTTGAGGACATTTTGCATCATTGTAGTTATTTTTTGTCTCTTTGAGGCAATTTTGAGTCTGCAGTGGATTTGAGTGGATTTGAGGTCATGTTGTGTCTTTTTAAGTCATTTTGCATCTCTCTAAGGTCATCTTGTGTGTCTTTGAGGAAGTTTTGTGTTGTTTTGCACTTTTTTTGGCCGTTGTGTGTCCGTTAAGGACATCTGTGTCTCTTTGAGGTCATGTTGTGTCTTTTTAAGTCATGTTGTGTCTGGCTGAGGTTCTTTTCTTTGTAGGATCATTTTGTCATGTTTTTCGCCATTTTGTCATTTTTGAGGCCATTTTGTGTCATTGTAGTTATTTTTTGTCTCTTTGAGGCAATTTTGAGTCAGCAGTGGTTTTAAGTCTCTTTGAGGTCATGTTGTGGCTTTTTAAATCATGTTGCATCTGTCTGAAGTCATCTTGTGTGTCTTTGAGGACGCTTTGTGTTGTTTTGCATCTTTTTTTTTTTGGCCGTTGTGTGTCCCTTAAGGTCATTTGTGTCTCATTAACGTCATGTTGTGTCGTTTTAAGTCATGTTGTGTCTGGCTGAGGTACTTTTCTCTTTCGGATCATGTTGTGATTCATTTCTTGTTGCCAGTTTGTTTTTTTTGAGGACATTTTGTGTCATTGTAGGTATTTTTTGTGACTTTGAGGCAATTTTGAGTCTGTGGTGTTTTTGTGTCTCTTCAAGGTCATATTGTCTTTTCTTAAGTCATGTTGTATCTGGCTGAGGTACTTATCTTTGTAGGATCATGTAATAATTTTTTTTCTGCCATTTTGTCTTTCTTGAGGTCAGTTTGTATCATTGTAGTTATTTTTTGTCTCTTTGAGGCAATTTTGAGTCTGCAGTGGATTTGAGTCTCTTTGAGGTCATGTTGTGTCTTTTTAAATCATGTTGCATCTCTCTGGGGTCATCTTGTGTGTCTTTCAGGACGTTTTGTGTTGTTTTGTATCATTTTTATGGCCGTTGTGTGTCCCTTAAGGACATTTGTGTCTCTTTGAGGTCATGTTGTGTCTTTTTAAATCATGTTGCATCTCTCTGAGGTCATCTTGTGTGTCTTTCAGGACGTTTTGTGTTGTTTTGTATCATTTTTATGGCCGTTGTGTGTCCCTTAAGGACATTTGTGTCTCTTTAAGGTCATGTTGTGTCTTTTTAAATCATGTTGCATCTCTCTGGGGTCATCTTGTGTGTCTTTCAGGACGTTTTGTGTTGTTTTGTATCATTTTTATGGCCGTTGTGTGTCCCTTAAGGACATTTGTGTCTCTTTGAGGTCATGTTGTGTCTTTTTAAACCATTTTCCATCTCTCTAAGGTCATCTTGTGTATCTTTGAAGACGTTTTGTGTTGTTTTGTATCATTTTTATGGCCGTTGTGTGTCCCTTAAGGTCATTTGTGTCTCTTTGAGGTCTTGTGGTGTCTTTTTAAATCATGTTCGCGTCTCTGAGGTCATCTTGTGTGTCTTTGAAGATGTTTTGTGTTGTTTTGCATCTTTTTTTTGACCGTTGTGTGTCCCTTAAGGTCATTTGTGTCTCTTTGAGGTCATGTTGTGTCTTTTTAAGTCATGTTGTGTCTGGCTGAGGTACTTTTCTCTTTCGGATTATGTTGTGATTTTTTTATTGTTGCCAGTTTGTCTTTTTTTCAGGCCAGTTTGTGTCATTGCAGTTATTCTTTGTTTCTTTGAGGCAATTTTGAGTCAGCAGTGGTTGTGTGTCTTTGAGGTCATGTTGTGTCTTTTTAAATCATGTTGTGTCTCTCTGAGGTCATCTTGTGTGTCTTTGAGGACGTTTTGTGTTGTTTTGCATCTTTTTTTTTTGGCCGTTGTGTGTCCCTTAAGGACATCTGTGTCTCATTGACGTCATGTTGTGTCTTTTTAAATCATGTTGTGTCTGACTGAGGTACTTTTCTCTTTTGGATCATGTTGTTTTATTTTGTTGTTGTTGTTGCCAATTTGTCTTTTTTGAGGCCATTTTGTGTCATCGAAGGTATTTTTTGTGACTTTGAGGCAATTTTGAGTCTGTGGTGGTTTTGTGTCTCTTTATAGTCATGTTGTGTGTCTCTGAGTTTAAGTTGTGCCATTTTAATAATTTTGTGTCTCTGAGGTGAATTTGTTGTTGATTTGGTTCCTTTGTGTCTCTCTGAGGTCATTTTGCATCTGTTTTTGGCTGTTGTGTGTCCTTTTAAGGACATTTTGTGTATCTTTGAAGATGTTTTGTGTTGTTTTGCATCTTTTTTTTTGGCCGTTGTGTGTCCGTTAAGGGCATCTGTGTCTCTTTGAGGTCATGTTGTGTCTTTTTAAATCATGTTGCGTCTCTCTGAGGTCATCTTGTGTGCATTTGAGGAAGTTTTGTGTTGTTTTGCATCTTTTTTTTGGCCATTGTGTGTCCCTTAAGGACATCTGTGTCTCTTTGAGGTCATGTTGTGTCTTTTTAAGTCATGTTGTATCTGGCTGAGGTTCTTTTCTTTGTAGGATCATTTTGTCATGTTTTTCGCCATTTTGTTATTTTTGAGGCCATTTTGTGTCATTGTAGTTATTTTTTGTCTCTTTGAGGCAATTTTGAGTCAGCAGTGGTTTTGTGTGTCTTTGAGGTCATGTTGTGGCTTTTTAAATTATGTTGTGTCTCTCTGAGGTCATCTTGTGTGTCTTTGAGGACGTTTTGTCCCATAAGGTCATTTTGTGTCTCCTTGAGGTCATGCTGTGTCTGGCTGAGGTACTTTTCCCTTTAGGATCATGTTGTGATTTTTTTTCTTGTTGCCAGTTTGTCTTTTTTGAGGCCATTTTGTGTCATTGTAGTTATTTTTTTGTGACTTTGAGGCAATTTTGAGTCTGTGGTGGTTTTGTGTCTCTTTAAAGTCATGTTGTGTGTCTCTGAGGTTAAGTTGTGCCATTTTAATAATTTTGTGTCTCCGAGGTGAATTTGTTGTTGACTTGGTTACTTTGTGTCTCTCTGAGGTCATTTTGCATTTGTTTTTGGCTGTTGTGTGTCCTTTAAAGGACATTTTGCGTCTCGTTGAGGTCAGTTTGTGTCTTCTCATGTCATGTTGTATCTGGCTGAGGTACTTTTCTCTTTAGGATCATTTTGTCATTTTTGCACTATTTTGTCTTTTTCGAGGCCATTTTGTGTCTCTTTGAGGTCATTTTGAGTCATTGTAGTTATTTTTATGTCTTAGAGGCAAATTTGAGTCAGCAGTGGTTTTGTGTCTCTTTAAAGTCATGTTGTGTGTGTCTGAGGTAGCCTATATTTATGTTGCTGTGGTTCTTTTTTGTCTCTAAGAGGTCATTTTGTATCTCCTTAAAGTAATTTTGTCTTTTTAAGGGTCAGTTGATGTGGTTTTAATAATTTTCTGTCTATTTTTAGTTGGTCGGAGTTTCATTCACAACAAACAGCAATAATATGTTGACGCTGAAAGTCGTGTTTAAGGCGTTCGTCTCAAAAACCCGCTAAAACTGTGCATTGTGCGTCTGATGCCCACCCATCAAGATTCCTCTCTGGGTCAGACTCTGGACCAGAGTCAGCTGGTGGCTCAGTTGGTACAGTTTCTCCCCTGTCGCGATGACAACCATGTTGGTGGCAGCGACAACGTGGCGAAGGTTCTCCATTAAAAGTAAAGCCACCACCCTCCTCCAGGCACCGGCTCGCTTCTCCTTAGGGAGACACAACAACAGACCAGGCACCAGGATCATCTTGTTGCGGTGGTGGCAGCAAAACGCTCACACGCTGACGGTCCTCATGGCTCTCTGATCTCCTCCACAGTGTCACTAGTCGTGCGTAAAAGCGCAGTGCGCCTTTATTGAACAGTGCTGAAAGAGGGAGGGGGGGGCCCAGAGAAACCCAAAACTGATAATTTTATATTATAATGATTTTTGAATAATTGCTTTTTTCATTCAGTTGTATTTATCCCATTGGTACCATGTTTTCTAACAGTGTGTATACACCACATAACCAGTGTGATAGGAGCTTCAGATGACGACAGCCTCGAGCTGCCTAGAAAGCGTTTAATGAATACACCTTAATTAATTCAAATGATGATATCCACATCAAGAAGAGCCAAGAGTCACCTGAGTTAACTGATTCTCAGTAAGGCTGCTGATTGAAAAAAAACCCAAAAAACTGTCCAAGTGAATGCAGAGAAGAGAGGAAAACAAAAGACACATAAAATAGATATATAAAAATTGAAAGCAAACACAATTTAAATCGCAATGCAGCCATATCATGTAGGCCGGTTTAATAAATGGCCACACACTAACAGATGCTATTGTTCCTGCAGTAGAGGACAGGTCGGTGTGGACATAATGACAACTCTGAGGTCAGATGTGTTGTTATGGACCTGATGGTTCCATGGTTGCTATGTTGACTCTAGGTGCATCTTTTCACACATTTAATCATTTCAATCAGAACAAACTTTGCATCAGAGAGAGAAGCAGCAACTCAACTTGTCCTCGACAATTTTTCTGAAAAACTTACCACAACTGTGACCTTTTGCCTCTGGACCTCATCTTAAGACCGGCTGTCAGCGACAAACGGACTCTTTAAAGGTAGACGAGAGATTTTGACACTTTGTGAAAGCCCATGTTGTTTTCAGTGTGCTTTACTGTTGAGACTTTACAAAAATGTACTGATGTAGGCAAAGTATGACTAATATGGCAATATTTTTCCTACATCAGTGCTATTTTAGTGTAAATGAGTCCAATTGGACTGACGTTTGACTGTTACCAAGTACCAAACCTAAAGCTACTGTCTTTGGTTTATCAACTGTCTGTTTTATCTGTCCAACAAACAGCCCAGCATAAATATGCAAATAAAAAGAGAGCTTATATAGTTTTTAACTTCTTGGTGATATAGGCCATCAGTGCTGCAAGCAGTGACACAAGCATTGAAGCCTTATTATTTGAATATGCTCATAATTCAGCCTTTAACTCAATATTTAGGATGTTTTTCATTTATAAGTATTTTACACAAAACATCATTTAAATATTATGTCATCATACTGTGAGAGCAACAGAGAGGTGTGTATCATGGAGAGTTTTTGAGACAAAAATGCTGATATGGTGCTGGCTTTTTCTCATTCAGCAAGAGAGCATAAAATTGGCATGTTGTTGAAAATGTGGCAAAAATGTCCCTCAGTAAAAGACAGCTATGTCTACTGTATGCATGGGCAGATTATGAGAAAATGGGCCCCTGGGCACAGATATGCAAAAGGCCCCACCAGCTCTCCTACACAGGGTCAGACACACAGAGTTTGTGCTGCTTTTGTCTCTTTTTTGTTGTTTGGGTCTCTCTGAGGTCATCTTGTGTGTCTTTGAGGACGTTTTTTTCTTGTTTTGCATCTTTTTTTGGCCGTTGTGTGTCCCTTAAGGTCATTTGCGTCTCTTTGAGGTCTTGTTGTGTCTTTTTAAATCATGTTGCGTCTTTCTGGGGTCATCTTGTGTATCTTTGAGGACGTTTTGTGTTGTTTTGCATCTTTTTCTGGCCGTTGTGTGTCCCTTAAGGTCATTTGTGTCTCTTTGACGTCATGTTGTGTCGTTTTAAGTCATGTCGTGTCTGGCTGAGGTACTTTTCTCTTTCGGATCATGTTGTGATTCATTTCTTGTTGCCAGTTTGTCTTTTTTGAGGACATTTTGTATCATTGTAGTTATTTTTTGTCTCTTTGAGGCAATTTTGAGTCTGCAGTGGATTTGAGTGTCTTTGAGGTCATGTTGTGTCTTTTTAAGTCATTTTGCATCTCTCTAAGGTCATCTTGTGTGTCTTTGAGGAAGTTTTGTGTTGTTTTGCACTTTTTTTGGCCGTTGTGTGTCCGTTAAGGACATCTGTGTCTCTTTGAGGTCATGTTGTGTCTTTTTAAGTCATGTTGTGTCTGGTTGAGGTTCTTTTCTTTGTAGGATCATTTTGTCATGTTTTTCGCCATTTTGTCATTTTTGAGGCCATTTTGTGTCATTGTAGTTATTTTTTGTCTCTTTGAGGCAATTTTGAGTCAGCAGTGGTTTTAAGTCTCTTTGAGGTCATGTTGTGGCTTTTTAAATCATGTTGCATCTCTCTGGGGTCATCTTGTGTGTCTTTCAGGACGTTTTGTGTTGTTTTGTATCATTTTTATGGCCGTTGTGTGTCCCTTAAGGACATTTGTGTCTCTTTGAGGTCATGTTGTGTCTTTTTAAACCATTTTCCATCTCTCTAAGGTCATCTTGTGTATCTTTGAGGACGTTTTGTGTTGTTTTGTATCATTTTTATGGCCGTTGTGTGTCCCTTAAGGTCATTTGTGTCTCTTTGAGGTCTTGTGGTGTCTTTTTAAATCATGTTCGCGTCTCTGAGGTCATCTTGTGTGTCTTTGAAGATGTTTTGTGTTGTTTTGCATCTTTTTTTTTGACCATTGTGTGTCCCTTAAGGTCATTTGTGTCTCTTTGAGGTCATGTTGTGTCGTTTTAAGTCATGTTGTGTCTGGCTGAGGTACTTTTCTCTTTCGGATTATGTTGTGATTTTTTTATTGTTGCCAGTTTGTCTTTTTTTCAGGCCAGTTTGTGTCATTGCAGTTATTCTTTGTTTCTTTGAGGCAATTTTGAGTCAGCAGTGGTTGTGTGTCTTTGAGGTCATGTTGTGTCTTTTTAAATCATGTTGCGTCTGTCTGAGGTCATCTTGTGTGTCTTTGAGGACGCTTTGTGTTGTTTTGCATCTTTTTTTTTTTGGCCGTTGTGTGTCCCTTAAGGTCATTTGTGTCTCATTAACGTCATGTTGTGTCGTTTTAAGTCATGTTGTGTCTGGCTGAGGTACTTTTCTCTTTCGGATCATGTTGTGATTCATTTCTTGTTGCCAGTTTTTTTTTTTTTTTTGAGGACATTTTGTGTCATTGTAGGTATTTTTTGTGACTTTGAGGCAATTTTGAGTCTGTGGTGTTTTTGTGTCTCTTCAAGGTCATATTGTCTCTTCTTAAGTCATGTTGTATCTGGCTGAGGTACTTATCTTTGTAGGATCATGTAATAATTTTTTTTCTGCCATTTGGTCTTTCTTGAGGCCATTTTGTATCATTGTAGTTATTTTTTGTCTCTTTGAGGCAATTTTGAGTCTGCAGTGGATTTGAGTCTCTTTGAGGTCATGTTGTGTCTTTTTAAATCATGTTGCATCTCTCTGGGGTCATCTTGTGTGTCTTTCAGGACGTTTTGTGTTGTTTTGTATCATTTTTATGGCCGTTGTGTGTCCCTTAAGGACATTTGTGTCTCTTTGAGGTCATGTTGTGTCTTTTTAAACCATTTTCCATCTCTCTAAGGTCATCTTGTGTATCTTTGAGGACGTTTTGTGTTGTTTTGTATCATTTTTATGGCCGTTGTGTGTCCCTTAAGGTCATTTGTGTCTCTTTGAGGTCTTGTGGTGTCTTTTTAAATCATGTTCGCGTCTCTGAGGTCATCTTGTGTGTCTTTGAAGATGTTTTGTGTTGTTTTGCATCTTTTTTTGACCGTTGTGTGTCCTTAAGGTCATTTGTGTCTCTTTGAGGTCATGTTGTGTCTTTTTAAGTCATGTTGTGTCTGGCTGAGGTACTTTTCTCTTTCGGATTATGTTGTGATTTTTTTATTGTTGCCAGTTTGTCTTTTTTTTCAGGCCAGTTTGTGTCATTGCAGTTATTCTTTGTTTCTTTGAGGCAATTTTGAGTCAGCAGTGGTTGTGTGTCTTTGAGGTCATGTTGTGTCTTTTTAAATCATGTTGTGTCTCTCTGAGGTCATCTTGTGTGTCTTTGAGGACGCTTTGTGTTGTTTTGCATCTTTTTTTTTTGGCCGTTGTGTGTCCCTTAAGGACATCTGTGTCTCATTGACGTCATGTTGTTTCTTTTTAAATCATGTTGTGTCTGACTGAGGTACTTTTCTCTTTTGGATCATGTTGTTTTATTTTTTGTTGTTGTTGCCAATTTGTCTTTTTTGAGGCCATTTTGTGTCATCAAAGGTATTTTTTGTGACTTTGAGGCAATTTTGAGTCTGTGGTGGTTTTGTGTCTCTTTATAGTCATGTTGTGTGTCTCTGAGTTTAAGTTGTGCCATTTTAATAATTTTGTGTCTGAGGTGAATTTGTTGTTGATTTGGTTCCTTTGTGTCTCTCTGAGGTCATTTTGCATCTGTTTTTGGCTGTTGTGTGTCCTTTTAAGGACATTTTGTGTATCTTTGAAGATGTTTTGTGTTGTTTTGCATCTTTTTTTTGGCCGTTGTGTGTCCGTTAAGGGCATCTGTGTCTCTTTGAGGTCATGTTGTGTCTTTTTAAATCATGTTGCGTCTCTCTGAGGTCATCTTGTGTGCATTTGAGGAAGTTTTGTGTTGTTTTGCATCCTTTTTTTGGCCATTGTGTGTCCCTTAAGGACATTTGTGTCTCTTTGAGGTCATGTTGTGTCTTTTTAAGTCATGTTGTGTCTGGCTGAGGTTCTTTTCTTTGTAGGATCATTTTGTCATGTTTTTCGCCATTTTGTTATTTTTGAGGCCATTTTGTGTCATTGCAGTTATTTTTTGTCTCTTTGAGGTCATGTTGTGGCTTTTTAAATTATGTTGCGTCTCTCTGAGGTCATCTTGTGTGTCTTTGAGGACGTTTTGTCCCATAAGGTCATTTTGTGTCTCCTTGAGGTCATGTTGTGTCTGGCTGAGGTACTTTTCCCTTTAGGATCATGTTGTGATTTTTTTTCTTGTTGCCAGTTTGTCTTTTTTGAGGCCATTTTGTGTCATTGTAGTTATTTTTTTGTGACTTTGAGGCAATTTTGAGTCTGTGGTGGTTTTGTGTCTCTTTAAAGTCATGTTGTGTGTCTCTGAGGTTAAGTTGTGCCATTTTAATAATTTTGTGTCTCCGAGGTGAATTTGTTGTTGATTTGGTTACTTTGTGTCTCTCTGAGGTCATTTTGCATTTGTTTTTGGCTGTTGTGTGTCCTTTAAAGGACATTTTGCGTCTCGTTGAGGTCAGTTTGTGTCTTCTCATGTCATGTTGTATCTGGCTGAGGTACTTTTCTCTTTAGGATCATTTTGTCATTTTTGCACTATTTTGTCTTTTTCGAGGCCATTTTGTGTCTCTTTGAGGTCATTTTGAGTCATTGTAGTTATTTTTATGTCTTAGAGGCAAATTGAGTCAGCAGTGGTTTTGTGTCTCTTTAAAGTCATGTTGTGTGTGTCTGAGGTAGCCTATATTTATGTTGCTGTGGTTTTTTTGTCTCTAAGAGGTCATTTTGTATCTCCTTAAAGTAATTTTGTCTTTTTAAGGGTCAGTTGATGTGTTTTAATAATTTTCTGTCTATTTTTAGTTGGTCGGAGTTTCATTCACAACAAACAGCAATAATATGTTGACGCTGAAAGTCGTGTTTAAGGCGTTCGTCTCAAAAACCGCTAAAACTGTGCATTGTGCGTCTGATGCCCCCCATCAAGATTCCTCTCTGGGTCAGACTCTGGACCAGAGTCAGATGGTGGCTCAGTTGGTACAGTTTCTCCCCTGTCGCGATGACAACCATGTTGGTGGCAGCGACAACGTGGCGAAGGTTCTCCATTAAAAGTAAAGCCACCACCCTCCTCCAGGCACCGGCTCGCTTCTCCTTAGGGAGACACAACAAACAGACAGGCACCAGGATCATCTTGTTGCGGTGGTGGCAGCAAAACGCTCACACGCTGACGGTCCTCATGGCTCTCTGATCTCCTCCACAGTGTCATAGTCGTGCGTAAAAGCGCAGTGCGCCTTTATTGAACAGTGCTGAAAGAGGGAGGGGGGGGCCAGAGAAACCCAAACTGATAATTTTATATTTAATGATTTTTGAATAATTGCTTTTTTCATTCAGTTGTATTTATCCCATTGGTACCATGTTTTCTAACAGTGTGTATACACCACATAACCAGTGTGATAGGAGCTTCAGATGACGACAGCCTCGAGCTGCCTAGAAAGCGTTTAATGAATACACCTTAATTAATTCAAATGATGATATCCACATCAAGAAGAGCCAAGAGTCACCTGAGTTAATGATTCTCAGTAAAGCTGCTGATTGAAAAAAAACAAACAAAAAACTGTCCAAGTGAATGCAGAGAAGAGAGGAAAACAAAAGACACAAAATAGATATAAAAATTGAAAGCAAACACAATTTAAATCGCAATGCAGCCATATCATGTAGGCCGGTTTAATAAATGGCCACACACTAACAGATGCTATTGTTCCTGCAGTAGAGGACAGGTCGGTGTGGACATAATGACAACTCTGAGGTCAGATGTGTTGTTATGGACCTGATGGTTCCATGGTTGCTATGTTGACTCTAGGTGCATCTTTTCACACATTTAATCATTTCAATCAGAACAAACTTTGCATCAGAGAGAGAAGCAGCAACTCAACTTGTCCTCGACAATTTTTCTGAAAAACTTACCACAACTGTGACCTTTTGCCTCTGGACCTCATCTTAAGACCGGCTGTCAGCGACAAACGGACTCTTTAAAGGTAGACGAGAGATTTTGACACTTTGTGAAAGCCCATGTTGTTTTCTGTGTGCTTTACTGTTGAGACTTTACAAAAATGTACTGATATAGGCAAAGTATGACCAATATGGCAATATTTTTCCTACATCAGTGCTATTTTAGTGTAAATGAGTCCAATTGGACTGACGTTTGACTGTTACCAAGTACCAAACCTAAAGCTACTGTCTTTGGTTTGTCAACTGTCTGTTTATCTGTCCAACAAACAGCCAGCATAAATATGCAATAAAAAGAGAGCTTATATAGTTTTTAACTTCTTGGTGATATAGGCCATCAGTGCTGCAAGCAGTGACACAAGCATTGAAGCCTTATTATTTGAATATGCTCATAATTCAGCCTTTAACTCAATATTTAGGATGTTTTTCATTTATAAGTATTTTACACAAAACATCATTTAAATATTATGTCATCATACTGTGAGAGCAACAGAGAGGTGTGTATCATGGAGAGTTTTTGAGACAAAAATGCTGATATGGTGCTGGCTTTTTCTCATTCAGCAAGAGAGCATAAAATTGGCATGTTGTTGAAAATGTGGCAAAAATGTCCCTCAGTAAAAGACAGCTATGTTACTGTATGCATGGGCAGATTATGAGAAAATGGGCCCCTGGGCACAGATATGCAAAAGGCCCCACCAGCTCTCCTACACAGGGTCAGAACACAGAGTTTGTGCTGCTTTTGTCTCTTTTTTGTTGTTTGGGTCTCTCTGAGGTCATCTTGTGTGTCTTTGAGGACGTTTTTTTCTTGTTTTGCATCTTTTTTTGGCCGTTGTGTGTCCTTAAGGTCATTTGCGTCTCTTTGAGGTCTTGTTGTGTCTTTTTAAATCATGTTGCGTCTTTCTGGGGTCATCTTGTGTATCTTTGAGGACGTTTTGTGTTGTTTTGCATCTTTTTCTGGCCGTTGTGTGTCCCTTAAGGTCATTTGTGTCTCTTTGACGTCATGTTGTGTCTGGCTGAGGTACTTTTCTCTTTCGGATCATGTTGTGATTCATTTCTTGTTGCCAGTTTGTCTTTTTTGAGGACATTTTGCATCATTTAGTTATTTTTTGTCTCTTTGAGGCAATTTTGAGTCTGCAGTGGATTTGAGTGGATTTGAGGTCATGTTGTGTCTTTTTAAGTCATTTTGCATCTCTCTAAGGTCATCTTGTGTGTCTTTGAGGAGTTTTGTGTTGTTTTGCACTTTTTTTGGCGTTGTGTGTCCGTTAAGGACATCTGTGTCTCTTTGAGGTCATGTTGTGTCTTTTTAAGTCATGTTGTGTCTGGCTGAGGTTCTTTTCTTTGTAGGATCATTTTGTCATGTTTTTCGCCATTTTGTCATTTTTGAGGCCATTTTGTGTCATTGTAGTTATTTTTTGTCTCTTTGAGGCAATTTTGAGTCAGCAGTGGTTTTAAGTCTCTTTGAGGTCATGTTGTGGCTTTTTAAATCATGTTGCATCTGTCTGAAGTCATCTTGTGTGTCTTTGAGGACGCTTTGTGTTGTTTTGCATCTTTTTTTTTTTGGCCGTTGTGTGTCCCTTAAGGTCATTTGTGTCTCATTAACGTCATGTTGTGTCGTTTTAAGTCATGTTGTGTCTGGCTGAGGTACTTTTCTCTTTCGGATCATGTTGTGATTCATTTCTTGTTGCCAGTTTGTTTTTTTCTTTGTTTTTTTTGTTTTTTTTTTGTCTTTTCTTTTTTTTTTTTTGAGTTTGTTTTTTTTTTTGTTTTTCATCTTTTTTTTTCTTTCTTGTTTATCTCTTGTTTTTGTTTTTTTTTTCTGCATTTTGTCTTTCTTGAGGTCAGTTTGTATCATTGTAGTTATTTTTTGTCTCTTTGAGGCAATTTTGAGTCTGCAGTGGATTTGAGTCTCTTTGAGGTCATGTTGTGTCTTTTTAAATCATGTTGCATCTCTCTGGGGTCATCTTGTGTGTCTTTCAGGACGCTTTGTGTTGTTTTGCATCTTTTTTTTTTGGGCAGTTGTGTGTCCCTTAAGGACATCTGTGTCTCATTGACGTCATGTTGTTTCTTTTTAAATCATGTTGTGTCTGACTGAGGTACTTTTCTCTTTTGGATCATGTTGTTTTATTTTTTGTTGTTGTTGCCAATTTGTCTTTTTTGAGGCCATTTTGTGTCATCAAAGGTATTTTTTGTGACTTTGAGGCAATTTTGAGTCTGTGGTGGTTTTGTGTCTCTTTATAGTCATGTTGTGTGTCTCTGAGTTTAAGTTGTGCCATTTTAATAATTTTGTGTCTCTGAGGTGAATTTGTTGTTGATTTGGTTCCTTTGTGTCTCTCTGAGGTCATTTTGCATCTGTTTTTGGCTGTTGTGTGTCCTTTTAAGGACATTTTGTGTATCTTTGAAGATGTTTTGTGTTGTTTTGCATCTTTTTTTTGGCCGTTGTGTGTCCGTTAAGGGCATCTGTGTCTCTTTGAGGTCATGTTGTGTCTTTTTAAATCATGTTGCGTCTCTCTGAGGTCATCTTGTGTGCATTTGAGGAAGTTTTGTGTTGTTTTGCATCCTTTTTTTGGCCATTGTGTGTCCCTTAAGGACATTTGTGTCTCTTTGAGGTCATGTTGTGTCTTTTTAAGTCATGTTGTGTCTGGCTGAGGTTCTTTTCTTTGTAGGATCATTTTGTCATGTTTTTCGCCATTTTGTTATTTTTGAGGCCATTTTGTGTCATTGCAGTTATTTTTTGTCTCTTTGAGGTCATGTTGTGGCTTTTTAAAATTATGTTGCGTCTCTCTGAGGTCATCTTGTGTGTCTTTGAGGACGTTTTGTCCCATAAGGTCATTTTGTGTCTCCTTGAGGTCATGTTGTGTCTGGCTGAGGTACTTTTCCCTTTAGGATCATGTTGTGATTTTTTTCTTGTTGCCAGTTTGTCTTTTTTGAGGCCATTTTGTGTCATTGTAGTTATTTTTTTGTGACTTTGAGGCAATTTTGAGTCTGTGGTGGTTTTGTGTCTCTTTAAAGTCATGTTGTGTGTCTCTGAGGTTAAGTTGTGCCATTTTAATAATTTTGTGTCTCCGAGGTGAATTTGTTGTTGATTTGGTTACTTTGTGTCTCTCTGAGGTCATTTTGCATTTGTTTTTGGCTGTTGTGTGTCCTTTAAAGGACATTTTGCGTCTCGTTGAGGTCAGTTTGTGTCTTCTCATGTCATGTTGTATCTGCTGAGGTACTTTTCTCTTTAGGATCATTTTGTCATTTTTGCACTATTTTGTCTTTTTCGAGGCCATTTTGTGTCTCTTTGAGGTCATTTTGAGTCATTGTAGTTATTTTTATGTCTTAGAGGCAAATTTGAGTCAGCAGTGGTTTTGTGTCTCTTTAAAGTCATGTTGTGTGTGTCTGAGGTAGCCTATATTTATGTTGCTGTGGTTCTTTTTTGTCTCTAAGAGGTCATTTTGTATCTCCTTAAAGTAATTTTGTCTTTTTAAGGGTCAGTTGATGTGGTTTTAATAATTTTCTGTCTATTTTTAGTTGGTCGGAGTTTCATTCACAACAAACAGCAATAATATGTTGACGCTGAAAGTCGTGTTTAAGGCGTTCGTCTCAAAAACCCGCTAAAACTGTGCATTGTGCGTCTGATGCCCACCCATCAAGATTCCTCTCTGGGTCAGACTCTGGACCAGAGTCAGCTGGTGGCTCAGTTGGTACAGTTTCTCCCCTGTCGCGATGACAACCATGTTGGTGGCAGCGACAACGTGGCGAAGGTTCTCCATTAAAAGTAAAGCCACCACCCTCCTCCAGGCACCGGCTCGCTTCTCCTTAGGGAGACACAACAACAGACCAGGCACCAGGATCATCTTGTTGCGGTGGTGGCAGCAAAACGCTCACACGCTGACGGTCCTCATGGCTCTCTGATCTCCTCCACAGTGTCACTAGTCGTGCGTAAAAGCGCAGTGCGCCTTTATTGAACAGTGCTGAAAGAGGGAGGGGGGGGCCCAGAGAAACCCAAAACTGATAATTTTATATTATAATGATTTTTGAATAATAGCTTTTTTCATTCAGTTGTATTATATCCCATTGGTACCATGTTTTCTAACAGTGTGTATACACCACATAACCAGTGTGATAGGAGCTTCAGATGACGACAGCCTCGAGCTGCCTAGAAAGCGTTTAATGAATACACCTTAATTAATTCAAATGATGATATCCACATCAAGAAGAGCCAAGAGTCACCTGAGTTAACTGATTCTCAGTAAAGCTGCTGATTGAAAAAAACAAACAAAAAACTGTCCAAGTGAATGCAGAGAAGAGAGGAAAACAAAAGACACACAAAATAGATATATAAAAATTGAAAGCAAACACAATTTAAATCGCAATGCAGCCATATCATGTAGGCCGGTTTAATAAATGGCCACACACTAACAGATGCTATTGTTCCTGCAGTAGAGGACAGGTCGGTGTGGACATAATGACAACTCTGAGGTCAGATGTGTTGTTATGGACCTGATGGTTCCATGGTTGCTATGTTGACTCTAGGTGCATCTTTTCACACATTTAATCATTTCAATCAGAAAAAACTTTGCATCAGAGAGAGAAGCAGCAACTCAACTTGTCCTCGACAATTTTTCTGAAAAACTTACCACAACTGTGACCTTTTGCCTCTGGACCTCATCTTAAGACCGGCTGTCAGCGACAAACGGACTCTTTTAAAGGTAGACGAGAGATTTTGACACTTTGTGAAAGCCCATGTTGTTTTCTGTGTGCTTTACTGTTGAGACTTTACAAAAATGTACTGATATAGGCAAAGTATGACCAATATGGCAATATTTTTCCTACATCAGTGCTATTTTAGTGTAAATGAGTCCAATTGGACTGACATTTGACTGTTACCAAGTACCAAACCTAAAGCTACTGTCTTTGGTTTGTCAACTGTCTGTTTTATCTGTCCAACAAACAGCCCAGCATAAATATGCAAATAAAAAGAGAGCTTATATAGTTTTTAACTTCTTGGTGATATAGGCCATCAGTGCTGCAAGCAGTGACACAAGCATTGAAGCCTTATTATTTGAATATGCTCATAATTCAGCCTTTAACTCAATATTTAGGATGTTTTCATTTATAAGTATTTTACACAAAAACATCATTTAAATATTATGTCATCATACTGTGAGAGCAACAGAGAGGTGTGTATCATGGAGAGTTTTGAGACAAAATGCTGATATGGTGCTGGCTTTTTCTCATTCAGCAAGAGAGCATAAAATTGGCATGTTGTTGAAAATGTGGCAAAAATGTCCCTCAGTAAAAGACAGCTATGTCTACTGTATGCATGGGCAGATTATGAGAAAATGGGCCCCTGGGCACAGATATGCAAAAGGCCCCACCAGCTCTCCTACACAGGGTCAGACACACAGAGTTTGTGCTGCTTTTGTCTCTTTTTTGTTGTTTGGGTCTCTCTGAGGTCATCTTGTGTGTCTTTGAGGACGTTTTTTTCTTGTTTTGCATCTTTTTTTGGCCGTTGTGTGTCCCTTAAGGTCATTTGCGTCTCTTTGAGGTCTTGTTGTGTCTTTTTAAATCATGTTGCGTCTTTCTGGGGTCATCTTGTGTATCTTTGAGGACGTTTTGTGTTGTTTTGCATCTTTTTCTGGCCGTTGTGTGTCCCTTAAGGTCATTTGTGTCTCTTTGACGTCATGTTGTGTCGTTTTAAGTCATGTCGTGTCTGGCTGAGGTACTTTTCTCTTTCGGATCATGTTGTGATTCATTTCTTGTTGCCAGTTTGTCTTTTTTGAGGACATTTTGTATCATTGTAGTTATTTTTTGTCTCTTTGAGGCAATTTTGAGTCTGCAGTGGATTTGAGTGTCTTTGAGGTCATGTTGTGTCTTTTTAAGTCATTTTGCATCTCTCTAAGGTCATCTTGTGTGTCTTTGAGGAAGTTTTGTGTTGTTTTGCACTTTTTTTGGCCGTTGTGTGTCCGTTAAGGACATCTGTGTCTCTTTGAGGTCATGTTGTGTCTTTTTAAGTCATGTTGTGTCTGGCTGAGGTTCTTTTCTTTGTAGGATCATTTTGTCATGTTTTTCGCCATTTTGTCATTTTTGAGGACATTTTGTGTCATTGTAGTTATTTTTTTGTCTCTTTGAGGCAATTTTGAGTCAGCAGTGGTTTTAAGTCTCTTTGAGGTCATGTTGTGGCTTTTTAAATCATGTTGCATCTCTCTGGGGTCATCTTGTGTGTCTTTCAGGACGTTTTGTGTTGTTTTGTATCATTTTTATGGCCGTTGTGTGTCCCTTAAGGACATTTGTGTCTCTTTGAGGTCATGTTGTGTCTTTTTAAACCATTTTCCATCTCTCTAAGGTCATCTTGTGTATCTTTGAGGACGTTTTGTGTTGTTTTTGTATCATTTTTATGGCCGTTGTGTGTCCCTTAAGGTCATTTGTGTCTCTTTGAGGTCTTGTGGTGTCTTTTTAAATCATGTTCGCGTCTCTGAGGTCATCTTGTGTGTCTTTGAAGATGTTTTGTGTTGTTTTGCATTTTTTTTTTGACCATTGTGTGTCCCTTAAGGTCATTTGTGTCTCTTTGAGGTCATGTTGTGTCGTTTTAAGTCATGTTGTGTCTGGCTGAGGTACTTTTCTCTTTCGGATTATGTTGTGATTTTTTTATTGTTGCCAGTTTGTCTTTTTTTCAGGCCAGTTTGTGTCATTGCAGTTATTCTTTGTTTCTTTGAGGCAATTTTGAGTCAGCAGTGGTTGTGTGTCTTTGAGGTCATGTTGTGTCTTTTTAAATCATGTTGTGTCTGACTGAGGTACTTTTCTCTTTTGGATCATGTTGTTTTATTTTTTGTTGTTGTTGCCAATTTGTCTTTTTTGAGGCCATTTTGTGTCATCGAAGGTATTTTTTGTGACTTTGAGGCAATTTTGAGTGGGTCTCTCTGGGGTCATCTTGTGTGTCTATGAGGACGTTTTTTTCTTGTTTTGCATCTTTTTTTGGCCGTTGTGTGTCCCTTAAGGTCATTTGTGTCTCTTTGAGGTCTTGTTGTGTCTTTTTAAATCATGTTGCGTCTTTCTGGGGTCATCTTGTGTATCTTTGAGGGCGTTTTGTGTTGTTTTGCATCTTTTTCTGGCCGTTGTGTGTCCCTTAAGGTCATTTGTGTCTCTTTGACGTCATGTTGTGTCGTTTTAAGTCATGTCGTGTCTGGCTGAGGTACTTTTCTCTTTCGGATCATGTTGTGATTCATTTCTTGTTGCCAGTTTGTCTTTTTTGAGGACATTTTGTATCATTGTAGTTATTTTTTGTCTCTTTGAGGCAATTTTGAGTCTGCAGTGGATTTGAGTGTCTTTGAGGTCATGTTGTGTCTTTTTAAGTCATTTTGCATCTCTTTGAGGTCATCTTGTGTGTCTTTGAGGACGTTTTGTGTTGTTTTGCATCTTTTTTTGGCCGTTCTGTGTCCCTTAAGGTCATTTGTGTGTCTTTGAGGTCATGTTGTGTCTTTTTAAGT
Source organism: Epinephelus cyanopodus (assembly GCA_026686955.1). Taxonomy (NCBI): domain Eukaryota; kingdom Metazoa; phylum Chordata; class Actinopteri; order Perciformes; family Serranidae; genus Epinephelus; species Epinephelus cyanopodus. Next base: position 4,661,755 of record CM048928.1, read on the forward strand.
CATGTTGTGTCTCTCTGGGGTCATCTTGTGTGTCTTTGAGGACGTTTTGTGTTGTTTTGCATCTTTTTTTGGCCGTTGTGTGTCCCTTAAGGACATCTGTGTCTCTTTGAGGTCATGCTGTGTCTTTTTAAGTCATGTCGTATCTGGCTGAGGTACTTTTCTTTGTAGGATCATTTTGTCATTTTTTTTCGCCATTTTGTTATTTTTGGGGCCATTTTATGTCATAGTAGTTATTTTTTGTCTCTTTGAGGCAATTTTGAGTCAGCAGTGGTTTTGTGTGTCTTTGAGGTCATGTTGTGTCTTTTTAAATCATGTTGCATCTCTTTGAGGTCATCTTGTGTGTCTTTGAGGAAGTTTTGTGTTGTTTTGCACTTTTTTTTGGCCGTTGTGTGTCCCTTAAGGACATCTGTGTCTCTTTGAGGTCATGTTGTGTCTTTTTAAGTCATGTTGTGTCTGGCTGAGGTACTTTTCTCTTTCGGATTATGTTGTGATTTTTTTTATTGTTGCCAGTTTGTCTTTTTTTCAGGCCAGTTTGTGTCATTGCAGTTATTCTTTGTTTCTTTGAGGCAATTTTGAGTCAGCAGTGGTTTTGTGTCTCTTTGAGGTCATGTTGTGTCTTTTTAAATCATGTTGCGTCTCTCTGAGGTCATCTTGTGTGTCTTTGAGGACGTTTTGTCCCATAAGGTCATTTTGTGTCTCTTTGAGGTCATGTTGTGTCTGGCTGAGGTACTTTTTTGTTAGGATCATGTATCTTTCAGATCATTTTGTCATTTTTTTCGCCATTTTGTCTTTCTTGAGGCCATTTTGTGTCTCTTTGAGGTCAGTTTGTGTCATTGTAGTTATTTTTTGCCTATTTCAGGCAATTTTGAGTCAGCAGTGGTTTTGTGTCTCTTTGAGGTCATGTTGTTTGTCTTTGAGGTATATTTGTGCCATTTTAATAACTGTGCCTCAGAGATCATTTGTGGTGTTTTGGTTCTTTTGTGTCTCTCTGAGGTTTTCATCTTTTCTTGGTGGTTGTGTGTCCCTCAAAGGACAGTGTCTTTTTGAGGTCATATTTTTATTGTTTTTTTTTTTTTTTTTTTTTGTTAGGCTATTTTGTGCCTTCTTGAAGTCAATTTATGTCATTTTGTGTCTGTTTGACATCATCACGTCTGTATGAGGTCATTTTTCTCTCTTTAAGATCATTTTTGTCTTTCTGACCTACGTTTGTATAGCTTTAAAGTAATCTTGTGTATTTTAAGAGTTATTTGATGTTGTTTTAGCCATTTTATGTCTCTTTCAGGTCATATTTTGTGTTTCTGAGATGATTTAGTGTCTCTCTGTGGAAATCTTGCATCTTTTTTTTTAGCTACTCTTTCAGTTCAGTTTTTGTCTTTTTTAGGTTATTTTGTCTTTTTAGGTCTTTTTCTGTCTCTTTGAAGTCAGTTTATGTCATTTTCGTCTTTCTGTGTCTCTTTGAGACAATTTTGAGTCTCTCTGAGGTCATTTTGTGTTCTTTTTTTTGTGTCTGTTTGTAGTTGTGTATTTTGTACCGTTTTGTCTCTTTGCAGTTCCTTAGCATCTTTTTGTGGTCATTTTGAGTCTCTTCCTGGTCAGTATGTGTTAATTTGAGTGACATTTTGCAGGTAAAGGGCAGAGGGGCCCCTGACACTCTGGGTCCCTTGGCCTGTGCCCAGTGGGCCCATTTAGTAATCCATCCCTGACTTTTTTAAAGTGCTCTATAAATAAAGTTGAGTTGAGTTGAGAGTTGAGACTATAAGTATGCTGTCGGACTCTTAGAAGGACAAACTGGGTTTCAAAATAACACAATTATTGTGATTAAAAGAAAGGGAATTAGTTTGATTAATTTGAATTAGTTTTCAAAAGTAGATTGTGACTGAATTTTCTGAGGCTGGCATTAACTTGCAGTCAGAAATGTTACATTTAATTGTACTCTGTACACTCAATTTTTAGCAGTGTTGACTATGTGCTAGTGGGCCAATTCAGTATGTGATGTGATAAATTTGTGGTCTCACAGTTGGATTCTTTTTTTCTGTCAGATGGCCCAGGGTTACAATTGGGACAGCATCACTCCAATCCCTTGGATCTCCTCATCATCTGGCTCGGATACGTCCAGTCTGCTGGGAGACACTGTAAGACACTGTATTCTGACCTAATCTAGTCTACTGAACTGAAACAATGAAGCCAAACTGAAGTTGTTAACATGTTGTGGAGCTGTAGTCTGATGGCTGTATTTGTCGTTACCTTCAGATGGACCAGAACTGCACGCGGAGCAGCCCTATTGGCTTTCTATCTGACTCCGACACCAGCTACTCAGACACGTCCAGTCTGTCTGGAGACACTGTAAGAAACTGTATTCTGACCTAATCTAGTCTATTGTCTAACATGCAGATAAAAAGAATACGTGTAGTCAGTACACAATCATAACACACAGTGTTAGAAACTGAAACAATAGAGCCAAACTGAAGTTGTTAACATGTTGTGGAGCTGTAGTCTGATGGCTGTATTTGTTGTTACCTTCAGATGGACCAGAACTGCACGCGGAGCAGCCCTATTGGCTTTCTATCTGACTCCGACACCAGCTACTCAGACACGTCCAGTCTGTCTGGAGACACTGTAAGAAACTGTGTTCTGACCTAATCTAGTCTATTGTCTAACATGCAGATAAAAAGAATATGTGTAGTCAGTGCACAATCATAACACACAGTGTTAGAAACTGAAACAATGAAGCCAAACTGAAGTTGTTAACATGATGTGGAGCTGTAGTCTGATGGCTGTATTTGTTGTTACCCTTAGATGGAGAAGGGCTACACGCGGAGCAGCCCTATTGGCTTTCTATCTGACTCCGACACCAGCTACTCAGACACGTCCAGTCTGTCTGGAGACACTGTAAGAAACTGTGTTCTGACCTAATCTAGTCTATTGTCTAACATGCAGATAAAAAGAATATGTGTAGTCAGTGCACAATCATAACACACAGTGTTAGAAACTGAAACAATGAAGCCAAACTGAAGTTGTTAACATGATGTGGAGCTGTAGTCTGATGGCTGTATTTGTTGTTACCCTTAGATGGAGAAGGGCTACACGTGGACCAGCCTCCTCATTCCAAACCCAAACCGGCCTGACAGCCCTCGGCTCATCCTCCGGAGGGTCCCTGTACCAACCTCCCTCAGTGACTCTGACACGTCCAGTCTGTCGGGAGACACTGTAAGACAGTATTCTGACCTAATCTAGTCTATTGTCTAACATGCAGATAAAAAGAATATGTGTAGTCAGTGCACAATCATAACACACAGTGTTAGAAACTGAAACAATGAAGCCAAACTGAAGTTGTTAACATGTTGTGGAGCTGTAGTCTGATGGCTGTATTTGTTGTTACCTTCAGATGGAGGACATGCCGTGGGACAGCCTACTTACTCCTCTACCGAAGCTCCTCAGCCCGCTGCGGGAGCCAGAATTGGACACGTCCAGTCTGTCGGGAGTCACTGTAAGACACTGTATTCTGACCTAATCTAGTCTACTGAACTGAAACAATGAAGCCAAACTGAAGTTGTTAACATGTTGTGGAGCTGTAGTCTGATGGCTGTATTTGTTGTTACCTTCAGATGGACCAGAACTGCACACGGAGGAGCCCTATTGGCTTTCTATCTGACTCCGACACCAGCGACTCAGACACGTCCAGTCTGTCGGTAGACACTGTAAGACACTGTATTCTGACCTAATCTAGTCTATTGTCTAACATGCAGATAAAAAGAATATGTGTAGTCGGTACACAATCATAACACACAGTGTTAGAAACTGAAACAATGAAGCCAAACTGAAGTTGTTAACATGTTGTGGAGCTGTAGTCTGATGGCTGTATTTGTTGTTACCTTCAGATGGAGGACATCCCGTGGGACAGCCTACTTACTCCTCTACCAAAGCTCCTCAGCCCGCTGCGGGAGCCAGAATTGGACACGTCCAGTCTGTCGGGACTCACTGTAAGACACTGTATTCTGACCTAATCTAGTCTATTGTCTAACATGCAGATAAAAAGAAAAGGTGTTGTCAGTGCACAGTCATAACACATAGTGTTAGAAACTGAAACAATAGAGCCAAATTGAAGTTGTTAACATGTTGTGGAGCTGTAGTCTGATGGCTGTATTTGTTGTTACCTTCAGATAGAGGACATCCCGTGGGACATCCTACTTACTCCTCTACCGAAGCTCCTCAGCCCGCTGCGGGAGCCAGTCCCCCCACATGGCTGTGACCCTGAGGTGAGTCCCTCTGACCCATCTCCAGCACCAGGTAAGCCTGTGAAAGCCCGCCCCCCTAAAGGAACTGCGGCTCCAGGTAAGCCTAAGTCATTGCCAAAGGGCCCCAAGCCAAGGTGGGTACAGAGTCTTTTCCAACTGAGGGAACAGACTGACAGCCACTGGCGGAAGCGGAAAGCCCAACCAGAAGATAAGTCTTCAGCTAAGCGCTTCCGTCCAACAATGTGCTTTTGATTTCAGGTTTTTCCTCATTCACATGAACTGACATGATTTTGTTAATCACATTTATTTAGATTTATTTGCTTTGCAAGACTTTTATTGAAACCTCATTAACTCGGTCTACCAGCAACCTCCATCTACTGCCTCGAAAGTGTCCTGCTCCACCATACACCACTAGCTACTTAGATCCACTTTCAGTTTTAAACTATGTGTTCCAACTGCAGCAGCCGTCTGTTGCCTGACCCTCCACCTGCAGGCAGCAGACTGTAGAGAAATGCTTAAACTATGACTTCCACCGGCAATTTCTATCAGCTCCACCATCTCAATGTCCTAAAACCAATGTTCCATCTGCACCTCAATCAACCTCCACCTTCAGCTTCTGCCAGGAACATGTAGCTGCCGCCTCCACCTGCATGTTCTGGCAGGAAGCCTGGCCAAACCTCCATCTACAGCCTCTGCCAGCAAACTGCAAGTGTCGCCTCCACCTGCAGATTCTGGTAGACAGCTGCGGCCATGCCTCCAACTACCGCCTCTAACGAGTCCTGCTCCAACGTATACCAATAACTTGTCATAAGAGTTTTATATTTTCAACTGCATTCAAACTACAGCAACTGTCTAAAATTTTCAAACTACAACCTCCAATAGCAATTTCCATCTGGTCCACCACCTCTGTCGACCTCTATTTAAACCTCTGTCAGCAACCTGCAGATGCCGCCTCCATCTGCAGATTCTGACAGACAACTTGGCCAAACTCCAACAACCTCTGCCAGCAACCTGCAGTGCTGCCACCTCCACCTGCAGGTTCCTGCAGACAGCTGTGGGAAACTTGCAACAACAGCTTCTGTCAGCAAACTGTAGCAGCCGCCTCCACCTGCAGATTCTGACAGACAGTGTTGCCAAACCTTAAGCATCTGCGATACAACCTTCAAAAGCAATTTCCGTCAGGTCCACCATGTCAGAGTGTTCTGTCAGCAATCCACAGATGCCGCCTCCACCTGTGGATTCTGACAGACAACTTGGCCAAACTCCAACAACAGCCTCTGCCAGAACCCTGCAGCTGCCGCCTCCACCTGCATGTTCTGGCAGGAAGCCTGGCCAAACCTCCATCTACAGCCTCTGCCAGCAAACTGCAAGTGTCGCCTCCACCTGCAGATTCTGGTAGACAGCTGCGGCCATGCCTCCAACTACCGCCTCTAATGTGTCCTGCTCCAACGTATACCAATAACTTGTCATAAGAGTTTTATATTTTCAACTGCATTCAAACTACAGCAACTGTCTAAAATTTTCAAACTACAACCTCCAATAGCAATTTCCATCAGGTCCACCACCTCTGTCGACCTCTATCTAAACCTCTGTCAGCAACCTGCAGATGCCGCCTCCATCTGCAGATTCTGACAGACAACTTGGCCAAACTCCAATAACAGCCTCTGCCAGCAACCTGCAGTGCTGCCACCTCCACCTGCAGGTTCCTGCAGACAGCTGTGGGAAACCTGCAACAACAGCTTCTGTCAGCAAACTGTAGCAGCCGCCTCCACCTGCAGATTCTGACAGACAGTGTTGCCAAACCTTAAGCATCTGCGATACAACCTTCAAAAGCAATTTCCGTCAGGTCCACCATGTCAGAGTGTTCTGTCAGCAATCAACAGATGCCGCCTCCACCTGTGGATTCTGACAGACAGCTTGGCCAAACTCCAACAACAGCCTCTGCCAGAACCCTGCAGCTGCCGCCTCCACCTGCATGTTCTGGCAGGAAGCCTGGCCAAACCTCCATCTACAGCCTCTGCCAGCAAACTGCAAGTGTCGCCTCCACCTGCAGATTCTGGCAGACAGCTCAGCTCCTCCATCTAAAGCTGTTGTCAGGAACCTGCAGCCACCGCCCCCACCTGCAGATTCTGGCAAACAGCTCAGTTCCTCCATCTAAAGCCGCTGTCAGGATCCTGCAGCCACCGCCCCCACCTGCAGATTCTGGCAAACCGCTCAGTTCCTCCATCTAAAGCCGCTGTCAGGATCCTGCAGCCACCGCCCCCACCTGCAGATTCTGGCAAACAGCTCAGTTCCTCCATCTAAAGCCGCTGTCAGGAACCTGCAGCCACCGCCCCCACCTGCAGATTCTGGCAGACAGCTCAGTTCCTCCATCTACAATGTCAGGAAACTGCAGCCACCACCTCCAACTGGCAAATTGGCTCAGTCTGCTGTTGTTGCAGGTTTGGCCAATTATTCATTTACAGCATCATCCAGAAATCTGTGCCACTGAATCCTGTCCTGGATGATGTCCACATCTACCGGATATACCAGATATCTACACCTCCTCATCCTATGTTTATGCCATGTGAAGACCTCAGAGATGCATTCCTAACTATAACCTTTCAGGTGAGACAGACAATCATAACTGTGTAATAATAGCATACCTGGGCTGATAAATTAAACCCACCTGTCTTTTACTTTCAGTTTACATCATCATCTTCCTCTAACAGGTATTTCCACACTGGCAGAATCTGCAGGTGGAGGCAGGGGCTCTAACTGGAGGTTTGGCAAAGCTGTCTGTCAGAATCTGTAGGTGGGGGCGGTGGCTGCAGGCTGATGGCAGAGGCTGTAGATGGAGGAGCTGAGCTGTCTGCCAGACAGCAGCTGTAGATGGAGGAACTGAGCTGTCTGCCAGACAGCAGCTGTAGGTGGAGGAACTGAGCTGTCTGCCAGAATCTGCAGGTGGGGGCGGTGGCTGCAGGCTGATGGCAGAGGCTGTAGATGGAGGAGCTGAGCTGTCTGCCAGACAGCAGCTGTAGATGGAGGAGCTGAGCTGTCTGCCAGAATCTGCAGGTGGGGGCGGTGGCTGCAGGTTCCTGACAGCGGCTGTAGATGGAGGAACTGAGCTCTCTGCCAGAATCTGCAGGTGGGGGCGGTGGCTGCAGGCTGATGGCAGAGGCTGTAGATGGAGGAGCTGAGCTGTCTGCCAGACAGCAGCTGTAGATGGAGGAACTGAGCTGTCTGCCAGAATCTGCAGGTGGGGGCGGTGGCTGCAGGCTAATGGCAGAGGCTGTAGATGGAGGAGCTGAGCTGTCTGCCAGACAGCAGCTGTAGATGGAGGAGCTGAGCTGTCTGCCAGAATCTGCAGGTGGGGGCGGTGGCTGCATGTTGATGGCAGAGGCTGTAGATGGAGGAGCTGAGCTGTCTGCCAGACAGCAGCTGTAGATGGAGGAACTGAGCTGTCTGCCAGAATCTGTAGGTGGGGGCGGTGGCTGCAGGCTGATGGCAGAGGCTGTAGATGGAGGAGCTGAGCTGTCTGCTAGAATCTGCAGGTGGGGGCGGTGGCTGCAGGTTCCTGACAGCAGCTGTAGATTGAGGAGCTGAGCTGTCTGCCAGAATTTGCAGGTGGGGGCGGTGGCTGCAGGTTCCTGACAGCAGCTGTAGATGGAGGAACTGAGCTCTCTGCCAGAATCTGCAGGTGGGGGCGGTGGCTGCAGGCTGATGGCAGAGGCTGTAGATGGAGGAGCTGAGCTATCTGCCAGAATCTGCAGGTGGGGGTGGTGGCTGCAGGATCCTGACAGCGGCTGTAGATGGTGGAACTGAGCTGTCTGCCAGAATCTGCAGGTGGGGGCTGTGGCTGCAGGTTTCTTGTCTCTGGTCCCTGGTCAGCTGAGGCCTTCACATGGCAAAAGGACAGGACTCAGCAGAGGCTGTAGATGGAGGCTTGGCTAAGCTCTCTACCAGAATATGCAGGCGAAGGCCGCAGCTGCATGTTGTTGGCCAAGGCTTAGTTGGAGGTTTTGCCAAACTGTCTGTCAGAATTTGTCAGGTGGAGGTGGCAGTGCTGCAGGTTCCTGACAGCGGCTGTAGATGGAGGAACTGAGCTGTCTGCCAGAATCTGCAGGTGGGGGCTGTGGCTGCAGGTTTCTGACAGCGGCTGTAGATGGAGGCACTGAGCTGTCTGCCAGAATCTGCAGGTGGGGGCGGTGGCTGCAGGATCCTGACAGCGGCTGTAGATGGAGGCACTGAGCTGTCTGCCAGAATCTGCAGGTGGGGGCGGTGGCTGCAGGCTGATGGCAGAGGCTGTAGATGGAGGCACTGAGCTGTCTGCCAGAATCTGCAGGTGGGGGCGGTGGCTGCAGGCTGATGGCAGAGGCTGTAGATGGAGGAGCTGAGCTGTCTGCCAGAATCTGCAGGTTCCTCCATCTACAGCCGCTGTCAGGATCCTGCAGCCACCGCCCCCACCTGCAGATTCTGGCAGACAGCTCAGCTCCTCCATCTACAGCCTCTGCCATCAGCCTGCAGCCACCACCCCCACCTGCAGATTCTGGCAGACAGCTCAGCTCCTCCATCTACAGCCTCTGCCATCAGCCTGCAGCCACCGCCCCCACCTGCAGATTCTGGCAGACAGCTCAGTGCCTCCATCTACAGCCGCTGTCAGGAACCTGCAGCCACCGCCCCCACCTGCAGATTCTGGCAGACAGCTCAGCTCCTCAATCTACAGCAGCTGTCAGGAACCTGCAGCCACCGCCCCCACCTGCAGATTCTGGCAGACAGCTCAGTTCCTCCATCTACAGCCGCTGTCAGGAACCTGCAGCACTGCCACCTCCACCTGACAAATTCTGACAGACAGTTTGGCAAAACCTCCAACTAAGCCTTGGCCAACAACATGCAGCTGCGGCCTTCGCCTGCATATTCTGGTAGAGAGCTTAGCCAAGCCTCCATCTACAGCCTCTGCTGAGTCCTGTCCTTTTGCCATGTGAAGGCCTCAGCTGACCAGGGACCAGAGACCAGAGATGCATTCATAAATATAACCTTTCAGGTGAGACAGACAATCCTAACTGTTTAATAATAGTATATCTGGGCTGATAAATTAAACCCACCTGTCTTTTACATTCAGTTTACATCATCTTCTTCCTCTAACAGGTATATTCTGGCAGACAGCTCAACTGCAAGCACCCTGCAGCACTGCCACCTCCACCTGCAGGTACTTGCAGACAGCTGTGGCCAAACTGCAACAACAGCCTCCGTCAGCAATCTGCTAGCGCTGCCTCCACCTGCAGATTCTGAGAGGCAGCTTAGCCAAACCTCTAACGTCTCTGTCTGCAGTCTACTGTTGTTGCAGGTTTGGCCAATTATTAATTTACAGCATCATCCAGAAATCTGTGCCGCTGAATCCTGTCCTGGATGATGTCCACATCTACCGGATATACCAGATACCTACACCTCCTCATCCTATGTTTATGCCATGTGAAGACCTCAGCTGACCAGGGACCAGAGATGCACCAGTTACCAAAGAGCAGAGATGCATTCCCAAATATAACCTTTCAGGTAAGATAGACAATCATAACTGTGTAATAATAGCATACCTGGGCTGATGAATTAAACCCACCTTTCCGTTTGTGAGGGTTCCTTGGCCTCTCAACTACTTTTTGTTTGGTTGCCTGGGATCTGGGGAGTGGCTCATTAGGAGAATTGGCTAAAACCTGATTTGGTGTGAATGCTCAACTATTTACTGTGTATTGGGGCCTGCACACTCAGTTTACTTCATCTTCTTCCTCTAACAGGTATTTCCAAATGTGTGAAAGAGCACCCAGCCATCAACAGAAATCTGAAGTGCCAAGATGCTGAACGTCATCCACCAGGAAGAGCTTTTCTTCTGCCAACTGGTTTGAGTTCATGGTCCTGTGGATCAGGCTGGTGCATAACACGGTGGGATATTTGGTAGTGTCTTCGTGTCTAAACCATGATTTCCCAGTTAACCTGATTTTTGAATGCATGTTAGAAGTTATTAAACCCTTAGAAGTTTTTAAGTGGAAACAGGGATGCCATATATTTGTGTAATTGAATATCTAAAAATAATGTATAATGTGCAAACTCTTTGTGCTTTTCTGCAGGCCCTGTTGGACTTAACAGACTTCCAGGAGCTGAATAAAGGCTGGAAGGACAATTCTATCCCCCAACATTTTCTAACAGAGAAACTTATTTCACTTCCCTGTGCAGAGACATCCGCCCTGCTCTGTATGAACGTGTCCTGAGATTACTTTTCTTTTTTTTTTTTTATTTGGCTCTATATCAGTAAATTTGTCTTGAATTGGTTTGAAAATGCTTGTTTGTCTCTCACTTTCTTACAAGTCATCAGTGTCTACTGTCTACGGTTTAGAATATTGATATGTCACTACAAAGAGTCTTGAGTTTCAGTTCCCAATAAGCCATCAGCCAAAGCTCGCAAAAGTATGTTTTCGATGGCCTGCAGCCCCCTTCCAGAAGGTCAAACATTTATCTTCCTTAAAAGGAAGGATAAAAGGAATTCCAGATATAGCATCATTCAGATCAGATGTAGTTTCATGATATTGAAATCACAGTTTGGGGCTCTCCTGGTGTTGTGTGTCTTCTGTGTGTAGAGCAGGTGTCACAAAGTGCTCCACAATTAAAGACAAAAAATCAAATAAAAGACAGCACAACAGACACAACATACAGCCAAAAACATACAAATTATAAAATGAAGTGACATATTAAAAACTAAATAAAGGACCTGCAGTGCAACAGGAGAGCGCTCCAAAGTTCAGGTTTAGTGATGACCTCAAAAGTACAGTCTACTTTTGTCTTGAGCCCAAAGTCGGTGTAAAATGTGAGAAAGCCATGACATGCATAAAGCATGTGACTTAAACTTTAATGTCCACTGAAGCTTCCATTCCTCTGAAAAGATTAAAACAATGGCAGAAAACTAAAGTATAATGTGCTGTGATGAGGAGACTGTTGAAAAACCAAAACAACAAAATAATCAAACGTTAAATGACATTAAAATAGCAGAAAAAACAAAAACAATGCAAACGCACAAGCACTTTAAATTACATCATGCACCTCACCTTTTTTCACTCAGCACTTTCCTCTCTAAACCTGTGCTGCTCTCTATGTTTTCAAACCTTGTGTTTTTCTTTTGTGTTTTAAAGTGTATTTTCATTGTGTTTCTTTTTATGAAGGAAGCTTTTAATTGGTTGTTTTTGCCAAGTTTAAATACATTTCCTCAAAGTGTTCTTTAGTGATCGTGTTCATGAGAATAAAATGGATCCAAGTTTGCAGTGACCTTTGAGCTATGACCACTGACATCCAGTCATCATTGAGTCAGAGTGAACGTTTGTGCCAAATTTGAAGAAATTCCCTCAAGGTGTTGTTATCAAGGTGATACCAAGTTCATAAATATGGGGCGAACATCTGTACATTAGGACAGACAGATGAACAACCCAAAAATATAATGCCTCCTGCCACAGCTACTACTGGCACAGAGGCATACAATCAAACAGATTCCATGCAGCTCATGGGCTATGGTTGATGACATCAGCATCGCCAGGTCATTTTTCCAAGGCTTAAGCCCAGATATAATTTGAAATACATGCCTCTTAAGCTTGACTAAAAATGTGAGTGAATGTGTGATTGTCTTTGTAAAATACCAGCCTGCCAGAATAAACGTAGGTCTGTAAACTAACCCTGTGTGTGTGTGTGTGTGTGTGTGTGTGTGTGTGTGTGTGTGTGTGTGTTGGGGGGGTTACAGTGGAAAGAGTAAAAGAGAAATGGCAGAGTGTCACATGTATACAACGAAAAACAATGAAGCAAAAATGTTTAGACGTTGTAAACGTGTCATAGAAAAGCAGTAAGACCCATGCATAGCTTCAGGATGGGAGTGAGAGAGAGGAATGGGGGAGAGACGGAGCAAGACATCAAGAATATTTTCATTTGATGTAATGGTGTAACCATAAAAAGATGTATTTTGTTTGAAAGTAAAAGTATTTATTATGCAGAATGGCTCATTTAATTACACACACACACACACACACACACACATATACATATATATGTATATGTACCAGCAGCAGTCAGTCAGTCAGTCTGGAAGCTGATGTCCCACAGGTACTTATTGGATATACAGAAGTTTCTGTACACTAATCCAGAAACTTGGTTGTGCCTCTCTATGTATGCTGATCCTGCTTGCATCTTACATCCTGCCAATATGTGCTGGACCATCTCAGGGGCATCTTCGCACAGACTGCAGCTTGGGTCTAATCTGCTGTGGTAGGCCCTGGTGTATGACACATTTGATGTTGACTTGGGCATTGAGCTGGCCAAAGGAGGAGATATAAACTACCAATATCAAGAAAGGAAAGCTCCTCACCATGCATGGAGGGTTCCACCCCAAGTCCAGCATCCTGAGGCTATACACTAAGCAGAAAGAGGCCAAGAACTAGTGAGCATCAGTGCCACTATCTAGGATGAAATAAGTAAAATCCAGGAATACATCAAGAAGATGTATCCCAAAGGATGAGCTGCGAAGTGAATGCCTCAAACAACAGAAACCTGATGAGAGTGAGGAGGTGGAGGAGCAAACAACATGGAGACACAAGCCCCTACACGGTGCATACCATCGTCAGATAGAGGAAGTGGCTGATATCAAGATAACCTACCAGTGGCTGGAGAAGGCTGGACTGACAAACAGCACAAAGGCACTCATCATCGCAGCACAAGAACAGGCCCTAAGCACAAGGGCCATAGAGGCCAGGGTCTAACACAGCAGATCAGACTCAAGGTGCAGGCTGTGCAAAGATGCCCCTGAGACGGTCCAGCACATAGTGGCAGGGTGTAAGATGCAAGCAGGATCAGCGTACATGGAGCGGCACAACCAAGTGGCTGGGATAGTGTATGGGAACTGTACCCAGTATGGACCTAAATCCCAATGGGACACACCACCAAAGGTGGCTGAGAACAACAGGACTAAAATCCTGTGGGACTTGAAGAGGGCAGTGTTGGTAAATGTGGTGATACCAGCTAACAGCAACATCAGAAAGAGGGAACACAAAAAGGTGAAGAAGTATCAAGGTTTGATACTTGATACTTCTTACAGTTGGAACAGATGTGGACGGTCAAAGTTAACGTGGTCCCCGTGGTAGTAGGAGCACTCAGGGCAGTGACCCCCTTAACTGAGAGAGTGGCTCCGGCAGATTGCAGAAACAACATCTGAAGCCTCAGGTCAGAAGTGTGCAGTCCCAGGAACAGCCAAGATACTGCACAGAACCCTCAAACTCCCAGGCCTCTGGTAGAGGACCTGAGCTTGAGGGTGATACAGCTGGGTTACTTAATCTGTAATAATATATCATAACCTTTTATTTAGATTTTGTATAAAGGTTTAGAGGTTGTAGGCAGTTTTGAAGCATGTGTGTTTTGATGGATTAGTATAAATACTCAATACTCAAGTGAAGTACAAATTGTCAAAACTGTACATAAGTACAGTACATACTTAGTTGCATTCCACCACTAGAAATCAGAGCTTATATACTCCATATCATGGTGACACCCTACACTTGAATGAATTGGTGTGTGTACAGTGGAATCTAGACACACCCTGTCAGGAAATAGGACAAGTAGGTGAGGCCCCCACTGACTGTGGCAGCTGAAAAGCCTTCGGTTAGGAGGGTAAATTCTGAGTGGCTGTATCTGAGTACATGCTTTTTTTCTATATTGGATTGGGCCTTCTTGTCCCTAATTCAGTCAGGGTTTTTTTTTTCTTTCTTTTTTTTAATTTTTCACTTTTAATCTTTTGTTTTGTGTGTATGTATAAATGCACTTTGTATAATATATACTGTATTTTTATTTGCATTAATTATTTTAAGTATTAATAACTGACATGTATTAAGATTTTTAAAGTATTGATAATTTACACCATTTTGTTACTCTTTATTACTCATCTTTAGATCTTAAATAAACTAGAGTCACACAGTGAAAATGAAAAAATGTAGAAATTATGACAATAAGCAAATAAATAAAATAAAACTACATGTTGAGTCTCATGGAGATGAAAACTCCTCTAAGTTTTCAATGAATTATGTCAGCTTGCATGTTTATAAGCTCAGAACATGGATTAATTTATTGTAGCTACTGCAATGAGGCAGCAACACTTAAAATTAGTAATGCAGTTATGGATTTGTAGAAGTGGCCCTCGGTGGTACACCTGTAACCTTAGGGTGATTTGTACCGCAGCCCAACTTAAGATAGCAGTAGCTTCATCTGGATCATTTCAAGCTTCATCATGTGATGGAGGTGATGATCCATATAACAAACATTTCACCACAGAGACCAACTTCACCATAGGAAGTGATGGTGCACATTAACAGGAAGAGTTACTAATGTGGGCAGAAGTGTGGGCAGAAGTGTCAGTACTCCACACTGAACACCAAGCCTAACTCAGTAAGCCAGCCTGATGTTTGATCAGTGCAGCAGGATTGTGTAATACCTTAGAAACATTTTCAGTACAGTTGCAGGTTGTTTTGTTTGGGTGTGGATGCTACTTGTCATTGCATTAATGAAATACATTCTGTTCTAAAAAGCACACATATATGTACATATATTATTCCATAATAAGCTTTATAAATAAATAAATGACATAGATTTTTATACATCCACAATAACATTAATTTGATATTTAGAGAAGAGACTGATTGTTACTGTATGTAGTCATAACACATAATGAGACACGTTCATCAAACATGAGATGACTCTTTGCTCTCATCTGTGGAAATCCATTCATTATTTTATATTCACCAGGGGATGATATGTCAGGAAGGCCCAATTTGGCTATTGATTTATGCACTGCATGCTTAATGAATGATCTAACCTTGGCAACATATTGAAACAGACTCAATCAAGTCCATGCGGGAGAAGGTGAATAATGCATTAACAGCTTATCAAAACAAACAGCGCTAAAAGCCCTCTGTGAATAAATTATGGAACCACAATAGCCAGAGGCCAGGACCTTTGCATTCACAGATGGCACAAATTGCCATGCATCCTTAAGGACCAATTGGAGCCTCAAAAAACAAAAACCACATCAGGAACACCTTCACCGTTTAGTTAGGCTGGGATTGACCTTTGTCTCACCCAAAGAGTCAGATAGGACTCATATAATGGTATGGAAATGAACTAAGACCCTTACTGTATTGGCTGGGACCTCTAGTCCTTCCAAAAAGACTCAGGGTGAATCAAATAAAATTGTCTATTTAAATCAAAAGTGTTTTTCTTATTTACTCTATGTAATCAAAAACATTCACCATGAAATTATTTACTTTGGCCACTTGATAGGTAAAACACATGGCAGCTCTGTGATTGGTGTTTTTACTACAGTTTAGTAGATTGCCTTGCTAATTAAACTTAACAAAGCTACATTTTCAATTCAGTTCAATTCAGTTTTATTTATTAAGCCCAATAGCACAAATCACTATTTGCCATCCCTCTGACATCCCTCTGTCCTTTGGACCCTCACAGCGGATAAGGAAAAACTCCCCCCAAAAAGTCCTTTAATAGGGGAAAAAATGGTAGAAACCTCAGGAAGAGCAATTGAGGAGGGATCCCTCTTCCAGGATGGATAGATGTGCAATAGATGTACAGAATAGATCAGCATAACAAATTAACAATAATCAATATGGCAAAATAATATGTAGAGAGAGACAGAGGGAGAAAGAGAGACAGAGAGATATACATGGCAAACAGTAATGCCAGTGGCTACAATACCATTCCTTTGAGTAATAACATCATAATAATAATAGTATGTTGGTAGTACAAATGAATATATATATATATATGATAGTATATGTATGTGACAATAATAATCATATGTGTATAATAATAGTTGAAGTATGACTAATGATAATAGCAGTAATAGAAGGCATCAGGCAGGACCATGGCAGCAGCATAACCATGACCTAGGTGAAGGCGCTATACAAATGCAGGTCCATTTATGGCTGCTAAGATTTCACTGCTTTAAAATAAGGGCTCTGGCCCCCTCCCCTCAGTGGACAGTAACAAAATGCCCCGACATAAAGCAGTTCCATATAGTCCAGTTGTACAATTCTATATGATTGTCATTCCAAATGATCAGATGCTATACTGAATTCACATTGAATAGTTGTTTACAGACTAAAACGGGTGATGTGAACAGGTAATCATTGATTCGTTGGTGTTAATTGTTAACAAAATAAAATTTGTACTGTATTTTAGTTTTGTGATTAAAATATATTGAATGGATAGAGAAAATGACATTTATCAGAAGAAGAAAATTAGCAACATTTATATAATTCTAGTGCGTAAACTGCAGTGGCATGTAAATGTTTGGGCAACTCTAGTCATAACTCTGTTTACTGTGTAAAACTGCTGAATTCCTGAAGTAAAATATGACCTTATTTCCAAAAGGTAAAAAGTCAAAGATGACACATTTCCACAATATTTTGAACAAGATAATTAAAATAACAAAAAAAAAATGCAATCTTTAACAGTTTCAAAATAACAAAAAAGGAAAAAGGTCTGAAGCAAAAGTTTGGCCACCCTGCATGGTCAGTACCTTGTAGCGCCTGTTTTGGCAAGTATTACAGCTTCTAAACACTTCTAACCAGAAGAGTCTTTCTATTCTTACTTGGGAGATTTTCACCCATTCTTCCTGCAAACGGCTTCTAGCTCTGTAAGATTCTTGGGTCATCTCACATGCACTGGTCTTTTGAGGACCATCCACAGACGTTTAATGATGTTTAGGTCTAGGGACTGTGTGGGCAATGGCAAAACCATCTGCTTGAATTAGTCTATTGTGGATTTCAAGGTGTGTTTTAAAAGGACAATGATCCTCTCTTCATCTTCAGCATTTTTACAGATGGTTTGATGTTTGCTTCCAGAATTTGCTGGAATTTATTTGACTCCATTCTTCCCTCTACCCGTGAAATATTCCCCATGCCACTGGCTGTAACACAAGCCCAAAGAATGACTGATCCAGCCCCGTCTTTAACAGCTGATCAGGTGTTCTTTTATGAAATTCTACACCCTTCTTTCTCCAAACAAACTTTTGCTTATTGCATTCAAAAAGTTTGATTTTATCCCCATCAGTACACAGGACTTGTTTCCAAAAAGCATCAGACTTGTGTAGATGTTCTTTTGCAACCTTCTGATGCTGAATGTTGTGGTGAGAGCACAGGAAAAGTGTAGATCATATTTTACAGGTGTTGCTGCACTGCAGAAAGGTCCAACATCACTCCAGAGTCTGCTAAATCTTCCTGCAGAAACCTAGAAAGTTTACTTGGTCTTTTTCTTGGCCTCCACAATTCCTGTTAGTTGTCATTTCTTAATTACATTATAAATTGAGGAAACGGCTACCTGAAAACACTGCCATCTTCTTATATCTTTCTCCTGCCTTCTGAGCATCGGTTATTTTAGTTTTCACTATGTTGCATAATAAAGATTTGCCCCCCTCAGCAACTTCATCCTGGCTCCTGAATTTTATGAATGGAGGGGAAAAGAGGAGACGCATTCCCCTGCAAAATGTATTTTATTGCAGTTATTTACCCGGTATTTGCGAAACAAAATCACTGAAGTTAAGATTCTGTCACAAAACTATATTGTTACGGATCTTTGCACATTTTTAAGTGGGTATATGGAAATCCTGGAGCTTTCTTAGTGGGTATACGTGATGTGATGAACGTCTCGACCTGTCATTTCGGATGGATTTTGATTGGCTGTCAGTGTTTCTATCGTTCATCAAATCGCTCTGAAAGTGATCCAAACGATATCGTCCACCACTATCGTTGTCGTTATAGTTGTAGTGTGGACGCTGCCAAACACTTGAGTTTAGAACGATTTTTAAAACTGTATATTTATAGTTATATTTATAGTTATAGTTCTTGGTGTGGACGGCCCTTTTACATGCGCGGCGCACCGGATCGTATGTGAAAGAGTGAGAGAGAGAGAGAGAGAGAGAGAAAGACTGATGGATCATCCGAAGAGAGGAGGAAAAAGGAAAGGTGGACATGAAAGAGAAATGGAGAGCAAAAGGAAGGCACAAAGGAAGTTTTAGCTGTGATTGTGTGTGAACTTTTATTATTTGAAATATTACAAAAGTGTGTGTGATTTAGACCCACCTTGTCTGTTTCATTTTATCATTATTAGAGTATGTTTGAAGACTGACAAATAAAATACCATTGATGACCATGAACACCTTTAATCAGGGTGGATTTTAATGTACCCCCCCCCCCCCCAGTCTGACGTGGCCTGGATAGCCAGTGGCCTGGATGCCTGAGTGTCCAGAGTAAAAAAACGGGTCCAGTCCGTCCCTGGGGGAGCCCTTCTGTGTGGAGTTTGCATGTTCTGCAGGCTCCAGACCCCCCACCACCACCAGGATAAGCGGTTACAGAAAATGAATCAGTGGGCAGAGGTTTGAATAATGAATAATTGAATGAATAATTATGATCTGTTTCTATGTAACATTGGCTAACTAGTGTGCAGTGCAAGCTGAAATTAATATTTACAATTAGTCGATGACTTTGTTTGCACAGACTCATCAGCAGCCTACAGTATAATGCAGTATGTATTCTTAAAACAGCCTTACACTGAGTGAGAAAGATGTGAGAAGACATTTTAAAATGGGAAAGGGAGCGAAAGTGTGACTTTAGATCGTTGTTGGCTTTATACTGATGTTATCACACCTGCTGTGTGTTTTTCTAAAGACAGATGTTGGTCCTTATTGGTCAGTCTCCAGAAGAGGGAAACCTTATCTCTACCAATTACCATTACTTGTAAACTCAGGGTACCAAGGTCACCTCCTAACAGTCCAATACATTCTGGCACTGACCGTCTTCCTATTACATGCATTGTCTGTTTTCAAAATGTACAGCTTGCATACAGTCTCTTCCAAAATAAACACACTACTTCGGAACAACAATGCCAATTGATGTTTTTTTCTTTCAATAACAAACACATGGTTATGTTTTTTCTAACACATGCATGTGGTTGAGTTTAGGCAACAAAAGCATATGGTTGGGTTTAGGAAAAAAAAACAGGGTTTGGCTTTACAATCTTATGGGAAGTGAACATAGGCCTCCTGGGTGAAAGTCAATGGTTGCTGGCCCATCCACTACCCCTCCCACCCACCTGACTTTTGCCCCCTTAATTTATGTTGCTGTCTGGCTTTCCCCCCAAAACTAAAAACAGAATAATGGTGACCGGCTGCATATCATGCCAACGTGAAAGGATGGGTTTGTCATTAGTGTCTGACACCTGATGTAACCGACCAAGTGTCGGTATTTGATGACCTCAGGGTGAGACCACGTTGAGACGTTAATATGACATCAGAAAGATGTTGGACGCTTGTGCCAGACACACGTTTAAGTTTGGTTGGAATGAAATTGGGTTGATGACATTTTCATGTTGTAAGGACGTTAACATCATGACTTTTTGCAGAAGTTTTTGTTCTTCATAAATTACAACTCAGTGTTGTTATTTAATGTCTGTATGACCTTACCATTGAATATTTGGAAGGCACTTAATTTTGATTACTTAATAACACAACTTAAAAGCAACAAAATATCAACATGATCTGTCATCAGTATTCTCTGTCAGTCTGTCACATTGTCCAATATAATGCCACTATATGTGAAAATATTCTAAGAATATAAATGACATTTGAGGGAAGTTGTCATAAGTAATTTGTTTGCGCAAAACATGTAATATTAGAATCAATGAAATTCCTAAGACCTAGAAATGCAGTTTAGTGTCTGAAAAGGAATTTCATATATTTCCAACCCATGTTTGCTGTTAATATGAGCATACAACCATTGACAGGTGAAGTGAATAACACTGATCATTCCTTAGGTCCTGGCATTCATTTGGATGCTGCCTGAAAGTGCCCTCCTGGCAATGGCACGTTCCGGTTGGCAGCCCCAGTGAGGCATCCTTGGATCAGATTTAGCTCCAACCTGTCAGCAGCATGGACACAGTACCTCGCGGGGTGTCCTGTAATGTTGTCCTTTCAGTCCTGTGGATTGTGATTGGGGGACCACCTCACCCCATGGTTGCTCAATTAGATTGGGATCTAGGGAATTTAAAGGGCCAGGTGGATGCCATGAACTCTTTGTCATGTTCCATGGACCATTCCTGATGTCCTGTGAGGAGGAGGGGTCATCAGGGAATGCAGAATGGGCACCAAAAGGAAGCTGGCTTCATTTCTCGGCGCTTTGAGGCTATTCGCGGCACTTCCGCCAGCGGTGTGGCCCTGGTGTTAGGGGATACTTGGTCTGCAGAACATTGCATTGTAAGAAGACAATTTTATTCAATTCATGTGCCACTGGTCTTAATTAGGGCTGTCAAAATAATGCATTCATTTTGATTAATTAAAAAGACCAATTAGCTGCATTCTGGGGTGCCCTTTGGCCCAGTGTATCACTGAAGGCCACAATGGCTTTGTCACATGGTGGAAGCAGATGAGGCGATGCTGCTTGGCCCCATAAATGGAACATTTACATATAAAAACCACCCAGAGGGAACTGTTGACAGGAGCACCGTTCTCAGCAATTTCTGCAGTAAGGAATGTTCCTACCATCGGAGTGCTGCAAGCCTGAAATATCACCTTGATGCAAAGCATTTAGCAGCAAACCTGGAGGTCCGAGCTAGCACAGCCTCTGATGATAGCGGTAGTGGCTAGCCTCATCGAGCCACACTCGACCAGGCGTTCAGATACAAACTGAGTAATTTTACCTGTGATCGACTAACTGCAGACCAGTTTTGGTGGTAGAGGACAGGGGGCAATTATGTCCAAAATCCAGCAGCTTCACTATGACACATCAGCCAAATTTCATTTGAATTGAATTTTTTTAACTTAACTGCAAAAGTTTATGTATGCAATAAATTTAGATAAATTAATCACAGAGTATGTAATTAAGTGGATCTTTTTTTTTTTTAATTGCTTGACAACCCTAGTTTTAGTGTTTTGGTTGATCTATATATGTTCAGTGTACAGTGGTCTGGAAACTGATGAGCTAATGTGACCAAAGCAGACGAGTAAATGTTCCATAAAATCACAATGATGAGCAAAAATAGGCTGAAAAACTGCACAGCAGTGTGTTAGAAGACCATTCACTCATGATTCCTGTACAAATATACAAGAATTATCTTTATGAATAATTGTTAATATTAAACAAATTGGTATGTGTAGCTTAAAGAGTTTTATACAATCAATACTTAAGTATTGTGGAAATATATATTTTTGTACAGTCCAGCTTTGTCCGATCAATCAATGTCATGTCCTGTATTTCTTATTCTGTGTGAGCATTAGAGAGGAGGTGTGTACAGGGGTAAACATAGAGATACAGAGATAGGCAGGTTTCTTAGTAAACATTATTCAGTGCAATCTTTACTTATGAGCCTCTTAAATAACACCTGCCTTGATTTCATGCAGGCTCGCTGCATAACATTCCTTCTCCAGGAATCTCGCTTGAAATAAATGTATTACAACCGTGGCCTACTTGTAAAAACCTCACTGAAATCCAGATTGCGTTGTGTTAGCAAATTCTTGCCAAAGTCTGCCTGCGTAGTTAGAAGGTAAGTAATCAAAATGAACATTATCTTCCTCTCTTCCCATTTCTTCCCCAGAATTATCAATAAATTATTTATCAGGGGAACACAACTGCTGACTCCAAAACTTCAAAGAGTATTATTTTTCTGTTTTTTGGAAGCAGCAGTAGTTGCTGCTCACTAATTAATCAGCCATGTCAAGATTCATCATCAGTGACACAAGGACCGCTTAGAACTCACCTCTTCTACGAGTCAGGTTAATCAATTGAACCTGACATATTGACTACAAAGTTTTCAAAGAGAGCCGTATAAACTGTATGAGGCACCCGTGGCTTATTTATTTGAAGTTTCTCAATACTCAAAACCAAGTGCAAATGAATGTAGATATACTACACTGGTTACTAGGGATGTAATGATACCAGAAACTCATGATAAAATATATATCACAGTATTTATACAAGGGGAAAAAAGAGAAAATTTATTGTTAAAAAAAGCTATTTTATTGGAAATGATTGCATTTAGACTATATATATATATATATATATACAAACATTCTAGCAGGAAGGGACTCATTAGAATGTTTATGTTGTCAAGTTTGAAATGGTCTATATACAGTAGGTATACACACACACATGCATATATATATATATATATATATAATATATATATATATATATATATATATATATATTATATATATATGCAGGATGTATATATAGAATGTTTGTTAATGCAGTAACTGGCGGAAGTGCACAGGGACCAAAGCTGTTGCCCTAGCAACAGAGCATCAGTGAAACAGTCTATGTCTACATCTACATATATATCTATATATATATATACACATCTCACACATCCGTAACACGACGCGTTGTTGCTTCATGAGCTGACACTTTTGACCCCGCGCTCACATGACGTGTCTACGCACGCACATCTATTAGCATAGCAAGCTAGTTAGCATAGCGATGCTACGTGTCACACGTCCGTAACACGATGCGTTGTTGCTTCACAGCTGACACTTTTGACCCCTGCGATCACATGATGTGTAAATGCAAGAACGTCTGATTAGCATAGCAAGCTAGTTAGTTAGTGCAAGATTCACACGCAAGTGTAGTGTATGTGTGGCGTTTGTAACGCGCTGTGCACGCGCACTGATAAGCCATGTGAGCGCGTCATGTGAGTGGAGCGAACAACACCTACACGTCATGTAGCGGGTGTGTGTGTAACACTCGTGTCTCCATAGTAACCCTATGTAAAATGTAGGCGTGCATTCACGCGGTTTGATCAGATCTGACGTGTCCTAAGTAGGCGCAAGTGATGCGTTGTAGTGTGGTTGGGTGAAACGTTTGACCCCTCATTCACACACTCACTCACAACCACACACTCACTCACTCTCTCACTCACTCACACACTCACTCACTCACTAGACAGGTTTTTCTGCAAGAATATGAGTTTGTCCACATTTTCAGGTAGAATCTGGATCTTTGTGTGTTTACAATATCCCCTGCTGTTAAAAAAACTCTCTCACTTGGAACTGAGGTCGCTGGCACCGAGAGATATGCTTTGGCCAGAGTTGACAGCAGAGGGTTAATACCGTTCATTGTCTCTCCACCACTTTAGAGGACAGTCAGAGAGTGCAATAGAGGCCTCTTTGCGGTACAGTTCAATTTCAGCCTCAATCCCAGCGCTGAGCTCTACATCATCTTCTTCAGTAAAAGAAGTTCCAAGGAGATCTTAAAGCACTAACGTTTTTGAGGGCGGAGATCGTTCCTTTTCTGTTCAGTCGGCTGTGTGTGCTCCAACAGCCCCTGGTTGTCCAGCCGCATCGCATGTGGGGCTGCCTGGCACTGCTCCTTCAACTGCTGTCTCCCTAATTGGGCTCTATAGAGGGAAACAGAGGGAGAAAAAACTTCCTAAATGTCTCATCTTGTTTCTTTTCAGAAAAACAGAACAACTGAGGCAAGCCTGACACACATACACGTAGGCCTACACATCACACGCACACAGGCAGGCAGACACACACAGCTCTCGCACATGCACATGCACACACACAAACACACACCACACATGCACACACATACACACACACACACGCGCATGCGGCTAACTAGCTATGTAAATAAATGGCTTACTTGGTTCTGCTTCTGTGTTGCTTTCAACTTAAGTTGGTTGAAAACGCCGTCCCTCTGTCTGTCATTTAGATGGCGCAGGCTCCACTGGGGGTCCAACGCAGTGCTTTCTTTTCTGTTCCCCTTGGTATCGGTCTGCCAAGTCCTTCTGTAAGGCCTTCTTCATTTGGGACAGTACTTGTACTTTTGACAGTAGTGTGATGAGAATGTAGTCCACACTGTACCATGCTCTGTTCTATCATGTGTTTGAGGGGCACAATGAGGGAGGCTAGGTTGGGACTCCTCACACAGCACGGTGGATGCTTTTTTCACTGGTTTGAGAAGCTTGACCATGTCCTCGGCATCAGTGATGTCAGCTGGGTCCAGAGTGTCGATTTCACGTGCGTTGAGCCTAACTTCGGCACTCAGTAGCTCTGCAGCCACGGCTTGTTGCTGCTCAAGGTACCGCTCGACCATGACGAGTGAACTATTCCACCTTGTAGTCACATCTATAATGAGTTTGTGTACCGGCAGGTTCAGCATTCTTTGTTTGGCGGCCAGCACAGCTGTGGCTGTAGAGCTGCGGTGAAAAAACGCTGCTACTCGTCTCACCCGACCAAGGAGACGGCTGACTCATCCTACCTTTAAACCTGCTTGAGACACGAGGTTTGGAGTGTGCACAAAACACTTTATGTGTGGGGACAGTCTGGCCTCTCTCACTGCTACATCCATGTTTCGTGCGTTGTCAGTCACAATAGCACCGTCACTGTCATTATTGTTCGTTTCAAGCTCCCATTCCGTAAGAGCCGCCCTCAACACCTCAGCTGTTTAGTGACACACACTCTGCTTCTTGGCTCTGTTTCACTTTAGCTTTCATCTCCTCATATAGAGCTGGTATGACTGTGTGACTTATGTATGCCTGTGAAGGTATCTGATACTTAGGTTCTGGCATGTTCACTAACCTCCGGAATCCATCATTCTCAACTACAGAGAAAGGTCTCAAGGCTTCAGCGATGTATTCGCCAAGGCATGTGGTTATGGCTTCAGCTCTCTGACTATACCGAGGGAGTGGGGCTCCATGGAGTAGTATTTCTGGACCTGACAGCCGCTTACGACACCATCTGGCACCATGGTCTACATCTGAAACTGTTAAGGACAATCCCAGACATGGTGAGGTTCATCATGGAGATGCTGTCCAACCGTAGCTTCATCCTACAGACCAGCGATGGCCAGACCAGCAGGCTCCAAAGGTTTAAGAACGGGGTCCCACAAGGTTCCGTCCTCTCACCAATGTTGTTCAACATCTATATTCACGACCTGCCGGATACAACATCTAACAAGTATGGCTATGCAGACGACTTGGCCATCATGCTTAGACGGCTAACTTGGAAGGTGGTCTCAACCAAGGCATAGGCATCCTGGCAGACTACCTCCAGAAGTGGCACCTTCAACTCAGTGTGGGCAAGACAGTGTCGGCAGCTTACCACCTAAACAAGTGGGAAGCAAGAAGGGAACTGGTCGTGTATGTTGGCAACAACCGCCTGGAGTTCCAACAAGCCCCCAAGTACCTCAGCGTATGCTTGGACCGGACATTATCCTACAAGCAACACTTGGATGAAGTGAAGGCCAAGGTTACAGCTAGGGTCTCGGTCATCTGCTGCCTGGCCGGTTCGACTTGGGAAGCTTCCCCCCAGACCCTAGCATATCCACACAAGCCCTGGTCCTACCCGTAGCCGAATACTGTGCCCCTGCCTGGAGCAGAAGCCCACACGTGAATAAGGTAGACACAGCCATCAACAGCGCCCTCCGGATAGTGACCGGTTGTCTGAAACCCACCCCCGTGTCTCACCTGCCAGTCCTTGCTGGAATTGCTCCGTCCAGTCTCCGACGGGATGCAGCTACCCTCGCCCTTGCAAGAAAAGCCCAGAAGTACTGGCACATCCTGCACAAAGCCACAACAACACCGGTGCCACCATGCAGGCTCAAGTCTCGCCATCCCTACAACAAGGCAGCACAAGAGCCGCTACAGTCTATTCCTGAGGACTTGTCCAGTGATGCCTGGCTGGCAGCATCCTGGAAACAGGCTTGGGAGATGGCTGGGCCCTCCTGCATCCACCAATACATCCAGGACCCAGGTGGCGGTGTAAAAGGAGAAGACCAACCACGCCATCTATGGACCTCACTGAACCGTCTACGCACTGGGGGTCGGCCACTTCAAGTCATCTTTAAAGAAGTGGGGCCTATTGGACAGTGCAGCATGCGAGTGTGGTAAGTCTGAACAGATTGCCGAGCACATAATCACCGACTGCCCCCTATACAGCCCACCTTCAGAATCCGGCCACTTTCACTTAGGACTGGAGACGAGGATGTGGCTGCACAACATGAAGTTGGCCATCTGATGATACACGAAAAATAGAGGGGGGGAGGGGGGGTGCTCCATATGCTTATTTCAGTGTCCCTTGACATGGTGCAAGTTGCTCTAGTTGGAAGCTTTTCCGGGTGGTGATGTGCCAAATGGCTTCTCATATTTGACGTGTTCCCTGTATTTTAGCTAGCCGTCGCATGGCAGTGTTTGCGTACCGTTTTGCTTTTTTTTTTTGACAGGAGAAAGCCATAATGTTGCCACACATCAGCTCTAAAGTTTGAAGGAGCATCCTTAATCTCAATCTCTTCGCCACTCTAGCATTTCTGTTCACTTGTCTTGTTTCCTCTGGTCACGCACGGGTCAGAGTCGGAGGCTGAGAGGCTGAACTGCACAAGTCCGCTCTCACCTGCGTGCGTAATTGCATGCAAAGGATTATGGGGAATATAGTCGCACAGTCATATTACCAGCTCTGTAGGAGAATGCAGCCACGTAACTACTGTGGCATTCCCATGACGTATCGAGAATTTATTTTATCACGACACTGCAAAATTCCATATATATTTTTACATGCCTACTAGATACAGTCTGTATTCCCCAACAGCAGTGGAATGCTGGAGTGATGAAAGCAATATCAAGGGTTTTAAATCAGGCTTCATTTAACATTTAATACCCTTAATAATTATATACTCACTGGCCACTTTATTAGGCACACCTGTTCAACAGCTAAATAGCTAATCAGCCAATCATGTGGCAGCAACTCAATGCATTTAGGCATGCAGACAAGACAGCCTGTCAGCTAAAAACAGGAAACTGAAGCTACATTTTGCGTGAGATCATCAAAATTATTAGATTGGAAAAATGCTGCCTGGTCTGATGAGTCTCAATGTTTGCCGCAACATTTCGATGGTAGGCTCAGAATTTGGGGTAAACAACAGTCCATCCTGCCTTGTATCAATGATTCAGACTGGGGGATATTTTCTTGGCAGACTTTAAGCCCTTAGTATCAACTGAGCATTGTTTAAACGCCACAGCCTACCTAAATATTGTTGCTGACTGCGTCCATCCCTTTATGACCATATTGTACCATCTTCTGATGACTACTTACAGCAAGATAATAATTACTCAAAGACCAAATCTTCTTACCTTTAGTAAGCTTACCTTTAGTGCTTTAAGCCAGAGAGACCTGAAATTTTTGGAAAAAGACAACCAGGCCTCTCTCTAAGGTGTTGAAAACCAGCACCTGGTCAGTGACCTTTCATGTTGGCATGATATACGGCTGGTCGCCGTTATTGTTTAATGGTGCCGGATGGTGTCAGGGGGAAACACAGCGGGACAATGACATCCAGGAGGCCGGTGCTTGCTTCCCATAAGATTGTAAAGCCAAACCCTGTTTTTTTTTTCCTAAACCTACCCACATGCATGTGTTGGCAAAACATAACCACAAGCTTTTTTGTAGGAGGGAATAAAATGACAAGCCCAGGTGTTTCACTGACATAGTGCATTTATTTTGAAAGAGATTGTGTGCAAACTGCACATTATCTGTGAATATGGAAGTGTATTTTGAAAACAGACAATGCATGTAGCAGGTTGAAGTTGACACAGCGTCCAAAAGCTTCGAATGCCAATGCACCCAGGGTACCTTTCACGTCATATCTCAGTGTGGAAAGTCCATGACCCAATGTCAATATGTGACAAGGTCAGAGTGAGGTGAGAGTCAGGTTAATTGTGGTCCCTTTTAACTGTTATTAAGACTTAAAGGTCTGCATAATTAAGAGCTTGGCCACTTTGGCTGACAGGCTGTCAGCTTGGCCTCAATGCAGGTCACTCAACTTGACCTCCTTGCCGTATGTACAAATCATTTGGCTTGCTGTGCAGATAATTGTACCAGCTGACCATCTAAGACACCAGTGTTTTTGGTAAGTCTGTGGTAAGTCTGTTACTATTTTACTTAAACATTAGCGCTAATTAGCATGTATCACTGTTTTTCTGGCTTGTTAGCTTAGCTCATTATTTTGCCATCTAGGTGCTAACCAGCATGCACCAAAGTCAAACATAATACAAAAGTGTTAGAATTTAGGGTGATAATATGTAAAGGATACACTTGCCAGAAAGGCGATGTAACGTTGAAGTAACATTAATGCTCGACTTGGGTAGGTGCTCAGCATGAGAAGACAGAACTGGACTCGCATCACATCTGTTTAATAAACACTTTGAACCTCATCATTTCAGCACTGACTTCAGGGTACAAAGACCTTTTTTTTATACCTCATAAAGAATCAAGCAACTTACTAGCTTAAATTGATGAAGTATTGATCATTATTATGTACAATACAATGTTTAAAAGGCTATTTTCTTATTTAGGAGTTTTGCTCACCTAATACTGTAAGCCCATGCAAGGCAGTTATTCTTCAACTGAAGCAGATATTCATGCACCTATCCTGTCAAGCTGGTATATGTATATGATTGTGATCCACCATGTCATAACAAAAGTGGTTGTCTTTTACTGTAATTTTATTGTAATTTGCCAACAGAAGGAAGACCCTATGTATGGAGCGGTGTATTTGGTGCCATTCATCTGGACTGTGGAGACGGGAGACTGCATGGACCACATCCTGAGCTCTCAAATGGGCTGTGATTATGATGCCAGAAAATCACTTCAAGTTCAGCTTAAATTTCAGGCCGAGTTTTGTCAGTTTTTTGTTTTTTTTTTGTTATTCTCTGTCCTTAGTATTCAGAGATTCAGCTTCATACCTTTGACCTAATTTCTACTGTTGTTCGACAGCTGATGGAAGTAGTAAAATTTTACGAAACATAATTCTAATATCATTAAATGTGAATCAAGTGATGAATCTTCTATAGCACAGCCACCACCTTTACAGGTCAAGGTATTTCCTAATTTGACATCAAAAGGGTCTTCATTAGGAAACAGCTGGAAATGGCCAAACCAGATGTCCACCCAAGAGCAAAATGTGATTCCTATAATAGATGTGTACTGAGTATTCATTAGGCATACAAACTCCGTTGTTTGTAATGAAGATTTGGCAATTCGATTTTAATTTCAAAGCAGTTGGGTTTAGTAATTCATATCGCATGTCCTTGTATGTGGGCGGCATGGTGGTGTGGTGGTTAGCACTGTCGCCTCAGCAAGAGGGTTGCCGGCTCGATCCCGGGTGTGGGAGCCCCTCTGTGCGGAGTTAGCAAATTCTCCCCGTGTCAGCGTGGATAGGGTCCATAGGTGTGAATGTGAGCGTGAATGGTTGTTTGTCTCTATGTGTCAGCCCTGCGATAGTCTGGCGACCTGTCCTGTCCAGGGTGTACCCTGCCTCTCGCCCGATGTCAGCTGGGATAGGCTCCAGCCCCCCCGCGACTCCCAAGAGGATGAGGCGGTTAGAAGATGAATGAATGTCCCTGTATGTTTTTTAATTTGATCAAGACCTACAAGATGTCAGCATGGTGCAGCTTATATACATGAGTTATATTCCAAATCACAGTAATTAAAATTGAAAAATAAATGTTTAATGCCTTTTAAATTGTGATGATAGTTTTCTATTTCCTTAAATTTCAAATAAAACTCATGATTAAACAGTACTGAGTACATTTTTCAGTAAGAACGTTCTTGTCTGTTTTTTTAAATTTACCGTATGCCTTGTAATGAATCTAATAGGACACTTTGGTGAATTTGTGCTTTTCAGTGTCATAATATGACGTCAGAAAAAAATACACAAGAAAGCACAAACAGTAATATCTGTTGTAATATCTTCATATGTTCATCAACATTAAATTAAGCAGAGTGATGGACCCAAAGCCTTCAATCTGGCTAAAAGACAGCTGAAATGCTAAAAAAAAAAATAACAATACAGTGGTGAAGTTGGAATTTGTTTGTTGAAGTTACGTGCTCATTGTCTTTTCTATCTTTTGCAGGCTGCCAGGAGAAGTGGACTGGCCATCAGATATTGTTTGTGAAAATTTGAAAATAAAGTTTTTCTCTTCATTGTGCACACTTACACACAAAATAGGATAACAGTCAGCTATTTTTAAATGTTAGCATTGATTTCTCACATTGAATGGTGAAATATTTGTAGTTTTAAAGGTCTGACCTAAATGAATAAAGTTGGGCTTTCATAGTCGAGCCTTGTGAGAGGGTGTTAAGCTTCCACTGAAACAATGAACATATGTAGCCAAAACACTGTTCACAAACCTGCCTTGCCAATCCTCCCCTGACTGGCAGCAGCCTTCCACATCTCTGGGTGCTGCCAGAGAAGATGATCTTCATGTCTGAATGCTGCAGGTCGAGGTGGTGCAGGTCCTCCTTTTTTGCTGTGATGAGGTTGACACTTGAGACATCTCCCAGGTCATTCCAACCACAGTGGATAAGGAGGACATCAGGACTTCTGCAGCCCATAGGGACTGGATAAAGAAGGGGAGAAGCCCCTGCACCTCAGACCACCTCAGCCGAACCGGTGGATGTAGATATCATCAACACCAAGGCTGTACCCCATGGTCTCTGTAGCTCTTTCAGCCTCATGCCTGATGAAGCTGTCTCCAGTGATCCAGACAGTGTCTGGGTGGGGAAGAAACACTGCCATAGTGAGGAAAGTATAATATTGTAGGCTTCTGAAAAAAAATAATAGAAACATGTAGCCTATTAGATGAGCTCCACACAGTTATCTGAAAATACACTATTCCCTATGTTTTGATGTAAAAAAAAAAAAAAAAAAAAGAAAGAAAAAAAAGTCTGCTGTATTGTTTTACGTTAAACAGCAATAGAATGGTAACTATTGCTCACTTCTGTGGCTTTGTGTGAAATGATGCAGCACTCAGTATTGTTACCTTTTCTGTAGAGAAAGAAAAAAATCATTCCAACAGATATTTTTAATGACTGCCATTAACACTGAAATGAACAGGACCTGCGTGTAAAAAACACTGACCTTAACCACAAAACATTCATATTAGCACACACTCACTAAATGTTGAACTGTAACATTGCTCTATTTAGCTGAAGGAATACTACACATTAATCAGTAACACTTAAATGTGGTGTAATGTTAACAGGGTTAAATACAGTCAATTTAATCTGCTGGCTTTTGAACCAGTAGAACACCAAGACGCCTAACATGTAAACCAGTCATGCCAACTACACACCTACACACTTATACATTAACTTACACACTGTAATGTTTAGTTCAGCTAATGCTACAATAACATTACAAGGTAAATGTTACTCTTCTTATATGTAATATTTGCCAAATGTTGACATGTATGCAATTAGCTACCATCACTAAGATTACTTTTATACTTACATCTGAAGTTTACCTGAAATTATGGAAGCTAACTTTGTTACCGGCGATTTAGCATGGCAAAGCCAGGGACAGCATTCCATCAGGTTGCTGGTGTAGGTGGGCATGTATAGTGTC
The DNA here is from genome assembly GCA_026686955.1 of Epinephelus cyanopodus. Classification (NCBI taxonomy): domain Eukaryota; kingdom Metazoa; phylum Chordata; class Actinopteri; order Perciformes; family Serranidae; genus Epinephelus; species Epinephelus cyanopodus. The sequence continues at coordinate 4,693,445 of CM048928.1, forward strand.
CACTTGCTCCCCCTCGCTCATCCACACCTCCACTCTCTTGCCCAAACATTTGCATGTCTGGCTCTAGCAATTTGAGATTGCGACAGCCAAAATGCCAATCTTGAGGCTTCAAAACAGCAGTCCACAATCCAATGGGTGACATCATGGTGGAAATGTCCATTATTTTTACAGTCTAGGGCTCATTGCTTTGAATTATCTGTTATGTGTGACCAAAAGCAAAAAGGGAAAACACAGAAGGGATGGCATGCACACAGATATTTTCAAATTTTCCATATGGTATGTAGTCATGTCATGTCATTATTCAAACACAGCTCTTTTTCATCTCCTTACACACTTTTCACCTTGACCTTAACCATACCTTTTCCAATCTTTAAAAGGACTATGCCCTAACCCCAATTTTTTGCCAAACCATAATAATACTGCAGTTAAAATGTGCAGGTGTAGTAGGATGCCAGATTTTGTTTTTTGTTTAAATTGGCACTAGAAATTAAAAAAAGAGTCCACCATAAATCAGTGTTTTAAATAGTCTGTCAACACTCTAATCTGGTGATTGGGTTTAAAATGGAGTTGTTTGTTTGGCCAGTGATGAATAAGAATAAAAAACACTGACATATCCATTTCATTATTTTTCAAAGGGTCCAAAAAATGGGTCCATGTCATTGGTCCGACAGCCCATTAGTTCGACATCCCGTTAGTCCGACTGTCCGTGGTGCTGAACGGCTCCGCCTCAAGCCTTTCCCAGCCTACCCAGACCCCGGCTTATGTGTTTGTCACTTTCTTTTTCATTTTAACCCACACCATGATCTTTTCCTGACTCTAACCAAGTTGTTTTTGTGCTTAAACCTAACCAGACCTTAACCACAGGGCATCATGATGATTTCGGAACAGACTTCGGGACAATGGGTTTAATATGGCCGGACCAATGGGCTGTTGGACCAATGGGCAGTTCCCCAAAAAATAACCTCTGGAAAGATTTTAAGCACAAGTGGCCCATTGTAACTGCACAACAGTGCTGCAGGACAGTTTTTAAAGTAAGTACCTACATAAATCAGTTACAGAAAGAGTACTCTGCGATTTCTGATTCCTGAAAGGTTATTTTAAAAAGACAAGCACCTTTTGTTGTTTTTGCTGAAACACAGCATGCTGTTCCACTGTCTGGAAAATCCAAGCAAAGATGCCCTTAAGGCTTAGTCAAGCATAAAGCCCCAAATATATATTGATAATTTCAGTGGCCTATAGAATCAAATTGCTCCAAACAGCCTGAGGTATTGAATTAATTAGGACTGTGCAAGGGGTAAAGTGCTGCATCAACATAATAATTGAAGAAACAATTATGTTAACAACTCTTTTACTGGGAGCACGCTGACTCTGTGTTTCATTTTTCATGGATACTCTGCACAGTGGCAGTTTGTGCTCCCACAGTAACAACAGATGTATAATGAACAGCTCCACTGTGTTACAAGATGATTAAAATATGCTCAATTTCAATTTAAAGATGTTTTGGAGTTGAGTGAGCTCTGGCTGTCCGTCCAACATGTAACTGAATTTTTTTTTTTTTTTTAATTTTATATACTTTATTAATCCCTGAGGGCAAATTAAATTTTTCACTCTGTTGTCAATTACACACAGGTCTGAACACACACGCACAAACAGGACCTATACATGCACTAAGTGGAGAGATGTCAGAGTGGGCTGCCCATGACAGGCGCTCCAAGCGGTTGGGGGGTTCGGTGCCTTGCTCAGGGGCACTGGCTGGTGAAGTGGCACCTTTCCAGCTACCAGTCCACGCTCCGTATCTTGGTCCAGATAGGGACTTGAACTGGCGACCCTCCGGTTCCCAACCCAAGTGTTTTCTTAACATTGACCTCAAGAAAGTTGCCTGAACACCATTTACTAAAACTTTCTATCCCTGTTTCAAAACGGGACGAGATATCATTCTTTAAAAAACTCACTACTGCTGTATCATCAGCATAAATAAGCGTGGTCAGGGGAGGTTGCTTGACAGTTTTTGGCATATAAAATATATAGACTAGGTGACAGTACGCACCCTTGTGGTGCTCCTGTTAGTGCTTTTTAAGAATGAGACGCATGAGTTAAATCTGACTTGCTGGCTATGGTTAGTCAGGAAGTCACAAATCCAAAGAATCAGTCTAGGGTTAACTCCAAAATCTGCCAGTTTCAAAGATAAACAAAGCACTTCTTTTTTAAAACCTTCTCTTCCTTCTACACAAACGTGAGGGTAGAATGGAACGTGAGATTTGTCGGCGGCTTAGTGCTGCATTTGCAGTGATGCAGGCTCTGCGCTGGACCGCTGTGGTGTTGGACAGCTGAGCTGGAAGGCGAAGCTTTCAATTTACTGCTCCATCTATGTTCCAACCCTCACCTGTGGTCATGAGCTTTGGGGAGCGACCAAGAGAATGAGAACGCAGATACAAGCAACCAAAATTAGTTTCTTCTGTGGGGTGGCTGTGCTCAACCTTAGAGATAGGATAAGGAGCTCAGATATCCAGAGGGATCTCGAAGTGGAGCTGCTGCTCCTTTATGTCGAAAGTGGCCAGTTGAGGTGGTTCAGGCATCTCATCAGAATGCCTCCTGAGTGCCAACTGGTAGGAGGCCTCAGGGTAGACCCAGAACATGCTGGAGGGATTACATATCTCATCTAGCCTGGGAGCGCCTTGGGGTACCCCAGGGGGAGCTGGGAAGTGTCGCTGGGAAGAGGGACATCTGGGGTGCTTTGCTTGGCTTGGCCTGTGACACGGCTCCGCGTAAATGGACTGGTGGCTGGAGAGGTGCCAGTTCACCTCCTGAGCACTGCTAGGGTGCCCTTGAGCAAGGCACTGAACCCCCCAACCCCAGGAACACGTCCAAGTGGGGCCCACATGGGATTTACTTGGGTTACATGGGCTTTAACTGGGCATGGGCTCAGAGTGGGCTTTTAAGTTGGTGTTGGGTGCCACATGGGCATCCCAGAAGAATATACATGGGCGAGAGATGGGCATCCCATTTGGCCAACACATATAGGAACTAGATGAGTCCCAACTGGGCCATAACCTGTTGTGAAATGAGCTGTAAATTAAATTGTTTTAGGTAAAATAATATTGTTATATACTGCTGTTTTATTGACACTTTAGGTGTCATCAAAATGTTTTGGTATTTAAGCCACTATAATGTCAGGTAAAAAAAAAAAGAAGAAAAACCTCATTAACTCAGCCACAGCCGTACATAGCCTATCTGCTTTTTAAAATAGCCGGTGCATTTTTTTTTAATAAACAGTGCATGCGTGTGTGTGTGTGTGTGTGTGTGTGGCGGGGGTTGTCATGGAAATGAGAGAAAGTAATCTCGCGATAACCTGCAATGACTCATTCATTCTGGAGTTGCTGCTCAGGATCACCGCCTAAAATATTTCAACGGAAAAGAGGAGTTTTGAGTTGGGCCAAACAGTGTCGAAGATAAGTCCTGACTGACAAACAACACTATAGAACAGAAAAAAAGCACTGTGTAAACCTAAAAGTTTGTTCAACTACATTTTTCCCTTTAGCGACGTTCTTGGCTAGGTGGCTAAATGTCCGTTAGCTGGCATCAAATGAGTTTAACATGTAATGTCCTAACTTTCTAATGTAGACTCACTAATTATGTTAGAACTATGCAACTGTCAGACGATCGACGCTCGTATCTGGAGGTGTTTTTTGTTTTTGTTTTTTAAATACAGGTTTGACAACAGTTAATTTTCATGTAGTCACAAACAGTGTTGTTTTCGTCAACGATGACGATGACGAAATTATTTCGTTGACGCCCCTTTTTTTCATGACGATAAGGAGACGGTGACGAGATAAACATGGCTCTTTGATGACTAAAACATGACGAGACGTGTGTGAGTTTTCGTTGACGAGACGAAAATGGACGTAAATGTTAGTAGGTGGTCTGTCAGACGTTTAAAATACATGATATTTCTGCTTCTTGTACGTGTAATCTAATGAAAACTGACTAAAACTAGACTAAAACCTTTTTGAGTTTTCGTCGACTAAAACTGGACTAAAACTATCACATATAAAAATGACTAAAATTTGACTAAAACTAATAAGCATTTTAGTCCAAAAGACTAAAACTAAGACTAAATCTAAAATGCCTGCCAAAAACAACATTGGTCACAAAGAAATACTACATCACCCATAATCCCAACGTCTATCAGCGGGGTCTGTGATTGGCTAACCTCTTTTTTTACCCGTGAACGGTGTTTCTGTTTCTGCTAGGAGGCTCGCTGGTTGGCTAACATCATGACGATTCGTAATGCATTTTATGGCACAATGAGTATGATTTCTTATGCTATATGTACACAGACATAGAACAACACATACAACCACACAGTGCGACGCATGCGTTAGCAATGTAGATATGCCATCATAACGTCGAACGTTTTACTTCGTGACAGTTAGTGAGCAACTCTCTATGTTGAATCCGTGTATGGTTCGTTCTTTCATTATTCCGTTTCAAAACAAAATCAGAAAAATAAGCAAATGGGTCCATTTTTCTGTAGGAGAACAGAGTGGAGACTAGCAGACTCACAAGCAGCTGCAGTTTTCACAGTGGGACTGTTGAGTCACATTATTAAGATTTAACATTTTTTCAGACGAGAAAGCAACTATGTAGATTCCCCATATGCGGTCAGTTTATCCAAATAACACCTGTTTGTAAATCTGCTGCAACCATTGCCCCATTTAAATCCTGTATCCCATCACTACCAACATCAAGAGCCTGTATTATGAAACAAGTTCAAAGTGTTAGCTGGCTAATCTGTGTCTTAACTCAGGTTTTTGTGTTTGAAGCTGGCTCACTTTTCATCAGGGCAGATTATCATGGTAACACAGGCTTACCCACATTGTCTATTGTATACACCCATCGTAGTTTGCAGACCCACTTCCTGTTTAAAATTTGACCTACTGTGACTTGTGCACACAGTTTTCCTGTACATTCATTCATTCATTCATCTTCTAACCGCTTCATCCTCGTGAGGGTCGTGGGGGGGCTGGAGTCTATCCCAGCTGACATCGGGCGAGAGGCAGGGTACACCCTGGACAGGTCGCCAGACTATCGCAGGGCTGACACATAGAGACAAACAACCATTCACGCTCACATTCACACCTACGGACAATTTAGAGTTATCAATTAACCTAGTCCCCAAATTGAGTGCCCGGAGAGAACCCACGCTGACACGGGGAGAACATGCAAACTCCGCACAGAAGGGCTCCCACACCTGGGATCGAGCCGGCAACCCTTTTGCTGTGAGGCGACAGTGCTAACCACAACACCACTGTGCCGCCCTTTCTTGTACATTTAGGGATTATTGATATAATATTAATTACATGATGTAATGTTTGCTTGTTACCAAACCGCCTTGTTGTGTGACTGCATATTTCTTGTTCTTGCTCAATGAACATGGTGAGAACAAGATTCTCATAAGTGGATGACAGGTGAGGAATGAAACAACCTGATACTTCATGCATCATTAAGTAGTTCCTGAGTAACACAGCATGGAGGTTTTTCGTACATAATGGTGAGTTCCTATAACAGACTAGGAGATACTATATTAATTTATCATTAGGTATTGAATAGTTCATAAATATCAGTGACTTGACATGTTGAACACTTACCACATAACTTTCCTGAATTACTCTAATTAATTTCTAGTTCATTAAACATTGTTTACTGTATTGTAAAATGTTATCCATAACTGACTGCAAATATTTAAATAGTTGTAACAAACCTGAATTTTCTCTTAATGGCAGGATAGCAGTTAGGTCAGTCATACACTGTCAATAACCTGCAACGACAAAACCCCATGCTCCCATCACGGGTTATAGTCCCAGTTATTAATACATTTTTTTTTAAATGTGTACATATCTGTTATGGTCAATATAAATCGTATTATTGTTATTATTATTGTTATTATTATTATTAACTTTTTGTATAGTTAATAACTTACAGAACATTTTATATTGTTTGTCACTGGTGTTTTTTTAATAATATATATATATATATATATATACATTGTGTGTGTGTGTGTGTGTGTGTTATTTACAACCCCAATTCCAAAAAAAAAAGTTGGGATGCTGTGTAAAACATAAATAAAAACAGAATGTAATGGTTTGCAAATCCTTTTTTTTTTCATATGAATATATATATATATATATATATATATATATATATATATAGATAGATAGATAGATAGATAGATAGATAGATATATGTGTGTATTTTTTTTTCAATGAATATACACCTATATGGAATTTGATAATGAAAGTTTGAAATACGACTTTGATATACGACTTCAGTTGCTCAACAACTAAAGGGTCTCTGTTGTTTTATACGGGGGACAGGTCTGGACTGCAGGCAGGTCAGCCTAGTACTTGCACTCCTTTACTATGAAGCCACACTGTCTTGCTTGAATAAGCAGGGACATCCCTGAAAAAGACATTACCTGGATGGCAGCATATGTTGCTCCAAAACCTTTATGTACCTTTTAGCATTCATGGTGCCTTCACCAATATGAAGTTACCCGCGATGCCTTGAGCACTAAGACATCTGCATACCATCACAGTTGCTGCCTTTGAAATTTAAGATGGTGACTTGCATTTGTAGATGCAGAGATGAACTGTGTTTACTGACAGTGGTTTCCCAAATTGTTCCTGAGCCTATGCAGTAATATCCTTTATACAATCATGTCAGTTCTTAATGCAGTGCAGTCTGAAGGGTCAGAAGGCACAGGCATTCAGTGGTGGTTTTCAGCCTTGCCTTTTATGTGCAAAGATTCTCCAAATGCTCTGAATCTTATGATGATACTATGGATTGTAGGTGGTGAAAAAAAATTGCAACTGTGCGTTGAAAGCTGTTGTCCACACGGTTTTTCACAAAGTGATCATCCTTGCTAAAACTAATTAAGAGCCTTTGAGAGATTTCTGTTTCAACAGACATGGCTGTCAGGGAAGCATTTGTGTATGTATGTTGTGAGGAATTATCTGTCATAATCGATGCTTTGGAAAGTTTTTGCAGCTCTGTGGGCAGTACTGGCTCACACCAGGATATAAAAACCAACTGACAGTGACTTGAAAGTTGTTTGAAATCGATAATCCACCACACTGAACTTTTTCTGACACCTTTATTTGTTGTCAAAGGTACGCTATCTTTGTGTGGTTCTTCAGACAGCTGTGTTGAGAACCCTCCTTGTTATTGTGTTCATACTCTGAAACCTGACATTTTAGGGTTGGTTGCCAAAAAGCTTTGCACTGATCAACTAAGCTGTCAGAAAAAAAGCTGTCACACCAAACAACAGAAGAAATAAATGAACTGTGAACATATTGTAGGATCTCTACAGCTAAAGAATAAGAGTAGAAAGATCGCTATGGTAGTTTGGGCCTAAATGTGATGAGTTCATTAGGGAAAGCTGTGGTGCTTAGGATCAGTCAAATGAATGTCACTGTATCTGACCTTCAGCTACAGGGTAGTTAGACTTCCCAAATATACAACAAATGATTATTTATTATTATTATTACTTTTTGAAACACTGATTGCTTTCAACATTACTATGTGACAATCATAGGGGTGTCAAATTATCGCGTTAATTGCGAATAATTAATTACAGCCATATTTAACGCGCTATGTTTTTTGATCGCGTTAATCTCATTTTTAATCTCTAACTTTACTGTTTCTGTATGCCACAGAGTTGCCTTTAATAAAATCCGTCTGTAGGTGTACGATTGAGCTTCTTTGTGCTTTAGTTGTGGGAAAGCTGCAGCGCTACAGAGCAGAGCCCAGCATCAGCATTGATGACTGTTCCCTGCAGCGGCGGTCTGCTGAAAAATTCAGGTCAGTCCCGAAATCTGAGCAGTTGTCTTGAATCCTGAATCCTGCCCTGGTTGTCCCGAAAATTACACTAGAGCAGAGTCTGGAGTAGTTATTGCCCGATAAAATATTAAAAACTGATCATGGTGGTGGAGTTGTCGTGCAGCTCCCACTGGCTGCACATTGACTGCAGCAGTTCCTACATGAATTATGGGTGTTGTAGTTTGAAGAAGAGAAGACAGCGCAAGTTGCAGCCGCAAGGACAGGGAAGCGCAGGCAGCCACGAGAAGGAGTGATTTGCACGTTGCAGTGCAGCCTCTTGTTCTAACTGTTCAAAACTGTTCTATAAACTGATACAGCTGTAATGAATGTACCAGGTGTCTTTTATTTTGTTAGCTTTTATTTTTTATTAAGTTTAAAGGACAAGTGCACTTACACTGATCACTTCCATGAAATAAAATGAGAAATTGGAAAAGAGGAAAATAATTTAGAAAATGTTAAATAAAATTAGGGAGCTGATCACAGATGTATTGTTTCTGTGTGTTTTTACATCTATTGTTGTGTTTGTCTGCAGCTTTGCTTTTAATGAAGCTGACATGTCAAGTACCCCCCTGGTGGTCGAGACTGAAGGTTGCAGCACTCTTTATTGGGACTAAGCTCAAAAACAATAGAATGTAATGGCTCGGTGTACTACATCTGTGTTCAAGTGTGTTATTGTTGAAAACAATAATTATGACTTTATAAAACCACTTTTTCTAATATATATCAATGAACGAATTTAAATGAAAATGCCTCAAGTTGAAGGCTTTTCTCAGCAATTTTGAGATGAGATTAAAAAAGAGATTAATTAGATCAATTAATTACAGATCATAATTAATTAATCTCTCCATTTGTTTAATCTCTTGACAGCACTAGACAATCATAACGCTTAACAACAAACAAAACAGATAAATGGGGTAAAGTTGTCACTGTGACTGATTAACTTCCTAAACTGATTTTCCTTTACACTGAAATGCAGTTAAAGCAGTAACTGGAAAGCTCTGAATCAAAAAATATTGTCATGGTCTGGCTGTGCCTCTCCTTCTTTCTTAGTATTTTCTGCCGTTTACCCTTCCTTGTGTTAGTTGTCGGTCCTCTGTTTGTCTCTCAGTAGCCCCTTTTACCCTACCTCTGCAAGGTGGGAATTTCACAGCATTTTGCCACCTCACTGTTTGGCATAAAAGGTACAATTGTGGAATGGGGGACAGAGTTGTGTCACCTTTAACGCAGTAGCGGAGGAAGTAACAGTGCCAAAACAATGCCTGTATAACTAGGACAGGATCATTTTGATGATGTCCTGCTGCCCACAGCTGGAAATTTAAAAGGCAGCTGTTAGCAGTTAGCAGCTAACTCAAATACAAAGAACAGCAGCTGAGAATGTCTGCAAATTGGGAAAATAATAACGTCCGCGAGCTTCTTACCCTCCGAGCAGAGGACGAGATCAGCCGCCATTATACAGGGACTGTAAGGACTGATATTGACACATTATGCCATTGTTATTATTTATAAAGAGGTACAGACTTTTTGAGATGGTTTGGACATCTGATCAGGATTACTCTTTGGTGCCTTCTGCTATATGAAGCTTTTTCCCCATCTTTATTCAAGAGAGTGGTATCAATTTGAGAACATTATTTATTGATTTCATGTTCATATTTTATAATATTGTCCCTCAAAACCCTGCCGTCGCACTCAAATAGCCTCTGCTTGCGCTTAGATCTACCCTGTTTCTGCTCAAACTGTGTGCTCGCACTCAGTTACAGTGTTGCTCGCACAGATTTCCTGCTCCAGCTTCAGCTATTCTCCTCACGCTCAAGCTGCTTCTGTGCGCTTGCGAAATTTTGGCTCTCAGATTTCTGCCCTGCGCTTGGATTTTTTTGTGTAACAACCCTGTCAAAATCCCCCAACCAATAGAATGGCAGGTTTATTGTTGACCAATGAAATGATCCCTGTCTCCTTGCGGGCGCGTTCACTTTAGTTTTAGAGCGTCCCGTCCGGGCGGGTACCCTTTAACTGGGTTCATCCACTCCTGCCCTCCAAGGCTTTATTAAATGTTCTTCCCTTGCTTTCTTTATGACTTTTGGCATAAAGGGAAAAAAAGTAATAAAACACATTTTCCCGTCTCAGGTATGTAGATTTTATTGATGCCACACAGTTATTTTCAATGTCCTGACTATAACACCAACTATTATAATCCAATGTGAACAGGGTGGGAGGCCCTAACACTCAACACTTCAGTAAAATGTCAGACTTAATACAATTTAAACTGCTGTTGTTGTTTTTTTGGTGAACCAAGTAAACTGTCAAGTCTCCATAAAAATGTAGACAGAAAGCATAATGATGAGACAAATGTAGTGATGGACAGTAACTAAGTATATTTACTCAAGTAGCTACTGTACTTAAGTACAAATTTGATGTATTTTGGGTATTTCCATTTACTTAGAGCTACCTTTATTTGATAGCTATAGTTACTTTTACGGATAGTTTGTTTTATATGTTGTTTCATATTTACAAGTTGCTGTGTGTTGTTATAGATTAGACTAGTGCACCAGTGACAGGTGTTAAAATTAGTTCTACCATGACAACATTTAAATGCTGCTCACATGTAGCCTACGTTGATCAATTAATACTCAATACATATTCCCAGAACACGTTGGAGGCATTATATATCTAATCTGGCCTGGGAACAACTTGGGATCCCTCAGTAGGAGCTGGAACGTGTTGCTGGGGAGAGGGAAATCTGGAGTGTTTTGCTCAGTCAGTTTCCCCCACGACCCGGTCCCAGATAAGTGGGTGAAAATGGATGGATGGATGGATGCTGACGTGTATATTACATGTCAAAGTAGATAGAGGCTGAGGCTGTTGTCTGACATTTCAAGCCCCTATTGATTCTGCGATGCCATCTTACTGTCTGTAATCACACACTTGAGCTGAATGACGCTGCTGTTGTTCGGTTCTATGAAAAAATGCAAAGGCAACATGACAGAGGGACTTCATGGCCGCCCTATATTGCCCGCTCTCTGTAAAAAGGGCTTATCTCTTTCTCCAAACTCATTCTCATTTCCATTTTATCAAAACCTGACATTTTGTCAAAACCCCTCAGCATTTCATAGTGATGCACAGGGCACCCTTTAGAGTAGTATCTGCAGTGAGGGAAATAATTATTTGATCCCCTGATGATGTTGTAAGTTTGCCCACTGACAAAGAAATGATCAGTCTATAATTTTAATGGTAGGGTTATTTTAACAGTGAGAGACAGATAATTAATAAAAATCCAGAAAAACACATTGGTAAAAAGTTATAAATTGATTTGCATTTTATCGAGTGAAATAAAAATTTGATCACTTCGCAAAACAAGACTTAGGACCAATCCCAATTCCTATTTTAACCCTCAATCTTAACCCTCAGTCAGTCTCAAAAATCCGCGCTCCAGCAAAGTGCTAGTGCACTTGAGTTGAGGGTGTTGAGTTGAGGGTCAAGAATAAGGGCTGTATGGCCCTCACTTGTAAGATTTTCCAGGACCACCCTTGGTAGTGAGTGCTATCCTAGAATCCTTTGCGTATCATCCGCCGAGCCCAGCCGAACCCGGCCTAGTACAGACAATTCAGTCAATGCAAGATGGCGGCAACAAGCATAAGGAAGCGGAGTTATCAATGTGAGTATTTTCCTCATTAATAGTTGTTTCAGAATTATGATAACCATTGCATTATCTTAGTTTAATGTCATTTTATGAACCATAGACCTCTTTGTAGCGTAACACACATATTCTTTTGGCTAGCTAATGAAGCCGGAGCGGGCGAATCCTGGTTCTCTGATAACTGAGTATGCTGTCATTCAGTTAAAAAATGTCGGTTGTTGTGGTACAGGTTATTTGGTTGAAAATCAACTGATAACCCAAAGAGTGAAACGTTAATGTGGATGAAAGTCACACCAGATAACACTTCTGTGACCATGTAAACAGCCTCACTAGTTCTGCTGGATGTTGACTACAGTATTCACTGTGATAATACTTGCAATACTACATGAAACTAAACTAATAACGAATATCTGACAGGTAGCCCCCCAAAAAAAATAAAAGAAAAGAAAGTAATGTTGTTATCTCTGTTCCATTTCAGGGCCACCAGACAAAACACAATCCCTGATTCATTTCAGGACCACCAGTAGAGACAAGTTTACAAAAAGCAAGCAGGCTCCAAAAAAAACTATGGGAGTGAGTAATTTGTAACATGTGAACTGTTCATATTCATAACATAATTCTCAATCACAACGGCAACTCACTAGTTCCCTTAGTGATCAAGCATTCTGTTTCAATATGAAATCAACACAGCTGCAGATGGCGGCAGATTATGTAAGGGATAATGTATAATGAGCCGGTGAATACTGGGAAAATAACTCCCAACAGGGGAATACAACTTTTCTATTCTTTCTTTTCTCCTGAAGGGAGTTACTTTCCCAGTATTCACCGGCTCATTATACATTATCCCGCTTATTACACGGCTAATTATCAGTTAAGGAAATAATGCTGTCTGCCTATGCGAAGTGCATTAAGACCGACCGGATTCAACAACTTTTGGTGAAAGTTTTGTACTCACCCAGGCTTAGTGGACTGAACCAAGCATAAAACTCGCCTAAAATATCATTAAGCATGAGTGCCGAGTGTGTATTCAAATTCATGTTCTTTTGTTTTTGGCAGAGAAAGTCCGTCAGTATAGCAGCGGTATCCCAAATCCTTGTAGCTACTCTCCAAATAATTAAAAGAAATGTTAAAATCAGCCACTTCTGTTTGTTTTTTCCCTCGGAAGTTGTTTGACAGCGGCAGTGTTGCAGGGCGGTGTCCCTAGCAAAGCTGGGCTACATAGCAACTGTGTAATGACTGTTGCTACTAGCACCGGTCATTACACAGTAATATCAGACCGCTGAATGCTGCAACTGACCAATCAGAATACAGCATTTAATAGAGCCACGTAATAATGTTTGGCGACTGTACATTTGTTTTGGAGCTGCCCCTATACTGTCACTTTTTGGAAAGATTTTGACGAGTATATTCGTTGCAACATGTATGTTCTATTTTCACTACTGTACAGAGATGTGCTGTTTGGATTTTATGATGTCAGCATTTCAAAACAAAAACAATTCTATATCATTAATCTATTTATTATCTTAGCGAAATTCCATATTCATATGAGTAAATTTTATAATAGAAAATCCTTGTTCAAAATTTTTATGAATGAAATGCAACAATACTTAGAAACCATTCAGCACTCCACAAACTCCAAAGCTATAAAGAAAATATGTAAACAATTTAATTGTTTGAGCTGCTGAACTTTTTTATTTATTTAATGGTTTATTTTGTTTCTCTTTCTTTTCTTTTAACCCTCGCACATTTGTTCCGTTCATGTTTGTCACTGCTTGTTTTGTACAAGAATTGAAATAAAGTGTTGGGAAAAAAAATAAATTGTCGCATCTTTTTGTTGACGACTATTGATGACATACATTTCTTCTTCTTTGAATTGACAGACTGGAAAGAGTTTTGGCCCTTAAGACGTATTTGCCTTTGAGGGGTGTCCCATTTTAAAGTCACCAGATAGCCCTTAACACTTGGTTTTGAGGGCTAGTGAGATTGAGGGTTAAAATAGGAATTGGGATTGGGCCTTTGTACTTGGTGACAAAACAGTTGTTGGCGATCACAGAGGTCAGACGTTTCTTGTGGTTGGCCACCAGCAACAGCCTTCTCATAGTGTGCAACTGTTTCAGCGACTCACACACAGCTCCCTTAAACTTAATCTCAAGCAGCCTTTGCCAGATCCACTGACTCACTTTGCAGGTATTTATGAAGGTTCTCAGTAAGAGAGAGCAACATCTTAAACATCATAAGCATGTAAACAGTTGAAAACTGGCTGAGTCTCACATGCAGTGCATTTCTTAAGGCTAGAGATACACCGCAATACCGCCGGAGAGTTTTCCAGCACTGCATTGACAGAGCACAACTGGAATGACCAGCGTGTTTTAACAGCTGCACCAGTTCAGTTGGTTCCAAGCTCAACTTATTCTGAACATCCTTGAACTTGTGATGGTTTACTATAAATGTGTTGAAAGTTGTGTTTACACACTGCAGCATGTCAAACAACTGACTGGCCTCCGGTATAGTGTGGTGGGTGTGACTAGATTCAATTGATGGGCGTAACAATGGACATAAATTGCCTCCAGATGATTTACTCTGAACCTTGCCTGCACACCTCCAACAGCACCGTTCCTTACATATGCCCCATCGTAAGACTGTGCAACACACATAGCATCTTTGATGCCACTGAGTGACAGCTGATTTTCCATTACTGAAGTTATGCTTTCTGCATCAAATTCTCCCTTAGGGCCAGCAAACACTCCTTAATCTTACCCTCATTCACATAGCGGACACATATGGCTAACTGTTTAGTGTTGGCATCTCTGGCTTCATCGGCCATGATTGCAAACACTCCAACACGTTTGATTTCGCTTGCAATAGTCGCTGATACTCCCTCAGTACAGCACTCAATCATCTCATTTTGAGATGAAGGTGATAAATATGTGCTGTGTGAGCTGAATAAGACTGCAGGCAGGGATCAAACTCATTTAAAAGGTTCATACATTCAAGAAAATTTCCTTTATCATTCCCTCATTATGGCCACAGAATGGAATACTTTGTTTTGCAAAAAAAATTGTGGTGGCAACAATGTGTGTCAAGTACTCACATCTCTCTCTCATTTCAGCCTCATGTGCTGAGTGTAACTGTTCAGCTACATTACGATGAGAAGCACAAGCTTTAAAGCTATGCTACTCTATCATGCTTGCTCTTTAGGCAGGTGTTTTCTCATGCTCTCTGAAAACATCTCTTTCTCCAATTAGACATAACAGTGCTGACAAAATGATCATGTCTCACATTTTTTCCAAACTTTCTGCATGAAAAACAGAAAGCTGCATCTCTAGACACAGAATATTCCAACCATGGAAATTCAGCAAACCAGGTGGCACTGAAGGATTGTTTTTTCAATCCAAACCTTTGCTGGGGATATTGAGGCAATTTTATTTGATTCGGACCATCACATTTCTGCCCCAAATCAGAGGCATCCCCAACCAAATTCTGAACAGTTTTGCGTCTTGCCCCCTGCCCAGTGCCTTCCTCTACAGGCGTATGTGTTTCTGTGGAATCTGTTCCCTCAGTGTGATCTCCATGGAGTGGTGGTTTCTCATGTCTTTTGCCTGTCTCTCGCCTCTCTCTACTTCCTCCCTCTGACTTGACTGTTCATCCAGTAAACTCCCTCCTCCTTCTCCTCCTCCTTGTCCTCCTCCTCCTCCTCCTTCTCCTCCTCCAGCACTTTGCTCCTCATTCTCTGTTGCAGCAACATAAAAAAACAGTATACTCTCTGCATGCATTCAGGCTTGTATAACCTAATTCACAGTCTTTAAAAATATCACAAGGAAGTTTTCCTGTTTCAGTGCCTAAGATATTTTTAGCAAGCACACATGACATGCTTTAATGGACAGTAGGATTATGCTCGGTGTCTTTCCCTCTGCCGATAATATGGCATTTCCGAACGTTATCTAAAGTGAAATTTGGGGTTGCGATTTGTGAGACTCATGTTTTTGGCGTCAACACAACAGACAAAAAGTTTGAACCACTAGACTTTTAACCAGATCTTACCTCCCTCCACCTCATTCTTATCTCTCCTTGCTGCTTCCTTGTCCCTGCCTCCTCTGTTTTGCAAAAAGAATCTCCTTATGTCCATGATGATCCATCAGTGTGTAGTGGAATTAGTGTAGTGGTCGCAGCAGCTTGCCTTCCAACTCCAATTTCTTCATGCGCATTCCATTCACTGAATATGGACCCAATGATGCACCCAATGCCTGCAAGTGCAAACTCTCCACTTTTTGATATGCAGTGCCGGCCCTACTACATGGTTCAAGTAGGAAGAAATTGTGCCCATGCTATTCTTCCTTGACACATTAGTCATAGTGTAGCCCTAAGGATATTCAGTAATGGAAAAAAAAGGCTTATTTATGATATTTGATTGGGAATTTCTATAGGGACACAGGGCATGTTTACCGAGGCACATGCCCCAGTGAAAAGTGTCTGGCGACGTGCCTGCCTCCGGTCTGTTTTCCTCCTGTGATCCCTGTCTGCCTAACCTAGTGCCTCACCTGTCTGTTTTCCAGCAACCCTTGTCTGGGGGTGGTGCGATGTAACAATATTAGATTGCGAATTATTTTAATGTCTCCATGATTTGCTTTACAGAGAGTATGTAAGTATTGTGCTACAGTGCATGTTCTAGCAATTGCAGTTCTATGGCTCATACATGCAACAGGTAACCCCTCCTCCTTTGTATTTGAAAATGTAGTGGGATGGCTGACAACAAGGAGGAGATGGTCCATAGAGAAACTGAACATTGGTAATAGGGTACTGGTTTGGATTTTCCAAAACCAACAGTTCAAATGAACGCAAGAAATTTGTGCTCCAGGGAAAGGATCAGCACTCAGTGCATAACCTCCTAAGCCCTATGATAAGCTATTATGGCAAGGCCTAACTATACAGACCAGTGAGCAGTGATAACTAACACGTTTTTGGGGTCATCAGATGGGAACCTCCTTTCACCAGTGTTACTAGTTGGTCCCACGACACCTCCAGGAGGCTAGACAGTGATCTCTGGCGTCCCAGAGACACTCCCCTAATGCCAGGTCTCACTGCTCCCTGCACTAACCAAATAACCTCCTTTACCTTACTTACGCATGGCTTTCACAGCCCAAACAGCACTGCCACCTTCAACAAACCCAGGCTCCATTTATGCAAGCTCCAGGTAGTGACCGTGCAGATACTAACTTTCTTAGCACATTCACCATACTCTATTTCACATGCTACATACCATAACTCCAATATAAGCTAAAGTTAAAAGAGATAAAGATAAACTCAAAGAATCAGCAAACACACTCACCTTGCAGCATGGTCTTAAACAAAAGGGATTCAAATAGGCCACTCCCACACTTAAATAACCTTCCTCTTCCTGGAATTCCTCCTGAGAGGACTGATTGGTGGATCTCTCCACCTGATCTCAAGGAGTTATGTGCCCTGCTTTAGAGGTCTGCCTGCTGGACCCCAGCTGATTCATCCAAATCCGCTGACTAGATCTAGCTGTTTCATCTGACATTTCCTTCACTGTCTTCCTCAAACTCTGTCCCTGCACTCCGAGTTCCCCCAGGAGCGAAACAACTGATCTTACTATGAATCCCCTACACCCGACTTCCACTGGAGAAATCCTAGTTTTCCACCCTTGCTGTTCAGCTTCTGCTAATAAGTCTGCATACCTAAGCTGTTTTCTTTCATGGGCTTCTTACACTGAGTCTTCCCAAGGAACTGTCACCTCAATGAAATAAACTATCTGTTGACTCACTGACCACAACACTATGTCAGGCCTCTGATTGCTACAAACTATTTCCAGTCAATTTCAAGTCTAAATCATATCAAAACCTGCCTAGGATATCTGCCTGATTGCTACCCAATATATTCTAGGGTATGTCTCACCCTTGCTGTCACTGTAAAAAATACATTAATTGCCTTGTAAAACTAACAGAAAGAAGAGGAAAAACCATATGTCAAAGTTCATGTTCAGGTTTAAAAGAAACATTATTTCTCATTCCCAGTACACTGTGTCAGTGTGCAGAGTGCTGCATTAGCTGATTGTTAGTCCCCTCTGTGGTTTAGGAGTCTTTCTGAAGCTGACAGAGGCCTTTTAGGGAGATGAAAAAGGCCTTTAAAGACATGACAAAAGCTCTAAAACTGTGCATAGAATTTATCACAGTTTGTAAGATCATGAAAGGGGTTTCTCACACATTATCTCATTATAGTTGAGTTCTATTTTGTAAACTCCCTTATGTATCTAATGCAGGCTTACCCCATTATAATGATGAGATTCCCAACCTTCTCTGCCACAGATGTCATGGGGAGCTGTGAGAAATATTTTAGCGCTCTGCTACCGAAGTATGGTTCCTGATCTCTGGTGATGCTGTTGGATTCCAATGTGGCTCCTTCAGAGATTCCTGCTCTCTTGGGGCTGATAATGATGACCATGCTTTCAGCTGGCACATATTTGCAATCTTAACACTTCATCCGCTCAACAGAAAATATGATTAATGGCTGCAACCTGAACATTCTGCAGATAAATAGAAGCCAGGTGGACATGGATGAAGAAAAATAATGCCTGCCGAGCCTTTTTCTCACTGCTGGGTAGAGCTTCCTAACACCATCAGGGTGGTTAACAAATGAGTCAAGTTTTGGTAGGAAAACCAGTCCATCAGTTGAGCTCCGTTCTTCTACTCTGCTGTAGCCTGGTAATAATGATAAAAGATGTTTAGTCAATGTATTGTGTCGTATTTCATCTGGTCAAGGAATGCTAGGAATCCATATTACAGCAGATGGTAGAGGCATATGTTCAGGGAGGCCCTTTGATTAGGAATGCACACACCACGTCCATGTAATGTACAGTTTGGTATTCATGTGCACTACATTAAGCTGTCAGCATGCTCTCAGAAAGAAAGTCAAATTTAGAATAACTGTGAGTTCATGGGGATATTGCTCATCTTGTATTAATCCTTTCTTAATAATTCTTTCTTTCTTTCTTTCTTTCTTTCAACCATGCTAGCAGTATGATTCTCAGGAGAGCATTCTTCGCTGGCTGGATTACCATGACATTTTGTATAGACATAGCTCCCAGAAGTAAATCCTACTAACTTGTTGACAGTGTTGGGCAAGTTACTCTCAAATGTAATATATTACATATTACTATTTACTTATTTGAAAGTAATATGTTTCTTTACAATATTAAGCTCTTTGTAGAGTAATAAGTTACTTATTACACTACTTTTATGTTACTTTGACCAAAATGTGCTCAGAAGAACTAATATTCATTTTAAATGTATGAGGGTCATGTTGTTTCACCGCAGGTAATCAAAGCACAGAAGCCTCAGTTTATTGCAGTTCATTTTTAAATGACTTTCTTGCTAATCCTTGCTGTTGTTTGCACGTTATTAGCCTTGATAGCTACATTATCTTAACAGTTAGCGATGGCTTCTCCTTCTGCTCTTTCTTAGTTATGCCTCTGCCTCTTTTAGCGACAGTGGTAATTGTAACAAGTGTAGTTTATTTGCTGCGTTGAAGACAAGGCTCAGTGAATTTGGAGCGCGGCTCCGCACCATGGAAAATCATTCAGTAGCTGCGGTAGTTAGCCAGCCCCCTGTAGCCGTTGCGGAGCCACATAGCATAGCCTCTTCTAGTGGTCCCCCGGTGACCCCCGTGCAGCCGGGAGGCTGGGTAACTGTCCGGGAGAAGCGTAGTTACAAGCCGAAGCCCAAGGTTTACCACTAGCCTGTTCATGATTCTAACCGTTTTTCCCCACTCAACGATACACCCGCTGAGGAGAGAACTCTTGTTACACCAGCGGCCATAGTCAAATGTATCCCTGGGGCCAGAGTGGGCGACACTGAGTCAAATTTAAAACTGCTGGCTAAGGCTAAATGTAAATTTAGTTTAACATTACACAACATCTATCTTTAAGTTCATGTCACCCAGTTTTATATTGTTATGACAGCATGAACCCCAACCACCAAAACATGATAACATGATAAACACACATATATAGATACAAATAGACCAAAAGAAGAAATACAATTAACAATTAGAACTACTGCCCCTCCATGCACCAGTCAAGTTTCTCTTACAGTTTTCATCCATGTCTGTGAATTCACCCCTCAACAATAGGGGAGATCTATACAATCAGCACAGTTTGAAGGTAGACACCCAAGATTAGTGTCACAAATTCAGTATGTGACCAAATTCTTCCCTTTCTGTTCCTGAGATATGATGTTGAATAATGGCCACAAAAGTGTTTTATGCAGAACATTATAATATCACAGTGAAGTTAACCTTTGACCTTTTGGATATAAAATGTCATCAGTTCATTGTTCTATCCTATTGGACATTTGTGTAAAGTTTGTAATAATTGTCATATAAATTATTGAGTTATGGCCAGAAAACATACTTTGTGAGGTCACACTGACCTTAACCTTTGACCTTCTACCAAAAAAATCCTAATCAGTTTTTTGTTTAGTCCAAGTGGACATATGTGTCAAATTTGAAGAAAGTCAGTCCAGGCACTCTTGAGATATTACATTCATGAGAATGAAGCAGTGAAGGTCACAATAACCAAACACTAATCACTTCATTGTTGAGTCCAAGTGGATGTTTATACAAAGTCTGAAGAAATTCCCTTGAGGCATTCCTGAGCTATCGCGTTCACAAGGATGGGACAGACAGGCAGATGGAAGGACAGCCTGAAAATATAATGCCTCTAGCCATAGAGTTGCTGGTGCAGAGGCATTAAAAAGAGAAAATGGAATCCCAAGTTTGTTATTAGAGCCACCCCTAATACTGTACATTATTTTTTCTATGTATACGAAGGACATTAAATCTTTCAGCCAAGAATTAAAAGATGAAGGCTTTTGATGCTTCCAATGAAGTAAAATATGCCTGTAGGCTACAAGAGAAGCAAATCAATAATATTGCTCTCCTTGGTAGAGAAACTTAAAAATTCTACAACACCAAACATAAACATCAAGGACTCTCAGGTTGAGGGCTTTGGAGAGTGTATCATAGAGAGAAGACCAGAATGAACCGAGCCTTGGACATGAGAAAAACATGAGTGTGATTGGCAGGTGACAGATAGGTTTACTACACAAAGGAATCACATTCAGCCATTGGTGGCAGAGGCTCCCATACAAGGTGCCATCTGCCACTCAGATTTATAAAGCACTCACACACTGATGGCACATCTGGAGCAATTTGGGGTTCAGTAACTTGCCCATGGATAATTTGACATGCCGACTAAAGGAGCTGGGGATCAAATCACTGATCTTTCAATTAGGGAAAGACCCACTCTACCTCCTGAGCCACAGCTAAATGTATCAAACAAGAGAAGCCTCTACGTCTCAGTCTGGTCGGTCATCCATCTGTGGAGCTGTCAGTCAAAGCCGCTGACTCTGAGAATGTTAGTGCAGTCTGCAGTAAACACAATGCAGACTGCCACTGCTCTGACTCGCTACACGGTATAAATACTGGATGAATGCTCTTACAAGCTAATTGTCATGAATACATACAAAATAATATACAGCCTTAAGCTGTGATGTCGTGGTTTAAACCCACAGTAGGAGAATATTATTTGTATTAATGTAACATAGAATAAATTACATGCTTGGAGAACTACATCTACACAACTGTTGTCACATTTATGCATTTTTCTCTATTGCTTTGAACTTCGAATACAAATTCCATAAAGCTAATAATAGAATCACTCATGCTGCAAGGGAGAGGAGAAACATGGACACAACACAGACAGTAAACACACTGAATTGATTCTATCAGAGTAGCAGCATGCAGTGCAGTTTCTTGTTCGTTCATCTGTATTCATTTTCTGTGTGCTGGAGTTTCATTAACAATTCTCAGATTTTTATGACGGATGATTACCTTGATGATTATCTATTTTAATGGAAGATTCTGTAAATCACTGGACAAGCAGATGTTTTTATTGCTAAACTGTTCTTTATAACACTTCCACCATGGTTTTTGTTCCATTTCTTTCCACTTCCTGTTGCTATTGGTGGCTGTAATGAACTCAAGTCGAGTCTTCATCCTCTGTCAGTCTTCCTCACTGTACATTAGATTGTAATATTGCTCAGATATTTAATTAAATGTTGCTGATGTTCACAGACACAATGCAACACATTCCCACTTCTGCTCTACACAGGAAGTTGATGGAAGAAGTTTATTGAAGCATATAAGGTCAAAAGAGCACATAATGTCAGGCATTTCATTGAATTTATATGGCCAGTCCAAACATATATATATATATATATATTATATATATATATATATATATATATAGTAAGCTTTAACATACTCCAACTTGGTGCTCCTGGACACATCTTCAGTGATGTAACCTGGGGTCATTGGGTGTTGCGGGTCTTTAAACAATCAGACACCCTCTCCCAGGCGACCCAGCCAGGGTTGATCAAGCCCCGACTTGTGTCCAGGTAGCTCTACCCCACCCACGGCTCTCCTCTCCTGATCCACAGCCACCTTGATGCCACCTCTGCTGCATCAGTGGACAACTTAATGGCTCTTCTCCTACTGGCCCCTGTGATGCCCAGCATCTTATAGACCCTACAGAGGGACTGGCCCACTAACCCTCTGCATCCCCCCTCGATGGGCTCACACCTTGCTCGCCACCCATTGTTTCAGCATTCCAGCTCTGTGTACTTGGCCCTCTTCCTCTCATTAGCCTCCTTGATGCAGTCCTCCCAAGGCACAGTGAGTTGCAAGAGGATGACCTACTTGGAGGCTTCAGAAGTCAGCGCTATGTCTGGCCTTAGTGATGTTGTGGCGACAGTTTCTGGGAACTTCAGCTGCCTGCCCAGATCAACTTTCAGCTCTCAGTCTTGTGCCATTACTAACAGGCCAGGGGAGGTGGTCCAGGCAGCTGCTGTAGGCTTCTCCCCAGCTCTGGTAAAAGTGATGGTATTTTTCACTGGGCGAAGGCACTTACAGTGGTTGATACCACTGCAGATGGTATCCGCTATGGCCTTCAGGACTTGGTCATGGCGCCAGTGGTAGCACCCTTCACCCAGGGCTTTCGAACAGCAGCTGAGGATGTTCTCTAGAATTCCTCTCTTGAGGCACAGAGGGCATGCTGGTGATTCGACTTTCCCCCAGCAGAACAAGTTGGATGGGCTTGGCAAGACATCACAGACAGCCTGTATCAGAAATCTTATTCGATGGGGCTCTGCTCTCCACAGCTCAGTCCACGAGACCTTGCGATCCACCGCTTTCTCCCATCAGGTCCAGGCTCCCTGCTGCCGCATTCCCACCATCTGGCATGCTCGCTTCTCCTCGACTGCTGCTCGCACCTCCTCTGGGACCAGCGACCTCCTGTCCTTCCCCTGAGCCTTGTTATAGCGAGGTGTTGTATTACTGCCCAGACCAGCTCTTCCTTGCACCACTGTGCCCACCAGTGCCTTGTGCCTTAGCCGTGACTCCACTGCCCCCACTGCCTCAGCTGCCCTCCATTTCCGCCCCGTCCTGACTTCAATCCAGGCCAGGGCTACTTTTGGGTCACTGGAGTCTGGTACTGCAGCACTTCTCTGTAACGGGTCACCATGAACTCTTCGCTCAGGCTGCTGACAGGGAGATTCAGCTTGTTGTTATGCCCGTACAGAGCGATGCTGCTCAGGCGCCGAGGTAGTCCCAGCCACCTCTGCAGGAACCTGCTGACCCTCCTCTCAAAGCCCTCCACTGTAGAAATAGGGACATCATAGACCAAGAGAGGCCAGAGAATCCATGGGAGAATTCCATGTTGGTATATCCAAGCCTTAAACTTGCCAGGGAGGCCGGACTTGTCCACTGCAGCTAGCCAGGTTTCCAGCTCTTGGTTGGTCGCTTGTGTGGAGGCTGTGTCCCTCAGGCTGCAGTCAAACACTTTACCCAAGCTCTTTACGGGTTTTTCAGTGATTGGTGGAATCTGAGTGCTGCCAAGTGTGAAGCGAAAGTTTTCCATGACCTTCCCTTTTTTCAGCACAAGTGACCGCGACTTTGCCAGCTTGAAGCTTATGCAGGCCCAGGTGATCAGCTCCTCGAGGCCATTCAGGATCCATCTGCACCCCGCGACAGATGTAGTCGTCACCATTAGATCATCCGTGAAGGCTTGGATAGGCGGCTGTCGAACTCTAGACTTGGCGAGGGGCCCCCCTGCACTGGACCTCAGCAGACTTCGCCAGCATGTTCATGGCGAGTGCAAAAAGGGAAACCAAGATGGTGCAACTGGTAATTATCCCTTTTTCCAGCATGTGCCACTCTGAGGTTGTTGACCCAAAGGAAACTCTCAGGCTGAAGTTTGCATAGTAGTCGATGATGAGGTTTCTGACCTTGCTCGGGATGTAGTGCCGGTTCAGTGCCTCTTCAACTAGCTTGGACCCGTAAGCGTTTGCAAGGTCCAACCACAGTACAGACAGATCCCCCTAGTTCTCCAGGGCTTCCCTGATCAGCTGGGTCACCACGCCTGTGTGCTCCAGACACCCCAGTACCTTTGGGATCCCTCCTTTCTGGACCAAGGTGTCGATGTACGAGTTCCTCAGGAGGTAGTCTGTCAGGCGCCTGGCAACAATGCTGAAAAAGATTTTCCCCTCAATGGTCTGTGACTCTTCCTCCTTTGGGATCCAAACCCCCACTATAAATCTCTACTGATGAGCTACCTTGCCCCTCCTCCAGATCACCTTCAGGATCTTCCAGAGCCTGTGGAGTAGCCTTGGGCAGTTCTTGTTTACCTTATGAGGTACTCCACTAGGCCCTGGGGCTGAACAAGCTCTTGCCTTCTTGACCAACTCTTGGACCTCCTTCCAGCTAGGCTCCTTCCCATCAAAGTCCAGAGCTGGTGCAGGTGGATCAATCAGGGTCTTGCAGTGGCCGAGGTCTTGCTCCCTCAAATCATTGCTGAAGGTTTCTGAGGTGGTGGTCAATCTCAGCTTTGGAGCAGGTAAGTTGGCTACTGCCCTTCTGCCCTAGCAGCTGTTTTGTGAACCCGAATGGGTTTGCTAGGAAGGCAGCACGCTTCCTGGCCCTCTCCCTCCTCCTCTTCCTGTGCCACTCAGCTCTCCTCAAGGTTGTGAGCTTCTTGCGGATTATGCTACGAACCTCGGCAAAAGGTGCCCTCTCCTCCTCACTCGTCATCTTGATCTGCCGCCTGAAGCTCTTCAGCTCTTGCCTGAGCTGGTGGATCTTATTTGCTCTGTTGTTCATGGTGTAGGGGAGTTTCACTGCTCGCTTCTCCTCCAGCCCGAACCTCTCAGCTGCTAGGCTGATGATGATGGTGGTCAATGACTGGATGCGTTGATCAGCTTCACCCTTGGTAGTGGCTTCCAAGATGGAATTGGCGTCCTCGTCAAACTGGAGCCACTCCTTCTCCTTGCTGGCTTGGGGCCACTTCACCCAACAATGTTCTGATGCTCTGTGTGAGTGTGGCGCTTGCATCACCTGGAGGCTCCGGGCACTGTGGGGTGACTCCGGGCCTAGCTCCTCCTGCGTCTGACCAGGCATAGTTCCTGAGTGCTGTGACACTTACACCTTCTGCACACATTTGGCCTGGTGGATCCTCAGACCATGTCGGTTCTTGCATACCTTGCCACATATGCATTCCATAGTCGTTGTGGTGTTTCCGTTGCCATGTGTCATCATCGTTTTATCTGTCCGGTTGGGCTTCTCTTCTGCCTTCCCTCTCAGAAATCCCTGGAGGTATTTCTCTATAGGTCGATCTGTAGCTTGTTGTGGGTTTCTTCCTCTCAGAAGAAGCAAGTCGGGCTGCCAACCGTTACTGCCCCCCAAAAAAAGTAATATAGTAAAAATGTGCAGTAACATTTTTATTTATTTAGTTATTTATTTATTTATAAGTATTATACATTACATTTTCATATGAGATGAGACGATCATGAGACATGATAGCTTATAGCCATACCAGAGGCTCTGTGAGGCTTTATTCTACAATGTGCTTTAACCTCAATGCTGCTGATATTAACAAGCTGATGTTTGGCATGTATAATGTTTGCCAAGCTCATCTGAGTTAAGAATGTTAGCATGCTCACATTTGCTAATTAGAGCTAAACACAAAGTGCAGCTAAAGCTGATGGGAATGTCAGTTTTGCAGCTATTTGGTCCTAAACCACAGTACTGGAAAATTTTGAATCTGTGCTTAATGAAAAGTTGGCAAAGGTACAAGAATGACTCCTTTTATAATATGACAGGTCTGGACCAGAGTGGTGGATCAATTTAAGCCCTGTATACACTGTGCGACTTTGGGCCATCCCAGACTACAGATGATCAGTGTGAAATACATGTGGTGATATATTTAGTTGTGTCTCTAAAACGGTGGTCCTATGTTGCACAGTGAAAGAGGTTCAAGGATGGCTGTTGTCATGCTCTTGCAAATCTCAAGTCTCCCAAATGTATTAGATCCATGTCGCACAGTGGCAAGTCCTGCCAACGCGTATGCTATATGTCACACTGGAGGCCAATGCTGTTATGTTAAACATCATGCCTCTTTTGATTTCACGTTGACGGCATGCTGTCTAAAATCATTCACTGGAGCAAAATGATGATCGTTGTTTGGTTCTGTGTGAAGATGCTTTCTTATAGGCATAGTGCAACTGCTCCTGATGCCTGTTGACCCAGTCCATGGTGTTGTCAGGTGGGGCAGGCCCCATGGCTCCAGTCAGCATATCTACAGGAATCCTCAGGTGATGACCAAACATGAGGAAGGGTGGCGCATATCCTGTGGAACCATGAGCAGTATTATATGCCTGGACTAGCCCTGGTAAATACTCCACCCACCTGTTCTGTTTTTCAACTTCCAGTGTGCCAAGGAGGTTCAGAAGAGTTTGGTTGAGCCTCTCACAGGCTCCACACCCCATAGGATGGTAGGGAGTAGTGCAGCTCTTTCGGCATCCATAGATTTGGCACAGTTCTTTAATTAACCTTGACTCAAAGTTAGAGCCTTGGTCTGAGTGAAACACTTATTTGGCTGGCTTGAATCCAGGCATTCACATTTTCCTCCATTTAGGGCCAGGAAAGGTTCCTCCTCAAAAGGGACAGGGACCTCTCCAACCCTGGGTGCCCCGCCTGTTGAGGATACATTTCCCATAGCAGTTGGGCTCAGACAGCAGGAATGACAATCTGTTGAAGAGTCTCAAGGGTTTTTACATTGGACCTTTGACCTTGTTGTTTGTTATACTGATATGTATACTTTATGCTGCTTTTGTGTGTATACTTAGTGAATCATCCAATGTTGATGTTGCTATGCAGTTTATCTGTCTTTAAAAATACTTATCTTAGATCCCGTTTTAGGACAGAGGCACCTCTTATTATAGTTTGTAGTTTATGATGGCTCTGTAACTTGATTCTGCCTTACTCTACTATACAGGAGGTCCAGATGTTGTAAATTTGTAAAATATGTTATGTAATTTAAATTGTGTCCACATATTGTCTGCATGTGGATTTATATTACTATTGGTATTTAGGTACTTCTATGTACTTCTCAATGTACCTTGATATATTTTTCATATGTATTTTTCAAATGTATTTGCTTGATATTTTTCTATATATTTTTCTAAGTGTTTTTCCAAACTGATTGATACCAGTTGACACCAGGTCTGTTAAATCATATGCCTTGTATGGGCGGATGTCTTCTTAAGCTACCAACTCTTTGCCTTTCCATTTAACAGCAGTTTAAGAAAGAGTCTTGTGCTCTAAACGTCTATAATAAAAAAGCCTTCAATGGGAGCTGAGACTTAGTGTAAAGTACATTTTCGCCGTTTTTCATGACTTTTATATGTATTCAGCACCCACTCCAAATGGACCTTGGGATGTGCATGTTTTTTGACTATTTTTGCATGGGTGGAGCTTCAACCACACTCACAAGCCGTTCCTCCCTGGCTTTTCTCCAGGTTGGTCAGCATTTGTGTTGTCCTTCCTGGGGTGGTATTTGATGGTATAGTCAAAGTTAGCCAACTGTGCAACCCATCTTTGTTCCACACCCCCCTGCTTTGCTGTTTGTAGATGTACCAGTGGGTTGTTATCTGTCACTACAGTAACCTTTGCCCCCCACAGATAGTCTTTAAACTTCTTCACTATTGCCCACTTCATAGCAAGAAGTTCTAGTTTAAATGAACTGTAGTTTGAATCATTGCTTTCAGGTGGGTGAAGGCTCCTGCTAGCATATGCAATTACATGTTCCAGGCCATCTTGTTCCCGGGCCAGGACAGCCCCAAGTCCACAATTACTGGCATTAGTGTAGACAGTAAATGGGAGTGTGTAATCAGCATATGCTAAAATCGGGGCTTGGAGAAGCTCTTGTTTCAGTTGTTAGAGGGCTGCTTCACACTGATCAGTCCACTGAATAGAGGGTGAGCGCCGGCCCAGGCTGCGCCCAGTACCAGCTGAAAGTTCATTAAGGGGTTAAGCAATTTTTGAAAAGCTCTGTATGAAACGCCTGTGATATCCCACAAACCCTAGGAATGCACGGACTTGCCTTACAGTGCTGGGGGGCTGCCAATCCATAACAGTTGCCCATTTGTCAGGGTCAGACTCCCTGGCTGCTGACCACATTGTCCCAAAAACTTTACCTGTTTCTGAAAAAGCTGACATTTCTCTGGGCAGAGTTTGAGGCCATAGTGTCCCAGGGCTTGGAACACTGACTCCAGATGGTCCAGGTTACCTGAAAAACTTCTGGAGAACACAATCACATCATCCAAATACACAAGAGCTCCCAAGCACCTCTGTATTAATCTTTGAAAAGTGGCGGATGCAATGCAAAGGCCAAATGACATCCTTTTGAACTCAAATAGACCAAATGGTGTTGTGAATGCAATCTTTTCTTTGTCGCTTTCCTCAACCTCAACCTGCCAATAGCCACTGGCTAGATCAGAGTGGAATACCACTCTGCTTTGTTCAGGTTTGTCAGAGAGTCTTCAATACAGGGCAGGGGGAAGGCATCTTTGTGGGTGGCATTGTTAAGTTTGCAGTAGTTCACGCAAAACCGCCAAGCTCCACACTCCTTTTGTACTAAGACAATAGGGGTGACCCAGGGGCTAAAACTCTCCTTGATAAGCCCTCCCTCCAACATGCCTTTGAGTAGACTACGGATCTCCTTATAAAGTGTAGAGGGCACTGGTCTAAACCTTTCACAAACAGGCTCTACATTACTTTTGGGGATGCGATGTTTCACAACATCAGTGCATCCGTAGTCTTCCTCGTGGGTGGAGAAGACACATTGCCATTTGCGGAGCAGTTGGTCCAGCTGCTGCTGTAAGACCAACTCCCTTAAGGGAGAAACCAGCATTTTCACCAGCCAGAGGGCATCCATTGCTCCCCCTGTTCCTCCTCCAGTGCTAGTGCCTGCATTTGTACCTCATCAAAAGACAAACGAGGGATTTTCCTAACTAGTTGCCGGAGCTCCTGGTGGATGAGACCCCTCCTTCAGACACATGATGAACTGATCTCTCAAAAAGACATCCTCTTGTTCCAAGCCGGTAGCATCCTTATGTTTCAACCTAGAAAACAGCTCACGTAAACGGAGAGAGAAAGACCTGAGTGACTGATTTGGTTCTTGCCTACAGTTGAAAAACTGAGCCCTCAAGGTGGAAGCATCAATCAATCAATCAATCAATTTTATTTATAAAGCCCAATATCACAAATACAATTTGCCTCACAGGGCTTTACAGCATACGACATCCCTCTGTCCTTTAGACCCTCACAGCGGATAAGGAAAAACTCCCCCAAAAAAACCCTTTACCGGGGAAAAAAAATGGTAGAAACCTCAGGAAGAGCAATTGAGGAGGGATCCCTCTTCCAGGACGGACAGACGTGCAATAGATGTCGTACAGAACAGATCAGCATAACAAATTAACAGTAATCTGTATGACACAATACAGTAATCTGTGTGACATCCTCGGTAATGACAGTAGCTTACAACAACATTCATGAAAGTAATAATATTGTCATTATAGTTCTGGCTACTGTGGTACAATATGTTGAAAGTATATATTAGTATCTGGCAGTATACATGTATGATAATAATCATATGTGTATAATAACAGTAGAAGTATGACTAATGACTAATGATGGCAGCAGCAGCAGCTGCAGTAGGCATCTGGCAGGACCACGGCAGCAGCACAACCACACACGTCACACTATCCAGGCACCGCTGCAATACGAGTTATATATATATCCTTTATTTAACCAGGTAAAAGCCTCGTTGAGATTAAAATCTCTTTTACAAGAGTGACCTGGCCAAGAAGGCAGCATAGACTCAGGTTACAGTACAGTACGTACATAGGTCACACACACATTCAAACTGCATTCACTACAATAAAATAGAGCGGTTTACAATAAAAGCAATAAGTGATTGTTAAGGGAACAACAACAAGGCATACAGTAAAAAGTAATACAGTACATAAAAAGACAAGCGTATAAAAACAGAGGGACTACTAAAAACAGAAACAACGGCCAAGACTGCTTTTCTCACGATCTTTTAAGATCGATTTAAATTCTCCTAAGGTAACCAATTCTGGAAGTCTCAGTTCCCCCTGAAGGTTGTTCCAGGAGTTAGGAGCAGCATATTTAAAAGCTGTTTTACCTAGTTCGGTTCTAACTCTAGGGACCAACATCTGTACAAAGTTTTGGGAGCGCAGGCTGTATTGATTTTCAGTTTTAGACAAGTGAATACACAGGTAAGAAGGAAGGAGACCGAGGAAGGACTTGTACACAAAGACCAACCAGCGCGAGAGTCTACGGTGATACAAAGATGGCCACTCAGCAGCAGAGTATAAGAAACAATGGTGTACAAGATGTCCACAGCCAGTAAGGAACCGTAAGGCACAATGGTAGACGGTGTCCAGTTTTTTAAGGCATTGGTCAGATGCATGCATATACAGTAGATCACCATAATCTAACAACGGTAAAAATGTGGCAGAAATCAGGTGTTTCCTTACTTGATGAGAGAAACAGGATTTGTTTCTAAAAAAGAAACCAATTTTCACTTTCAACTTTGCAACAAGGTTCTTAATGTGTGGCTGGAAAGTCAGATTTTGATCAATAGTAATACCCAAGTACTTGTATGTTGGGACCATTTCAATTTCAGTCCCACAGGCGGTTAAAATCATTGGAAGGACTGGCGGAAGTTTTTTTCCATTTGAGAAAAGCATGAGTTTCGATTTATCAGGGTTTAAAACTAATTTAAGACGGGTTATATTAGATTGAACAACGTCAAAAGCAGCCTGCAGAGCTTGTAGGGCTTGTAGCACTGATGGAGAACAGCAATAAATAACAGTATCATCAGCATAAAAATGAAAGGCAGCATTTGTGAGATTGTCACAGAGATTGTTAACGTAAATTGAAAAGAGCAATGGTCCTAGTATAGAGCCCTGAGGTACACCCTTTGAGATAGGGAGGAGGGAAGAAGAGGACCCGGCAAACTGAACGCATTGTGATCTGCCTAACAAATAGTTTGAGAACCATTTTAGAGCAGAGTCAGATAGACCAATACTTTTCAATTTAATTGCCAAAATGGCATGGTCAACTGTGTCAAATGCCTTTGATAAATCGATAAAAAGAGCAGCACAGTATTTTTTACAATCAAGTGCCTCAATGACATCATTCACTACCTTCGTAGCAGCAGTTATGGTACTATGATGCTTTCTGAAGCCTGACTGGTGAAGAGAGAGAAGGCCATTAGTTTCTAGAAAGTTTTTGAGTTGTTCATTAACAAATTTTTCAAGAATTTTAGCTAGAACACATAGTTTCGAAATTGGTCTGTAGTTATTCATGATTGATGGGTCACCTCCTTTCAACAGTGGGAGTACATAGGCAGATTTCCAGATACTGGGGATCTCATTAGTGGACAGGGAAAGATTAAAAATATATGTCAGAGGCTCTGCTATGAGGTCGACAGCTAATTTAAGAAAGTATGGCTCAAGATTATCAGGACCTGGGGCCTCATGTACAAAGACTTGCGTGGATTTCCTACTGAAACATGGCGTACGCTTAAATCCAGAAAACGTCGTACGCACAAAAATATCCAGATGTATGAATCTGTGCGTACACATGAATCCAAGCACATTTCCTTTGTACATCCCAATCAACGTGGAATTGAGCGCACATGTTGGAGTACCCGGCCCCTCCCTGTTCACGCCCCCATTTAAATATGCAAATCATATTTAAATGAACCCTGCACCTGAGATTCCCTTCTCCGCACGATCAGAAAACTAAAACAAAAGAATTAATAAGACAGGAAAAAAGAAAATTTTCACAGAATATGAATTGGAAACGCTACTCACTTAAGTGGAGGCGCGCAAAGATGTACTTTTTGGCACGCTGTCCTCCGGCATCAATACTAAACGTAAAGCGGAGTGAGTGGGAGAGTGTGTGTGAGGCTGTCAATGCTGTGGGGACAGAAAAGTGTACACACGCAGAATTAATAAAGAAGTGGTCCGATATTAAGGTGGACGTGAAGCGGAGGGCGGCTGCCCATCGTCAAAGTGTGGCCAAAACAGGCGGGGGGACAGGAGAGGAGGAGCTCACCCCGTTTGAACACAGAGTTGCCTGGGGTCAATTCAAAGCAGACAAATAATAATGTGAACTGGATTTCCATTTTCGATTTGTTAGTTGTATACACCACTTACACGGATCAGACACTATTGTTGTAAATTAACGCAGAAGTGCACCGGGGAAAAGATGAGGCTGATTAAGAAATGTCACACTTTACGCACGGGTTTATTGACATAAGTACCTTACACACAGAGACAGTCAGGGGCTTGTTAGAAAGCTCTGAAGCTGCAGTTTAACCAGCAAAAATCAGCAAGTCACTAACTTTAACCACTGACTAGTACTGATGCTGTGAAGACAGGATAATATTTGGGGGCGCATATGCTCAGTGCGCATCAGGGGGATTAATATTAGGATAATTAAACAAATAAATTATTTATTCATCATAAATCCACCCATCTCGCACAGTGCCAGCTAGTAGTATGTTCCCAACCATGCTGCCACTCAGAATGTATGAGTCGTGCATTAAACCAGTCCACCTCGCCACAATGTTTATTAATTGCATTTGCGCATCACATATGTTCTGTACATTTATCGAATGAAAATGCTTCCTGTTGACATAAACAGATTCATCCTGTGATGGCGCTTTTATACTGTAGCCATGTGTTTGCAGTAGATAGCTCCGATAATGTTAGGGAAATCGGCTGTTGCTGTAAATTGCGCTTTAATGTTGGCCTGTTCAGCTGCATTGTATGGGAATTTGATATACCTGGCTGACATGCGGATAATCCCGTCCCACACAGCTGGCATGGCTCGGCTCAGGGTCGACTGGCACAGTCCCGACCGGTCAGCCAGCTCCCTCTGGAATGCCCCTTGCTAGGAACCCCAGTGTGGTCAGCACCTGTATGGATACAGGCAGCGCATGGCTCCTCGCCGTGTCGCGCTGCCGACTGCAGCTCTGCGCACAGTTGCAGGATTGGCCTCGGGAACCTTAAGCAGCTGATGAGCCAGTTGTTATCATGTGCCAGTGCCATCTGTCTCTGAACACACGCTCTCTTCGTATTGCGCCATTTACAAACCTTCTAATACTGCTAAAGCAGCTGTTGTTGTTAACGGTATTTTCGGCACCACTTTGCGCATGCTTTTATATCCACTCATCTTATTGCAGACACGTGGGTGTGTTAATTGTTCATCAGCGTTAATTGTTCATGTTTCTCTGATGTGCACATCACTCTAAAGACTAATTGTTTTCACATTTATTTATTATAACAGTTTCCCAGCATCACCTCTAAGAGTCGCCAAAGGATCAACAGCTGTAGAAACGTGCGTACGCCAGCCATGAAGTTGGCGTGAGGCACCGCACATTTCCACGGTCATTTCACTCTTGATACATCTGAACTTTGCCGTTGAAAAGGACGTACGCCACGTTTTTGTGCGTACGTACCCTTTGTACATGAGGCCCCTGCTGATTTATCTGGATCCAACTGCTTCAGAGCTCTGTGGACTTCAGTTACTGTAAGCGGTGTGATACGAAATGAAAGGTCCCCTTCAGTACGACGACAGTTGGGGGATTGGTCAGTTGACTGACTCAATGTTGGATTTAAGGAGTCAAATAAGGAGCCAGAGGAAACAAAGTGTTCATTAAAGCTCTCTAAGAGTTCTAAGAGTTAACCTGAGAGACAGTGGAGCACAAAGGCTCTGGAGAAGAAGCCGAGTTAGTGACATCCAGAATGGCCGAGTAAACAAGATACAGTAATGGGATGAGAGAGAGAGAGAGAGCATGTGTGTTATCACCATACAGTTCAGACAATGTCAAAAATTTTCTCAGGAGTCTCTCTATCAGTTCTTTCTAGAGTCAAAATCTCCCGTTTTGACTCCCCTTCTAATGAGCCCAGCATAAAGTCTGCCTTTTGAGAGTCTCTGATTGCAGCAGCATTGTCTCCACCTGGGATCTCCATTCTCCAAACTTACTCTCAGATCCAGTGCTGCTGAATTTCGGCACCCATGGGCCCCCCATAAAAAAAGGCATCATCATAGGCTGTCCTGTGACTTGTGTTTCGTCGTCTGACATCCTGAAAAGACAGAGCTCAACCCAGCACTATCCTGCCGACACCGCCAAATGTCACAGGGAGGAAAACCCCAAATTTTCCTTTCTAGAGTTCTACTGGGGAGGAGTCTGTCAATCAGCACACAGAGAGCAAGGTCTTTACAAAAAAATATTTTAAAAACTAAATAAAATATTTGCTAAAAGATTATAAAATATTTGTGGGGCAGACCCACAAACCAAAACACACACATACACCCTGTGACACGTGGTCCAGTGAATCCCAACATTATTACACTTAAACACTTTTTAGTCATTGTGCTTGACAACATGGCAGCTAACACACTGATAACATGTTGCTAATGCCACTCACAAGATTTTAATCCACTGTTACCAGATCATTTAACACAGACAAGATACCTCTTAGAGCTGGTCATATGCTCTGCTATGCTTTGCAGTGTCTTTATGTACTAGAATTTCCATTTATTGACAATAAATCTGTTTTAAAATCCCCCTATAACAATAAAACACAGCAGTTATCACTCTATCAAGGTTTATTTTGATTTGTGTATCACTGTGGCACTGCCATAAATCATACTCTTGTGGCACTAAGGCTGGGCTACAATATAATCTATACACTGTCAGAGTATTTCATTGAGGGCAGTTTCTTGTGTTGCTGAACTTGAGCATCTCCATGGCAACTATATAAATGTTTTTCTTTGCACAGACACAGGCCATCATTTGCAGGCCCATGATGAAAAATGTGCCTCCATCTTGTGACAGATCTGTATTGTCCACTGCAGTCATTGCCACTGAGCACAGTGTCATTGGTTGAGCTTCACTGTGTAGGTTTTTCTGGACTCACAATCGCTGTGTATTTATCTTCTTCTGCTGCGTTTATTGTGCACACTCAACATAGGTCTAATGGTGCTCCTTTCACATGCTGCACAACAGAGAAATAAAACTACTTAGCAGAGCAAGGACTTCATCAGCTTTACCTTGGATATTGCTGCGGATGATCCCCAGAGATTTGTTTTCATCTTTCATGCATGAACATCTCAAGAAACAATCAAGCCCCAGATTCTGGCTTAAAACATCATCCAGTAATGTCTTTGATGCCCTCACCTTGATCTGCAGCAACCTTAAATAAATCAAGATATCTACACAATCCCTGAGAAACACCACGCGTCTCATTCATCACACAGTGTGCTAGTTTTCACACATTCAACCATTTTTTTTTATCAATCATGCAACCCAAGGATCGTGTTTTGAAACCGAGCCTGCAGCAGGCTTGACAGAAGTACGGAAAGTTTGTTATATGATTCAACTGAGGGCTTGCCATGTGAAATAGGAGAAAATCTACTAATGCAGCAGCTTTACAAGGAACTGTGAAGGTTGGGTGAATTTCAGTCCTTGGGTTATTCCAGATTATTAAAACTATGGGTTTATTTGTGTGGCTTAGCAAAGATCTGTGAAGAGAGAGGAGGAGCGTACACCAGGGCTGGAGAGATGCTGACCATCAACAAAAATATACAAATTTGAAAAAAATGTCAGGCGCACACTCTAAGACTCTATGCAAAAATGTTTTCTTTTTTTCCATTACCAAAGTTTCGAGTAGACCGTCTTCATCAGGGTATTACAAGACACTGAGCTACCAAACATTTTTTAAGACACACAGGTGAGCTCAGTCTGAAAACACGCTGTCTAACTAGCAAGTGACTGGGACACGCCCGTGCGCTGCACGCCTGGTGCTTTGCGTTTTAGACCATCTAAATAGGGCCCCTAGAGTGTGCGCCTGACACCTTTTTTCAAATTAGCAAAGAGCACAGCTTCACTGCTACATTTAACGCCAAGCAGGCCAAGAAACATTGAGCAAAAAATAAACAAGTTTCTTCCAAACTTGTTATTACATTCAGAACCCATTTATGTTCCAAACACACACACACACACACACACACACACACAAAGTATTTTTTGGATTATTGATAAACAACAGTTTCCAGTACAGAGCTTTTAATTTGAAGGACTGTTTCCTGCTGCAGATAACAAGCATGGCTATAATGTGCAGTGTTTTAGTACAGGGATACTCAACTTGTTTTGTCCGGAGGCCACTTTTGCCAAAAAAACAACAACAGGGAGCCAGGGGCCTGTTAATAAACAAACATTTATAATATTTATCAGTGTATATATAATAAAAACATAGGCTGTTTTCAATATATCAGCCAAATTGGTTTTCAGCTCTTTCCGTTTACAAAGCCCTAAATGTTGCTCGAATGTACAAGAACAACATCCTGCAATGCTTTTTTTTCTCCAGGCTAGGATTAGATTATATGCAGTTCACATGATCCGGTCAAAATTAATATATATATTTTAAACGCTTGAAGATCCACTCATTACTAAAAGTGTATGCCATCCAAGAGACACAATAAAAACTAATGGAATGGTCAGAGTTGTCATATTGAAATTGAAGGTGTGCTGATGGATTCACATCGCCAACTCATGCACTGAATAACATTACAAGTAAACGTTCCACCTTAAAGGCCTAAAAGCTTAAAATCAGTCATCACAGTGAATCAGTTTGTTTTTCTCAGTCTACAGCTGCTGCTAGAGGAAACAAAACATCCTTTTATTCAGGGGTGGACTGGGACTAAAAAACAGCCCTGGACTTTGACTCGGCCCAGCCCACAACAACCGGTGCGCGGAAACTCCTCAGCCCCAAACACGGGTGTCAAAATGCTTAAATCTTAACACGGTACTATACCTTCCAAATTATAGCAATAGCACCGATGTTGGCTAGATGTTGTGTTAGGAGCAGAGTGTAGAATACTCACTGAGAAATAAACACAACAAGACATGGTATGAGTCTCATACCATGTCTTGTGTTTCAGGCAGTCACCTGCATTGTATTGTTCAGTAGAGAGACATCTGGACTGTGTCGTTTATTTCTCAGTGAGTATTCAAGTTAAACTGTATAATTACAGCCTCTTAACACTGTGATTTATCATAACTCATAGAGGCTTCACTCTCTAATCGCCTTTGTTTTTTCCCTCACCTTCTCAGCCCCACCCTTTTCTTTCCGTTTTTTGCAGTACCGGCCGTTCTGTGATTCTCCAGAACCTCCAGATGGCCAGTCCGCCCCTGCTTTTATTTCATAGTTATAATTTACTAATGTATGTAATAAGACTTGCCACAGTATGACCAGCAGTTACATAAGCTTCACAACCAGCATCAACTCAGCCGCGAGCAAGAGTGACTGTCTCCATCTTTTAGTACCTGACCAAAAATGGGGATGGTAAAGAATGGTTCCACTGGTGCCATCCACATCTTTTCACAGTGGAAACGGAAAAAATGCAGTTCCCCATTTAGTAACATTGACAGAAAAGAAGTTGCAGTGGTAAGGTAACCCTGACCCTAACCTACTCCACAATGTATCTTAATACAAGCACAACACAGTCTGAACTTGCCAAAATGGCATTTTCTTACTGGGCACTCTGGCCTTGGAATCTTTCACAAAATATTGAAAACATATCAGGCATTCGAACACCACATTCAAAACATGTTTGCAGAGGACTGTAACTGTTTACAGCTCTCCAATGCTTCTGTTTCTATATTACTGTGCTATTGTAAATAGAAATTGTTTTTTTAATTGCTCTATGTAAGATTCTCTATGCTGCCATTATCTTTGTAGGGAACATAAATTTCTGGCCGTCGCACGGAGGCACCAATTATGTTGGGAACAACAATATTAGGCCTCACCAAGGGGCACCATTTATGTTGGTAACAATTCTTCTGGTGATACTATAAAAGAGGGGATACTATGTGTTGTGATCTAGGCACCAGTGCTATGGGACTTAAGCCTTAACACGGGCCTGACCTTGTAATAGATCTCCAATTAAAGTATCAAATTAGCT
This sequence comes from Epinephelus cyanopodus, assembly GCA_026686955.1. NCBI lineage: Eukaryota > Metazoa > Chordata > Actinopteri > Perciformes > Serranidae > Epinephelus > Epinephelus cyanopodus. The sequence goes on from CM048928.1 coordinate 4,731,432, forward strand.
ATCGGAAATAATTTGTAATTATTAATAATAATTGATAATTATGTTAAATAATGTGACTTAATTAACATTAAATCACCTCGTGGGGCACCATTCCCGTAAAGGGCAAAATGATAACCAATTAAAAATATCAGTCTCATAAAATACGCTAAACTATTAATTTGGAATTTTTGATTTATAGTTATATTAATAACCATAACCAAAATTAACAGTAAAGCCTGAAGGATTTCGAAGTTCAAAGAATTCTATGTATTTACAAAGTAAGTGAAGAAAAGCCAAAACACACAAATTCTAGTTGACTAAATACAAGCTTGGTTTGTATATGTGTGTGTGTGTGTGTGTGTGTGTGTGTGTGTGTGTGTGTGTGTGTGTGAGAGAGAGAGAGAGAGAGAGAGAGAGAAGGAAAGACAAAGGCAGGTGTGGTAATCAAGGGGACTCTGTTTGTTCTACAAAACAAAATGACTGACAACAGGGAACGACAAGATGGCCGAATCAAAGCTGTCAAATGAGTCTATGAGAATGTGATACGTGTTGCAAAGGGTCTGGATTAGTGCAGAGGATGTTTAGTTGTGTGCAAGAATCTGTCTGTGAACAGTATTAGCAAACTAAACACTTAGCTTTGGCGAAGCCAACTAACCAATGACCTGACTGCAAACAATCACAACAATTACTCAACAAACAGCATTAAATCACATACAAGTTAAACTGCTTAGCCTGTACAGCTGTGATAAAGCTATGCCCAGTTGTTGCTTCACCGATCCTTGAATGGATGGAAGAAAGAGGCGCTTTGAGGTGTACTGCTTTGCTAGCCGGCAGAGGAAGGCAGGAAAGAGCTGTGGTTCCAGATGTAGTCTTTGCTGTGTCCTTTTTTCCTTGTGCTTGCAAATCTAACTTCTCTCGTTCAGGTTTGCCTCTGCCTTGAGCGTGGGCAAGTTGTGGTCCAGGAGACAGAGAGTCTGTGAGCAATTGCCCTCCCTTTAGTGGTTTGGGACAATGGCCTCTGAGTTGGTCAGAGGTGGTGTGTGCTGCTCGACATCTCATGAGCAAGCGAGCATCTGGGCTGTTTCAGGCCCAGCAGAAAAGAGAAAGAGTCTGAAGGGAGCAGACCTTCTACAGATGCCTGTGACATCACAAAGTCACATGTCGCTGTAAAAGTCAAGTCAAGTTTGGCAACTGCTCTCACTGAGATGAGAAATAGCTCACATTGTCTAAAGAACAAAGAGCATGCAGAGAAAAAGCCTTCACATTTTACAGTACATCACAGTTTGGATTTTAGCAAATGACAAATCATCCGTGGTCCTGTGAATCCCAACATCTTATAAAAAAGAGAAAATTGTTCTTGTTATGCTTTAAAACTTGTAAAACACTTGTGGAATCCTGAATGAGCCTGGATTGGTTTGAAGTGCTGTTGCAATGCACATAATGCTTAATCTGTTTCCTGCTTTTCTGACACCATGTCTAGCACAGCACAGTCTGCTTCAAGTCAGCTGGACAGCTGATTTTGCATGTGTTTTATTAGTCTGTGTGGGCTTCCACTTACAGTCCAAAGACATCAGTACTGCCAGGTGAACAATGTTCTTTCTGGCATTTAACATAGTGACAAGGATTGTATTATCATACAAACTCTGCTTTTAGCTGCAAACACGGTTCTGTATATACCACAGTTTGGCAAGAAGGTAAACAAAATATGCATCCCTCTAAAACAACACTGCAGTGTTTTTTGATCTGATGCCACAGTCAGCAGGACAACTGGTGTACTCGGAGTTAACTGCTGGCCAAACTTGAAATAAAAAAACAAAAACTATCATTAACAGAAATAGTGTCTCTTGTTTCCTTATAAGGCTGCCCTGCATTTATTCTACACCTGATGAGGTAATCACTGCTGGTTAATAATTAATTTACAAGGGTAAAAGTGTGTATCTGAGGCCATTAAAGAGATCACTTGAAGACAAATGTGAAATGGAAAGGATTTGGACATAATAACCTTAATATCCCTGATTATAGGAAGTGTTATTTCCCCTCACCAAAATCATTTGAATTCATATGTTATTCATCAGTCTGGCCTGAGCCTCATGCTGTGAAATGTTCAAAAAGCTCCTATTAAGCAAGGGCTATTATAAACCCTGACAGGCACCCACCTGCTGCAGCTCACCTCACATTTTCCTCCTCTCAACAATTATTAAACATTGTTGTATAACCAGGTGTAGGGACTGGTTCATCATGGGTCGGCATGTGGACAAGAGCCAAAACTCTTTAACACAGCAGATAGAATAGTAGGATCGTAGATTCTATTGCATATTCCGTTGTTTGTCATGCATCTATCATACAAACAAAAGCAGTACTGTACTGGTCCTGCCTTAAACACTGTTTTGGACACTTGGATGAGAGAGAAACAGAGCTGTTAGCTGATCACCACCTGGTGGTAAATTGGATTAGATGGTGGAGGAGGCAGCCAGACTGACCTGGTAAACCCAAACATGTAGTGAGGTTGAACAAGGGAACGACTGGCCGAGGCCCCTGTCCATGAGGTCTTCAAGTTCAACCTCCAGAAGAATTTCTCATGCATCCCGGGGGAGGTTGTGGATATGGAATCCGAGTGGTCCATATTCAAAGCCTCCATTGTGGAAGTGGCTGCTAGGATATGTGGTTAGGAGGTTGTCAGTTCCCGTTGTGGCAGCAACCTAAGAACCCGCTGGTGGACACTTGCGGCTGAAAAAGAAGCAGACAGGTACAGGTTGGCCAGAGGGGCTGCAGGTATGGCAGCCGAAGCAAAAACCTGGATGTGAGAGGAGTTTGGTGAGGCTATGGAGAAGGACTTTTGGTTGGCCTCAAGGAAGTTCTGGCAAAGCATTAAATGCCTCAGGAAGGGAAGCAGGGCTTGTCTTAGGTTGTGCTCAGCAGAGACATAGAACTGCTGACCTGAACTATGGAAATTGTCGAGTAGTGGCAGGAGCACTTTGAGGAACTCCTGAACCAGCTATCATGTCTACCATGGAAGAAGCAGAGCCTGAAGACTCGGGGAACTCTTGCCCGTGTCCCTGGCAGAGGTTGCTGAGGTAGTCAAAAAGCTTCCCAGCGGCAAGACGCCAGGTGTGGATGAGATTCGCCCTGAGATGCTGAAGATGCTTGCGTGGAGGAGTGATGGTGGTTCATGTTTTCAAAAAAGAAGGGTGCTGAAAATGAGGACCTAACCATGTGGATTCCGTCCTGGCCGTCTGCCCTTTTCACCAATCCTGTTTGCAATACTCATTGACAGGATCTCGAGGGGCAGCTGGGGGGAGGAAGGGGTCATTTTTGGGGAACTCAGAACTGCATCTCTGCTTTTGGCAGATGATGTGGATCCGTTGGCTTCGTCACACTGTGACCTCCAGCATGCACTGGGGTGATTTGCAGCCAAGTGCGAAGTGGTCAGGATGAGAGTCAGCACATCCAAATCTGAGGTTAACATAATCAGTAACTGACTGACAGTCCAGCAGCCTGAAGACAGGTGAGCAGGTGAGTACTCAGTCAGTTCAGTCTGTTCCAACGGACATATCAACCCTCTTAACCTGGCTTCTTAGAAGACCACTCAGGAACACTCCCCCCTCTACTCCTGCCAGCACACTGGTCAAGATCGGAGCCTAACACAAATTACTGACTCATGATTATGTGGGATATGCACGAATTTCACTGCATTGCTTTTTGCAGGAAAACATTTTTCATCTTTCAAGCTAGCCTTCTGCTTGATAATGTGGACATGCAACCGTCATAAAAACGAATCCAGTGATGTAATTAATTGTTATATTTTAAATGAATACGGGGTTGACAACAAAAGTAAGGTTGTAATGAGTTGTATTTGGAGAAATTGTAATAACTGAAACAGTATTAGTAATTTGTTACAATACTCATTACTGTAATGCATGTTAGGGTTAGGGTTATTGCCCAACACTGCTGTAGGGTCACTCAAATCAAAAGTTCCTTGGGCGCACAAAAAAATCAATTATTTACATTTTTTACCAATTCTTCTTTCATCAAATTTAAATCATCAGATACAGCCATTAAGTGAGCCCTCGTTACCTTCTCTATATCCTACTCTGGGGTTTCATTCATAACCATTGCGTTTGCACAAATGGGACCTGAAAAAGATGTACACCACTACTCACACAAAAGTTGTGATCTATATAAAAAAGCCAACTTGACAGGAGAACGTGCACACAAGTATTGCTCTTCTGTCTCATGCGTATTGATACTGTAGAGACAGAGGAAAGTACCAATGCAGATGGTGGGTGGTAAATCGAAGAAGAATCATTATGTGATCACTAGGACCACCATAACCATAGCAGATAAACTTGTTCATTTATTTTATTTAAAATGGACATTTACTGTTACACCAGAATCCTTTGAAGGACATATAACTCATGTAGGCCTAATGGTTTCAAGAAACAGTACTTCACCCTGCCCATGTGTTATAGAGCACATTGTGCATACTTTCCCCGACAATAATACCATTATAGTTAGGAGTTTAATATTTGATACACTTGAAACTAAAAACAGCAAGGTCAAACTACTCCTGTTAGTCTAAGGGACACAAGAGTCTACACTTTGTGTTACAGGAAGATTGTGTGCTGTCAGCGCTGTGTTTGCTAGTGTGCTTTCGGTGTTTGTCATCCCATTGAAATAAGGAGAAGGGATGCAATTTTCCATCCTAAGACACCTTCAGGGAGAAAAGGAAGAAAAAAAGCTCAGCTCATAAGAAAAGCAATGTGAGGTCTGCTTTCCAGTGCCAGCATTTGTCTCTAATTCTCTCCAAGTGCCCCGGAGCAAAACAGTGAAAAGTGCTCATATTGAAAAGTGTACCTGGCAATATATCTTCCCCTGTGATGAAAAATCTACTGGTAGCTTATTAAGGTGCCCAGAAAATGTATCCACATACACACCTTAAGAGAAACTGAACACAAGTCTCAGATATTTTATTTGAACTTTATTTGAAGGCCATGTGTTCAATTGGCAGGAAATGTGTTCTCAGCTTCGACAACATTGCCAAGAACCAGGATAAGGCATGACCTTTATTTCAGCCCCCTTCAGACAGAGAAGCTGCCAAACAGCTTTTTGTAGAAACTCTTGGTTCCAAACCTGCTAAAAGTGGTCTTTTGTCTATACTGAACCACTTCACACACTATTACTGTCTTACAGACAACACTGGCTACAAGTGACAAGTTGGTATATTTGTTTAGAGTATGTCATCATACCATCATACCAGGTAATGTGTAAGTCAGGTATCTTTTAGCACTTAAATTTCAAATGCGCTAAAATACACAGTCACTAGCCACTTATTTAGGTACACCTTGCAAGTACTGGATTGGAACCCCTTTAGCCATTAGAACTGCCTTAATCTTGTTGGCATAGATTCAATTCAACAAGGTGCTGGAAACATTTCTCAGAGATTTTGGTCCATATTGATATAATAGCATCACGCAGTTGCTGCAGATTTGTCAACTGCACATTAGGGCTGGGCGATAAAAAAGAGAAACTTGGACCCTCCAGTTCTATCTAATTTTAGACCAATTTCCAAACTCCCCTTTTTATCTAAAGTCTAGGAGAGAATTGTTTTTAATCAATTGCAAACTTTTTCATAGGATTTTAGTATTTATGAAAAGTTTCAGTCTGGTTTTGATCCCTGCCACAGTACTGAAACTGCCCTTTTAAGAGTTTTTAATGATCTTCTTTTAACTATTGATTCAGGTAACCTTGCTGCTTTAGTGCTTTTAGACCTGACCGCTGCCTTTGATGCGAAGAATTGATTGATTGATTGATCCTTTTATCTCATCTCGAAGAGTGTGTGGGTATTAAGGGTGCGGCCCTTGAATGGTTCAAGTCTTATCTGTTAAAAAGGAGTTGCTCTGTCCAACTTGGTGAATTTTCTTCTTCTGTGGGGTACCCCAGGGGTCCATTTTGGCCCCCTTACTGTTTTCTCTATATATGCTGCCCCTGGATTCCATTTTCAAAAAATATGATACCTCCTTCCGTTGTTTTGCGGACAATGTGCAGATTTATTTGCCGTTTAAAACTAACAATACAGACACACTGCAACCCCTGTTAAATTGTTTGAGAGATCTTAAAACTTGGCTGGATTTGAACTATCTGTGTTTGAATGAAAATAAGACTGAAGTTATTGTGTTTGGTTGTTCTGATCAGCTGGATGGAAGTATTGCCACTCTTGGCCCTTTAGGATTGTTAATTCGACCATTTGTTAAAAAGTGGGCGTGGTTTTTGACAGCACGTTTAAATTCAACAAGCAAATTAGCTCTATTGTCAAAACCAGCTTTTTCCAACTGAGAGTCAAGCCGTAACTGTCTTACAAGGATTTTGAGAGAGTCAGACATGCTTTCATTACAGCTTGGCTTGACTACTGTAACTCCCTTTATGTGGGTCTGGATCAGTCATCACTCTGTCAATTGCAGTTAGTGCAAAATGCTGCTTCTGGAATTTTAACTAAAACAATAAAACATGAGCCCATCACTCAAGTCTTGATCTCACTTCACTGGCTTCCTGTCCACTTCAGGATTGATTGATTGAACTTTTCCGGAGTAGGTCCATAAGCCAGGCCGTCCGGGCTTAAGTGGGTAGAGGCAGCATCTCACACCCGACCACCCTGTGTCTCAAGCTGAAACAAGCTGTGTGTGATTTGAGACTCTACTCACCTCTGTCTGCAGGAGACCAGAGAGAAAGTCATTTTTAAAAGTCTCTGTTTGCTCAGCTCTCAATACTTTTGTAGCTCCTTCTTTTGAAACTTTTGTAGTGGTTTGGAGTTTAGTTTCTCTCCTGCATCCTGTTTGTACTTTAGATATCTGATTTTTTTTTTACTGTTTATGTCCACTATCTACCTAAGAGAGAAGTTGTGTGAAGTTGCTGCTCAAAAGCTCAACATTTCCTTATTGTGCTGCTTCACCATAAAAGCTTTTACATAACAAAATAACGGTGAACTTTTATTTTTAAGACTCTGTAGGAATTAAAATATGTTTATTACCGATTCAGTGAAACTTTATTAGCTGCTTTTCTTCAATTAAGACAAGTGTAATTTTATGGCAGGGAGGAAGAGTGAAACCAGAAACAGCCACAGTGAGATGTTGATGAGGAGATGCAGACAACAGACTCTTATTGCACCTCCGCAAACTAGAGATGCGCGGTTGACCCGTGGACCCGCAGACACCGCGGATAAACCGCGGATCGGGCGGATGACACCACGAAAAATAATATTTTAATAAAATTCGGACGGGTTGCGGTTGAAGCACTCAAATAAAAAAAAAATCAACATTTCAACCGAGGCTCCAATTGTTTGCTCATCAGCTTACTGGCAAGATATAATGAACTGCACTGTTTGAAAAAGACGATAGGTCTACTAATAGCAAGGCATCTTCAATAGACCTAAAAACTAATCGGCGGATGGCGGGCGGGTTCGGTTTTGAAAATTGGTGAAAAAACGTTCATGCAAATGGATAGCGGGCAGATAGAGATTTTAAGAAGCGGTTGCGGATGAAAAAATACGTCATCCGCGCATCTCTACCGCAAACAGCTCACCCTCAACAGGTAAACTTCTTTTACATGCCCTGCTGTGAAAAACACATGCAACAAAAATATCAGGGGACTTCAGCTGTAGATTTGCTCGCAACAAAACATGTAGCCCACTTTGCTGAAAATATCGGAATATATATCATGTATCGCCATTCAGCCTGAAAAATACCAAGTTATGAATTTTTGTCCATATTGCACAACCCTACTGCAACCCAGCTGCCCACATCGCGAATCGCAGGGTAAGATGTACACTCACACAGACACAGTTTAACTTACACAAGTTAGAACACATCCCATTTACTGTTACAACAAGCCCCAGGCCCAGGCTGATAATATAAACTGTCTGCAACATTTCTCCTGCATTGTTCAAAAGCCTACTCAATTACGAGTAATGCTAAGCTAAAAGCTAATGATTAAGCTCAGAGTTTAGTGATAGTCAGAGAGGACAGTAGAGAAAGAAGAGGGAGGCGACAGGACAAGAGCAGTCAGTGGCGGAGCGGCTCACAGCTAATGGGTACCTGTCTGTAGGCTCTCCACCTGTCAGTGAGACAAACATGAAAGACGTGCAGTCTAACCGACGAGGAGCGGTCATTACGCGTGACTATTACGCACGGTTGTGAGGTGCGCAGCGGCAGATCTCACAGCACACTGTTTATAAACCAGTTTACCAGTTTAATTGCAGGAAATTGTTGAGCCATTTCTCAAAAGTAAAGACAGTCACTCTGTTGGAGAGATAGAAAGAAGATTAAAGCATCAAATTGTGGTAAAAGATGCTGTATAAAAGACAGGCTACAACTTTTTTTCCTTGTCCCCCCCTGGAATTATTCTCTAAAATTTAACTGTTTATTGTCCCCCCCAACTATGAAATGGGATTTTTGCCTGTGGTTTTACCCTCTTAATTGAAAAGTGCCTGGACATAACCTCAGGAAAAACATATTTAAAATGTTTATTTTCTGTGATATTGTTATTGTATTGTAATTTGGACTATGTGAGGCTTCATGTTATGGTCCCACTATGTTTTCCAGCTAATAATCTCCCAGTTCTAGTCAACTGCAGCATCTTGTCTCAAGAAAATATTCAGGTTAAGATTGAAAAATACGTATGTATTCTTTTTATATCTTATATATATATATTTCTTTATATCTTATTTTGGTGTATCAAAACATGTCTAACTCAATTAAAGAAGCACTTACAGTGATTCTGAGTGTTGAGGAAAAAACTTCAGTGATATCTTTCAAATGTGGCCATGCATGTTCATTTACTAAATATGGAAAAAGAACAGCTTTCAATTTATTTTGGAGATGCCTTATATAAGCCATGTTGTATTAGCTGCAATCAGTTCTTGTAACCATAGATGGAGATGCAACAATCACCTGGATTACTCTTTATAGTAAGTAGTGGATGGTTATGGATGGTACATTCACATAACTTCAACATCACCACCACCACCAGGCTGTAAAGTCATACTCAGCATGATGACATACTGTAGTCTCCTATAGCGACTTGTTAGCAACTGTCTCTTTTTATAAGACCATGAAAAGCTTCAAAGTTCATGAGTGGGGTCTTTACTGGCACATTTTATGTCATAGAACAAAACATCAAAGTCTCCAGTTTGTGTTAACCACAAACTTTATTTCAGGCATCTGACCAAAAACCCATTAAAAAAACATTAAAAAACTCTGAGACAAGGGAACATGGAGTGCTAAAATGCTAACTCATTTCCAGGTTTTAAGACCTCTGAATGGTGCTAAAATGCTGCAGTTTAAAATGCCATTTTAAAATGAAAATGGGGCCTAACCCGACAAAGACCTGACCAGGAGAATGCCAGTTTTTGTCACACTGAGCTGTCATACCCTGCAATCTGGATTCCAGGCCGAGCACAATTTTTATATTTGTGAGAGCATTAGTGACCTTGTGTCTTGGTTGTGTATTTACAGGAATGTGGGGGCCATTTGATGGGTGCAAAATAATCAAAAGACTGACAAAGAAGTAAAAAACAAAAAAAAAAAAAGGAAAAAAAAAAAAAGAAAAAGGCTAAGTTTAGGTCAAGGCCATGATCTCAGTCAGATAATAGATAGTTTTATTCAGCGTTGGATGGATTGCTTAAAGTACACACAGTGTTTTGGCCACTGCAATACATAATTCCAGAATGCTGTTATCATCTCTGTAAATGTGATGTATGCTGGCGTAAAACAGATGCATGGGCCTTAGTCTAATGCAGGCTTTATATTTCCTTACTTGTGACATTTACATGCCCAAAAAGGCATTATTACCCTGAGGCTATTGATTTTCCTCTATATGTTTACTGCTCTTACTCTCAGCCTGCAAAGCAGCTTGTAAAGTTTCTTTTGGCTTAAACCTATGGCTCCTAATAATCTCAGCTGTCTGTGTGCTGTAGCTGCAACATTATGCATCCTTGTTTGAGTAAACCCTTCGAGCAGCAGATAAATCTCCCCTTCCTCTCGAGGAAGTTTGGCTTTTATTGCAGCCCTCTCCTTTGTCTGCCTGATGGATTATAGTGGAGAATTTATGCACACTTGACTTATAAATCTTGATCAGGCGCTCTTAAGCATCATAAATCACTACTTACGCCATTATCTGTGCCTGACTGTGGAGAGGCTGTAGGGATGACAAGAAGTGTTTCAGAACACTTTTTAAATATTTAACATGTGCCTATTCATGTATTCATTCAGTCATAATAAATCAGGGTGCCGTGCAATTAGAAAAGTTTCTGAAGCCAGTGTGACTTATTTCTGCTTTTCTCATCAAATAAAGGCACTTGTGTTTTTCATAACACCTTTCTTGGCGATGATTTGCTTTGTTAGCCCTGGGAAAGGCTCACCACCTACAGGGCCCTGTCCGCAGCTAAATGGATCACTCTGTGGGGCCGACATCTGTATTTGAACTGGCCCGGAGCCCAGTTCTCGTCCTTGGCTTCAAGCACAACACGCCATTTATAATATACACCCATCTCCATTCTTGGATTTAACAGAAAGTGCCACTGAAGCAAAAGCTGTTCCAGAGCAACCAACAGTTGTCTGTTCCAGTTGCCTTTGCATTTGGTCCTGCTGTACAGGCTATGTGCTGTGGTTATTTGGTTTGGCACATGGATCATGTTCATATACCCGCTCAACTGTGCATCCTAAAGATGAAACACAACACTCCTTGGCCAATGTTTAAGCCAGACATCTACGGCTGTGTTTAAAGTAAGGACATGCATGTTTCTCACTGTTCTCCCATCGAAATGTTTGTTATACTTTCTGCGGTCCCAGAGTCAGTGGATACGGATGGAATTTCCAAAAGGAAAGACAAGAGGGCAAAGGAAAATGATGCACGCTGTTCTGGTGTAAAGTTTTTGAGTTGATTACAGTGTGGTTAACTAGTGCATCTTGCAGATTTGGCTTCAGAATGAAAGTCTGCATGGCCTTAAGGGAGGAGGCAGATGCTGAATCTGCTGAAGGCATTTTGAGATCTCACTCCAATTTCACAATGTTATTCCCATACAACTCTGCCAGCGCATGTGTTGCAGAAGCCGTAGCACTCACTAATTACATGTATAACTTCCAAGGGCAAGATTTTGGTTTTATGGCAAGGCTCCTGGTATGGTGTTCTGATTGATCTGACTTTAGCTTAATCCACAAGTTCATCTATTCTGAATAATTCAATCTCTGCTGCGACATAATACAATTATTCACACATATATGTTTGGCATCAGGTTGTGTTTGCATCATTAACACCTCTTGTTTAATCAGATATCAGCCCAAGCAACCAATCTGACAGAGATTCCACTGAAATCATCTTCTTGAACAACTCCACAAACATGACAGGTTGAAACTGACTAATCTGTTTCATATTTGGAATTTGATTAATGTAAATGGAAAGCTTGTGCTGTTGCAAGGGGGAGATGAGATGTTTGTGTCTGCGACTGAACCGCAGCCAAGAATCTATGGCTGCCTGTGCTGACAGCAGCCTGGGGAGGATGTCTGATAAAAGGCCACATTAGGCATGAAATAATCTCTAAATCACCTAATGCATATCAAGATCAAAGAAGCGGGGGTGGGGAGAGGGGCTGCTGCTGAGGGGCGAGGTAGGGAGGGAGACACATAAGGAATGTTATGGGAAATCAAATAAGTGAGTAAAACATGTTCCTACTCCAACTGGCAAGATCCTGATTGTATTTTTGTTTTTATTTTTGTTTTTCACTCCTTTTGTATTGATTGTCATATGAATGAAGTATCAACATGAGCAAGATAAAATCTGGTTTGTTGCAACTTGGGTCTTATTTTCAGTTATAACATTGTTCTTGTCAAAGTAATTGGTGACATCGGAAAACAATGTGACATCACTGCAACACTTTATCCAGATTAAACCACTTAATTTGTATGTAAACTGAAAGTGAGCGTGCCTGAAATGTTGCCAATAGTCCTTCACCAGAAAACTGGGTACATAATCGTAAGTGCAACATGTTAAAGTTAAAGCAGGAAGTTAGTCTGCAAACTGACAATTTAGATAATCATTTTAAAGAGTGTCTATTTGCAACCGGGTGAGAATAGTCACACTGCAGGTATTCCGCTATTGATTCCCATTTCTATGACACTTTTGCAATTGTCTAGCAGTCATCACATTGACAAGTTGAGATCAGAAGCAATCTCAGATGTTCTCTGAGTTTAAACAGGTACATTTACAAGAAAAATCTCACAACTGCCAGAAGTCAGGTGGCGTAGCATAGAGAGGGACACAGTCCATAGTAGGAGTGGGTCCATGGTGGATGAATGAGTAAAGCAAAGGACTTTCACACAGGACACTGGGGTTTGCATCCTGTGTGAATCAATGTTTGATTATTATTTTAAGACTGAGTGAACTAATACTTTTCATGTATAAATAATAACTTCTCCAGGCTAGATTTTTTATGGCTCTCCACCATAAACAACCGTAGTCAAAGACATTATGTTTTCGGGTTGTCCATATGTACGCACACACATACGTCTGTCCATAAAGTGATATCTTAAGAACACCTTGAGGGAATTTCTTCAGATTTGGCACATCCATCAACTTGGACTTATTGATGAACTGATTAGATACTGGTGGTTGTAGATCAAAGGTCAAGGTCACTGTGACCTCATCTGTCTGATTCGAGTAAACACAATATCTTAAGAACACCTTGAGGGTCTTTTTTCAAATTAGGCACAAACATCTACTTGGACTCAGTGATGAACTGATTAGAGTTTGGTGGTCAACGGACCTCATTCCTTGCATTCTTGCAAATGCAATATCTCATGAATACCCCCGCTATCTCACAATCTTACTGATATTATCACTGTGTCTGCCCAATTCACATCTGTTGTTCTGTATGTTATTTTATACTCAGGTCAGGTTACCTTGGATGTTTTTAAAGGCACCTTTTAAATAAAATCAACTTCAGGAATCAACTTATTAGAATTTGTTGGTTGAAGGTTAAAGGTCAAGGTCACTATGGCCTATCAAAACATATTTTTGGCCATAACTCAATAATTCATATCCTAATTATGACATTATTTCACACAAATGTCTAATGGAAAATAATGTGATGACACTATATATCCAAGAGGTCAAAGGTCAACTTATATATGATAATATCTCAGGAACAGAAGGGGGGACATTTGGTCAGATACTGAACTGGTGACACTAATCTTGCGTGTCCACCTTGAAATCTTCTGTACTGCAGGGTGGGAAGACGTGTGTGAAGCATCCATGTTTTCAGAGATATGGATGTAAACTGCACATTAGCCTTGGTATCGCCCTCACCCCTCTCTGTTTTCATGAAGTGGTTTTGTCCACAGTTGGGGGAAGTATCATTTGCCTTGCCTTTATCGAAGAAAAGCTGCTAACAAAGTTCCACTAATTCAGTGATAAATGCATTTCTTTCTTTTTTATATAAACTTTTACAATAGAATTCCCATGTTATTTTATTATGTGAAAACTTTTATACAGCTGATTGGGAACATGGAACAGTAAAATAAAGCAGAAATCTAATGTAAACAGTGTGCAGGAGAGAAACTAAACTCCAAACCACAGAGGTTCAGTTAGAAGCTACAAAGGCACTGAGAGCTAAACACACACTTTTGACAGACTTTTGAAAACGCCTCTCTCTCTGGTCTCCTGCAGACACACATGCTTGTTTCAGAGAAGCGGGGTGGTCAGAGGTTGGCCGTGGTCAGCGAGATGTCACCGCTACCCACTTGCAGCGGATGGCCCAGTTACATTTACTTTAAAAAAATAAGGCTGGAAGGCCAGTTACTCATCAGACTTTGGGTGATTACAAAGGGATTATATCTGAATATATTCTTTTTGGTCAGTGGAAAGTTTACATGTAGAATATAACATTAATTATGTTGCTTTGCATCTTTTTGCTGTACATGAATGCTGCATGAATGCCTTCTTTTGGCATAGCCTGTTTCTGGACATTATACAGCTTTATTGCCAAATTTTGTACTCAAAAGGTAACCATGTGTAGTAAGTTACATTACCTTGATAAAGTAATTAAAATAGTTACATTACTTTTTACATTTTTAAAGTGGGAACTAATGATCTGTAACCTATTATGTTTAGAGTAACCTTCCCAACACTGATAAAACAGACATTCAAGGTTCCTGAGATGTCTCTCACTAACTTTGGTGATGCCTTCACTTTTATGAAAAGTGCCATCAGCAGATCAAACTTTTCAAAGTGAAACATCTTGACATACACTGGAGGTAATGGGCACACAATTGAGTACATTCTGTCATAATCCTTGGTACTTGTTTGTATTCTGTGTTTGGTTTAATTTTGGTCACCTACCTCTTGTCTCACTTCAGATTAACCTCTGTTTGACTGCCTGCCCCACCCTCATGTGATGCACCTGTGCAAGCTGTTCTCACCAATTTTTCATATGTTTTCCTATGAAAAGTAATGCACCTAAATTTTTACATATTCCATGTACTTTGAAAAGCTGCAATCATGTGACCAATGTGCTGACAGCAATATACAAGGAAGGACCCCCAAACACTTGTAAGAAGGCAGGTAGGGGTGGTGGATGGGTCACAGAAAAAAACAGACTTTCACCCGGGACTTTCCCCTGGAGTCACATGTTCAGATCCGTGTGAACTTAAAATCATTTTAAGCCAAATCCTCAACATGTTTCTTTTACTAAACCTAACCACAGTGACTTTTATTACCTAAACCTAGCCTCTGTAACTTTACATTAATTATGTAATTGTACAATGAGGATGTAACATCATTTGTGGGGCGCAAATTCATGGGATATCATATGAACTGTTGTACATGTATTTTTTATCATACAAACTAGTGTATTTAGTGTATCTTCCCTTCCTTTTTTGCAAAATCTTCTTCGCCTTTGTGTGACATTTCCAGCATTTTATCCTCATGTTCCTAGTGTATGTTAAGACCTTTGCTCCTCTTCATTACCTACCATTTGCCTGCCAATTTGGATACATTGCCTGTTGGACTAATTACCGGTATATGGACCTGTGCTTGATTTAAAAAACCCTAATCTGATATCCTGTCCTGAGTCTGCTTTGTGGGTCCATATTTAGCTTGTTCCAGATACATTCACAATGACTTTGGTGATCCCTGATGTTGAATCTAGCTCCACCAGCAGGTTGACATTTTAGTCAACAACATGTCTACAACTTATGGAGGAACAAATGCCATGACATTTGGTCCACACATTCATGTTCCCCAGACAATTGGCTTAGTACTTTCTTGGTTATTATAAGTTGACCGCTATTCCTTAACTATCATCATCAGACCAAAAGTTTAGTTTGTCCAAAATTTGATATACTTGGTAAACAGTATAGCTGCCTAACTGTAGCCTCAGAGGGCCACTAGCAAGGCTTTAGACTCTTTTTTTTGTACAGAATCAAAGGAGTGACCAAATGGACAATGACTGCAAAAACCTTGCAGAGCTTACAAAGGCCAATCTTTTTGAGCTAACAAGCTTGTCGACTGTTCACACATTGCCTGGGGATTGTTTTACACAAGTGTGAATGAACCATAACAGACAGGCAAAACAGGACAGAATAAGGCCGTCCTTGTAGCTGACTCAGTTTGTTCAGATGTCTCTCAACATGGCACTCAAATGTGCCAAGTTCCTTTGCAGCAGTGCAGCAGTCTTGTCTGTATACCCAATCACAGAATGCTCACATTCCCTGCTGTGAGGGAAAGCAATAACTTGGGCCAGGAGACCAGTCTGGACATTTGGTGACTATTATTCCAGCTCCCCGCTGCTCCTTGAACTGCTCCATGGATCCCTAACTGCTTATTTATGTTCATATTAATTTGTGTTGATCTTCAAACTGGTTTCCTTTCTTTGGTTTCACCCTCCTGTTGTCTTGAGTTATTTTTAGGGCTGCACACTGTGTGGGCGACTGCTGCACTCTCCAAGTCCTGCCTTGTCCATCAACATTAAAGACGCATGGATTAGAAACACGCCATTGAGCAGATGTGGAGAGAACGCGAGACTGTGATGCAGCTGCGCCCTCTAGCCTCTTTTATACTTTCCATGGGACCCAGTGGAGTTCACCACCAGCTACTTGCCGCACTGATTAACTCAATTAGCTGTAGAAAGTGGCTATGTTTTTATGAGAGGATTTATTCAAGGCATCTAAAGTCCACAGGGAGAGTCTGAATGTTGCTCTTGGTCAGACTACAGTCCTCAGCTCCAGGGGGTTCAAAGAAATCTCATACACTCAACAAGGCTGCTTCCCCACTTGGACAGGCCTTAAGTGAATTCATGGTTTTAGACAGTTATGTAGAATAGTGAAGAGCACAATTTGTGACTAATTGTGATTGACTACTTCTTTGAGTGTTTGAATGCTTTTAACTTTTAAAAATTATTTAAGTACCATTTTCAAATAAAGTAAAGGGTTTACTAGTTGTGGCTAAGTGCTATTAATGTGTAAATAATCATTAGCTATTGCTCTGTAGATCGATGTTAAGCTATCATTTGTCAATAATATTATGTCATTAATGAAGAGAAATGGACCTAATAAAAGCAGTTGCATCTGCAGTTACAAATGTTAATGTCATTAATTCAGGGCCACATTGTCTTCACTTTCGAAGAAGCACATGGTTAAAGTTAGTAAGTTAACTGTAATGATTAATGTTAATAAACTGTCCACTGTACACACTAAACACTTACCTAAAACTGAATTAAGTACTAGGGGTGTAATGGTTCACAAAATTCATGGTCCGGTTTGGTGCGACACAGTGGTGTCATGGTACGGTAGGTCTTCGGTACATTATAACATTTTATATTTTTACATTTATATTTTAATTTATTCTTTTATCAAAACCAATGCCATAAAATATAATTTTTGACTTGGAACAATGATGGAGCTATACCTAAGTGAACAAAAACAGCTCTTAATTTAAAAAAAGCACAAATTCAATCATACACATTTTTGAACCCTTAATGTAAACTTTCACATGAAAAACATCTTTAAATAAACTGCTTCAAAAGCCTTTTGAGTACATATATCATAATTCCCTCTCTATATTGATTTTGTCCCCAGGGTTGATCTGTATTCGTCCCAAATACATTTTACCAGGACACCAGCTGCTACGAGCCATCTTATCACACAACAGGGCGATCAGAGCCTATTAGTCAAACAGTCATTGTATTCTTCTTGTACATGCTTATTACTTTAACTTTATGGCCATTAGTTTCGAGCTCTGCTTTTTAGCCTGTGCAAAGCTGATGTGGCACAACAGGGAAAATATCTGCCAATGTGGGCTGCCTTGTTGAGCGTAGTGGCAGTAAGAACATTACTTTTAACACAATGAAGCGCTACATTTTATTTTCCTGAAGTAAAAGGATAAGTTCAATGTACCGTTAAGTTTGTAATGCGCACTGAACTAAAAGCCTCGAACCAAATGGTTCAATATAAAGGTGTATTGTTACACCCTATAAAGTACTGCGCTTACGAACACAAGTCGCTCATGACGTCAAATTTTGAACATTTGATTATTCCTCTCAATTCAAAGGAGCCGCAAAGCAGGTTACTGGCTGGAGCACAGATATGTGACTTCATACATTTGCCTGAGTACTGAAACTTTCACATTTGGACAATGAAAACAGAATAAAAAGTCTAAATAGGTCTGACATTAAACATTAAACAAACACAGCCTGTGTTGCAATCAGGCGTTGTCACGTAAATAACAAATTCCAGCGATTGAATAGACCATAGCACAACAAATAATAATAATAATAATAAATTTTATTTATATTGCACTTTACATTAAAGAAATCTCAAAGTGCTACAAAGAAAGCATAAAACTTACGGTGAAGCATAACTAGTAAAAACACAAACCAAACAATGAGACATAAATAAAACGATATCCTCCAGGGCCGTGAACAACACAGGGAATATCATCGGCTGGTGCGGGAGCTGTGGCTGGATGGGGAGAGGTTCCAGCGCTAGTTCAGGCTGAACACAGATCAGTTTGACAGCTTGCTGCTTGTTTTGAGGTAGGAACGAATGTGTGGTAGGAGCTAAACATTTCCGAGGATGTTCTGGGTTCCACACATGCAATGGACATCTACATTCCGATTGATTGCTGGTCGTTTGCAGCTCAATTCACCAAACTGCCGCAGCTCATTGCTTCTACAGCTCAACATGCCTCTACTTGCCACATGTCCAGTGAAAATGAATTAGACCTCTTGCCTTTGCAGCTCTGGCAGCTTTTGGTGTGAACGTACAGTAAAGTGCCACTTAAGAGCAATACCATACTTCAATTACTGTGTAGAGATTTGGGGCAATAACTATCTGAGTTCAATCAATTCACTGATTATTCTTCAAAAAAGGGCAATACGGGTCATTCATAATGTCGGTTATCTGGATCACACTCACTCACTCTTCTTGCAGTCAAAATTATTTAAACTTACAGACATCGTGAAATTCCAAACAGCACAAATTATGTATAAAGCAAAAAATATCCTTCTACCACAAAATATACAGAAATTGTTTGGGGATCGAGAGGGGGGTTATCAATTAAGTGGGAAGTATAACTTTAAAATTTATAAAATCCGCACAAACAGAAAACGATTTTGCATTTCATTTTGTGGGGTGAGACTGTGGAATGGTATGGGTTAGGAGTTAAAACAATGTCCAAACATAAAACAGTTTAAAATAAAATATAAAGAATATGTTTTCACGGGATACAGGTATGAAATGGGAATGTGACAGTCACTACAGGTGTCCATAGGATGCTCTTACTCGTCATTTATTTTTCTATTTATTTATTTATTTATAATAATATTTTGGGCTACTAAAGTCCCTGTTTGTTAATGAGAAGTGTAGATGCATGTTGTTCCCACATGAGGGCACACTGAACTGCGTACATCCAAAGGCAGCGAGCCATTACGTCTTTTCTACTGAGGCTATCCTCCTGTGAACACGCTGCTGCAAAGGTGCTGCAAATTAAAGAAATCCTGGTATGAAACGCCACTAAATAGTCCCCACATATGGACTATCAATCACACATCAGTGCTAATAAGCTGTTTTCTTATCAGAATTCCAGTTGTGAATGCGACCGTGGCAGTTTCTCTCAAGTTAGAAGTGTGTGAACTCCAGTGAGTAAAAAACTAATGCTAACAGCTAACACTAACGCTAGCCATTGTGAATAGAAAAACACAGAATACATAGTTGTGTGAGATACTTATCATATAAAAACCAATCAGGGTTATGAGAGAAAATGCCCAATGTTTTACACATACTTTGGTGCTTTTCTATCATTGTATTTAACTGCTTAAACTGAATTGAAACTAGCGCTAATTGCTAAGCATATGCAAGTTATTGTCAGTGAAAAGCTGATAGCATGATGATGCACTTAAGGAGTTTTGCACTCATTTTGTCAACATTAAAACAATTTGTTTTGTGAGGATAATTGTGAAATGACTTTCATTACAGCTCTGATGATTTAATTCATTTTGTTTGTTAAAGCTACACATGTTAAGTTACTTGTGATAATTCAGTTAATGCTAAAAGCTGAACACTGTTGAGTGAAATGAGGTAAAAATTAATGTCTTACTGATAAAAATGTGGTAAAAAAAGTGAAGCAGTTCATTTAATGATGTTAAATAGTTTTTATTGAGACAAAATTCATTTCATTGAGGAAAAGATTGTTTAAAAAGAGGAATAATTCATTGTGTGGAGAATATGGTAAATAATTTTGATAAATGTACCATATATCCTCAGGCATTACCAACGCCCCCAGTACTTTCCAACGATTAACGGAGAGGTAAGTAAATCTTAATTTATATAGCACCTTTCACAGCTCGAAGTCACAAAGTGCTTCACAATAAATGTACAAACAGTTAAAGACATAGAAAACACAGCAAGTACAAAATGGTGTGTCTTTAATTGCACCTTAAAAATATGGGCAGAGGCTAAGGATCTCAGGCCCAAGGGCAAGGAGTTCCAAAGCTTTTGGGCCATGGATTGAAAAGCTTGGTCATCTGTAGTTTTCAGCCTTGTCCGAGGCACAACCAGGAGCCCCTGATTGGAAGACCTCAGTGACTGGCTGGAGATATAAGGGTTGAGGAGCTCGCAAATGTAAGTGGGGGCTACTTTGTGGAGGGCTCTGTATGTCAGGACCAGGACCTTGAATTGGAATCTAAAGTGAACAGGAAGCCAGTGCAGGGATGCCAGGATGGCGGTGATATGGCAAGACTTACAGTATCTCACATAAGTGAGTACACCCCTCCCATTTTTGCAGATATTTCATTATATCTTGTCATGGGACAACACTATAGAAATGACACTTTGATATAACTTAAAGTAGTCAGTGTGCAGCTTGTATAGTAGTATAGATTTACCTTCCTCTGAAAATTACTCAAAACACAGCCATCAACATCTAAACAGCTGGCAACATAAGTGAGTACACCCCACAGTGAACATGTCCAAATTGTGCCTAAAGTGTTAATATTTTGTGTGCCAACCATTTTAATCTAGCACTGCCTTAACCCTTTTGGGCATGGAATTCACCAGAGCTCACAGGTTGCTTCAGGAATCCTCTCCCACTCCTCCATGATGACATCATGGAGCAGATGGATGTGAAGACACCTTGCGCTCCTCCACCTTCAGCTTGAGGATGGCCCACAGGTGCACAGGTGAGTTTAGGGCTGGATACACACTTGGCCAGTCCATCACCTTCACCTTCAGCTTCTTCAGCAAGGCAGTTGTCATCTTCTAGGTGTGTTTTGGGTCATTATCATTGGAAAACTGCATTGCAGCTCAGTTTCTGAAGACGGGGGATCATGCTCTGCTTGGAATTCATGTTTCCCTAAATGAACCGAGCTCCCCAGAGCCGGCAGCACTCACGCAGCCCCAAACCATGATGCTGCCACCACTATACTTGACTGTAGGCAAGGAACAGTTGTCTTGGTGCTCTTTCAGCATGTGTGGCACCTTGGTGAAGAGCACCAAGACAACTGTCCCTTGCCTACATAACGTGTATTAATATAAATGCCATATTACGGTTAATAAATGCTTAATTATGAACTTATTAACAGTAAATAATGATCCTTTGCAGCCACTGGATCTAAAGTGGGAGCAGTGTCGTATTAAGGTTAATTAATGATTAATATGAACTTATTAACAGCTCATAATGCATCTGCAGCTACTGGATCTAAAGTGTCGTATAAAGGTTAATAAATTATTAATCTCTCAAGACAGATTCTACAATTTACATAGTAGAATCCTTCGGCAGTCCTGTGTGAAAGACGACTACAGAGGTTGGGGGGGGGGGGATTTGAGTTTGAACGATGCTGCGCTTTAGCCAATCACAATGGAGGGGGCGTGACCAAGACGTGCAGGTGTCCCCAGGAAATGTGTACCCACAGAAACAACAAGCTCCTCGTCCATAGCGACTGCTCCACCCAAAACGCTGTGTTGTCAATGTGAATTTTTTTTTCAGCAGATGTCTTACTTACAACTGGAGTAGTTTCATGTTGTATCCGACAACTAGAGGCTTTTAACAGATGATGTCCTGATGTTAGCTTTGCCGCTGCTGTCCCTGT
Organism: Epinephelus cyanopodus; assembly: GCA_026686955.1. NCBI lineage: Eukaryota > Metazoa > Chordata > Actinopteri > Perciformes > Serranidae > Epinephelus > Epinephelus cyanopodus. Next base: position 4,753,039 of record CM048928.1, read on the forward strand.
CAGCTGCAGCCTCTGATGCTTTCTAGACATAGTGTCTTCCCATAACTGGATAAATACCACACATAGCAACACAAAACTGCTTTGCTAGCTCAATCATGTTGTAACTAAGATATCCGCTGGAAAAAATATTTCATTTACAGACCATTTATTGAGTTAATACTTTATTTTTTATAGTCTATGGTTAATACAGACACCGCTAACAGCTAACGTTAACAGCTAACGGTTAGCCCAGCTAATCTACGATAACCATGTTATTTAGAAAACGTGCACACAGAAATAGTAACTTTTGTTCAATCATTGTGTTTATAGACTTAACAAACAGCAGGTTAGTCTACACGATGATATAGTGACATGAAAAATGTGATAAATAGCCAAACTCTGCTGGTTTTCTACCCAAAGTATTTGTAAACAACAACGATTTCCTGGGGGCACCGCCGTAAGTGAAGGCCGTGAGCGATCGCTGAGGTCCCTGCACTTCCGTTAGTCGAAAAACTCCAGGCTGTGCCTCGAGAGGTAAAGAAAGACATTTTTTTTTTTTACCGATGCATTTCCAGATTGATAAATTATTAATATGTACTTATTAACAGCTCATAATGCATCTTTGCAGCTACTGGATCTAAAGTTGGATCAGTGTCGTATAAAGGTTAATAGATTATTAATATGCACTTATTAACAGCTCATGATGCATCTTTGCAGCTACTGGATCTAAAGTGGGATCAGTGTCGTATAAAGGTTAATAGATTATTAATATGCACTTATTCACAGCTCATGATGTATCTTTGCAGCTACTGCATCTAAAATGGGAACTGTGTTATATAAAGTTTAATGACTTATCAATATGACCTTATAAACAGCTCATAATGCATCTTTGCAGCTACAGGATCTAAAGTGGGAACAGTGTCTTGTTGACATTCATAAACCCTTCATTATGCACTCACTGAAGTTAATAATTCTATTAATTATGCACCTATTGCAACATCCAGATCATTATTTCAACATTAAAGAATTCTGATGTGTTGTTTTCACTCTAGTATGTTATTATTTTCTTTAGCAAAGGATCATGGGAATCTCATTTCCTCAAAATGGCATACAAAGACAAACATGAGTTATTTGAACTTGAACTTGAATTTGAACCCCACAATGCTGAAGAGGGACATGCTGCAAGGTTCATAAGGTCAATCCCTCGTCATGTAACTGGAAAAGCCACATGCCTCTATTGCATAGGAAGCAGTATAAGTTTTTTGTTAAGTCAGTCACAGGTACACCATGAAGCTGGTCAGAGAGCTGTGTCACTGTTCTGATCCCCACACAAGATGAATCAATAGGGTAATTGTAAAAGCATCCCTGTCTCTCATAAAACTGACACACAGTGTACATAGCTCCTCATAACACCTCTAAAATAATACTCACAACAGCAACTCTGCCCTCAACATCAAAGCAGTTGTTGCCTTAGAGCATGAAATAATATTTCCCTCATGTCTTTCTCATATACTTCTTGTACTGTACACGAGCAGGGAACTCTGGAGATCATAGAGATATGGTTGTTGGAGCTTATTCCTCATTTCCTGTCCATTGTCAAAAGGGATAGTTTTTTCATCTAAAAGACTTACAACTTGTTGAAGAGGATTTTGGGGCCTTCTTACCAACTGCTTTAATGTGCCGAGATAATTTTCAAAAGGGAAACATGAAACACTGTCTAAGGCAGCAAACTTTCTTGCATCATCAGCCAGATGTATAAGACTGTGGGTATTATATATAAGGTGCTCTGATCCATATATCCTCACAAAGTTTGTCACATAACATTTCAATAGTTTGTCTGCAAGTCACAGTATTCAGAACACAAGGCTGGGCTTAGAGGAAATCTCATAGCTACTGACAGTAGGTCCTCGAGGACCCGGAGATCAAGCCATCAACCTTCCGATTAGTGGACAACCTGCTCTATCTCCAGAGCCACAGCTGCCCCAAGATATATGATCTCATAATGGATTTATAGTAGAGATCCATGATGTACATTAGTTACTTCAACAAAAGTGTATATATCACAGTTGGACTGTGGACTCTGATGACAGGGGTGCAATTTTTGATGCAAAGAGCATAAATTGGGTGCTAAGGGTTAAATCAAATTCTGCCTCTCTTTGTCAATTCAGAAAAAAAGCAAAGAAAATAATCCCTTTTCAAAAGATTTTTTTTTTTTATAAAGGAAAGTGAAGGATTTCTCTCTATAGTGGTACTCTACCACTCCCTACACACACACACACACCCACACACCTTCAGTGACATCAATCCTGTGCATGTAATATATAGGTCTCCCTTGACTGCACACATCAATTTGCCAGACAACTCGTGCTCCTTGCCTTTCATATTGAAAATCAAAATGTGCTTTTTCATTAAGACTCATGACAGAACCAAATCTGGCACCTTGAGCAATCCATCAGCACGTGTCACTTAGCTCCATCAGAAAATGAAGTGGCACTTGAGTCCCACATTGTGTTGCATGTAAACATTAGCATTAGCACATGTTCTCTTGTCTTATAGTATGACAAAATAAACAATGTGAACAAAGAGGGCTTTGAGCTACAGCATGAAACACCAATATGAAAAGAGTTAATGCCTCCTCAGGTTTTACAGCTTGATGCTTTGAAGAAACCAACCAACGTTTCAGTAAACACACTTGTTATAAAATAAACAGTGAGATGAGAAGATTAATATTACGTTGTGGTCCCACTTTCTAATAAAGCACCCTTTATAAAGTGTTAATAAAATGTAACAACTTGCATCATTAGTGATTAAATGTATTATTTACTAATTCTGTAGTGATCAGACTGTAAAACTTTAATTAAAAGTCTCGTCCCAATTAAACATCCAGTCCATTTTACTAGCCTGTTGTAGCTACATATTTTGACATAAAAAGCCTGTCTCAATTAGACACCTTGTCTGGTTACCAAGCAGTTCCTTTTTATACAAGTTCTTTGCATGTATAAAGCTGTGTTTTTGGCTACCCACTTCAGCTAATGAGCTATTAGCAGCTAGTTTGCTGTTTAGATCATGCATACAGATATAAATATTTTATTATTTTGTTACATATTGTTAGCTTGGTTAGGTTCTCTATTATTCAGTCATTCAGCTAATTTTACTGAAACCATAAGCACCAAAAAAATCATTTATTCCGATTTACTGGCCTGGTAAATGAGACCAAAAAAAAACCCCAGAGGTGAGTGGTCATAACATCAAATTACATATCCATTCCTCGATTTCCCTTTAAGTTATTCATTTTGCTTTGGTTCATACGGGTCCTGAGATCAAACAAATCAAAAAGGTTTTTCTTAAAACTGCTGCCAAGTCAGTATGCTGGGTGCTATAATCCTCAGGTCTTTCTCTGATGTGCTGCCTCTAGGAGCTAGATCAAATGAATGATTCATTATAGATATGTTGTTGTTATGTTATCTGAGGCCTACCTTTTATATAAGTAATATTTGTACTGGTTTAAATAAACCCCATGTTTACTGAGCAACACCTCTGTGTGAAAGGAAGCAAAGGCCTGCCCATCCACACGCCTATCACCTATACAAGCCTGGTGAATTCAGTGGGCTATTAATTGAAGATTTTTTGGTAGGCTTTATATGACATCAACTTTTGAGGTGGTGTTTTTCCTTCTCCATGACAATCACACTGTTTAATGACTACTTTATTAACATTTTTATCAGTTACATTATTACTGATGACTCATACAACACGGTCTTGAGGTGCATTACATATAAATTTTAAATACAATGAAATGAGATATTAATCATAATTATAATAGTAATAATAAAAATAATACAGTTGTATGTTAATAGCATTTATTTTGCACTTTTTTATATTTATAAAGCACTTATATAGCACTTAACAAAGTGCCTTGCAAAAAGAGTCAGTCATAAATAGAAAACAACATGTTGTATTCCAACTAGAGACTGTACATAAAAATGGAAGACATGACAGCTCCCCAAATATAAGCCAAAACATCTGTCTCAGCCCCTGGTGGCTGGCTGCAGTATAGTTCATAAACCCCGCCCCCTCAATGTTAGAAGAAACTCTGCGACCATCTCGGCCCTTTTTAGCTCAGAATGAAGCTGCATCATTCTTCGCCATCGCTCAAAAGCAGAGCCGATGTTGACCCGAGTTTTGGCTCTTGCAGCATCAAATTCTCTCTTAGTGTTAGCTTTTTCTGCAATATTCTTTTTTTGCCAAGGTGTAAGCGCATTTGTCTGCCATTGTTATGGAGAAAAGTTTAGATCCACAAGCGTCACTGTTACTAGCCTATTTGTTGTGTCACGGGGGGGGATGTTATGCGAGTGCTTACAGCAGTCGGAGGCAGACAGACAGGATGCTTGGCCAGTCATTGCATTCGATTGGTAGAACCATATGAGAATGGTATAGTAATGGGGTTTTATCTCTGGTGGAATTCACTTACATTTTAGTGTGCCATCAGCTTATTAATAGCATTTCAACATAAACAAAGAAAAGCGTAAAATTTCCAGAAAGGTAAGTGTCACTTTAAGCTGACAAAATTTTCAGCCATGGCACAGAACAAACAGCCCAAATACTGGCTCTAAATAGAGCCATCAAGGTTTTCGCATTTTCATGTTGGCCACTTTAGTTAGCCCATTGGAAAAACTGCATTAATCAATGTTTTTACTGGTTTTAATCACCTATTCCAGTATTAATTTTGTTGAAATTTAGGATAACATTTTTTTCCATAATGTTAACGAGATGATGATGAGCTAAACATAGATCTTAGTAATAAAAACTAAGACAAAATCCATGTTTCATTCTAGTTGACGAGATAAAAATGTTACTGGTGGATTATCAGAAATTTGAAAGCTGAGAACAGCCGTGCTTGTAATTATTTTCAAATGCTGCATGATCAACAGGCTGGTAAACTCCAGTAAATAGTCTGCAGCAGGATGTTTAGCACGCAAAAACATGCACACAGAAGCAGCATCAGCCGTCAGTTGTGACAAAGAATTGAGAAAGAACATAGGGTTTAATTAAGTTATTTTTCCTCTTCTTAAGAGTATGATTGATGAGTCACAGTTTACAATGAACCTGAGTACAAATCCTAGTTGTCTCAGATTAGTTATATGTCGTGTCAAAGTTTTTGAGAGCATAAATAGAGAGATGTTGAGTTTTCTAAATGATGATCAGTAAGTGTGTGCTCTTGAATCACCCCTTAAACCTGTCAAAAACTGCTGGAGAAATGGCAGTTTGTTAATGTGTAGAAATTATTTGTAGCTGTAGAAACATTGTCTAAATTACAATTTTATACAACCTGTCACTGTGATTCTAATTTCTGATGCATGAATTAGCCTAACTGGATCAGTTTAAAGATAAAAAAAAACATACAGAAAACATAATGACTAAAGGTTGATTGAGATGTCGTGAACTTTTTGAGACTAAAACTAGACTAAAACAATTAAGGATAAAAATGACTAAAATGTGATAAATCCTAATAAACATTTTTGTCTCAAGACTAAGACTAAATCTAAAATAGCTGTCAGAAACAACACTGACCTCGTCAGTTTGTTTCAGAGAAGAGGAGACCTCTGCAGATAACTGGGCTCCTGGTAAAAACCTCCTGAACATCTTGAGCTCACATTAGCATGTGGTGGGAAGCCACCCGTCTCTGACAAGTGGAGCGGTACTATTTTTTTTGAGTGGTTTAATTCACCTGGTCTGTTTGTTTTCAACAGGAAGAGACTTCTGAGGATAATTCAGTTAATTATTCAGGTAAAAATCTCTTGAACCAGGTGGAATTCTTATAGGGAGAAGGTTTAGCTAGTTGCAATCTGCAATCCTCAACACTAGATGCCAATAAATCCCCCTAAATTTGACACACTTCACCTTTTAGAATGACACACTAACATGAAATAGAATGATTGGTGGCCCATTAGAAAATGAGAAAGTATTTATGAATAGTTAACAATGTAAAAGTTACCATTAATGTCATATAACTAATCTATAAAGAATTAGTAATAATAGTAGCAGTTATTATCATAACCATCAGTAAAGACGTCAATTACAACTATAATCTGGAGAAAAAGCATGCTTGAGAGCTGGGGCAGACGACCAGCTTGGCTGCACACTCTGTGATTTCAGTTGAATAAAGGAGATGTTTTCCAACATAAATGTCTTCTCTAGTGCTTCTAAACTGTAACCTAAATTGTGAAGGAAGTGAGAGGTTCTGTGAAACTAAACCTTACTGCCACATTATCCCTATAACAGGTAGCACGTCCTCATCTGTCTAAATTTCAGTCTAAAATCAGCAGATACTGAGACACGTGTTCCTGATGAAGTTATGGGCAGATGGTGGGTGTCATTTGCTGTGTTCCCTTTATGCCACCGAACGGGCTGACTACATCTGGCCTGGCACTGAGTGCAAAGCTGCAGCAGCTGTAGTCCCATGTATACCTGTCAGTCAGCAGCAGTGCAGCAACATAAGAGCATCATTTAGCCTCACAGTGTCTTTTAAAAGTCCCACTGGGTAGATAGAGACATAAACCTTGTTGTAAGTAAGAGGTCAAAACAGGGCTGGGTAGGATACTGCAGCTGAAGGTGTTTTATGTTGATTTTAGGGAAGTAAGAGAGGGCCAACAACACCTTAATGAAGGATAGCAAGCATTGTAATTTGAGCTATTTTGTTATATGTTGTAAAGGACCAAAATTATAGTTTGGCTTTGCATTTTTTAGTCCAGTTATTCCCAGCCTGGGGGTCACATGAGCTCAATGTATTTCGAGGTGACCATTTTTATGATGTTTAGGATACACACATACAACTGTCCATTTCGTTTTTTGTTTTTTCATCTATTTCCTACTCCAAACTGACCAATACACACCTACTACATTTGAAACTGATTTTCTATTGTGTTTGGAGGCCAGTATCTCCGTGAGGGCTTGGTCGATTTGAGTGATTGACACTTCGTTTGATGTTAGAGCCAATAGAAAACGAGATTGACAGCACTGTCATCCAATTGAGAGTCAGTAGAAGATGTTGTGGGGGAGATGTCGGCTGCTGTGAGTGGTTGTTGTTATGCTTCTCCCCAAACCTGAATGACGGACAACATGTCAGTCAACGGGAATGAAGCGTGATTTATTGGCAGAATGAGCTTTTCACGGCAAAAACAACAAGGTAAGAGAGATATTACAACTATAGCTTGGCGAAACGATTTCTGTTGTTCTTCTTTGGCCTCCATCTCTCTGATGCATTGGTGTAGCATGCTTTGGCGCATATGTGTGGAAACAGCGGAGTCTCAGCTTTCATTTGAGATGAACAGCGTGTGTTTTGATAACGTGTGGTCGAGTTAGAGCCCGAAATATAACGAGTGGGTCAGGATATCAGTGCTGTATGGAGGGGAGCGTATCTATGTTTCCGGGTTCTATGTTTCCCGGTTTCTATGCACCCACTTAACCCTGCAAAAACGGTCCTATGTATCCCGGGTTCTATGTTCCACACTCAACCAAGTGGGAAACACAGAACCTGTTTTGTGTAAGCGGGGAACATAGAACCTTTTTTGCAGGGTTAAGTGGGGAACATAGAACCCGGCAAACATGGGGATGACCCCGTATGGAGTTGTATTTGTTGTTGTTTATTTAGTTGTTGTTTGAGCTGTGTTTGGGGCATGTAAAAAGGGTTTTTACAGCCTTGTAGCCAGGTTCTGCTGTTTTAATTGATGTTAAACATCACTATATTCTTCGTGATCAGTGCATTGTTTCACACTGTGTTTGCAAAGTTGCTCTCAAAGTTTTGGTTTTAACAGGTTTTAATTGTTCTGAAATATCCTAGCAACAGATTTACACTAGGACGAGTGCATTACACAGCAGCACATATACAGAGAAACCTTGTACACCATCATACGTGTCATGAATTTAGCCTTCAGAAAGTGATTGATTGTGGAAGGCAGTTGTTGTATTGAAAGAACATGGAGCTTAGTCAACTCTCTTGATGAAGAAGGAGCAAAACTTTTTTTTTTTTAATCTATGACTTTATTACAAATATTAACGAGGTTGTGAAGGCACTGACATTGTTATGGACCCGATGACTTTTGGGTTTTGGTTTATAGTCTTTGATAAGAAAAGACTGAAATAAGTCTTATTAGAGTTTTCAACGGGCCTAAAAATTAAACCCGAAACCAAAATGACCCGAGGGACTCGCCCGACATTGCCTGCTGTGTGCGCTTGGTGAAGAGGCAGACACAGGTGCTTACAGACTAGGGCGTACTATAAGCGGAGGGGACTCTGTGTAAAAATGTCTATGAAAAATCCCTGCGATGTGAAAAATATATGCCGAACAGTCCTGTGTGACACTGGAGTCCGTGCAGTCGTGCTTTGCATGCACAGGGCCTACGTTCCGCCCGAGTATGCGGTCCGGTCAGTCATCCCCCCAAAATAAACCCTGTCCAAGATGGAATACCGAACCGAACTGGTATTGCCGAGAACCAACCCAACCCTAATGCTCCCCCTGTGCGCCTCAGCAGTCTGGCTTCCCTGGCTCAAATGCAGGATCTTTAATCACTCAAAGTCAACCAATCATTCATGTCCCAAAATAATATTACCAGACAGACAGGCTTCAACGTCAGCCTGAGGGAGAGCAACCATTGCGCATCATGTAGCGCTGCACTTAATGAGCTGCTCTCAACACTTTTCCTGCACCTGAGCACTGACTGACTGAACTTTGCTCACACTTCACAGCAGAATATCTTGTTTTAGTATTATTATTTTTTCTTCAGAACAGAATTCAGCATTCTTTATTTTTATAATTGGCATATTCTTCTTCAGCTTAATTCTTATAGCCCTATTATCATCCCCCAATACTTCAACTTCAACTCGAACACTTAATTAAAAACAGTAACTATAACCTGATCAGACTTCCTCCCCTCCTGGGAGACCAGTGTATATTCCTTGTCATCTTCCTCTCACACCTCGTTAACTTTCGAGAGGCCACGGTACAAGTACATCTTGAAAGTGTTTAATTGATTGATTCACTAACTGACTGTACAAAACTGTACAATGAAGTAATATTTGGGCAGTGTACTTTTAAACATCACAACCAACATTCTCAACATTGGCCAGTCAACCATCCTCAGCAGGTATTTTTGAGAAATATTAAAATGTTGCACAATGTGCTTTTGCTAAGCAGGACATCTTCCTGGATCAACATCCCACAATGCATTTCAAGACTAACATTGCAATCAACCATCACAGCCCCCTGACATCATCAGTGGGCTGACTTGTGCTTCTTTTAAATTTAATTTGTGCTTCTTCGGGCTAAGCTAGTTTTCCAAATTGAAGTTAGTACAATTAAAGTTCTCAGTAACATTGGACAAAAACCTTACAAACTAATGCATGTTTAGCAAGTTAGATGCCAACTAGGTAGGCTATGCTAACAAGTAAGCTTGCAAATAGACTAATGTTGTTCAGTAGCATTAAGAATAGGATAGTATCATTTTTGTAGTTCTCACAGAGAGAAAGCAAAGATGCATATTTCACACAACTATTTCTCTGACATTATACATTTGTAAATATATTTTTTTATGTCAATTTCATACATTTTCCAAACCATAACGATCCTGTGAAAGATTACTCTGGATGTGTTTCAGTTAAATACCTGTTTTTCACAGAATGACCCTCATTTTAAGAACTGTACAGCACAGTGTGATAATTGGAAAAGGGCAGCGGGAAAAGAGGTACTTCTCAGCATTTGCTGGATGACAGTTTTTGAAGTGTCTGGTTCCAAATTGATTTGCCATTTACAGGTGACATTTTAAACCTCTCCACAACTGCTTTTGTGTTTCATATCTTTTGCCAGTGCGTACAACAAATGCTTTTGTGTGTGTGTGTGTGTGTGTGTGTGTGTGTGTGTGTGTGTGTGTGTCTGTCTGTCTGTCTGTCTGTGTGTGTGTAGAATTGGTAATGGCCTATGATTTTCATGAGACAAAACATTCACGAAGTTTTGAAAGATTACACAGCAAGATTAGACAGCTTCAGTTTGAAATACTTTCATGAACATTTAAATTATTAAATCTGTAAACCATATTTTGATTATGTATTTTTTATGAGCCTGACAAAGAAAAAGACGCAAAAAAAGAAGGCATTGATATGCTGCTAAAACAGCATCCAATCTTCCACTTGGTATTGAGTGCCTTCGTTTGTGAAATAACCCTTGATGAGGGAAGTATTAGGGATTATATTAGGGTAGAGATGTTTCCCTAAGAAATGAGACACCACTTCGTGCAAATCGGCGTGGCCGCTGTGCAGGCATACTGTTAGTAGTTGAGTAGTAGCGATGCAAGATACCGGTAGTCATTCAGGTTTGAAAATGCCGGCTCCAGTGCTTGTGTTGTGGCGTATGCTAGGTTTATTCTTCTCCATATGATGAATCAATGGAGAAGAAATGCTGAAAACAGGAGGTGCCTACGACGTCTTCCAGTTCTGAATGACTTTGTTCGGATAAGTCGATTTCTTTAAATATTCTGATGCTGTGTTCAACCGACTTGTTCATTAGTTTACACTAGTCCAACCATCTGTTGTTTGTATAGCCTACATTCCGATCGTACAGTAACAAATTGTTTTCCAAAACTTGCTGAAGTTGCTGACTTTGCAAGGTGTTCTGGGAAATTTCATCTTCCACGTGGTTGAAAGTGTGGGTCGGGGTTGCCTAGGGCGGGTTTTAAGTGTTGAAAACCACTACCTCAATTCTGTTTTGGGACACCACTAGCCTAAACGTGAATGCCCACAACCAAGTGCAAGTGGGTATTTCTAGGGGAAGTATGAGTATTGGGAAAGGCCCTTGATCCCTTACACAGCATTATGAGTGGGCCTGATGGGCCTGGGCCCACCCACTTGTACAAACAGCCTATCCTAAATGACTGGGAAGACATTCATATTCTGTTTTTTGTTTTTTGTTTTGTAACAGACAACACTTACTACACTACTATCATGTGTAAAGTCTAGACCAGTTACAACAGGCCATTTTACTCTGGCCTGCAGATACATAAATGGACTGCACTTGTATAGTGCTTTTCTAGTCCTCTGACCACTCAAAGTGCTTTTACACTACTTGTCACATTCACCCATTCACACAGTGATGGCTGAGGCTACCATACATGGTGCCACCTGCTACTCAGTAACCATCCACTGAGGTTTAAAAGGTGGGGGCCTAGAAGCGGGCCAGTTGGCTCCCGACCTCGTCCTCTACTTCACTTCAACTCGTTCTCGGGTTAGGTGTAGTGTCTCAGGTTCTGCAGGCCGGTACTCAGAGACAACACTGGAGACCAATGGAACTAGGTGCAATCGAGTTTAATGTGTTCACAAGCTTCAACACATACAACTCAATGAGTCAGGCTCCGGAGCAAGACTGAAGACCCTCTGTCTGTGCTCTTTCTTTTATGCTGGTGGAGATTTGGGAAAATCTCCGCCCTTTTCCTCTAGTTCTTCCTACCCAGTCCCGATTCTATTGGTGGTGAAGTTTTTCTTTTTAGCTCTTATCATCTGAATCGAAACTTATTGGTATTGGTTTCTATTGGCCCTTGTCCAAACATGACCTAATGGTGTAACCTTTAGGCCTAGAAATCCCCAAACTCTCCACCATTAGATTCGTTCCCGGTCTCACTTTATTTTTTAAAAAACATGTGAAACTTGGGGATTTTTGCTATAAAATCCCCTATGACTTCATGCAATACAACTTTAGAGTGCGTGTATGTGTTGTTGTTAGGCAGTACAGTGTATGGTATGTGATTGTGCTCTCAGCATGTGAATACATAACTTGTGTGCTCAATATGTGAAAACATAAACTTGTACAGAGCTGCTTTGTCACACATAAATGCATAAAAAAGTGTTATAGGAACTTATACATGAAACACTATTATATGAACTTTTCAGCCTTAATCAATATCATGCAGTATAACTTAATCAACTTATGTAGTATGTCATTTTCTGATTAATGATTAAATCTTACACTACACCACACGCACTCACACAGCTATCAGGAGCAAGTTGGGGTTCAGTATCTTGCCTGTGCAGACTGGAGGAGCCAGAGATTGAACTGCAAATCGTCCAATTAGTGGACAACCAGCTCTACCAGTGGTGGTCCTAGCACATTTGGTGCCTTATTTTGTCTGTGATCAATCAAAATTTGCACGATATTTTGACGTAGTCATAGTTTCTGCCCATTACATGCATAGTCTTTTTTCAAATGAATTTACAACTTCGGTAAAACTACTTGTATTTATGTGTATTTCCTTATGTAACAGAAGCACACAGTAAGGTTTAGAAAATCTCCATGGTTTGACTCTCCATTCATATGGGAAGCAAACAGTGGGCTCCTGGGTGTATGTCTGGTGTTCGTTGGACCTATCCACCTGGGTGGATTTCTGCTGATCTTTGGCTAGAATAAGATCCCCCATGATGACATAGTGGTTATATCCCTTTTTCTTGAAAGACAGACTTATGGTTAATATGCTGATTATGATCTGAATGGCCAAGTGGTGCAGCATATTAAATTATATGATTTAATTTGAATGAAACCAACTTTGCATAGAGTGGTTCGCCCATCAAATGCAATAGTTTGATCTTGGATATCATAGTGGAGCCAGTTCTCTGTACAGATATGGGCACAACAGTCAGTAATTTCCCATTACTGGGCTAGCCTGACTGTTGCTTCACCCATGTTATTTTCCTGCAAGCGGACATTAACCAGGACTAGGCTGCAATGGAAAAGCCATAGCTCAAAGCTTGGTTAGCTCCTCTGTTATTCTGGCTTGCTCCCCCCTCTCTCAGGGGGCTTGCACCCTTGTATTCTGTCTGGTTGGCTGATTGTCTCAAAATCGGCTGCACTTGTAACCTAATCCTCCCAGGCCCGCGAGGAGTTGACTCTTAGCTTTGCTCTCCGGGATGCTAGATCGCTAGCAAATAAGACTTTTATCTTGAATGACTTCTTCACATCACGTGAATTGGATTTTATGTTTCTGACAGAGATGTGGATTCAAGCTGGTGAGTCTATTCAGTTCTCTGAGCTTCTCCCCCCGAGCTGTCTGTATTTCAACTTCCCCCAAACCACCGGCCAAGGTGGAAGGGTAGCTTCTGTATTTATTTTCAGCTTTCAATGACGACTGTCACCGTCAATTTCTTTCTCCAGCTTTGAACTGCAGACAGTTGTTTTAAACTTAAACGCTAATACACCGTCCTGCGTGCTGTGGTCTACCGTCCGCCTCGGCTCAATAAGGATTTTATAAAGGACTTCACAGACTTTGTGGCAGGACTGACCGTGAACTATGATAGTTTTTTGATTTTTAGGGACTTTAATATTCATGTTAGCTGTGAGTCCCGTCCGTTGGTGAAAAACTTTCTGAATCTCATTGACTCTTTTAATCTTACTTAGTCTGTGTCTGGTCCGACACATGAGAAGAGACACACTCGACCTTATATTATCCTTTGGTTTGCAGTTAATTGTCAGTGAGATTTGTGACACACATATTTCTGATCACTTTGCTGTTTTATTCAACATTTCACTGCCTCACTCCCATGTTAAACCGTGCGCCAGGACCGCTGAGTGCGCACAATTAACTCTTTAAATGCCACTGAGTTTTCTGCAGCATTCTATTACTGCATATACAGGATTACTATAGGAGTCTTACTCCGAGTTTTTAGACATTTTTCATAGTACTTTACTGACATATTAGAGTTGGTGGCTCCTTGTAGGTGTAAATGCTCCAAGCCAGTTACAGAGCCAAGGCTTAATGACACCACATGCACTTTAAGACGTATATGTAAACGTGCCGAAAGAAAGTGGAAGTAAGATCATCTTCAAGTTTCTTTAGACATTTTAAACCAGAGTACAGACTACAGTACTGATAGGGCTGTAGTCTCCTGGTCAACTAGTCGATTATTTAGTCGCTATGCTCTCGTCTGACCAAATTCTCATTGGTCAAATAATCGCCGTGTTACTTTCATAAGGAGATTATTCCATTATTTCCTGCGGCGGGGGGACAGGCTAAATTACCTGTGAAAATGGGGGTGTTTTCATAAAGCATGCTGGCTAACTCTGTTGTCTGCTGACATTCCCATTGGAAAGTTGTAATAGAACTAGCGCTGGCTCCCAGCGGCAATGATTTGATTGGATCCAAATCCGTGTACTTCCATACTTCCTCGACCAATGGCTGATTAGCTTTGACTTACACCCGCCTACACCAGAATTGCTGTTCCCCGAATTGTTGTCTGTAGTACAACAGAAAAGGAAATGTTCAGTACTTCACAAGAAGAGCTTAAAATGGATATGATTTCATTTGATTCAGCTATATCGCAGAGCTGCAACATCCACAAGCTTGGAGAAATTAAGGATTTACAGTGACTCTGTCTAAAATTCCTTACGCAGGAGAAGAGAGATGTTTTGGCCTGTTTACTGACGGAATACGGTAAAAGTTGGCCCTGGCCCACTGTAAGCAACCTTCTCTCCGGGCATGAACTGAGGTCTATGGTGTTGGTGATATGTCCATTGTTGTCTATTATGGAAGAGCAGGTAGAGACTTCAAAACGGAAGGGCATTGCAGCTGCATATGCGGGACAAAGCACGGAGATCGATGACCAGATAGCCGCCGGTAATTTCATTGTTGTCTTCAGCACACCAGAAACATTAATATGACAAGCAAAATGGAGAATGTTTCTACAGTCCCCTCAGTTTCGGGAGAGGCTGATTGGAGTGGTTGTTGACGAAGTTCATACTGTACCGCAATGGTGAGTCTGAAATAGCAATGTGATAGCCTAGGCTACGGTGTGTGTGTGCGTGTGTCTGTGTAGCATGTTAGCTGTGTGGTTATGTAACCAATACTAGCTAGCTGTAACGTACTTGAATAAAAAAAAAAAAATTTGCTCAATGACTTCAAGGGCTTCATGGGATACGAGTTAAGGTGTGTGTGTGTGTGTGTGGTTACTGTGGCATACTTAATCTTAATTTCAGAACAACCAGCTGTAGTACATTTAACTTTGATAATAATCATCCCATGTTTATTTGCTTTAGGGGACTTGCCAAGAGAAATGAACAGCCCTTTTGGAAGTGGTGTGGATTGGTCAGCAAACTCTGATTGCTACTGTCGGCACCTCTCCCTCTTCTTGCCATCACAGCCACAGCATCCAAAGCAACAAGGAAGAAAATCATGAAGAATCCGAGGATGCAGCATTGTGCAGAAGTCACCAAAACTCCTGACTGGGTCAATATAAGACTGTCAGTGAAAAAGCTGTCCTCTGATCCAGCCCACACATTCTCCTGGTTACTGGATGAGCTAAAATCAAAGGGGCCTGACACTCAAAGGACTGTAATATACTGTAAGACCATCAAAGAATGTGCAGAGCTGTACAGCTGTGTCTTCAAGTGTTATCTTCGCAAGAACTTTGTCTATCCAGTGGGGTCAACAGATCTACCAGAGAACAGGCTTGCAGACATGTATCATTCTGAGACACCTGAGGATGTTAAGCATGACGTAATAAAATCTTTGAAGAATGAATCAGCTGTCCTAAGAATAGTAATAGCAACGTCCACTTTGGGTATGGGTGTAGACATGAAGGGTGTGTCTCATGTTGTTAACTATTGACCACCACATGACCTAAAGGAGTACATGCAAGCTTATGGGAGGGCAGGGCGTGAATTGCCAATGTTCTTTTCCATGAAAGCCAGTTGATTGGAATGTCAGATACAATGTGGCAATATGTTTCTGAAGGGACATGTTGCAGGAGGGTGACACTGCTGCGCCTCTTTGATGAAGAGAAAACAAGCCCCCTATCTCCTAAACACAGCTGCTGTGACTACAGTTCAAACTCATGTGACTGTAAGGGTGGCTGGAGAGACATTCAGGTGAAATCTCTCCTCAGAGGAAAAGCATCAGCAGTGAACAAAGAGCCGCTCTGAAGGAGAAGCTGACCGATGTTGCTGAGGAAATGGCATCATTGGGGGCCTATGGAACTGTGTCGGTCTACAGAACAGAAAAGTGTGACAGCAATACTGGCTACATTATTGAAAAAATCTTAGTTGCATGCCCTCTGCTTTTCACGCTAGAGGACATTCTTTGTAATGTTTGTGTGTCTGATCTGCTGCAGGCAAAAACAATTCTTAAAGTTATACAAGAGGTGTGTGTGGTGAAGAGTCTGATGATGATTTGAGTGATGAAGATGGCGAGGACTCAGTTTTTGAGGAGCTTGGGGCATTTGGAAATATCAACATTACCTAGTTTGAGATATACAGCCAATTACAGTTGTTGATACAGAAGTTAATTTGCTATTATTCACCTGAAGCTGTTTGCACCTCTGTTGTATGTCTATTACAGCCAACCTGAGAGAGCTCTCTGTCTGTGTCTTCCTATGTGACTGTTGTTTACATGTCCCTTTTGGCCTGAAGTTTGTTCTTTGTTCCTTCTTAATGAATGTATCTTTGATGTACCATTGGAGAAACAAGGCTTTAGAGCCATTTTTTCGGTTTTCTAACACACTGTGCTGATGAGTATAAATCATTGCAATCTTAAGCGACAGCAAATCAATTACTCAACAGTGCAAGATATTAGTAAAAACCATCCATATTTGGATATTATTCAAGCGCTTCCCCTGCATCCCATGCTGCCTTACTTTTCCAGTCATTGAGCCAAATATCAAGACTCTTTTTTCAGTTTGTACAGTGGGTTTAACCGGCACTTGGGTAAGCCGATGTATACTCTGCCAGGTGTGTGAGTGAACACTTAAGTCTCAGTCAGCACCCTGACAATGATGCTGATGTCTTCCTGGCGATTGGCAACTCTGGCTCCAGCAGACAGTCGGCATCATAAACCTGCATCAGTGCATTTAGACCTCCAATCATCTTGCTCATTTCTTCTGATATCTCAAACTTAACATTGGCTCCTTGGTGTAGCAAACGTAGTGTTCACAGTTCAAGTCCAGGGCTATATTTTTTCCTTCATCACCAGCAGTGTTCACTGTTTGGTTCCACATAAGTCTATGTGCAACTTGTAGGCTCTGTACTGCATGAAGGTCCAGCTGGAGTTTAAGGGCCTCCGGGGCATACTTGTGGCGGCCGGCTTGTTTGAAGTGCAGCATTTTCATTTTCCAAAGGCGACATGTCCTCTTCCCATCACCTTCCTTCACAGAGTCATTGAAATTCCTTTGCAGAAGACATAATTCAGTAGGCCACTGTGATAACTGTAGACTTCATCAGTGTTGGTCTCACTGTTATTGCTTGATTTGCCACTATCATGTAGAACAACTCTGGAACCATCATGGACTTTGGTTAGATGGTCACTGAGCTGTTACTGATTGCGGAAGGCTGGGAGATCACATAAAGCACAAAAAAGGTCTGCTTTTGTGTTGGGTGTTGGCTTGTCTGTTTGTGGTGTCCTCTGCTACCCTCGACATCACCATACCTCCATCATTCATGATGTAGGTGTCAACTATTTGAAACATGTGTCTGTCAAGCCATTCCTGTTTTTCTTTTGTTGATGAAAAGGTGGTTGGAGGTGGGTCATTCTGTATTGGCTCCTCAACTGTTTCCATGCCAAAATGATGGAGAGCTGCTGCAGTCAGAGCATGGCCTGTAGTGACCCCCACGTGCACTTTTTTTTTGACATTCTTATGATCAAGCAGGTTTCTTAGCTGGTACAAAGTTCCTGGCTCACTGCAAGTAGTGTTGTAGAATTCTTTAAAAATCAGGTCTGTGAAGTTCATGGAACAATGGAAATCTGCAATAGCTGGTGGCAAGCCGTCAAGGGTTATCTTCTTCTTTCCTTGCGTTTTTCTGTGACATAATGGCTGTATCTGCTTTACACATTCACATTGAATCAATGTATTTCCAGAGAGTCGTTGCACGTGCACACTGTGGTTAGGCGTGCACACTGCTTTGGCCCTGTAAAAATAAAATTCAAAAAATTACCAGTTCAGCATCACCATGACCTTCACCGATGGGTAGAGACTGTCCTTGGACTGATCCATCATTTCTGTTCTGTCCATTCGTCCAGAACCTTGTCCCAAGAAAACTTGCTCAAGTCAGACGGGGAGGTTTTCTTTAAAACGGATGTGAATTTGTTGCCTGTTAGTCCAGCACATTCCCTGTCTACAAGCTTCAGGACCTCCTGGGTGGCAATGTCTTTCAGTCCTGCAATGTTCATGATCAGCTTTGGCAAGTTGTTGGCTCTTTTTTGGAGAAGACAAATGGCAGTTTTTTGTAATTGCCCAGTAAGAACAGTTGACATCGAGGTTTTGCCAGTGGTGTAAATAACCTTTAAAAGAAAAGGTGGAGAAAGACAGCGTTGTTATATTTTGTAATCAGCAAATAGCCTAAAGGAAAAGAGTAAGTGTTACAGGGCAAAGTGGATGGTTTTTGGTGAAGTGTCTTTCATAGTGCTGTCAAAGTTAATAATTAATCCAAGTGATAAATAAAAAAATTAACGCAGATTAAAAAAAATGAACTCGGATTAATCCTGATTAATATGCATCCACTTTCCTGGCAAGACTTTCCTTTCCTGGTTGTCAAAAACAACAACAACAGCAACAACAACATGGTCCTTTCAACTCACTCTCTCCTATATATCTTCTATATATGCATATACATATATTGTGATTAATCACATTATTTTTTAATCACACTCACACTCTCACACACACACAGCAACAGATGTTTTCTACCACGATGTGCTTACCTTAGTTATTGATTCGCTTGGCCTTGATTCATCCAGTGCTTTGGTCGCTTCTGGTAACAGAGTGACACTGGCGTCCTCGACTCCGTGTCCTCCCCTCCTGAGCTCAACTCAGTGAACAGGCTCCGTGGTGTGGAACTGCGGCTAGCCACTCGAACCTCAGAGGCCAACACCTTCCCAGGTTGTTTGGGGTTTGTTGGCGCACATCTTTTGGTTCTTGGCCTGAGGGTGTGGACATGCTCACAGACAAAACTTCTTGTCCTCTCCATCTCCGATGGAGATGTGTTTCTGTGTTTCTGTTTCTGGTACGTCTCCATTACATGTGACAAACGTGCCGTACTTATGGCAATGCCATCACGTGGTCTGGATATCCCTGCCCATTTCTATTACAAAACGAAAGACAAATGTCCCCAGACTCCCATTCCAAAGAAGGGAGGCTGGTGATGCGAGACTACACAACCACACATGTCACACTATCCAGGCAAAGCTGCGATATAAGTTAACCTGCGAGACAGTGGAGCACAAAGGCTCCGGAGAAGAAGCTGAGTTAGTAACATGCAGTACGGCCAAGTTAGTGAGATGCAGTAACAGGACAGTGTTTTAATCTGGGTCGCCGTCAGCCATTAGGTGTGCAGTTGTGCTGCTACCCACTCTCCCCTCGGATCTCAGTGAGTGTTGTGAGAACTCCAGCACATCACCAGAGCCTCCCTCGGCATATGGGTGAGTAGATAATGGCTGAATTTTCATTTTTGGGTGCACTATCCCTTTAAGTCTCACTGTCATCCTTTTGCAAGGAACCTTGACTTTATTTTAGACAGTCATTTTAGATTTGACAAACAAATATGATCTATAATCAAAATGAGCTTTTTTCAGTTGAGACTATTAGCACAAGTAAAGGCATATCTCCCCAGAAATGATTTTGAGAGAGTTATCGATACGTTTGTTATATCAAGCTTTGGCTACTGTAATTTTTTGTTTGTTGGTTTCAATCAGTCAGCATTGTGCTGTTTACAGGTAGTCCAAAATGCAGCCACCTGCCTGCTGACTGGAAAGAAAAAGTGTGATCATATTTACACTTAAGTCGTCAAACCAGTTGCTCCTACAGTATAAGTACCTCGGTCCCGGCTCCCTACCCGTGGGGATTGAGCCTTCTCAATGGCGGCCCCAAAGCTCTGGAACAGCCTACCTTTCCAGGTTAGAGCTGCACAGTCTGTTGAGCACTTTAAAACTCTGCTGAAAACCCATCTTTTCTCCTTGGCATTCTAAATTGATTTCTTATTACTGTTTTATTTATTACTAAATTTGTGCTTGATTATTTATATTGTATCTTAGTAACTGTACAGCACTTTAGTTAACTGAGGTTGTTTTCTAAATGTGCTTTAGAAATTAATTTTGACTTGACTTGACTAATCCTAATCTAATCCCTGTACTAAATAAATCAAGCAAATAGAAGTAAAAATGCAGCAAGGCAGCTGGCCTCTGCAACTGCACGCACTACAGGGTTTTGCAACAGGGTGGTGTCTAAAATAACATTGCATGCTGTAGTATTAACATTTAGCTGCAAAGATTACCAGAACCATTAAAGTTTCCTCGGCACAAACTATGTGAACACCAATAGTGCAACATATTGTTATATCAAGAAACAATCTCAAGAGCAAATGAAGTTAATCTTAGCAAAGATACTAGATATCTACCAGCATTAAGCAGGATCAGAAACCGCAGCTTGAGGTCTCTCAGTAGGCGCAGAGGGAGGAAGTTGTGACAGATGGAGGTTCTGCTCTGTCTTGTTGTCTTTCCTCCAGTGTCTCCTGCTGTTCAGCTTGTGGACCTCTTCCCATTTAATGCCTGCTGTAATGCACATAACTTTTTTTTGTTTATCTCAGCACTCCTCATGTTTTTGTTCCTAAGTGAATCTCCAGGAGGAACATTGTTTCTTGCTCTGGTATTGTCTGGTGGAACAAGAGGATCACCAACATGAGCCAGTGATTATTTGGAGGGAATTCTCAAGGTGGGTGAGCAGCAGTGGGCGCCCGTGCTGCTGGCTTCACTGCTCACCCAATCAAAGAGCTGCACCTGGCGCTTCATTAGTTCCTCCTCTTTGTCTCTGCTCTCTGTTGGCGAGCACACACAGAAAGTCCTGATGAATTACAAATTGTCAGGGCCTGCGCCACGGCTGATAATAATGCACAAGAGCAAGTACCTTCTCTGAAGAAAACTTTATTTGAAGAATGATGGCATCCGTCTCGCTATCAGTGCTATGAATATAAATGTGTTTTGACATAAAACTGTATGTGTACTGTGTGTCTTTTGTATTACCAAACTCTGTTGTTTTGGGGTTTAATTCCTGTCTTCTTATCAAAGCCTCTCTCTGTTTTCTAGCTGTTATGAATGTCACTCTTTTGATGTTTGAGAAAGAGCAGCAACTCTATTGTCTCTAAATAAAATGGTACAATGCCCAAGACAATTGACTTCTAAGATGACAACACCAGAGCTTTGGAAAAACAAAGACTGTGAACCAGCATAACTTTCCACCAGCATATACAATAACCAGGGGCAGGTAGTAACAAAAAAATGTTTTTTTGTTTTCGTTTTAATGGAACAAGTACTTTTCAAGTTCCCTTTTTAAAACTACACTAAAACTACATGCGATCTCATTACTCCAGTATATTTTTTGCAAGTAATCTACTTTTTACTTGGTTACATTTGCTATTTATAACTTCGTTACAAAAAGTCTGCTTTAAATGGGACAGTCTCGACTGCTCAGTCGAACCTGTCAAGCAGGTAAAGAAACATCTCCTTAACTCTTGTCTGAAGAAAAGAAACTGAACATTTCTTTAAAATGGTTGTGTTCAGTCATAGCATAACAGGTAAAAGAGTTGGCTAGTATGAAGGAATCATGGCTTGACCCAGGATAATTAGCGAATGCATGTACAGGATGCATCATAGATCACCTGGACATTTATGGAATGGGTTCCCTTACGGTTGATGTAAATCACAGCATTCTGTGTTGGGGCCCGTAGTTGCACATGGGTGCAATCAATTGCACCCAGGACCCCAGGGAACCCAAACCCCGTGCAGAACTCCTGTTTAACTCGATTTTGGCTGTCAGGTGTCATGGGGAACTGAATACCTTCACTGGCATGTCGGACTAGGCCTGATGTGACTGCATGTATGGCCGAACTCGTGGCAGGTTGGGATATGCCCCCAATTGAACTCAGCGGATGCTGAAATGACCCACTTGCAAAAAAATATAGTATATAGCAGTGACTTTTACAGCAACGGGGAGGGTATAGGGAGTGTTGGCAGGCGCCTCCAGATCAGCTGACAGGAGATGGCATATTTCCATCACAACCTGGCGAGAGAGACGGAGTTTTCTGCGACATTCCTCCTCCGTGATGTTGAGGTATGTGGTCCTCAGTCTGTAGACCTGCTGCCTCCGCCGTCTCTGGATCCTCTGTGCTAGGATATGCTCCATTTCACTGTGCAAATCAAGAATGTATGAGCACATTTACCAGTATCTAACTGAGGGGTTCGATTTCTTTCTTTCTTTCTTTGTCGCTCTCTCTACGTCACTTTCCTCAACCTGACAGGTGTGTTTAAATACCTATGTGTATTGCCATGATTGGTCAGATAATTTCACAATTTCATTTGTCATTATTACAAATTATGATGATAATTATCACTGCAATTAGATCATTCTGATTAATGACTGAACATTAAGACGTGTTTCTGATAAATATTTTAATGTGCACAATAATAATTTATCTTTTGCATATGTGTGGCTGCTCCGTGTGTGTCTGAGCAGAGTGCACGTGCGTTGTGCACCCGCCTAGAGACGCATATTACTAATTTGTTTAACAGCGAAATACTGCGCCGTTGACTTTAGACCAGGTTTTTGTTGGTCACTGGCACATTTGCTTTTTACGTCATCTAACTAGCAACGCGCCATGACTGCGCCTGACCACTCCTCATTTTTAGACCAACACACCCAGAGAAGCGCAAGTTCATTTGCTAGTTAGACAAAGAGGGCGCAGGGCGTGAAAATGACAACTGCGCCTGCATCTAAATAGCAATGACACTTGTGACATGGACTATGCGCCCTCCGCCGTCCACTTTAGCCCATCTAAATAGGGCCCTTAGAGTTTATAGGTGGATTTGTAAACTCCATCAGGCATAAACCTGACAGAGTTGACATGTGACAGCGTTGACAAAAGGGAAAGTATTTTCCCTCCAAAACATGTGTTGTACACTGCAGCTAACTAGGTTTTCCTTGGTTGCTAGGTGCATCCTTAACCTCGCTAAAATGCCCAAATTCGACTCACGGCTGTTTAAAAAAAACATCATAATGGAGAAGACAGTGTTGACATGTTCCAGCTGTGACCATAGGAATATCGACATTGTTTTTCAAAAACACTAAAAATTGGCAGTGCTGCATTCAGCACAGTCAGGAAGATAAAAAGGGGTCCTCAAGGATTTTGCTAACCATGCTATTGCCAGATTTAGTAAGAATTACAAAGAAATCTGACAGAAATTGAGGACACAACTTTGTACACACACACACACACACACACACACAATCAATCAATCTGTCCATTTGCAATTGATTGTGAATCAGTTTCACCTGTTTTGGTGCAAATAGAAATATCAGTTGCAATGAAGGCAACCCCCCCCCCCCCCCCCCCCCCCCCCCCCAAAAGGGAATGGTTTTGCATGTGATGGCCACAGACAGTTGCTCTCTCCTTATCCTTCCTGACTTCTTCTCTAGTTTTGTTCTGCTATTCTCCTTGTCACTACTGACCTTGCTGCTAAAAACGCACAACTAGTTTTCTGGCCAGATTTCCAATTCAGAAGCTGGATGATCTCACAGGTGGTTGAACTGAGAAGATGGCATGTATGGGAGGTAAAAAAATGCACACCGTATGCACACTGTAATAGAAAATAACAACATAACAGCATATACTGTCATGTTATTTTCTGTTATGTTATTAAGTTTCTGTTGTTGTTTTTTCTGCATAATGTTGCTATTCTTTTCTGTGTAACATAAAACATAAAAAATACAATTGGTGAGCAGTGCCAAAAACCTGTCAGACAATGCAGTAGCATTAGATACAGTATTTTTAGCAGGTTACACAAGCACAGGAAAATAAAGCTCTCTGTGAAATCTTTAGACTCTTGCATTCAGACAGGAAGCAGTCATACTGTGTTCTTGAGGGTTCTTTAATTCTAATAGCATGAGTGGCAGAAAGCTTTCAGGTGCCATGTTAGTTTAAGTATTTGAGTTATGTTGTCTATGGAGCAAGCTCGAAATTAACTAAATAGAAATTGTGATGTGTGATACGCTCCATGCATTCTATTTTATTGAACTCAAGAAATTTTTTACATCTCCCAGACATCACCTTGTCTGTGTTTAAGTGACTCCACAAGTTTACAAAATCTCTATTTGGTTATTACATCTCAACATTCTTTGTAGTAACCACTACTACAGGTGTGGAGTAGGAACTGTGAGGAGAGCTACTCAGATAGAGGTGCTGGCACCCTCAGTGTGTGAGAATGTGCCAGTCAATGTGTCCTGTCAGTGAACACTTTGTGCTCACTGTGCAGTATTGTTGACTTGGATGGCCTCCAGATGTAATTGCTACTTGTTGCGGCCATATATTGTGCTGGCACACCTTTACTCATTATGTTATTTCATCACAGCATAAGCAATGTGTAATCCAGTTTGACAGCACAGATGCCATCATTTACATTACAGAGGACACTGCTCATAAAAGTGCCTCTGCCCAGAGGGCATGTAAAGAACCACTCTGCTGTATATTCACATGAGGGTGCCGTTTACGCTCAGACCATACAGTAATTAAACATATGTTACAGTGATCAGCTGAGGAGCCTTTTCACCTGCACTATTGTGAATGTTAAGTCAATGTTGAATATTATTTCTTATAACTTTGTTGCATATGACAACATACATAAGTGCCCTGTCCAGACAGCACTGCAGAAAAGGATAATGATTAACGTTGTTCACAGCTGTTCCAATCAATCCAAGTGGGAAAAACCAAAGACCTCTTCAAGTCCCAAAAACATAGAAAATAGTAGAAACTCTGAAACAGCAGCAGATGTAAATCAAAAACCTCTGTCTTAAGTCTGGACAAGCGGAGTCCACTAATTTTAATCAAAAACTTTAAAGCGCCTCAAGTGTAATGCAATTATAATGCAGTGCTCCAGGGATGACGTTTTTTCTGTAGGTCGATATGGGAGTTAGCATCACCCTGGTTCCCTTCTCACAAAGACTATGGGATCTTTCCATTGGATTTTGGATTATTGCAGCAAAAAAGGTCTGTGGTAAGCAAACTTTTCTAATACTTTAACATTTTGTTCAGCAAGATAATCTTCACAAATGAACACCACTTTTATGATCTTTGAAGCCTAAATTAGTAAAAGCTACAGTATAAATTAACTACACCACAGTCAAATTAATTAAGCATGATTTATACTTATGCATCGAATCAACGCTGTACCTAACACCGCTGCGTGCTCCGCTGTCTGTCAACACCCACCAGCTGCGTTTGTTGTGTGGAGCATCGCAGCTCCACCGGACAGCGGGAGTAACAAGGACCCACGAGATCTCGTGAATTTATGCATGATCGCGCAATATAACAAGATGTAGTTTCTATAAACAGAACCACAAAACCAGAGGAGTAGTGGGAAGGCATCTCGGTGCATTGTCATGATTAACATATCTCTTAACATATCCATGATGTCAACGAGGTGAAATGACGTCTGAAAACCTCTGACCTGTTGACTTCAGGCCTGCCTCCGCCCATTATGATGTTTTCAAGGTGTAGTGCAGGGAAATGTGATCCGCCATGAACACTGTATTTTATTTCTGTGCACGACTTCCTGCCCCGCACAATCGGCTCCATGCTGAATTGCTGCGTTGTGCTCCAGCGTCCGGCAAGTCCTGCGTATCAGTTGTGGAGGGCTTCGGAGCACCGCAGCTGTGACGGAGCCGGAACGCAGCACAGCCACAGCCGATGGAAGCACACACATTGACTAGAACTGAAACGTATCAGCTCTGCTGCCGTTCTGGAGCGCAGGCGCAACCCACGCCCATCTGGTGGAATTTGGGGGTAAGCCATTCCCTACGCTGTACCCTACGCCATAGCCTGACGTGCACCTCTCCAGAAATGTAACCACACACTGTGACAACACAGACCTCCTGTCTATTTTTGTAAACTGAAAACGATTTCCCTCAGTGGAAATGATTATATACTTTTATTTCACAGATAAGAAAAATTAGATATGAAGACAATAAAGCCCCCACAAAATAGCACAGTGTCTGATTTATCCTGATTTTGAATGAATAGAGGAAATCTCTGCTAGTCTAAGCTTATTCAAACAGGCAAAATATTAACGTGTAAATGCCATAGGCTTGTGCTAATAGATAGATAGATTTTTATTTGCCATTTCAACACACATGGTTGATTGGAAATTGTCTTGGTGTAGATCACTCATACAGGCAAGGAGTGACAAGATAAAAACATAAAACCAGACAAATGGCCAAAACTACACAACTTAAATGACAAAAACACAATGGACAATAGCTCAAAAACCATACATTTAAAAACTAAGTAAAAGTAGCTTAAAAGTATAGAAAAAAAGTGCTTAGTAGTGCAAGGTGCTTAGAGAAGTGCAAAAAAATCAGCTTGTCTTGGCCCTCCTAATACAAAGTGCACTTGGGCTAGAGTTGAGGTGACGGCCAGCCTCAGGGTATGTGCTATTTCTAAAATGAGATGTCCTACACCTAATACTCTGGAGTCTCCTGCCAGAAGGCAGGAGCTTAAAAAAAGAGGAAGTGGGGTGTGAGGGATCTCCCATCACCTTCTCCCCCTTTTGCTTAATGCGTGTGGCATTTAAGGAGGCCACAGAAGGAAGGTCACAGCCTACAATCTTTGACGCCGTGCATATCACTCTTTCTGGCTGTGCCTTGTCGTGCTCAGTTGTGTTTCCATACCACACCATCACTGAAAAGGTGAGAACACACTCAACTGTAGCTCTATAAAAGCTGAGTTTTCCATCCCTGCAGACCCCAAACTTCCTTAATTGACGCAGTGAGTGGAGCCTCTGGTGGGCCTTACTAAAATGTTGCTGGTGTTAATTTCCCACTTTAAGTTGTCACATAGGGTTGTTCCTAGGAATTTAAAAATGACTTACTGGCTCCACCTGTTGACCACTGATAAGCAGGGGAGGGTGAACTGCATCGCCACGCAGAAAGTCTGTGATCATTTCTTTTGTTTTGCCGATGTTTAGGAACAAGTCATTCTCTTTACACCAATCGATTTTTCAGCTATGTAAGCTGAGTCATTGTTCTTAATTTATCCCTGTACTGTTGTATCATCTGCATATTTAAAAAAATTAACAGAGTCAGAGTAGGAAACACAGTCATTTGTGTATACAAGGTAAAGAAAAGCAGAGAGAACACAGTCCTGGGGGGCCCCGGTGTTAATGCTGCGTTCCAGGCAGGCTTTTGAAGTTGTAAGTCGCGACTTCAAATCACGAGTTATGACTTTGTAGCGTTCCAGGAAAGTTACGGCAAACTGCCAGTTACTTCCTGTTTATTTTGAACATGGTGAACCGTTTGTTTGTGCTTCCCCATTATTGCTATCGCCAAAGGTACCTGCTCCTTGCTCATTTGAGTGAAACGGAGGAGGATAGGGTCACAGATGCTATTATAGGCTACTTTTTTACGTTATTTGTGTGTTTGGAAACGTATTTTGTATTGATTTATTCTTGCACTAGAAACCAGCAGTTAGAGCGGCTGCCAATAATGCGTTAACATTAGGATTATTTTATGTCTATTTCTCACCATGTATCACCTGCATCAACACTGCATCCATAGGGCTGCCGTTGTTGTTTAGAGGAGTAAGGTAATTGGTTTAGAGGGCTGTGTGACATCAGAAACCGTAACTGGGAGTACATCGATCTGGTACGAGTTCACGGGTGGGAAGTTACGGGTTTGACTGCCGTTCCAGTGCACTTTCACGGGTTACAGCTTGTGAAAACACGAGGTACGGGTTGCCTGGAACGCACCATAAGCGTCATAGATATAGAGAGCAGGTTACCAATTTTAACCACCTGTTCTCTGTCTGGAAGGAAGTATAGAATCAAATAGCACAGAGACTTATCAATACCTAACACTAAGTTTTTCAAACAATTTAAAAGGCACAATTGTATTAAACGCTGAACTAAAATCAATAAAAAGAATTCTAGCATAAGTGGCAGAGGCCTCTAGGTGCTGGAGCTAGGAGGACCACGTTTTCTGCAAAAAGCAGGGACGAGACCCTCCCGTCACCGAACCTGACACCCTCCACCACTCGACTGCGCCTAGAAATTCTGTCCATAAAAGTTATGAACAGAACCGGTGACAAAGGGCAGCCCTGGCGGAGTCCAACCCTCACCGGGAACTGGTCCGACTTATTGCCGGCCATGTGAACCAGACTCGTGCTCCTTCAGTACAGGGACTGGATGGCCCTTAGCAAGGGGCCACCAACCCCATACTCCCGGAGCACCCCCCACAGGATGCCCCTTGGGACACGGTTGTAAGCCTTCTCCAAATCCACAAAACACATGTGGACCGGTTGGGCAAACTCCCATGCCCCCTCCAGCACCCTGGCAAGGGTAAAGAGCTGGTCCACGGTTCCGCGTCCGGGACGAAAACCACATTGCTCCTCCTCAATCCGAGGTTCAACTATCGGCCGGACCCTCTTCTCCAGCACCCTGGAGTAGACTTTACCAGGTAGGCTGAGGAGTGTGATCCCCCTGTAGTTGGAACACACCCTCTGGTCCCCCTTCTTGAAAATGGGGACCACCACCCCGGTCTGCCACTCCAGAGGCACTGCCCCTGATGTCCACGCAATGTCGCAGAGGCGTGTCAACCAGGACAGCCCTACAACATCCAGAGCCTTGAGATATCCAGGACGAATCTCATCCACCCCCGGGGCTCCGCTGCCTCAGAGTTGTTTCACTACCTCGGCAACTTCTGCCCCAGAAGTTGGACGACCCACCCCACGACAATGTCCCCAGTTGACGTCAGCAGCTCCCCGCCCCCACTGTAAACAGTGTCAGCTAGTTGCCGCCTTCCCCCCTGAGGCGCCGGACAGTTTGCCAGAACCTCTTTGGAGCCAATTGATAGTCTTCCTCCATGGCCTCACCGAACTCCTCCCACGCCCGAGTTTTTGCCTCCACGACCGCTGCCGCTGCGCTCCGCTTGGCCTGCCGGTACCCACCAGCTGCTTCCGGAGACCCACAGGCCAACCATGCCCTGTAGGCCTCCTTCTTCAGCCTGACGTCTGATCTTCAGCCTGACGATTACCGCCACGACTGGCACCAGCAGCCTTGCAGCCACAGCTTGCAGCCGCCGCCTCGACAATGGCAGAGCGGAACAAGGCCCATTCGGACTCAATGTTCCCCTCTGCCCTCGGGACGTGGTTGAAGCTCTCCTAGAGGTGGGAATTGAAGATCATCTGGACACCAGGTGGTGATCAGTTGACAGCTCTGCTCCTCTCTTCACTGGAGTGTCCAGAACATATGGTCGCAGGTCGGTGTAAAATGGGTTGAAAACAGTGGCTGTGTTCGAAACCGCATACTACATACTACATACTGCCATACTACATACTACATACTCAATCAACAGACAGTATGCAGACCGTTTACACTGTAGCATACTACATGATAACCCACAATGCATTTCGCTCCTGCCCAAGCCAAAATCAGCCGGCCTTAAGCTGATTTCGCTTAAGCTCTAAACTCTGTAAATATATAACTTTAGCAACATTTGAAACATTTTTAGGCGAGAAAGTAGCCGTTTAGATCCACAACGTGTTGAAAATCTGAACAAATACCAGGTATTTACAATTTTGTTCGGACGATTTTGGAGATTTCAGCGCTACTCAAGCTAGCCGTAGTGAGCAATGCACTTCCGGTTATTTTCACAAAATAAAACACCCGTTGCCCTTCTTTATACAGAAAACCATAACTATAAAATTTGTGCTTTTATTTTGAAAACGGGAGGCGAACCTACCCTTGATGTTGCTAGCTTGAAACCGCCATTTTGACTGATCTCGTCCCGTTAACGGAATTTGACCGTTCAAAATGCCTCACAGGAGAGTCTTGTCAGCTCTGAGACGAAGATCGGCCCGCCGTCTTCGGTACATCATGCTCGCAATCGACTTGGGATTGTTCTCAGATCTAAGTTTCCTTTTTAATCAACTATAAATCTAATCATAATATACAACGCAATATAACACACCCCACAGCCTGAAAATTGGAGGGAAAAATGTACATCATTGAACAACAAAGTTGTTGTGAATTGAATGATTTCATAAAGTTTCATAAGTTATGATTTACAGTAGTAATAAATATAAATAAATAAATAACTTCTTCTTTTTTCTTTTGTCCTGTTCGCGGCAAGGAAGTGATGATCGATGACGTCACATTACATTGCATCGTGGGTAATTTGAGTGTGAGTAGTAAGCTCATTTTGTATACTCAACATTTCTGGCGAATCTAGTATGCATCCAGGAACTTCTCACATACTCAAAATCGCATACTGCACAGTGTAAACACACTACATACTCAAAGAGTTAGTATGAGTAGTAGGTAAGTATGCGGTTTCGAACAGACCCATTGACATGTAGCGTTTAGATTCTAGATTGCAGCGCTCACTCGCTCGCCTGTGCTCACCCCTCCCGTCGGCAAAATTACGGTGGCCTCCAAGGACCAAACGACTTTGGAAAAATGGCGTCGTCCGTGACAGAGAGCAGCGTCTCGGCTGGAAACATATCCAAAGCAGCGAGCAATAAGGTGAAGATCTAAACCATATTACGATATGTTATAGGTTATCAGTGGGAGGATAGGAGTGTTTTATTCCTAATTGTTTTGGTAACACGAGCAAACATTAGCGCAGTAATGCTAAATAAAGTCATGGCACAGTGCGGCAAATAATTGTTAGGTTGGTAGGATAACCGTTAACGTTACATATATTTGCAAAGTGATTTTCCACAGGAGACAGGGAGAGGAGGGAGAGGGAGAGGAGGAAGACGAGGGAGAGGAAGAGGTGCAGGATGGGCCAGGCGACGTGCCTCAGCCACGGAGAAGGAAGAGGAGGAGGGGAGGATGACAGCCCTCGAAGCGGCCCGAGAGGAAATGACAGAGGTTTATATATATATATATATATATATATATATATGTATATATATATATATATATATATATATATATATATATGTGTGTGTGTGTGTGTGTATATATATATGTGTATATATTTATATATATATATATATATATATACATATAAAATATCCTTCTTATGAACATAAATGAACTTGGTAAAAAAGAGAAAACAAAACAAGTGTCTGTAAAGTGGAAAATCATTTAAAATAAATACATTTCATCAGTCTTTTCAACCCATGCATTCCTATAGATTGTATGTCTCACTCATGGGCATCTGTACAGATCTCCACCAGTTTCACCTCTGAACTAAGCTGGTCCACCATCTGTATAAAGCCCTGTTTCTCCATTATGACGGAGTTCCAGGAGGTTTGTCGCTTATCAATGGTTGCAATGTGAATGATCTCCTTTGTATCATTCTCCATTGTGCTGTAGCTGCAGTACTGTGCACAGTGACCTGGGGAGTCATTTCTGCCGTCTGCTAAAAAACAAAAAACAAAAACAAACAAAAATTAAACTTGCATACCCTTTGTTAATCTCTGAGTGTTTACTAGTCTTACATACGCACCTAGTACCACAACATCTTTCCCTTGGAGGTGACTGATGGCCTCTTTTCTCCTCTCCTCCCAGTACTCCTTTATTGTGTCCACACAGTAGGTGTCTTGGATGGTGAAAAATGTGTTTTTGTTAACCATTCTCATGTTCATAAATTTGAACAGGAGGGCAACTTTCCAGTAATTATTTCCAGACAACAAAATGTTTGTTGACAGCAGGAAATCCCCAGCTTGCATCCCAAACGTCATTGTGGGCTGGGATGACCACCTCCACATCTGTCACCCTTTTGACAGATCTAGGAGTCAATAAAATAAAATTAGTAATCATATTTGTCATGTACAACAAAACCTTTGCATAGAGATTTGCTTTAGGAAAATGATGCTCATTAATTATTAGCAGTACCTGTGTAGACTTACCTAATCAACAATCATTGCTGTGCCCTTTGACTTGATGTTCATATCAAAGGGAGGAACGCAGCTGCATGCAACACCTGTCTCCTGGAGAGCTTCACATTTATTCACGGGCAAAATCAAAAATGTAGCCAGTTGCCTCAAACAATCTTCGAATATTACTGCAGCTCGAGAACCTATGATGTCATCTTCACATTGGACATGCTGTTGTTCTGGAAAAGCAGTTGGATGATCACAGGGCTCATCAGCAGGGTCTTCATGTGAAGGGTGGTCATGCACCGTCTCATCTTGTCCAATCACTGGAAGATGATCTGTAGAGGGGGCTTTCTTTAACCCCCCACCCATTCTGTTGAGGTACAACAAAGTGTATCAAAATATGTGTAACAGAAACAAACATGTACAAAGAGTAAAGACCAGTAAAGACCACCTTATAACTTACCGTAGAGAAATTGGAGGGAGATACTCATTATCAGAGCTGTCATCCTGTTGAAAGGAAGGGGATCCTTCATCGGCCCAATCAATTCTGTAATGAAGGACAGGACATATTCAGAGATTAGCTTCTAAAGAGAGAAGACCAAATAAAACATGCCTTGAGGAGTTTCAACTTACACACTTTTCATTAGGTTGTTGAAGTCACTTTCCTCCAAATTCTCCTCAGCAATGCCCATCTCATGAAGGCTACAGAAAAGTAAAAATAAATATTATATTTCTGAATAAACACAAAAGTGCAAGTGGAAAAGGTGAAAGTTACACTGTTACCTTTATTCAAAGCTCTGGATTTCAGTGGCTTCAGCAATGACATCCAGACGCTCATCTCTGTTAAGAACCACAGCATACAGTACACATCAAACATAATGTATGGATTATCAATTAACCAGCAATTAATACAGTCAAACTTTCAGAGGAATAACTTGCCTATACGTCCCACTTGAAGTCCCAATACTGGACAATGTTGGAGCTGTGCCTTTAAGATGCCCTCTCTTCATTGGTGTTGATGTTGAGAGATCTCTTTCATACCTAGAGAAACAATAGTAGTATCAGGAAAAAACTGTTCTACAGGATATATTAGCATACCCCCTTTCCCATTTTCTTGTCCAATGGTGGGGGGAGGGTTGTCTCACAAACAATAACAAAATGACAAAATAAATCAAACTAACGTTAGCTCAACAGCTATCTGTTTAAGTAGATAACAAAAGTGGATTCACCGCACACAGGGCTGAATTGCTTCTTATTTTATTAATCAGTCTATAAAACAACGCGTTTCGCCCATGGCTTCATCAGGTTTGTTACACAGTCCACAGCACAGGTGATTTGAAATAGGCTGCAGCTGCACTGAATCCAATCAGCAGGGTACACAGGAGTAACGTTACTGCTATCCTATTGTCTGTGACATAAGACTAAAATTTTCGCAAGTGTTTTACAGTAATTGCTCTACCTGGAGATGATTTAACGTTACCAACTCTCCTCCTCACTCCCTACTTGTTGAGTCCGACACGTAACACTGTTATACTACATGCTGACAAATAGTAGCATTTATTTTAGTAGTTTACCTGTCCAGCAGAAAATATGCCACTTCAGCGTCAGATTGAAGCCCCATTAACCTCCTCCATTGCTGAAAAACATCACCGATGTCTATTTTCTGCTGCCACTTGTCCTGTTTTCTTTGCCCCTCTTTGCAACTTCTTTTCGCTTCGGGTTCCTTCTCTCCTGTTGCGTGGTAAGTGTGGTCAATTCGCAAACTTTATAACTAAAAAAACTTTTAACCACTCTCTATCGACGAACTACTAACACTCTGCCGTTTCCTCCTCCTTCTTCCTTCCTTCCACTGCCTTCTTCATATGCCATACATACATTACATACATGGCAGCGCAAGATGGCGACCTCTCTAAAGCAAGGCCATTGCTATATATATAATATATGTATATATATATATATATATACACATACATATATACATATATATATATATATATGTATATATATATATATATATATATATGTATGTGTATATATATATATATATATATATATATATATATATATATATGTATGTGTATATATATATATATATATATATATATATATATATATATATATATATGTATATATGCATCATTCTAAGGCTACAAAAATCAAACAATTTTATTTTATAGCGATTATACACTATATTAATCTGTAGAATATTCAGATTCAGATTCAGATTTGACAATAAACCATGCCAAATGTTACACACTGGCCCTTTAAGAATTTAATCATGTTATATACTTTGCATTTGAAATAAAATAATGACTATTAGGTTAAATTGCATACTAAGCACCCTACAGCCATATGCTCATGGACAGAAACTCAGGGACATGCAACTTAACTTAATTAACTTATAAGTATCATGTAATTTATGGTCAATTACAAAAATGTAGCCTGTAGCCTACTACTAAATCATGCTATCAGACTCTTTTCTGATGTCCTAAAGAAATCTTAATCTATTTTAAGAAGTAGCCTAGCTAATGTGATAAGAAGTTAGCATCAGCAAGTATTTGCACCAGGGAGAGACTAAATAGCCTTGCCAGAGAAGCTTGTCTGACCGGGAATTCTGGATCCTTACATATGGTGGTCTCCCAAGGAGGTAGGCCATCACCCCACTCTATGACACGGATTTAGTTTCACATCCCTGAGTTTCTGCCTATGTCCATATGGCTGTATGTTGCCATATGCCAAAGTTTTCACTTTGACCTAGTAATAATTATTTCATTTCAAATCCAAAGTATATAACATTATTAAATTCTTAAAACACAAAATATTACATTGCCAGGCATTACATTTTTGGAAATACATTATTGGGTGCCACAGGTATTACGGTATCAGTCAGGACCAGGCCTGTAATTTCGTCATCTTAGGGGCAAGGCCACTTGGCCTTTCATGTTGTCAATTTTTTGAGAGCACAAAGGCCAAAAGCCAGGGCAGCAAGGCCATAAAATAAAACAATGATTTTAAGTCCACATCCATAATGAATTTAATTTTTTTCAATGTCAAGTTTTGTTTAACTCATCCTTGCCTCCACACACATACACACACACACACACACACACACACACACACACACACACACACACACACACACACACCCCATGCGGACTTTCTCGCTCTTTATATTACATCATATGTTATCAGCGTCATGCAAATTTAAGTCAGCTGGAAGCCCAGCTCATAAACATGCTAAAGAAGTAGATGAGCATAGCATGAGGGAGGAAGCAGGGTGAAAAAAATGTCATTGCTATGCAGTTGAAAATATGGTGTAAATTCCGCAAAGCAAAGGTGACACCCATACAGTCAGGTTATTGCTTGGTTATGTGCTAGATATTTTTTTTGTCAGTTCTCTCAAACCAAATAATGAAAAAATCTCAAGCATGCTTTCTGTTGCAAACACTCTGTAATGAGTGTAATCCCTGTTGCCTGTTAATATATTTCCCACAACCTGTTTAGCGGGCCATAAAAGCTCTGCAGTCACTGGCACGGTGTGTGAATTGGCAGCTGGTGATGGAGCGGAGTGAGTGGCACAATGATAAAAGCCTCAGGCTGTGCCAAAACGGCACCCTGGTTGATCCTATAGTTTAATCCTGCACTTTGGAGTAGACAAACAGCAATCACTATTTAAGCCCAACAATTCCAAACATACTATATGAGACCATCTGGATTTTGCAGAGATGGGATAGCTTTTTAATGCATGTTTGCCTTTTTGAACAGAGGATGACTCTTCTGCTTCATTGGACAGACAGACAGTGGAGGTGATGGCATGTCACAGGCTGGTTAAAGTCTTTGGTGGAATGCTTCCAGCTTCTCTAGGTATAAATTCTGAATGGATAATTCTGTTGGTCATATTTATCCATGCCAGTGTTCAAATATGTTCACACTGACAAAGGTTGTTGTATAAGCCCAAAGCCCTGATAGCAGGTGCAAGAGGTTAGAAAAATATAATGATATATTGTCAACTCTTGTGATCAACAAGTGCTCATGCCTAAACAACAAATGAGATTATGTAATTTATGGCAAACGATTAGCTTGAGTGTTTTCTGATTTGCCATCTATAGATAAGGTTTCGTTATGTTTACTCAACTAAAACTATACTCATATATATTTGGAAAAGATTGTGGTCATGGTTCATGTTAGACAAACATCACAGATGCAATCAGTGATCTCTGATAACAGACACACTTTGGACCTCCTTAAGAGCCTTAGTGATGGTAAAACAATCAATGCATTTACATGCTCTCAAGAAACCAAGTAATGCAGCTAATAAAAGAATGTGATGACATGCAGTGGAGTAATCTGATTACTGTAAATTTTCCAAAGAAGGGCAGATTTCTACAGTTTAAGGTTGGAGCTGGATAAATTCAACTGTATCCATCTGCAGTGTGCAAGAGAGGAGCGGAAACGGTAGGGGGCGTGGCATGTAGTAGTTGAGTCATATAGTGGGCGTGGTGTGTAGTTATGTCACGGATACATGCTACGCCCACTATACATGCTTCTTAAAGGTATATGAGCCCAAATAGGTACTAAGACAGTTTGACCACGGTCCAACTGCACAAACATCAATGTTTTCGCTTACACATTCTTTGCCCTATAATAAATGTATTCAAAAGTGTACAGATATTATCATTATTACTATTATTATTCAGAAACATGTATTGTCCATTCATCTTACATGAGATGGAAAGTGAGCTGATTGTTGAATATTGTTATTATTACTATATACAGACTGTTTATATTTTAAGGATAAGCTACAAAACTAATGAGCAAAATGGCAGGCCATTATGCCAAAGTAGTAATTTATAAGACCTTACATGAGAATGAGTTAAGAAGATGATAATGACTTTATTAATCCCCAAAGGAGGAATCATTTGTCTGGCAGCACAAAGCCTAATGGATGTAGGTATGAAGGATCTTGTGAATATCTCCATTCTGCACTGAAGAGGAGCCACTCACCACTACTGTCTTTTGGTCCGTCAATGTGTTTGTTGTTAAGTGGGTGATCTTATCACATTAATTTATTTTTACTGTATGAGGACTGTAGCTTTTTTTTTTCTTCCTCTGGTACCTTATGTTTTTATGAATTCATGTCATGTGAATGGCTCTGAACTGTAGAAACTGATTGCCCTTTGAGGGTTAATTAAGTTTTTGTTTTTATCAGGATGTTTACTGATACTATTTTACTTTTTGCAGGGCATACATAAATGATAAAAATACAATGCATAAATGCATATGTTCTAAAAAAAAATATATATATATATATAATAAATACAAAAAACATTTCAAAGCTTCTCAGGTTTGTCACGACCTGGCTCAAAAGTCATGACAAAAGGAACAACGGAATGCCAAAGTGCCAATAAATAAAACAATTTATTTCTTTTCTTCAAACAAAATAGATGAGGTGTGTTTGTCAGTATTATCAGTTGTTTAAGTGTGGCTGAGGGTGCATGTAGTTTTGAATGAGAAAACTTTATGGGCACAATGGCCAGTTCAAAACACTGCATGCTACACTAGCTGTAAGGAGGGGCATTACAGCCACAGTCCAGGCATCCACGGCACTGGCCGTTTGGCCATGGTATAATTCATTACATTACATTCATAACATTACAACAGTCACAATTTCTAGCTTAGATTTATCTACTTGGGTCAACATTTTAGGATTGTTTAGAATAGAAATACATACATATACGTTGCATGTAATTTACCAGACAGGCAAATAAACCCCTCTGAAACTATCTTGCTACCTTGTTTTGCTCAGTTTACACAGCAACGGGCTAGCCTCCTTCTGTCTGCCCAATAATATTTAAAAATAATAGCAGCAATTGTATAAGTGTGTTACATTTACTAAATAAAATATAAGGACACTTACAGTCTGAATACGATCCACCATCATTCTTTTTTGAGACATCTCTCATTAATTTCCTTGTTTTGTTCATGCTTTTGGCAGGTCTCATTTTACATCTACATTTATACAACTACATGCCACGCCCCCTACATGGTCCGCCCACTCTACAGGTTCTGCCCCTCTCTTGGAGGCCGCAGACAGTACTCTCTCGGTAAATTGGGCAACTGCCTGAGGCCCCAGGACTCCAACAGCCCCCCAAAACCCTATAGGTTTACAGTATGGCAGATCTTTTGCAGTAATTTGACAACACATTCTCACTCCAATCTCATCACATATTGATGTTTGGTCATGGATTTTCAAAATCGAGATATGACGTGCAAGGTACCCTTGATGCGTTGGTCGTTGACATTCTGGGACCCCAATTATCTTTGGCCTTTTACATGCATTGTGTGTTTTCAAAATACACTTTTCAAGGGAAATGTACAGTTTGCATACAGTCACTTTCAGAATAAAGGAATGTAATTAGTATGTGTAATTGAAATCTGGTAAACTTCCAGCGAAACTCTGCCAGATGACGTGATTTACATCATTGTGTGATTTGAATAAATATCTATGAGATTCAATTTAAGTTACTGTACTCTTTTGTATTTATGGTCATAAGTAAAATTTATGCATCATTGTGACATCACTGCAGCATACATAAAAAAAGATAAATGTAACATGTTGAGGTTTTATATGTATATTTCTAAAAGGAGACCAGGCGTACTAAAAAAAAAGGCTTAGACCTCTGAGGTATCATGAGGTGGCTCTTGCTTTCATCTGTTCTTGAGGCCCCTGTCCTATCTTAAAGAAGTTTCTGCTGTCAAAACCTTCATTATTTTTAAGCTGGTTTGTCTCAAACTAAAACCAGATGCAAACTAGAAGACTTTTTCACCACACAGAGATATTTTCACACTGCTGTCATGTTGATGTGAGGGTGCACAAGTTAAGCAACTAGACTATTACAAGACAGGTCATACTGATTATAATGTCATTCCACCTGGAGAAATCCATGACTGGAGCAAAATATCACAATATTTAACAAACACTTGCATGCATCTTCACATACTGTGGGGCAGATTGTGTGAGCTTTTCAGATGTAGATGTGATGTATTCTACCTCATTCACCGTGTATATATCAAACAAAAAGCGTAAAAAGGCTCATTCCGCAGCCCAGTAGTCAGAAGTAAATGTTGCCACTGTATGTTTCTGCAAACCGTGAATATGTGACACTGCTAACACATTTATGGATGTTTCTAAAGTGATGTAGTATAGCTGTCTTTATCATCGGGAGATGGTGGGAATTAGGGGTGGAACTGGACAAATAGTTGACCCTGACATTTAGGCCCAGACCAGCCCACCACAATTGATCACACAAATATGAATCATTTATTCCATGATACAAAGGTGTAGCGGAGAACAGGGCATAACCTAAAATGGGATAACTTGTAACAATGACTTTTTAAGTTGTTACACAGGGTCAATCCGTCTGTGCTTCCAGCCCAGTTGACCACAATACTGCCAAACAGTGACTTGTAAAATTCCACAGAGACTGGACATGTTTCAGTGGAGTTCAGTGACTAAAGTGTAAACAAACTCTTATAGTGTAGATAACCTGATGCGGCTTCAGCCAGATGACCTGACATGACTCTGACCAAATTCAGGTAGGTGAGGAGAGGCAATTGTCTCCAGAGCTGGTTATCTAAATAACAGGAAACTGTCACAGGAAGACACAGTAAACACCTTCTAATGTGTGTAGAAAAGCTTGGAGGTGTGTCAACTGATACTGCTAATTTGTCAGACACTATAAATTGTCATGATGTACTAATTATTTGGCTTTCTCACGAATATATCCTCAAATGTCCAGTGCTGTGTGTTTTGAGTCTCTTTATTTTCACTACAAATTGCCAAAGAGTGTTTTTGGCTGATTTAACAAAATTTCTGTCATACTATATATTTTTGTCAGTCACTGAATCCAACCATAGGCCTGTATCACCTTATTAACTGTCTTCTTGTCAAAAAACATAGCGCCGTTTTAACTATCTATGAGCCTGAACGACGCATAGTGCGTCCAAATTCACACCTGTTCTTCTATTAATTTTCTCCGCGACTGTGCGTCATTATGAGAAGCTATATGGAAAGCCAAAAGTGCCACAATTCGCCACTATTTCAATGCATTTTATGGTAAAGCACCGTAAAAAACGCGCATTTTATTTGTCTAAAGCGCCGTTTTTTCCGCCGCTTTTCGCCAGAAGCTGTAAAACGCGCTTTTTACGCGACAAAGTGCCGTTTTAAAACGCCCGTGTTTTACGGCGTTTTAGAGAGGCACTTGAACGCCGCTTTTTACCGTCGTAAACGTCTATAGAACGGCGCGATTCACGCGTTTTTCCAGATGATAATAAGCCCTGCCCTCTGTTTAACACAGCCAATAACTTCAGTGTTTCTTAAACCAATCAGCAGAGAGCACAGCCAGACCACAACAATGGATCCGTGAGACTGGCCTGCTCCGTAGCTCTTAGAGGAAATTTCGGCAATTCAGAGGATTTAATACTGATCTGATCTGATGAAAGTATCATCACCGTGGCTAGATACGCTGTGCTTAAACTATGTCGGTATATAAAATAAATAAACAAAACCTTAATACCGTGAACCAACCATAGCACTGCCTCTGCCAGAAACATGGGCTTGCTCAATAGATAACTGTGTATCACGATCTTCATTGTTCCCCCTTTGCAGCACTTTTAAATGTGGTTTGCCTCCAGCTCTGTGTCAAATAATGCCTACAATGATTTTCTAAATGTATGAAGTTCAAATGTATAACTCGTAATACAATTTTCCATTTATTAGTCTTGGTTATTTTTGTCTATTCTCTGCCAACTGGTGTGGTCATTAGGTGGTGTTACACATTTGAACCACAGGGTGGCAGCACTGGTTGAAACAACTGTTATGCTCAGCAACTGTGTAAGTTTTCCAGTGGTCCCCAACATGTTCTCCTGCTTTATGAAGATGGAGGGTTGAATGTGATTGATTTTGATATTATGAACGGTGTTTTGAAATTGAAATGGTTGAAATCTTTTCTTACAAACAGAGATTCTTTTTGGTTTATTGTCCCAAATATGACTTTTTAAAAAATGGGTGGAATAGACTTTCTTCTGCGATGTGACTAATACACATACACATGTGGATACATAAATAGCTGTAGTGCCTCCCCCACCATCAATCAATTTTATTTATAAAGCCCAATATCACAAATCACAATTTGCCTCACAGGGCTTTACAGCATACGACATCCCTCTGTCCTTTGGACCCTCACAGCAGATAAGGAAAAGTCCCTTAGATCGGTAAAATATGGTTGATGTTCAGTATGTTTTCCAGCTATCAATGTTGATTGACTTCTCCTTTTTTCAGATGCACCCCTCTATTTTGAGTGACAAAGCCAGTCTGGGGCACACAACCCTTTGACCATCCAAGTTTGGGTGTCCTCTCTGCCCCAAATTTAAAATCAAAAATGAGAGCGCGATCCAGAGGCACCTGAAGAACCATACGGAAAATGCAGTTCATTTCCATGGTATGTTGATGAAAAATGTCTGTTTGAGATCATATACTTCTACATGTAACAGTAATGTTTAATGATATTTGTTTGGGATAAAGCAAGACATTTTAGGCTGCATCTTGGGATTTGTGGAACAGTGGTTGACATTTTATACCATTTTCTTACATTCTTACAAATAAATTATTTTACTGTTTTTCCATTTTTTTTCTTTGTTTTTTTTCTACTTTTGAGATTGATATGGATATCTGAAATAAAAACTTCTTCACAAAAAACAGAACTCCAAGTCTCCTTCTTTATGTTGCCAGTACAATAGTGTAATATTGTGTTTACATGTGTTCCTGAAATATAATAGAATACATCTGACAATATGACAATCTAATTATTACGTTCATTTAATAGTTAAATAGTTACAATTAACCATACTAATGTAAGAGTAAGTATGACATTTGTTGTCCACTGGAATGGAGCCAGGACAGTCTCCTGTGGAGCCCCTGTGCTGCTCATTAATGTCGCAGAAGCACAGTTCCCCAACCTGACATACTGTGCGCTTCCACTCAGGTAATCTGTGATCCAGGAGATAAAGGAAGGATCATATGATTAATGCATAATGTCTGGGCAGTACAACCCTTACACTGTACCACCAATGATTTACAGTGCCTTCTTTTTTACTGTTAACATAAATTAATATTAACCATATGCTGATGTGAAAGTAAGTAAGACATTTGTTGTGACCATGTGTGCATGTCGCAACTGCAGCCTAATCTGAAAGTGCTGTTTATTTGGTTGTGTAAATTCTAATTTTTTTTTATTATTTCTCAGTTTATTTAATCTGAGAATTCAGTTTATTTAACTTTAGTTATTCTTAAATCCTATTGTGAATGTGTGTGTGTGTGTGTGTGTGTGTGTGTGTGTGTGTGTGTGTGTGTGTGTGTGTGTGCCACCACCACACAAACATAATATTTACATTTGTATTCATAACGTTGATATTAAAGTTAAATCCATGAAACGTTAGCATTATAACTTAGTGATATTATTGTAGGCTTTTAACTAACTTCTGAGTTTTACAGTAGCCTATAAAGTCATGGCGAGACAATTGTGTCACTTATACCGTTATGATAAACATGTAACTGCACAAAATGCATAAAATTATGTTATGTGTAAATGTACGTGTTTTTTAAGATTTTATTTTTGTTTTAGCTCGGTCATATTTCCGGGATCGAGCGGCGATTAACCAACTTCCGGTCACTTATACCGTTATGATAAACATGTAACTGCACAAAATGCATAAAATTATGTTATGTGTAAATGTACGTGTTTTTTAAGATTTTATTTTTGTTTTAGCTCGGTCATATTTCCGGGATCAAGCGGCGATTAACCAACTTCCGGTTGTGACTTCCGGCATGGATTGGATGTATGGGCGGCGCTTTGACTGCAGCAAGGTAGTCTTGATGTAAACTGTAATGTGACCTCAATTTAACTGACAGTAAACGTGTTTTCCAAAAATGTACAGCCCGGAACTAATTCACCGACGGACAGCCACCACCAATGGCAACTATAAACTCATTAATTTTACCCTGGCATCTTTATATGACGCGGTTGACTGATGCTGGTTCAAAGAAAACGTAGTGGAACTTCTAGACTTATGTGTATTAAATTATAATCATTCATTTATCAATCATATGATAGGATACATATGATGTCAGTGGAGGTCTGCAGCCAGACCCCTCTCAAGGATTCTGACTCGGGAAAGGAGTCTCCGCCGCCGTTGTTATGGCAACCAATGACGCCCAGTGCAAAGCGGGGAGAAATGACAAGCGGTCGGATAAAATTATCGACAAAGGACTAATAAAACACAATTTGTATTCCTTAGAGCTCTCCATTGAATCGACCTCCACATACCTCTCGGTTGAGATGAAATAATCGCAGCTCATTTGATGAAACACAGAGCCTGCGGTTTTGAACCTCAAAGCATGTCTACTATTTGTGTAAACCCTGCGCCACCCTGTGGCTAAACACAAAGTACACTAAAGCCACAACAAGTTCATTTTTCAAATGATTAGCCTGTAAATGATGCCTTCAATAATGCCTCCTGCTGATAATAATCGTAATAATAATAGGCTACTAGCCTGTTGACCGGGACCTCTGCTGGTGACTTAACGTTATAGATGCTCAGGGAACGTAAAGTTTTCCACAAAATGCATTCACGCACTCAAGCTAAAATGACAATTATATGCCTATCACATTCTTCCAAACAACCAGCTCTTATACTTTCACAGAAGTAAAATAAATGTGAAGAAACATAAATGTGTGCAGGGTTTTGCTTTTATCCTAGAACAGTATAACATGAAAAATAATCTCAGTCATGTTGTTATGAACAGCCATTTATTGCAACAACAAGAACTCTGACATTTATTTACAGTGATAGTCCCAGAAACAGTTCTTGTCTGAAAAACAGAGGTGACCATCACACTTGCTGCATTGGGTATTAGTATACCCTTTACTGCAATGTCTGCAGGGTCCTCTCTTCACCTTCATCGGGAAATGTCCAGTTAGGTCCTTGCACACATCCTGTGGGGGGGGGGTGGTGCACATGCTTTCTTGGAAGAGGGACCGTTTGGACTCCCATCACCTGGGGATGGTCTCTTCCCAGCATTCAAAGGACTCCCTGCTGCATCTGGGATCCCATTGCCGGAAGATGGTTGTCATCTCTTCGGAGTTTTCAGTGTTGTGTCCACCTGGAAAGAGAAGAATCAATATTAATAATCAATTCATGTACATGCCAAAAATGCATGATGTTGCAAGTCAAAGATATCACAAACATGGCAAATAGCAGAAATAGATTCTTACCAGAATAAGAGAGGATGCCAGTTGTGCCTGGAACTTTCTCATGTTCAGTATCTCCTTCTTTGGCATCTTGAGAGCCTTGCAGTGCTGCTTCTAGAGGAGCCAGGCGCTGACCACAGCAAGGGTGATGGTGTGCCAGAAGATGTACATGTACCAACGCCGGGATTTCAGGGCGGTGTGTGGAGGAAAGTTGCATCGTCTGTGACAGCTGGACCAGAAAAATCAGTATTGGGACTGATAAAATCTTTTTTTTTTTTTTTACCAGCGATATCTGTCACAGGGCTTGATGTGTTCATTTGATTGGGGCTCAATGTCCACATTGGCTGGGCAATCAGTAGGTTCTTGGTTTTCTTTTACCACACAGGCATCGTTATCTGACTCCTCATCACTCGCATCAGTGTCATCGAACTCCATGTCTACATCACTCTCTCCATTTTGGACGATCCCAATCACATCCTGCACACTGTACCGAGGATCTCTCCTTGCTGGTGGCATTCTGAAATGGAAAAAATAAAATTGAAACAAATGTATATATAAACAGCACACATGCTTATGCACATGATTCTAGATAACTTGCAGAAAAAGAGGGGATGGTGGGGAGATTGATTTCAATATGAAGTGTTTACACATTGCACTGAAGTAAC
Organism: Epinephelus cyanopodus; assembly: GCA_026686955.1. Lineage (NCBI taxonomy): Eukaryota > Metazoa > Chordata > Actinopteri > Perciformes > Serranidae > Epinephelus > Epinephelus cyanopodus. The sequence continues at coordinate 4,797,876 of CM048928.1, forward strand.
CTATTCTCACATTTAAGTGGTCACACAATAGTGTATAGCTGACCAATTGTAAACTCTGATTATCATACTAATAAGTATGCAGGTAGCCTCCAACTTACAACAGCACCTTACATTCCTGAACATCAACACCTGTTCCAGAACAATGGAAAAATTGCCCTCCCCCAAGCATCCCCTACAACTGCTTTGACAATGAATTGATGAGAATTGAGACTGAACAATAGGACCAAATGAGTATGTTAATGTGGTTGAACAAAAAAAAAAAGTTTTTTGGGGGATAACAAAAATTGTTGTAATTCTGCAACAGTGGGTCTTACAGGGTTAATTTATGTTAACAGTAAAAAAAGAAGGCACTGTAAAGCATTGGTGGTACAGTGTAAGGGTTGTACTGCCCAGACATTATGCATTAATCATATGATCCTTCCTTTATCTCCTGGATCACAGATTACCTGAGTGGAAGCGCACAGTATGTCAGGTTGGGGAACTGTGTTTCTGGGACATTAATGAGCAGCACGGGGGCTCCACAGGAGACTGTCCTGGCTCCATTCCTGTTCATATACAGTACAGGCCAAAAGTTTGGACACACCTTCTCATTCAATGCGTTTTCTTTATTTTCATGACGATGTCACCTTTTTTTGTTAAGTACATAACTCCACATGTATTCATTCATAGTTTTGATGCCTTCAGTGAGAATCTACAATGTAAATAGTCATGAAAATAAAGAAAATGCATTGAATGAGAAGGTGTGTCCAAACTTTTGGCCTGTACTACATATATATATATATATATACATATGTACATATACACACACACACATATATATATATATATATATATATACACAATTGGTCAGCTATACAAATTTATTTTATTTATTTATTTTATAATATATATATATATATATATATATAAATAAATAATAATATTAATAATAATAATAATAATAATACAATTATTTCAAATGCAATCATGTTTTGTTTGGAATAACATTGACCTCAACAAGTTAAACCTACAAAAATTGCAGAAAATCAGCAAACACAAGAATTTTAGTTGGAATAATTTTTAACAAAGATTAAATAAGGTGAACACTTTCATTTATTGGGCTTCAGTTGCAACATGCAGATTACTATCAGGTCATTCAAAACAGCTGAAAACCATGGACAACAAATGTCATACTTACTCTTACATTAGTATGGTTAATTGTAACTAACTATTAAATGAACGTAATAATTAGATTGTCATATTGTCAGATGTATTCTATTATATTTCAGGAACACATGTAAACAAAATATTACACTATTGTACTGGCAACATAAAGAAGGAGACTTGGAGTTCTGTTTTTAGTGAAGAAGTTTTTATTTCAGATATCCATATCAATCTCAAAAGTAGAAAAAAAACAAAGAAAAAAAATGGAAAAACAGTAAAATAATTTATTTGTTTGGTCTATAAAATGTAAGAAAATGGTATAATATGTCAACCACTGTTCCACAAATCTCTCTCTTCTCTTCCTCTTCTCCGTTGTCTTCTTCCTCTTCTTCTTTGGCGAATAATACACACACAGACCAACTTCCGGTATGGACTTCCGGTATGGATTGGATATATGGCGGCGCCTTTTTGTTTTTCATTTACTAGATTGAATGGAATAATTGAATGGACGGATAATACACGGACCCCTAAATAACCCAATTGGTGTTTATTTTGATTTTTTTTATGTTAAACATTTTAATTTGCTTAACTCTGTATTTTCCGTCTCTTTTTGTGTTCAGTGTTTAGTGGTAGTTTTAATTTAGAGCCTTTAATTTTGAATAATAATAATAATAATAATAATAATAACAATAATATAATACTGTCGCAAAATGTGTACATAGCGGAAGTAATTATATTTTGAAATGCGATGCTGTGAGCGTTTGCCCGTGACGTTGTCTTCTTCGAGCGGCAAATGGAGAAATGAGAAGACTCCAGGAGTTGCGAGACCGGCTCAACGCCAGCTTCGATCGAGTTTTAAACACACAAAGAGATGAAGAAAGAAGCGGAGGACTTATGGAAAGGTAAGTTAATTGCCATGTTATATTTTTGCCATGTTATATTGGAATGCAATAGCTATGGCCACATTTAATGGATACTTTGCTGGACTTTGCCAGTGAATGACAACTTCTTTAACGCATTGAATATGAAACCACGTTTTACACAATATTATATTAGTTAGGAAAACAATCGTTTTACTTTCAGATTTGAGATGTTTCGGCGGGAGGAAGGTGGGGGCCCCACAAGGACCACAAGGAGGGTGGCAAGGAGGCAGGTCACTTTGAAGGTGTCCGTATTAAAGCGGGACCAAACTATGTTTAGGTCTCACTTTGGTAAGTGGTTGTGAATAAACTATTAACCATTAATTTACAAATATTAAAATAATAATAATTTAAAATACATTTAAATTGCTACTGTATGTTGAGCATTATTAAAAAGTGTTGCAGACTATATTTCATTCTCACATTTGATGTATGAAGCTGAAGACCAGTATCTGCATTGGATTATTACATGATTTAAGAATAAATATTTGCAATGCTGTGCAGGTCTGTAATGATATAATACATAAAGAATGGGTACTTAATAGTAATCATTATGATTTTGTGTTTTGTCAGATATAGAAACCACAACGTCCATTGTTGTGCCAGTAGATCTTGACCCGGCATAGTTCATTCAGACCCTCAGGGATAGGCTGCCCAACATCCCTGACGAGTTTGAACTGTGCCGGCTCCTAGGCCAGCAAAGAAGCTTCATTCGGCTTGAGGACTTCTGCCCAAAACAAGTCCGTGGAGGAAATGTCTTGGGGAGATCCAATTTATACATTCGTCCAAAGGTAGGCAAATGTTAACATTTTCCATTTAATTAACATATATTGTGTTACACAGTGATCACTGCATATTCATGTATTTCACTACTGTTAACAGGCTGCTGGTGTTCCTGCTGCTGGTGTTCCAGCTGTTCCAGCTGCTGGAGCTGCTGCTGGAGCTGCTGCTGTTGTTGCAGCTGCTGTTGCTGCTGGAGGTACTGCTGGAGCTGCTGCTGGTGTTGCAGCTGCTGTTGCTGCTGGAGCTGCTGGAGGTGCTGCTGTAGCTGCTGGTGTTGCAGCTGCAGCTGCTGTTGCTGCTCCCTCTGCTCCCCCTACTGCTGCTGTTCCTCTTCTGCCTCCTGCCACTACCATCCATTCCCCTGCTGCTAATCCCCCTCCTGATCCAGATCCAGTTCCCATATCAGAGGTGAGGTTGTTTTCTATTTAATTTGTTTCTATTAAAATAAAGATCAAAGTCAGTGTTATGAGCAGCGTAACAAATGGAGTCACTACAAATTGACTGGTGCATCACACGGATCTATACAATAGAAGAATAGCAATTGTTTTTGTTTTTCAGGAAACACTACCTTCCGTGTCCAGCCTCCAACAGCCAATCATCAGAGTGTAAGTATTTGAGTGAACACTTTGAACTTCATAACAGGATTTCCGTTTTGCCAAAATTACCACCACACTCCAGAGAAGTTTTGGACCATTCTTTGTTACAGAACCACTTCAACTCAGCCATAGAATGTTTGGTGTGAATGGACAAACCTAAACTGTTGAATGGCTGTTTGAGATGACAGCCATTCACACATGACATCCTAAGAATATGGCTGAGCTGAAGCAGTTCTCCAAGATGGTCTAAAACTGCTCCGTGCAGGTATGATCAGTGGTTAAAACAAAATTTCTATGTGACATTTCTTGTTCATCTTTTTATAATGTATGTATTTTAGAGAGGACTTCTACATTGACAGGTATGACATTGAAACACAATACTAAACTGTTGAGCATGTAACATCTGTCATGGTCTGCATCCCTTCTTATTGTGAAAGTCCTTGTGTCTTGTCATAGTGTCACTTCCCTTGTGTTGTATGGTTGAGTTTTTTTTCTGTTTTATGTTGAAGTTCCCTGTCTTGTCTTCCTGTGTTCTCCCTCTTGTGATTACCTGATGCGTGTCACCTGGGTTGATTGCACCACCAGTGTCTTTCCCTTGTGTATTTAACCCCAGTGTCTCCCTTTGTCTTTGTCAAATCATCTGTATTTGTATGCTGTGTTCCTGCTCCTTGAGCGTCATCAGTAAGTTCAATTAGTACCTTTTGTTCCACTGCACTCACTATTTGCAAGTCTGCATTTTGGTCCAATCCTCCACACACCCTGACAACATCCTCTTCGCAGCTTGCATCATACACTCATTTTATCTGTTCAAATTCATTACAGGATGAAGTTCCACTCCAGCAAATTCTGGATGACTTCAGGAGAGATTCTATTGATGATGACTGTTGTATTACTGTCATTGCGAGACGGAGGCATGTTCTCCAGAGTGCCTGCATGGCTCTGTCCAGAAGTTATTTTTGTTGGCACAAAAGGCCAAACGTTGAGTTTGTGTCGGAGATGGCTGAAGATTATGGGGGCCCGAGACGGGAATTTTTTCGGTAACTAATTACACCTTCTTACCTGTCATTTATGAAATACTGTGAATGCTTTTTCTTTTTTCTTTTTATTCCAAAAATGATATTCCTTTTGCATTATCTTCCAGCTTATTGATGGTGGCACTGCAAAGCACATATGGTGTGTTTGAGGGGAGGCCAGGCAACCTGATCTTCTCCAATGACCAGCGGGCACTGTCAGCAAAAAAGTACTACACAGCTGGAAAGTTGGTGGCCTGGTCCATTATGCACAATGGACCAGGCCCCAAGTGCCTCAACACACAGCTGTATGAACTGATGTGTGGTCAGCATCCAGATCTTACATCAATTCATACAGCTGTGTTTATGGATGAGGAAATCTCCACCAATGTGGCAAAGGTAATGTGAAAAATATTGAGAGAATATTGCATTGTAGACCAGCAATGGGTGTAGTTTTTCTTATAAAATGTTATGTTTACTTTAAAGGTTGCGATGTGCAGCAGCGAGGAGGAGCTATCCAACCTCAAGACCCAAGTAGGAGACTGGATCGCTGGCTGTGGAATTCCAGCCATATACAGTGCCACAGTGGACAGTCTCCCACTCATCCAGCAGCAAATTGTTGCTCATTTCTTGTACCATCGGTAAGAAACAAAGATCGAACTATGAAGTACAAGACCCCTGCATTTGTCTGACAGCTAATATTTAGTAGACATTTATTTGAACAATGTATGATATGTGTGTAATTATCTCTTGTGTTTTAAAGTCAATAAGAGGTTAGCCATTTATTAATTGGAAATTTTATTTTTTGCTTTATCATGATATACTGCAATTTCTGAGTGTAGGCAAAAGGATGTAGGGACATGAGTTTTAAAAAGAGCATTTTATTGGGTTGGAATATATAGCACAACAGTAACCTACTTTTCCTACTATCTTTGTGCCCTGGCATCTTGTACTCAACAGAACAGCAAGTATGAGCCAGCAGTTTCTTGATGGTATGGAAGCCTGTGGGAACTTCTGGACAATGGTGAAGAGATCCTGGAGACAGTTCCTCCCAGTTTTTACAAACACAAGGGAGAAACTGACGAGGAACTCTGTCCAGGATCTCTTCACCATTTCCATGGAGCCCTGAGGGGACAAACCGGAGGGAGGAAGAGGAAGCCACTATTTATCAGTGGGAATGGTGGCTCATGGGCATCCAAGCTTGGTACAGATCACTCATGGCTAAAGTTTTTGGATTATATTTTATTTAGCATTTGTTATTGGAAAAGAACCGACAGTATTCATTCATTCACTCACTACACAATTTATTTTTGTCACTGTCACTATTTCTCCACAAAATCACATGATGCATAGATGTTGATGTAATTGTTATTACAGATTGTACAACACAAATTTGTGTACAGGGCACATAATTAGGTGATGTTAGTAAAAGTATATGTATCTTTAAAGTTTTTACAATAATTTGTAATAGCCAACCACCTTATACTTACAGTATTTTGCCAAAAATAAACAATGTCAAGGCATTTTTTAAAAAGTGACTATGCTGAAAACACTTCTGTTTCTGTTAACAGAGAAGGAGGTGGACATCTCCTTTGAGGATCTGTTGGTGTTTACCACAGGAGCAGACGCCATCCCCCCCCCTGGGCTTTCAGCAGCCATGCCACATACATTTCTTTGACCAGGAGCCAGGGACTCACAGGATCCCATTCTCGTCAACATGTGCCCTGATTCTCTCTCTCCCAAGAGGGGTCCGGGAGGAGGACTCTTTCAGAGATTTGATGTCTCTAGCTATCAGGGGTTCTCTGGGCTTTGGCAAAGTGTGAAGGGGAGGATTGATGTTTTTGTATATATATTTTCTTGGTGTTAGGGTTATGTTTTCAAAAAATGTTAACATGTTCTGTTTCTTTTTTTTTTAAACCACTTGTTGTGGAATGTTGTTGAAAAAATGAAATATAGAGGATTGACAAATTCAAAAACATTTTTTCACTCGTGTCTTCCCTGTTCATCTTCTATGTGCTGCATTCATGATTCTGATGGTGTCATTACTACAACAAGAAAATCCCTGCTGTATAGATTGTTAGTTTTTATTTTCAGGGCATCAGACACCAGGGGTCCGTTTCACAAAAGTAGGATTCAGACATCCAGGATAAGTAAGTAAGCCTGGCTCAACCAATCCAAAACAACAGAGTTCAGGCTTAATTGGTTCCACAAACGCCAAGCCAGGATAAGTAGACACGGATTCATCAAGCCAGGTAAAACTAATCCTGGATAAGTTGCAGCACATGGCTCCTTAAATAGACCCTGTAATTGATCACAGATTCACTGATTCACCATGGCATCACGTGCAGCATACTTCTCCCCATCGGAGCAGGACATAATCATGGAGGCCTACGAAGAGGTAAAAGAACAAATTAAAAAGAAAGGAAACACTGCCACCGCCATCAAACAAAGAGAAAGCATGGCAAAGTATTGCAGACCGCCTGAATGCGTATGTATTGCACAAACACACACTCACTACTCTGCTGAATCCATCACAATTACAATCCAAATAGTTAATTAACATTCCCAAAAACGTAGTTATACTCTGATTATGAAACTGCGAGTGAAATGGACTGTAGATGTGAAATTATGTAAATGCAACTACATATTTGCTCCTCAGTTATTTCATTCACTATCTGTGTGTGTGTGTGTGTGTGTGTGTGTGTTATTTATTTTGTCTTAATTAATTTATTATTCTTAGATTAAACATGACTGGGCCCAAACGAACTTGGCAACAAGTCAAGATCAAATATAAGAACATCCTGCAGAATGGTAAGTGACCTGACAAATACTATGCACGTGCGTACATTGTACCCAGAGGGTGCCTACTCACATATTGTCTGTACTTATAGCTGTTAAAAAAAAAACCCACAAGCAAGGCACGGGTGGTGGGTCACCACCAGCTGACCTCACCCCTGCAGAGGACAGAGCCCTGGAACTTAACAGAGGCAGGCCTGTGTTAGAGGGGATCCCTGGGGGAACAGACTCAAATATAAATCCCTCCCAGGAAGATGCCTCCCTCTTCATTAAAGGTACATTCTTCCATCTTTACATGGGACATAACCAACCATTCATATTGAATCCATTTGGACTATCTGACTCTGTTTTACCTTGCAGTATCTGGAAACACCATCTCACTGTTGGAGCCTCCAACAGTGGCGTCACCAATACCAGAGGATGATGATCCAGTGAGTCCTCCATCAAAGTCATACTGTAAGCCTGGCATGTCTCATCTGCTTGCTTTAATATGAATCCCTTTTAAATGTGATAGGGTGAAGGCACCAGTGGAGCAGCAGGAGCAGCAGATGAAGTCGATGAGGAGACTGTGTCTCTTGATTCAAGAAGGTTTGAGGTATCATGTCAAATGAAAGTACTCATTCAGTCTACAATGGTGAGAAGTCATCATCATCTGGAGCCCACACAAAATGTCATTTCTGTAACAGGACCCAGATGCTCTACAGGATGAAAGCCAGCCTTGCAACATAGTGAGTATTTATGGAAGTACATTCCCATCATGCAAAATTCCTGCTGTGCTGATTATTATGTGTTTACAGAACTCACAAGCTATCAGACAGCTGTATGCCACACATCTGAAACGGCAAATACAACTGGCCGATCTGGACATTGAATACAAAAGAAGACAGATGGCAGACCTCTCCGTGGAGTCCAAAATTAAAAGGAGGAAACTGAGGAAACTGAACCTTGAAATAAAAAAACTTGAGCGGGAGGTGAGTTTCACCTTCAGTGTACACTGTATGCTGACTGTAACACAGACAATCTATTAATTATTATTCTCCTTTCCTCACCCAGCTTCAAGAAGAAGAATCTTAAATAAAAGATCAAAAGACCTTCTGTGGTGTTTGCTTGTTTAATTTGTGCACAGTTAGGTGGGATTGCAGATTGTATTCCACAGTCTGACATAATGCCTAGTGTCATCATCATTGGTTAGAAGTCACACACCAAAGACTGGTTGTATTAAGACAAAAAGAAATGCACATAATGTACCTGAAATGCTATTTCCCAGATATCAAAACACTTTATGGCAGAAGTTGAGCAGTGTGAAGGTCAAACAGGGAGCATTTTAATCAATTATCTATTCTTTAAGGCAATAGATATCCTGATAATTAGATAACCATTTGTAGCTTGTGAGAGTGCAAAGGTGTTCCTCATTAAATCTAGCGATCCAATAGCCTATATGAAGGCCCAAAATGGTGTGTTCCTTCCTGCTCAAACAATGGCGTGTCCATTCCTGCAAGAGGTTGTGGATGAAGAAGCTCTTGTGCTCAGGAGAGCCTTCAGGCGGGAGAGGGTCTTCAGGGACAGGGCGAACCCATTGGCCTTCCCTGATGACCACCTACACGAAAGATATAGGTTTTCTGCAGATGGCATCCGATATCTGTGCAGACTGCTGGGTCCCAGGATCCAACACCGCACAGCACGGAGCCATGCGCTGAGTGTTGAGCAAATGGTGTGTGTGGCCTTGCGCTTCTTTGCAAGTGGGGGCTTCCTGTACTCAGTGGGGATGCTGAAAACCTGGCCAAGGCCACAATTTGCCGTGTGGTGCGTAGTGTCTGTCTAGCCCTCAAATCACTATCAGGTGTCTTCATCTCCTTCCCTGGACACAGAAGACTCAGTGACATCAAAGAGGATTTTTATTGGATTGCAGGTAAGAGTACTGTAAGTACAAATTACAGGACAAGTGTTAAGTCATAGTAGGATACTTATTGCTTTGTGTTGCAGGTTTCCCCAATGTCATTGGTGCACTTGACTGCACCCATATCAGAATAAAATCCCCCTCAGGTGCCCATGAGGGAGATTTTGTGAACAGGAAATCCTTTCACAGCATTAATGTTCAGGTGAACATGACTTTATGACATTAATGAACATTATACATTGCTTGTGATGTGCATTGAATGGTTTAATAGTCTACATCTTATAATTTCAGATGGTCTGCAATGCTGACTACCTGATCAGCAATGTTGTGGCAAAGTGGCCTGGCTCAGTCCATGACTCATGAATCTTTCGGTCCTCTGCAGTCTATCGGCGCCTGTCACAAGGTGAGCCACATGACCTCAATTAATAACCACTTTTAAATCAAGGCTATGTCAAGAATGTCCCTCTATTGATAAGGCTGTGATGATGACATTTTGTATTCACAGGTGAATTCTCTGGTGTGCTGCTGGGGGACAGAGGCTATGCCTGCGAGCCTTTTTGCCTCACACCCTACGCAGACCCTCAGGAAGCACAGCGGGCATATAATGATGCCCATGCCAGGACAAGGGCTCGGATCGAGATGACCTTTGGCCTCCTGAAGGCACGCTTCCAGTGTCTGCACCATCTGAGGGTCAGTCCAGACAGAGCATGCGATATTACTGTGACCTGTGCTGTCCTCCACAATGTGGCCTGCCTGAGGAAGGAGAGGGCCCCCAGAGTGCCATCAGATGTGGACTGGGACAATCCGGCCATCTTCCCGGATGACGACAGTGGTCGGCTGATCAGGGACCAATATGTTTTGAATTATTTCAGTTAAAATGCATTCTGCACATTTAAGTTGAATATGGCCTGCAATAGCAGAGGAATTTGTGTTATTTTATATTAATTTGGCTTATTGTGCTGTGTACTGTGTGTATACAGGCCTGACATTTGTTCATTTGTTAAGTATGGATTTGTCCTGCATTTATTCCAGTGTGCAGACATGCAGGGTGTTTTATATACAGACCTTTGAGAATGTGTATTTATTCTTGTGATGAATAATATGCTTTGATCCAGTGCTTTCTATCTTGTAGAGCACTGTGTGACGTCACTTTTGAAAGGAACTGATGGATTACTTGCTTTGATTTATCCTATTCAATAAAGGAACATCATGTCATCATGTTACTGTATGGTGTGTATTTTTTTAATCATTTATTTACAGTGTATATATGAGAGAGATAGTCTAACTAAATTTTCTACTAAAATCATTTATCTAAAATGACTGCAATTAATGATCACAAATGTTTAAATAATGACAGTAGGTCTCGTTGAATGTGATAAGAATGTGTCGTGTGAAGTGGAATAAATATTAGTTTCCATTTGTGGTAGCTGCTAACTGAGATAAGGGATGAGATTAAATAAATCCTGGAATTTAGCCTGGTCTGGAGCAGGCTAGCTCCACAGAATAAATCTCCATGGTAACTTATGTCAAAACATATCCCACTTCCCCCTATCCTGCTTTTGTGAAACTGGATCAAGGATAAGTTGATCCAGGATAACCAAGATATCCCGGCTTAATCCCTTATCCTGGTTTTGTGAAACAGGCCCCAGAAAGGCACCCAGCCCACATGGGCTTACAAGGCACACCATAAGTAATAGAGAACAGTAAACAAAAGAATCCACATATTCTACCCAGACATATATAATCCTCAGTAAACATAACCCACAATCAAACATGAAGTGCTCCCATGCGCTGTTGGTAAGCATTCAACATATTTGGCCAAATAAAACTTTTTTTTACTGTCTACAGTCATCAGACATAGAAAACAAATCAGGGCATTCCATGGTCATTTTAAGGAAGAGCTTATGTCAAAGTTCATGATAAAATGGACAGTAAAACAAAAAATGCATTTGATTTTCCACCTCACACCAGTGACACAGGTGACATTTTCTATTTTCCTCTGGAATTGAATGGAAACGTCCAGTTTCAACCACCAGAGGCAAGATACCACATTTGCTGAGCTGAACAGTTGTTTTAACCAGTGCTGCCACCCTGTGGTTCAAATGTGTAACACCACTTAATGAGCACACCAGTTGGCAGAGATCAGATGTGGCTAAACTTGGAATTTATTACATTAGAAATTGTGCCAGTGATTACTGGTGAACACGAGAGTAAGTGTAACAAATAGCATCTCAGGAAAAGTGTTTTAGCAAGAGATTGTTCAGATATTTGTGACATAAAAACACAACAAGAAAACCAAGACTAATAAATGGAAAATTGTATTACGAGTTATACATTTGAACTTCATACATTTAGAAAATCATTGTAGGCATTATTTGACACAGAGCTGGAGGCAAACCACATTTAAAAGTGCTGCAAAGGGGGAACAATGAAGATCGTGATACACAGTTATCTATTGAGCAAGCCCATGTTTCTGGCAGAGGCAGTGCTATGGTTGGTTCACGGTATTAAGGTTTTGTTTATTTATTTTATATACCGACATAGTTTAAGCACAGCGTATCTAGCCACGGTGATGATACTTTCATCAGATCAGATCAGTATTAAATCCTCTGAATTGCTGAAATTTCCTCTAAGAGCAACGGAGCAGGCCAGTCTCACGGATCCATTGTTGTGGTCTGGCTGTGCTCTCTGCTGATTGGTTTAAGAAACACTGAAGTTATTGGCTGTGTTAAACAGAGGGCAGGGCTTATTATCATCTGGAAAAACGCGTGAATCGCGCCGTTCTATAGACGTTTACGACGGTGTAAAAAGCGGCGTTCAAGTGCCTCTCTAAAACGCCGTAAAACACGGGCGTTTTAAAACGGCACTTTGTCGCGTAAAAAGCGGCGTTTTACAGCTTCTGGCGAAAAGCGGCGGAAAAAACGGCGCTTTACCATAAAACGCGTTGAAATAGTGGCGAATTGTGGCACTTTTGGCTTTCCATAAGAAGCCACGCATATGACGTGAAAAAGCAGAACGGCAGCTTTCCGATAAGTAGTCCAATGTTTTCACAGCGAAAATAAAAACATTAAGTTACACTAAAATTATGTATAACAGAGCTTTCATACAGCTCTGCACACACATTACTCTTGGATGGATTACTCGCAAATGCAGGCTCGCACAGAAATGCCACAGGTATCACATTAAAGTGCAGGACCACACACATCATTGTGCTGTCATCCCATCATGCTATAAATCCAGATTAATTGTCTACACAATAAAAACCTGACGAATTTCTTTACAATCCATTATACAGATCTTGTTATCAGTTACTTCATATAGTGAGAAATATCGTATCTTACCACGTCTTAGGCTTGTCTGTGTTTCTCCCTGTCTTTCCACATTTGTAGTCCGGCTGTCAAGATGCAAATAGCTCCATAGTGTCTAGTTGACACTCCATCAAACTTTGTATGACAAGACCAGCCACTTCACCTTTGCGCACCCAGACAATGGAGGCCTAATTATACATGCTGACAGGGCCGTAGTCACCATATACATTGAGGGGGACACTTTGCCAGTTAACCCCACCCATAAGGTACACTGCAACTTTTCACTTCCATGACTTCTCACTGCAATTGTAGAAGGTAAGTTCTGGAGGAAAAAAAAAAAACGAAACAACTTTGTTTTTTGTAACCGAGATGTGCATGTTGTTAGAATAAAACAAACAAGCAAACAAAAAAATCTTAAATAGTTCTAATAACAAATCAAAATTGTGTGAAGTTGTATCCCACTCCTCCTTAGGTTTCTTTCAAAATTTGAGCGGACACACCTTAAGAAGGGGTTCTGTGAAAGATCTAAGTGAAAAGTATTTTCTAACTTTCAATTTCTCAGCTCCTGTTTGTTGTCATCCATTTTGTTACACTTTTTTGTTGCAGATGCTGTTTAATGACAGCACTGAGCCCAGTGCTGTGGGGGGTTGGGGGGGGGGGGGGGTTGGGTTTAAACATGTGATTGGACCAGCCCAATGTCAATTAAGAAAATATACCAATGGGCCAGACTACCTGTATCATTGGCCGGTCAGACAAAAAAGGGATAAAAAAGACGGTTGTGTCAGCAGCTTTTTATCCCCCAAATGGAGGTGTTTTTTAGCAACCTGTCACTGATTTTTCACCAGGGATAATGGCATGAAAAGTGGTTGTTTTATACTGAGACATTGCTGCTTTTCCAGCTGTCCCCCCAAAACCAGCTATTTTAAACCAAAATATGATATTTTCCTAATCATAACGTGGTTTTTATACCCATACATAATCATGCATTAACCACAGCAGAAACAGAAACCGAAACAACAGAAACGTAATGTTTCAAGGTATCTTTTACATAATGTACAGATGTACTGTGTGTATGGGTTGCACAGATGTGCTATGCCAAAATTTTCTGGAGACACCTGCAAATTATGGATTAGCTGAACCACAGCTAAACAAGTCAGGTGTAAAGCAACACAGCACCAGCCCTACGTTGTTCAGTACATCAGAACACAAACAGTGAGGAGAACAGTCTCCTTGCAATACATTATTAATACTGTAGCAGCATCATTGATGTTGATTTATTGTGATGACTGTTGTCTCACTGACGCAGGCGTAATGTCTTCTCTCCTGCAGACATTTAAAGTCAGGCATATTCAGCCTCTCTGATACGGACACAGTGGCAGTTATTATGTTACTCTGAGTGTGTTATAAAGACTTAAGCCTGATTTATGGTCGTGCGTTGAATCGACGACGTCGCTACGTGGTTGCTGTGACGCCGTCGTGAACCCTTCGAACTTCTCCGTCACTCCGTTTCATCGCGGTGCAATTCACCGCCAGAGCAGTAGGAGGCTGCGTTCCTTTCCTGAGTGGTTATCGTTGTCTCTAGTTGATTCTTCGTTTAGCTTCCGGCTTTTCCGGTCACAGAGAAATGAACACGGAGCACGGACAGACGGCTCCGGCCGGGTATCGATATATCCGTATTGAATGTTGAGCATAATGGCATATATATAATGAGCCTTAAAACACTGCAACATCTACATCGCAACAGAAGATGTTTAAAGATGGCGAGGCTGCCGGAATCTGGAAATACGGAACCAGAAATGCGCTGCTACCAAGCAAACCAATCACAGCCGTGCCGGTCTGCGCTGGGTCTGCGTCGCCGCGACGCGTAGTTACATTTTTGGGGAGGTGCACGTCAGGCTACGCTGGGGGCGAGCCTTCTGCGTAGCCCCGTAGCCTACGACGTCAATTCAACGCACGACCATAAATCAGGCTTCAGAGTGAGTTTTCAATAAAAACTTTGCTACATAGAATTCATTACAGGGGTGTTGTAGTGGATTGCATTACACGTATGTACTGGTGCTGAAGTCAGTGTTATAAAGTTGAAATAAGCTCTGTACCCTGTGGCTCTTCAGCTGGCCTTCCATCTCATTTCACCATAATAACTGGGTTGTTGAGATCAGCAGGACTGCAGGACAGTGATCCATTTTTGTTGTTTCAGATGAATGTAATGGACAGAAATGATGTAAATGTGCTCTAAAATTGCCTGAAATTGGTTTTGAACTGGCTTTCTTCAGTGGGAATGACATCCAAAAAAATAGAGCCCTGCTATGGGTTTTTTTTTGGGACTTCAGTAAAACATTAGATCCATCCATCCGTATTTCATCTATTCAATCAGTTTTTGTCCCCAGATATTTTGGCACATTTTGCATGTTCATTAAATACTATGGGGGTTTTTTGGACGGAGGAGGATGTTGAGAAGTGAGATTCATTAGAACTCAATCTGCATTCACCTCGTCCATCGACAGACAGAGGATACAGTATTTTAAGCAGCAATATCATTAAACCTCTCTGGGCAAACCTCTCCTTTCCTTCGAGCTCTTAGTTCTGTGTCCATCAGTGTTTGGCTCATTAATCTTATATCAGTCGTATTTAATTCCTTTTTTTTTTTTTTGCTTTTGCTGTTAATTATGCCTGTAATGCTGCTTTTGATTACACACTGTGTAAAGTGTTGAGTGGGCAGAAGCAGGAGAAGCAAGCCGTCATTGACTGAAACGTATGCAGAGGGCTGCCTATTGACACCTCAGAGGACCGCTTTCCTTGATTTACCTGTGTCCAAATGAATTCCTGTCCATGCCACATGAAATACAACTCATGAAACAGCACTGCATTTTCTTAGATTCAAGTGCAAACACACAACAGCCTCATGAAAACGCCCTCCTCTCTCGCACATTCTAATGATGAATAATTTGTGACAGCGCCTCAGTTTTCAAAAATGTGAATTCTGCATTGATTCCTACACTCTCCTCTGCTGTGCTCCGCTCTGCTCAGCAGTGTGCCTGTGAATAGAGAGGAATTTTGTAGCAGCAATTAGATACAGGCCAGCTGCTAAGAGGGTGATGAGCAGCACAAACACACACCGAGATTCTTGGATTAATTAGCATTTTTTTTAACCTGGATACAGACAGAGACACACATGGAACAGCTGGTATCTACATGTCCAGTCAATCCACTACAACCAGACCTGAACTATATCACACATTAAATTATAACGAAAGACATGATTGCAATCTTAGAGCTGACACATTTATGATCTGTAACAAGAAACACTTCTACATTTTTCCCTCACAGGTATGCCCTTTTGTTTTGAGCTGTCAGCACATCATCTAGACCACACTGTCTACATAATGGATGTAGCTACTGTGACGTCACCCATTGGTTTGTGAACTGTTTTATTGCCTTGAGTTCTGCATTTCAGTGTTTGGAGGTGTGGAGGGGTGAGAGGTGGATCTCACTGAGAGGCTGTGGTGATGCCCACAGAAAACCTGTTAGTCAAGAGGCTCTGCCCTGTGTATATACAGCTGCAGATGCCTAATCTGGACACATCATCAGTGATGCTCCTGGAATCATTGGGTCTTTCAACATCATACACCAGGTGACCCAGCCGGGGCTGATCAGACCCCAGCTTGTGTCCAGATGCTTAGCTACCATGACTTCATGGGTCTCCTCTCTTAAGCCATAGCCATCTTGAGGCTGTCTCTGCAGCATTGGTGGTATTGCATATAGCTCTCCTCCTTCTCTCTTTCTTGATGCCCAAACTGCTGTAGGCTCTGGCTAAGGTTGGGCCGCAAATCCCCTACATCCAACCTCCACCGGGACGCACCTCACTCTCGATCCAGCCTGCTGACAATCGCTGACCAGTCCCGTGTACTGTGGACTCTTGGTAGACACAAGGACAATGTCTGGTTGCAGGGTGGTAACTGCTATATGGCTGGGGAACTTCAGCTGATGCTCGAGATCAACCAACAACTGACAGTCCCTTACCAAGGTCAGAATGCCTGCAGATGTTCTTTTGGTGGGAGCTGTCTGCTCCCCTGCCCAGATGAAGGTGATGGATTTCTTGGAGGGTCGGTGCCGCTTTGCCCACTCCAGTCCTATGCTGATGGCTTCAGCGATGGTCTTAAGGACCTGTAAGGACCTGGTCATGTCTACATTAGTACCGTCCATCTCCAAGTGCCCTTGTACAGCAGCTAAGGATGTGCTCAAGGCTTCCTCACTTGGAACACAGTGGGCATGTTGGTGACTCTGCTATGCCCCAAGTGTTCAAGTCTGATGGGCTTGGAAACACATTGTATACTGCCTGGATGAGAAATTTAATGCGGTCAGGCTCAGCTTTCCAAAGCTTGGCCCAGGTCACTTTTCTCTCCATTGCATTGTCCCATCTAGTCCAAGTTCCCTGCTGCTTCATCCCCACTGCCTTGCAGACTCTCGTCTCCTCCATTGCAGTCCTCACCTCAGTGCAGTTATCCACCCATAGTTCTATACAAACGGTGTCTGTCCCCCGACCACCTAAATTATCTAAATCTAAAATCAAACAAAGAGGAGTTGTGCATAACGACCTCATAAAAATTAAAACCTCTTCTGTGACAGAAAGACAAAACAGGAGAATTAAATGTGGACTGTTGAATATCAGGTCTCTGTCATCGAAAGTAGTGTTAGTAAACAAATTAATATCAGAAAATCATAGTGATTTACTCAGCCTCACCGAAATCTCACTGTGTCAAGACGAATATGTTCTAAATGGTTTTTGGACATGAGGTTGTGTGAAACGTTGACCATCTGTAGCTCTGATGTGACGGTGTCACTACTGTCAACGAGCCTCCTGCTCTGAGAAATGGCCTGTATCTTACCGGAGAAAAGTTGTTCTGAAGGTATAAGGGGGACACGTAACCAAAAGGTTTTAAGCTACAAAACAGTATGCATGTGTTTTGTTAGACTATTTCAATAATATTAAAACATCCCAGCATTACGTCAAAACTTGCTATCAACTGGGACTATTTTCTGTCCAGTATCACTCCGCCGTGCAGGCCCGCAAGACAGCACGCCAACAGAAATCAATTAGACAGTTCATCACCACGCCGTGCAGGTGCGCAGGATAGCAACGGCTAACGAAAACTTCATCAGCTGTTTCCAACAGAGAACCAGTAGGCTATTATTAGTGAGGAAGAAGATGTACTAACCCTATATATACCCACTACTACAGTGTGAACACTGGCTCAGGCTCACAACACACCCTCGTCAGCTGCTGTAGGTAAACAGAGGAATACCAAAATGGTGCGAACAGTTGTGGGAATAAAAACATCACCGGCACCCATTTCCATCGGTTTCCTGTTACAGATGTAACCCGTAGGCAACTCTGGCTAACCCACCACCAGAACAAAGCAGAGACTGGTCATAATCACATATGAATTCACATTTCTATGTGATTGATTACTCATGTCATGGATTTAGTAGTTCGCCTAATATAATAAACTAAATCCCGAGGGTAAAACGAGGCTGCATATAATGTACTCTTCATAACACAACAGGCTATTAGTCAAAACATTAATCAAACATTTTGTTTTACAGACAATCAGTTACAGACATCGTTATAGACTGGCATTAGGTAATATAGCTCTCTTTGGGCACAGCAATGTGGAAATTGCATTTTCTCTGTCCATCGGGATCTGTGGGCATCTGAAGTGAGTTTGACAAACGTGAAGTTGCTTCACCCTCGCCAGCTTGATAGCGAGGTTCATCCCAATTGACACAAGCCAAAGTTGCCTACAGGTTACATCTGTAACAGGAAACTGATGGAGTTGGGAGCCGGCAATGTTTTTATTCCCACAGCTGGGGAAATCACAATTTCGCACCATTTTGGTATTCCTCTGTTTACCTACAGCAGCTGACGAGGGTGTGGCGTGAGCCTGAGCTGGTGTTCGTGTTGTAGTAGTAGGTATATATAGGGCTAGTACATCTTCTTCCTCACTAATGATAGCCTACTGGTTCTCTGTTGGAAACAGCCGATGAAGTTTTCGTTAGCCGTTGCTATCTTGCGCACTTACACGGCATGGTGATGAACTGTCTAATTGATTTCTGTTGGCGTGCTGTCTTGGGGGCCTGCACGGCGGAGTGATACTGGCCAGAAAATAGTACCAGTTGATAGCAAGGTCTGACGTAATGTGGGGATGTTTTAAGATTAGCCGGTAAGCTACGGGCCATTTCTCAGAGCTGGAGACCCGTTGACAGTGGTGACACCGTCACATCAGAGCTACAGATGGTCAGCGTTTCACACAACTTCATGTTCAAAAACCTGAATTATCCCTTTAACAACAGGGCTACAGCTATGCTCAGGAATGTTCCACAAACACCAGAGGAGCCTTTCTCACATGATAGACAATACCCTTCCTTCCACTCAGTGACCAAGAGCTGGTCACTAAGAGTTGGTCACTGTGTGGGCAACTCTTGACCAGTGGCCAACTGTGATAGGCAAATAATTCCATGTAACTCATACACTGAAAACCATTCCTCTAATGCTGTAAACAGAGTTTTGCTCTGTATCTCGGTGAGGGACATGAGCAGCACATTGCCATGCTGAGGAAGTTGGATTTGTTTCTGCTGAATGCTGATTAGTGCAATTAGAGGCTTTGGTTATCTAGATGGCATTGAAATCTTATTCATGTCGATTGAGATCAGTGTCACAGGAAGAAGCTCAATTCAGCCCTGCTTAAAAAATGAGATGCTTATAAATGCATACATTACTGCAAGCTGTCACTGCGGCCTCTGCATTATGATCATTTATGCATGTCATATCTCATTTTAAAGTAGCTTTTTACATCCATTGATTTAACCCGCTTCCCTGAGTTTGTCCTCTGGGCTTTTTGACAACAATGTCATTTTAATTACTTCTATCTTTAAAAAAAAAGAGAAAGGAGGAGGCAGCTGAAGGGTCATAGAGACCCTTGTCCTGCTTGTAGTTCTACATGTGAGCAGAGCACTGAGGCATTCATTGGCTAAAAGCCACCACTTGACCTCAGAGAGATCGATGATTTTTGATAAGGACATGCTTATGAGGAAAAATGAGTTGTTATTATATAAACGTGTATCAGCATATATGTTTCATATTTTCATTATGTGACTGTCCTCACCAGAAAAACAATAGCTTTGGTGATTAGTTCTAGTGTTCAGTGTTCAAACAGATGATACATTTTTGATAAGTGACCTCTTGAGATTGTGAGATATATGAGAAATGGCATTTGGGTAAATGAGGCATCTTTCCCTCTCGGGGGCCATCTGAAGTAATGACAGTTGCTGGCTTCAGCAGCTCCGTTGTTTCTTTGGAGTTTGTATTTTTACAGTGACATGCAAAAGTTTGGGCACTCCTGGTCAAAATTTTGTTTAGGAGATGAACTGATCTCCAAGATAATGATGGCACATTTCTTTAATATTTTAAGCAAGATTACTTTTTAATGTCAATCTTTTCCAGTTTCAAAATAAAAAAGGGAAAAGGGCCTGGAGCAAATGTTTGGGCACCCTGCATGGTCAGTACTTAGTAGTGCCCCCCTTGGCAAGTATCACAGTCTCTGAACACTTTTTGTAACCAGCTAGGAGTCTCTCAGTTCTCGTTTAGGGGATGTTTACCCATTCTTCCTGCAAAAGGCTTCTAGTTCTGTGGGATTCTCAGGTTGTCTTGAATGCACTGCTCTTTTGAGGTCTATCTCACAGATTTTTAATGATGTTGAGGTCGGGGGACTGTGAGGGCCATGGCAAAACCTTCAGCTTGTGCCTCTTGAGGTAGGCCATTGTTGATTTCGAGGTGTGTTTAGGTTCATTGTCCTGTTGTAAAAGCCATCCTCTCTTCATCTTCAGCTTTTTTACAGATGGTGTGATGTTTGTTTCTAGAATTGGCTAAAATTTAACTGAATCCACTCTTCATTCTACCAGTGAAATGTTCCCTATGCCACTGACTGCCACACAAACCCCAGGCATGATTGATCCACCCTGTGTTTCACACCTGGACAGGTGTTTTTTTCATGAAATTCTGCACGCTTTTTTCTCCAAACATACCTTTGCTCATTGCATCCAAAAGTTCAATTTTAACTTCATCAGTCCACAGGACTTGTGTCCAAAAAGCATCAGGCTTGTTTAGATGTTCCTTTGCAAACTTCTGATGCTAAATTTTGCCATAATGACTCTGGAAATTTTTCTTCTGATAACTCTTCTGTGAAGGTTAGGTGTTACTGCACAGCAGAACAGTGTACCACCACTCTAGAGTCTGATGAATCTTGTAGGTTTATTTTGAAACAAGACTGTATGCAATTAATGAGCAGACACTGCAAGTTTTCTTTGAACATGGAACTTTATTTTGAAAGACACTATGCATGTAAGGACTTGGAACTGACATGCTGTCCCTGAACTTCCAAAAGTGATGCCAGAGGGGTACCAGAGGAGTTTGACATGTAGGATCACTGACAAAGTGTTGGCATCTGACAAGTTGGCATAGAGAATGTTAGCCTGACTGTTGTCCTGCCAACAGAGGCATAAGATCATGTTAATCATTTAGGAAGGCAATGAATAATAATGAAATCATGTTTATTCTGTCATATACTGTATTGTCTTGTTCAGCAGAACGTCAAAGATCCTGTACGTTTCAGCTTTCTCTCTGAAACAAAGTGCCATTACACCATGATTCCACTACAACAGGCTTGATGTGAAATTGTTTTGTAGTGACAGGCATATATAACACTCACCTCCCTCTGTATCTGACACACCTGAGTGGCTCTCCCTAATCATGGCATGTCATGGAAAGGCAAACTGTAGCAAGCCAGATCAAAAGCACACAAGCGACTTTTACTCCCTCAAACTTTAAATTGAGCGTGAAAAAGCCTGGCTCGCTGGAGCAGATAGCATCAAGGCTGAGCAGTTTTCACTGCCCATGTCCCATTTAATGCTGCTCTCATCTCCCATATTTGTTTTTGCCTTGTTAAAGTAGCCATCTGTGAAGATAGGGGTCCTTGTAAAAGCGCACAGCAATATCTAATGATGTGGCCGTCTAAAGCAAGACACGCAATTTCATTTGTCTTGCTCTGGTTTTACATGACATATAGTTTATATTCATATCAGTTGTTTAACACATTGTAAGTAGATTTATGCCAGGAGATACTGGCTTGTGTTTGGTTTGGTGAATTGTTGGCGTTCTGAGATGCAGTTGTTATTACATCAGCATAAAACATTATTTGAGCTCTTTGCATTTGCATTTGAATCTGTTTAGTACTGTAAATACTGGGTCTGGGTCTTATGACAACAATTCTTTTTGGTATAAACACGACAGTTTTATCAGCTGTCTCAGAGCAGAATGAATACAATCATGATCATAGACCTTTATTGTAGATCTGGTGACTCTATAAAAACTAAAGGCCTTAGTACGCTTCAAACGAAGTGCCTGTCAGATCCTCTGACAGCATCTGAACCCCTCTACCCCCACATCTCTCCAATAGCAGATCAAGGGTCGCGTCTGAACACTGTCCTTGTGTGCAGAAGTGTAAAAAGAAAGGGGATATGAACTTTAACTCTCTCCATCTCTCTTTTTTTATTTGACGCAAGAATGAACAGCCAGAGTGCAACACCATGAACGCTTTGGTGGGAAGACTGCCCAAATGTGTGTACCCAGTAGTGCAATTCATGTCAACACTACAAAGACACACAGAAGACATAGAATTCTTAGAAAAAGTTTTAGGAGGCAGTGGGATGACTGCAGGCTTTTGGTCCTACCCATAAGTAAAGCCAAGTGGCACAACCTTCAGACACTTATCACAGCCTTGTGTTGCATACTGAGCTGCCAAAGGAACTTTGCAGCTAGGCTTAAGCAGTCACTGCACAATAGTAAGTGGTTTTACAGTATGAAGCCTGATGCTGATCATGTGATAGTAGCTTGAAGGAGCACTATGGAAAATGGACACCGTTCTCAGCATCAAGATGGCCGAGTGCAGCTAGGGCTAAAACAAATGATTATTTTCATTGTCGATGAATTTGGCAAATTTCTTAATTAATCTATTTGGTCTATAAAATGACAGAAAACAGTGGAAAATGCTCAAGATGAAGTCCTCAAATGTCTTGGTTTGTCCACAACCTCAAAATATTCAGTTTACTGTCACACAGAAGTAAACACAAAATAATCACATTTTCAGAGTCCCTCCATTTAAACACAACAGACTGAAAATTTTGTTTATACCTTCCTGTTGTTAAACCAAAATCAGTGTGCTGCTAATAAAGATCTGAATCTAGTCTGAATCTATTATTATGCAATGTGCTCCATGGTCATGACTGTTTGGTGTGTTTTTTATGGCTATGTGCTGTTTGTAGACCTGTATGTCTAATTTGTGTGTGAACTTACTGGCACTGTCTGAGGACACTAAATTAATTTCAGTGTAAACTGACAAAGTTGTACTGTATGGTATGAAATCGTATCGTATGATATTGTACGGTATCATTTCGTACTGTACCAACTCATCAAATACAACAGCTTGTACAGTGTCCAAACACTTTAAACTATGACACTAGGTCCTGATGGCCAAAAATGTTTTTTTGGTCAGGTCCATTTGAACAATTCAGGGATGAACTACCTTGCTCAAGGGTACATCAGCCATAGGTACTTCTCTGATCGTTGCATAGAAATGGTTTTCAGCCCCCCTAATTAGATCCGTTTGGAGTGGTGAATCAAGGATACACCTCCATATTTTATTTGTGAATAAGATTAAAAAGTAGCTCTTCCTGATTGTGACCGAGGTAACTAAAAGCTGCATATGCAGAGTTGCAAAAATGTAAACAGACTATAGACTTAAAATCAGACTATAGATGTAAATCGTTGTCTTTTCTTTTATTTTCTTTTTTTGTAAAGTTTTGTAAAGTGTATTGATTTTGTAGGTCATGAACATACAAAGAACACATGCTCCCCCTTTAAATACAGTTTAAAAAAAAATTAGAAAAAAGCCGGTGACAAAGGACTAACCTTCATCCTACCAACATATTTTACATACAGTAGCTACTGACTGGGGTCACCAGTGACCCCAAGAATAAATTACTGTAGGGAACAGAATTAGTAGAATTTGCTGGATTGCACTTAATTTCCTCTAATATCATATAGTATCCCTGATCTGCTGCATATGAAAAGGACGGATAGCATCTTTCCATTTTAGTAGGATCAAATGCCTAGCAAGGAGTGAACACAATGCTAAGAGGTCAGTAGGTTTGTCTTGCCTTCTTCTTCTCTGGGTGATGGACCTTATAGGTGACTGGGCCCATTTTGCAGGTGATGATGTATTGTCCATGCCACTTTGCCAGGAGCTTGCTGTTGGAGGAAGGGAGAAGCAGCAGAACCTTCTGGCCAGGTTATAACCCTCTGAGCCGAGGTTGTTGGTCATATCATGTCTTCTAGCTTTTCTGGGCCTCACGCAGGTTGATCTCTGCCTCCTCTTGGTATCTTGCCAGCTGATCCCTCATCTTAAGCACAAATTGCACCCCCCCCACCCCCATTACTTGGATTGGTAGAAGGGGCCTCCCAGCCCTTTCAGAGCAGATCCAGTAGTCCCTGTATTGTACATCCCAGCCATACAGCAGCTCAAAAGGGAAGAAACCTGTCGAGGCCTGAGGAGCTTCTCGGTAGGCGAAGAGCAGGAATGGCAGCCAGTGGTTCCAGTCCTTGCCAGTGTTGTCCACAAACTTCTGGATGATCCTTTCGACGGGGCCATCAGTCTGTGGTTGGTATGGCGTGGTCCTGATTCCTGAGATGGCCAGTTGTTTGTGGAAGAGCTGCATCAACCTTGAGGTGAAGTTGGTCCCCTGGTCACTCAGGATTTCTTCTGGTATCCCCACTCTGGAAAACAGTTACCAAAACACGTGGGACCGTGGGAGCAGTGATGGTGCGCAGGGGGAAAGCCTCTGAGAAACAGGTGGCATAGTTGCACACGACAAAGATGTACTGGTGACCCCAGCTGCTATTCACCAGTGGACCCACAATGTCCATAGCAATCCTGCGAAATGGAGTGGAGATGACAGGGAGTGGCTGCAAAAACGCTCAGTCAGACTTCGGACAGTGCATGTTTTCTGACATGTGGGGCATGTGGCACAATATCTCTGAATGTCTGTGTACACGGAGGGCCAATAGTAATGTGAACTGATATGCAAGTAGGTTTTGTGGCAGCCAAGGTGCCCGGCCCATGGGAGTGTGTGTGCTAGGTGCATTACAAGTGTTCTACAATTTGCGAGAATTACAAGACGTCTGTGGTTATCATCAACTGCATACAAAACATCCTTATCAACAATGAACCTAAGGTTCATACTGTCTTCTTATTTAGAATATTTTAAGGTTTTCTTATATTCAGACAGAACAGGATGTAAGGAGATGTGTTTTACCTGCTTGACACTCCAGTCTTCCTCAGAAGTGTCATCGGACATGCTGATGACGTGTCACATATCAGCTGGCAGGCCTGACAGACAGCGTACACCCTCTCGCATACCTGGGATTCCCTACTCTAGAAAGCGAACAATGATGTGGGAGGCGGGGTTGACCTGACAGACTCTAATTGGCCTGAGGAAGACTGGAGTCTCAGTCGAATTTGTCAAGTAGGTAAAACACATCTCCTTAAATCCTGTTCTGTCCGAATATAAGAAAACCTTAAAATATTCAACAATAAACCCTTCCTTCCCCACACAATTCCCCTCTTTTTTGTCTACCACTTTACCAAAAAGGGGTTTCAGAGTTTCATCCTCCCTCTGTAGCACAGAAATGTTATAAGGCACCTCTCACATTTTGTTGGACAGCACACTCTCAGATTGTGTTAGTCTTAGCTGCTGCTCAAAGCGGTGTTGACAATGAGATTTTCTTGGCCCCTTTGCACCACCCTGACACAGACTACTGTTAAGGTCTGAGAGTGGTTGGACACCAGCTTGCACCTGGGCTCGAGTGATCACAGGACAAGAGATGTTCACCCCCTCATTTTCTCCAGAGACTGTTCCCACTGGCAGTTCTTTTTCCTGTAGCAAGTCCATGAGTACAGATAAGTCCCAACCCAAGATGGCATCTACGGGTAAGTTGGCCACCACTCCAACAGTTACAGTTAAATCAGCTTTGAGAAAAGGATGATTTCCCCATGAACACACAAAATGTCTGCTTGCCTGCTGTAATCCACACTGCCAACTGGCACCAGGCTTTGCTTGACCAGAGACATGAAACTACAAGTATCCAGCAGGGCAGTAACCTGCTGGCCATTGATTGCGCAGTTTTATAGTGCTGAACTCTTCCTTATCACCAGAGGGCCCCACCTCAGGTCGGCATCCACAGTTAGCACCCATGACCTTAGCTTTACGTATGGGACACACAGAAGCTTTGTGACCTGGCTGCTGGCAATCAAAACAAACAAGGTCCTTACCGGATGCTCGTTGGTTTGGGACAGTGCTTTAGATACCTGAAAGCTCCTGGTTGTTGTCTCTCTTTGTAGGCCTGGACTGGGGTGGTTGAAGTCCTGGTTGGTTTGCTGCATTGGTGAAGCGTGTAGCTGGTCCTCTTTTGCGAGCATTGAAATACTGTACTTGTGCTTGGCAGCCCCCGATCCATTCATTGGCTCATGCTCTTTCTTTCACCCAGGTCCTCACCTCAAAGGGGAGTACTTGCAGTAGTTGTTCCAAGATGATAGTCCCACTGATCTCCCCCTTGGTGTGCTGCTCTGGTTGAATCCAATGCTGATAGAGGCCCTTAAGGTGGTGGTAGGTCTCTGTAGGGTTCTCTCCAGGTGGAACAGTGGTGGATCGGAACTGCTGTCAGTATGACTCAGGACAGATGTCAAACTTGGCTAGCAAGGCTTCCTTCAGGTTTCAATAGCAGTGAGATCTTTCCTCATCCATTGCAGTGTAGGCCTCCAGTGCCTTCCCAGACAGCAGTGGAAAGAGTCGCAACATCCAAATCCAGTCCATTCTCATTCCAAACTCATCAAATACTGTCACTTGGTCAGTGATTTCAGTGGCTAGATGGAGCCTTCTGTTGTGGTATGACACGCCATTGGTTGGATGGAAGGCACCTGTTGCAGCAGTATGATACGCAGACAGATGGCATCAGTTAATAACATGGTGGACGGCACCTGTTGCAGCACCACGTTCCACTCTGACCTCGTATTGACATTTGGTCATTGACTTTCCACATCTAGATATGACGTGCAAGGTACCCTCGGTGCATTGGATGTTGATGTTCTGGGACGCCATGTCAACTTCAGGCTGTTGCATGCATTGTCTGTTTTCAAAATACATTTCCGTTTTCATAAGAAATAAACAGTATACAGCCTCTTTCAAAATAAATCCACTATGTCACTATGCAAATTGATTTTTCTTTCCTTCAATAACAGATGCACGTGGTTGGGTTAAGGTAACAAAAGGATTTGGTTGGGTTTAGGAAAAAAGAACTGGGTTTTGCTTTACAGTCTTACAGGAAGTAAACACCAGCCTCCAGAGTGAAAGTCAGTGGTTGTTGCACCCATCCGCCAGCTCTCCTTTCCGCCCTAACTTTGACTTCGGCTGCCGTAAATTTCGTTGTTGTCCTGCCACATTTTACCCTGATGTCACTGGGTGCTGTTAAACAATAACAGAGACTGGCCATGTATAATGCTGACATGAAAGGTCAGCTTTTTTCATCTAGTGCTGGAAGTCACTGCTGACACGCTGGTTTTTAATGACTTTGGAGTGAGACCGGGCTGGTTGTGGCAGTACATTACACTGCTGGATGGGTCTATTTAATACGCTACCAATAAGAAAGTAATATAAGGAGCTGGACAGTCCCTAAAGTGCACTCGTAGGGGTGGTGGATGGGTCCAACAAACCCTGGACTTTTTCATATATTGACATTTAGGTCCACTGACAAAGCGAGGGTATTTGATGAGTTGGGATGAGAACGGGTTACAATATCAAACTACAAAATCTGTCCACAGACAGGCAAACAGACATTAACACCTGGCAATGTACTCAGTCTGCTTCTCTCCCTCACCTGCTCCTGGTAAATTTCCATTCACCTGCACCCTGCAAGGCAGCCACGACAACTCCTCTCACCTGCCTCCACAGCTGGAGCTCATCAGCCAATCAGTCTGGTATAAAAGCCTCTCCAGCACACCAGATTGTGCCAGATCGTTCTTTAAACTCCATGCAAGACATTCCAGCACTCACCCTTGGCTTCATTCCCTGGTACCTACCCTCCTTGTTCCTGACTTGCTTCCATCATCTCTGCCCTGGTAATTACCTCAGCCTTTTGTCTGTGACTCTAATTCCTGTCTGCCCACTTCCTGGTTCCCGTGTGCTCGGCTCTCTGGCTACATGGTGCAACACCAGTCCTGCATCCCTCAGTTCTCCTCATTTTGCGAGCTACATCTGACCCCAGCTGTCAACCCTTTCTTGGGAACCTGCCTGGCCCTGGGAGGTCCTCGGAACCTCAACCAGTCTACCAGCCTGTCCTGCCAGCAACCAGACCAAGCCTCAGTCCCAGTTACCCAGCATCCAGCAAGTCCCTCAATCTGTTGTCCCAGCAGATGTCACTACTGTTCCAGCGTCAAGGGTCTCAGCAGACACCACTCCTGTTCCAGCATCGGGGGTCTTGACAGATGTCACTCCTGTTCTGGCACTGGGAATCCTGGCAGACGTCACTCCTGTTCAGGCGTAGGGGGTCCCGGCAGATGTCACTCCTATTCCGGCGTCGGGTATCCTAGCTGACGCCACTCCTTTTCCGGCATCGGGGGTCCTGACAGACGTCACTACTGTTCCAGAGTTGAGGGTCCCAGCAGACACAAATGCTGTTTCTGTTTTGGCAGGCTGGTTGCCACCTGCTCCTCGAGCCCACTCGGCAGTCCGGCCAACACCTGCTCCTCCAGCCCACTTGGCAGTCTGACTGACACCTGCTCCTCCAACCCACTCGGCAGTCCGGCCAGCACCTGCTCCTCCAGTCCAGTCGGTGGTCTGGTCGACTCCTGCGCCCAGAGTCCAGTTGGCGGTCTGGCTGATCCCTGCACCTAGAGTCCAGTCGTCGGTCTGGCCTACCCCAGCCCACCAGAAAACCACCCTTTCTGTGCTGCAGCACTCTCAAGATCCTGTCTGTGCCAGGCTGCAGCTCGCTCAGGTTCCTTTCTGTGCTGGGTTGCAGCGCTCTCAAGTCCTTGGTCGTGCTGAACTGCAGCACTCCCAAGTTCCTATCTATTTTGAGCTGCAGCACTCTCAAGATCCTAATCCTGTGTCACTGCAGCACTCTCAAGTTCCTGTCCATGCTGAGCTCCAGCGCTCCCAAGTTCCTGTTTATGCTGAGCTCCAGCTCTCCCAAGTTTCTGCCCATGCTGAGCTCTACCGCTCCCAGGTTCCTGTTTATGCTGAGCTCCAGCTCTCCCAAGTTCTTGCCCATGCTGAGCTCCAGCGCTCCCAAGTTCCTGTGTATGTTGAGCTCCAGCTCTCCCAAGTTCCTGCCCAAGCTGATCTCTCCCGCTCCCAAGTTCCTGTCCATGCAGAGCTGCAGCATTTCAAAGTTCCTGTTTGTACTGTGCTGGGACAGCCACAAATTTCTGAGCTGCTTCCACCCAAGGTTCTCCGCTCCGCCGCCTGTCCAGCCCCCTGGGCCATCTGCCAGAGGTCCCCTGCTCCACCCTTGTTCAGTTACCAGACCAACATTTGATCAAGATTTATCTGTGTTGGTAATAAGCTTTATTGCTGTCACCAGGAGCACATTTGGCCATGATTACACACACAAGGTGAAAACAATACCAGCCATTGGGATGATGCCACAATAACATTGTAAATACTGATGCATCAGTGTGTCTGCAGCATTTTATTGTTACAGCTGCTTAGGGTGGAACTATATTCATCCCCTGACCAAAGTTTTATACTTTATATGTGATGACAACTGAGCCAGTCCTCATGGCTGAGAGAGGCTGTGGGATATGGAAAAGAGATTCAGAAAAGTCTAGTATGGACCTTGAGTGTAGAATATTGTGTTACTTATTACTTATAAATTAATTATTGTATTATTATGTTCCCATAATAAAGAATAAACACTTTTGGAAATTTGTAGCAGTACTTTGCGCTCCATTTTGCAAATAATTGTGATATTTTAAGCTACCATATTTCACTTCAATGGTTATCTGAAAACTGAACCCAATAGAAAATAAAACAAGTCTTTGACGGTGCTACTTAACCTAGAATGACAAGCCCTTCTTTTTAATTGGAGTCAGTGTTTTGGCCTAGTTGCTGTTATGCCCCAAGTGTAATGTGGGCACTTATCTGAAGTACTGTATGTAAACACATGCCAATAAACTAATTAATAAATAGACTCTAGATGAAGCATGTGTCATAAACCAGACTGAATTTGACAGCTTTTGATTCTGTAGCAAACTTAAAACCAATTAAAAAGTGCATAATTAGGACATGCTGCAGCATTGCAACCAAAGTGATTTCTCCTTTTTTTTATTTTTTTGTTGAGAAGATCCTGTTTGGCAAGCATGTAAAATTGAAGTCATGTTGTTTTAATGAGCGCTGCTGCCTTTGCATACCCATGAGCCTTCCTAATTGGCTGGATGACCTGAAATGCACACCTGTAGGGCGCGAGGGGTCACAGCAAAAACAGAGAAGCCGGCTGGATGTCCACCTCAGCTGGACACGTCAGCTCTGGCAGGTCAGTGACTGTGACCTCTACAGTGACCTCTCCGATAAGTGCAGAGATAATAAATGAACATGACACCAGTGGAGGTGCACTTGGTGGAATTATCTCTGAAGGTGAGCCTGGACTTTTGAGCTGCCTCTTTGCAAATTAACCAAAGGCCTCCACAACTCTGGGACAACAAGCATCATGTTCTGTAGAAAGGCTCTCACCTTTGTCAACAGCGTGTGGCATTATGAACATAACCAGGCTGCAGGATCTGACAAACATTGTGGTGTGCCAGAGGTATGTGCATTTGCAAATTAGAGGGTGAGTGGATTTTCAGTACCATCCCAATCCCATCCCGTCCGAATCCTACAAGACTGACTCCTGTCCCATCCCGCTCCCGTGTTGTGTTTCAGTTACAGTTAAAAAAAATAAATAAAATACAGTACATGTATCACACAATGCCTACCATAGTTGAACATAAACCCAAATATGGCATCTAATGTTGTGTTTTGATGTTTATTGCCTAATTATTTTTACATTCACTCCACCTTGAAGCTGTTCAGAATGATAAACACATTTGATTTCTGATGTGGTCGCAGCCAGCCACCTGACAGGAGAGAATAAAAATGAATAAAACAAGACAACCAATCGTCCAGCTTTATATTAAAAATAAGGAAATAGCATTTATTCATTGTGGAACTGCATATTTGTATATAAAAATTTGACTATTGTTATTATGATTCCCAGTCCCGCCCGCTCCTGTTGGCTTTTTTCCTCATCCCGTCCCAATGGCATGACGAATAGTGAAAATGATTCCCATGGGAGTCCCACGGGAATCACGTGACCCGTGGGACTCCCGAAAAAATGGCAGCCTCTATTGCAAATGTAATGACTAATGATGATGTGTTTAACGTTTATAGTAGCAGTTTGATGTTCACTGGCCTGATGCTGGTTAAGGAACTAAATTAGATCACTATATGTCAGACAAGATAACAATGTGCTCAAGACATATTCAGGACTTCAGTTTGAACAGGTGACATGCAGGCAGGTAGGAACAGGACAGAAGGGCTAGCTCTCAACAGCAACACAGGCAGCATTGAAGATCTGGAGCCTGTTTTGCAAAAGCAATTTGCGAGCACTGCTGACTCGCAGATCACAAACAATGCCATCATCCTGTTTCACAAATGTTTGCTGCAGATACATTTGGAAGCCCTTCAGTCCTCTGGTGTCATACAAGTATGGTATTTCTTTTGATTAAGTGAGTGCATCAATTTCAACATGTCATCCCAAGTTGTCACATATTGCCACTTTGTCAGTGGACTTTCATTTTTACATATTGTCATGGAATAAAGAGACCCAGAACACATAAAACTGGACACTTGAGGGTTTAACCATAAGAAGCCAAACAATTGATACAGCATGACAATTTATAGTATCTGACAAACAAGTATTATCGGTTCAGAATATGTGACACACCTACAAGCCTTCAAACACATTAAGAGGGGCTTTCCATTACATAAACTGCAGCTTCCTGTTATTCAGATAACCTGATCTGAGAATCCGTTAGCACATACACAGATTTGGTTGGAGTCAAGTCAGGTCACCTGCACAATATTATGCACTAGGTGTCCTCCTGCATCTGCTGTTTATGTTCCGGGACAGTGCAACCAACATCAGAACGCCAACAAAAGCATGTGCTTATGTTTAAAAAACCCATCATGGTTTGGCTGTATATTTGGTGGACCCATCCACAATAGGGACTTTTTTTTATCTTTAAACTAATCCAGTTAAGATAATTTATGTATCAGAAATTAGAATCAAGGTAACAGGTTGTATAAAAATTTTATTTAGATAATTTTTTTCTACAACTACAATTCATTTCTACACTCCAAACTGTCATTTCTCCAGTAGTGTTGTGACAGTGACAGGTTTAAGGGCTGATTTATGAACACACACTTACTGATCATCATTTGAAAAGCTCAACATCTCTACTTATGCTCTCAAAAACTTGGACACCACAAATAACTAATCTGAGACAGCTAGGATTTGTACCCAGGTTCATTGTAAACTCTGACTTTTCAATCTCACTGTTAAAAAGGAGAAAAATAACTTAAAGCCTGAATTATTTCTTAATCTGCAGCATGTTTGGAGGTCATGGAGGTTTAAACTCATGTCTTCTCACAGAGTCAGTGGTTAAAACTAAACTTTCATCTCTGTCAGAGAGAAATGGTCTGAGTTCAGACTGTTTACTTACAGCACAGCTATGGTGGCCGGAGGCTGCTTGCTCCACTGCTGTTCAGCAGCTAACAAGCTCACTGCTCACTGCTAACAAACAACTAACAAACTCCACAAATCTATTCAGCAGCTCCACCATCCACAGTGTCAGACACATGGCTGATTATTTACTGCTGAATTACAGCTCACAGCTCGCATCAACGGCTGACGCTGCTCCGGTGTGAGTGTTTTTGCTGGCTAGTGAAACATCCTAGCACAGACTATTTGCTGGAATTTACCAGCCTGTCACTCATGTGACATTTGAAGTTTATTCCAAGCACAGCCAATTCAATGTCCAATAGTCCACCACAAACATTTTCGTCACGTCTCATCTCATCAATGAAAATGAAACATAGATTTCCTCTTAATTTCTATAATCAAGAGCCTGTCATCATTTTGTTTTCATCATGGAAAAAAGGTTGTTTATGAAAATTTTTTGTCATAGTGTTCATCAACAAAATTACCTCTGAATGCAATGTAACAATGTAAAGGACATAAGTACATCTAGCAAAAAAGAAGTCGGCATTCACTTTTGGTGTCACACGGTCTCCAAGTTGAAAGTCTGTTGCTGTTTACCCATCCACCACACGGCCTCCTCCCTATGCAGACTCTCTTGCTCTTTATGCTACAGCCCACTTAGACCAGGGAATTCGTGTGTCCACCTTGAGGTATGATCCTTATTGACTTTCCATTGGTACCGTTTCCATTCAATACTGCCACCACCACATACTGCAGTGTTAAGAGGTCATGGTCATTTCATGTATTTCTGTAAGACCAGGTTGCTAGTGAAACAGGGATATAAGATCTGTTCTTTTTACCTGTCTAAATGAAGGCTGTATATGTTGATTTAATGAGATAAATATAAACAAAACATACATTAAATTGCATAATGGGAGAAAGAGAGTTCCTGGACTAGAATATAAAGAAATTAAAATTTCACATTTTTCTCACATTCAAAGTATCAGAAGTGTGCAGAATGAAAGTGTGTTGGTCACCACACGCTGAGTGGCTCATAGGAGCACTATTGATCCCAGGCTTTGAAGCATTGTCTGCCACATAGGGCAGACAGGAGAGCGCAGGAAGTGAAGCGATCACTCCTCCACCTCCTCCTTCAGGTCCAAAGTCTTCCATTATTTCAATCAGGCCAGCCTTCAAAGAGTGTCCCATTCCCTGTTCCCCGGAGCACTGCCCTGCATAGGTGAGGCAGACAAGTGAAGTGGTAAATGTGTTCATTTGTAGGCGGAACCTCATTTTATCGACTTTTTCGAGGCTGGCTGATAGATGTTGCACGGGGCAAGCTCAGCAGGGAGAGTCACTTAACCAAAGGGCATCTGTCAACCCCAAAAATGGGTTCACGCATTCTCAGCCACAGCTGATGAATCTTTTAATAAGAAATGTCTTATTAAGAAAAAAGTCTCACATGTGGCCTCTCACTCTTTGGGTCAGTGTGAAAAACTTTGAAACAACTTAGACAATATCTGGCCTACAGATGAAGAAAATTCTTAAACTATGTTTTCTATAGTTTAACGGCACACAAAATTTCAGAAGATCATAATTAATATTTGAAGATTTTACCACACCAAATGAAGCCTTATTCAGGAGCTCAGACTTTTTTCAATTCAACCTGGTATGGAATGGACCAATACTTTAAGACATGTAATCTGTGCAGAAATAGAAATGTAAAGATGAAAATTTGTGTTTTTTGTGGAGGAATGTTCTGGAACAATGTCTTGGTGAATAACAGCCTGGTGCAATGACTGGGCACAGCTTCCTAAAGTCTTGTCGTCAAAGTGAGGTTATCAGGTTTAGTACCATTGGCCCATACAGCAACCAAAACTTGTGCTCACTGATCCTATCTGACAAGCCACTCTGCAGGATGGATGGATGCACTGTTAAGAAGTAGTTTCAGCAGTTGTTGTTTGACAATTTGACCTCAAAGCCTTTGCATAACAAGTCTGTGTTTTTTATGTGCCTTTTTTAAATTCATCATCTGATAAAAATGGTTATGCACAGAAACCTGAGGTGCTGAGCTGTCCTCCACCTCTGTCGCCACACTGTCCCACTCTCTCTCTCTCTCTCTCTCTCTCTCTCTCTCTCTCTCTGTTTGTGCGCAGTCCCAACTGACCTCCCAACCGACCTCCTCACATATTGATGTTTGGTCATGGACTTTCCATGTCTTCAGCCTGTTTCATGCATTGTCTGTTTTCAAAAAACACCTCTGTTATTACAAGAAATGTACAGTTTGCATCCATCCATCCATCCATCCATCCATCTTCTAACCGCTTCATCCTCTTGAGGATTGTGGGGGGGCTGGAGCCTATCCCAGCTGACATTGGGCAAGAGGCAGGGTACACCCTGGACAGGTCGCCAGACTATTGCAGGGCTGACACATAGAGACAGACAACCTTTTACACCCATGGACAATTTAGAGTCACCAATTAACCTATCCTCAACCTGCACGTCTTTGGACTGTGGGAGGAAGCCGGAGTGCCCGGAGAGAACCCACGCTGACACGGGGAGAACATGCAAACTCCGCACAAAGGGACACCCACACAAAATAAATGCATTTACGTCGGCACAACAGTACAAATTGACATTTTTTTTTCCTTCAACAACAAACGCCCATGGTTAAGTTTAGCCAACACACATATGTGGTTGGGTTTAGGCAACAAAAGCATGTGGTTGGATTTTGGAAAAAAGAATAGGGTCTGGCTTTACAGTCTTACAGAAGGCAAACACTGGGATCCTGGGTGAAAGTCAGTGGTTGTTCTACTTGAACTTTCACCCCCTTAACTTACGTTGTTGCCTGGCCACGTTTGACTATTTCTATCTGACCTGTTGAAAGTAAGCTGAGTCTTGAGCTGAGTTATGAAATAATACAATGCACCCTGTTACTCTCTCTCTTGCAGCAGATATGTCATGCAGGTTATGCCGCATTTTCTTTTCTGACTTCTCGGTCAAACATCCGTCTCAAGGCATTTGACGAATGCAAGAAAATCAGACTCATTCCATTGAACTGGGTGAAGAACAGAAGTTTCAGAGTCAGTGTGAGGGTGTATCATTTTTTAAACATGCAACAATTTCTAATAAAAAATTGTATGCAAAAGCCTGGTCATGCATCATGTACAATTGATTTACTGTTGGTGGATAAATAACAGAGCCATGTTGCTAGTATGAGATTTCACAGGGCCGTGTGCAACTAATGAGTTCATGAGGTAATGAGACACCAATACACTTTCTGTTTCATGCATTGATTGACCTTTATGTGCCCATATGTACCATATTTATGTGCAGTATGTAATAACATAGAGGACATACTGCATTTACACATTATGGACTGGATTACCATAGAAAGATGTGGTTGTCCTGAGGTTGCCAAAAGTTACTGAAGGTTGCTGTAATTGTGTCATCTACACCTATCACTACCATTATCCTGAGGTTGTCTACAATAATTCATTAGAGGACTGATCATCCTGCTGAACTTCTTATTAAAACTCCTTATTATTTCTACCTTTCATTAAAATGTGACATGCATTTGGCCAGACCATTACATCTGGATTTGTGAATCAATATGATGGTGTAAATGTGTATAATTACATTCTTAAGAGGAATAAAAAAGGACAGAATCCCTACTGCAATGTTCAAGGCATGGGTTGCATGATTGAAGAGGCACCAAGCTAGTGCCAGCAAACTTGTTCACTGGCTCTGATTATCCTCTTACAGTCCGAGTAACATCAGTGCTTCAAAGCCCCAGTGTGCTTCAAACAAAGTGCTTGTGTGATCATCTAACAGCAACAGGGGGACTGCATCCAGCAATTTCTATCTATTCGAAACAGACAAACTGACATTTACACCCACCTCATGCTTTGATTGGCTGTGTGTGTGGAGGTTTTCTCTCCAACTCTCTTTTTCATTCTTCAAACATGTACTTCTGTTGAATTTGGTGTGTACAATGAAGTGAAACAGTATGAATGCCTCCAAAAAGGAGCCTGCCTAAAAGTGTGCATGGTTAACCCCATCTGTACCAATCGTCAGCTCATTCCTCGCTGTAATGGCACGCTATTTGTCCTGCGTTTGAGTGTGTCCATTCTAAACTAGTGTAAACAATTTTGCTTGTAGACGCAGGTGGAAGACACACTGGGCGTACTGAAAACTGTACTAGCAAGGCTGTTGGAACTACCTAACTCTAACCCCTTACCCCAACCCCAAGCTGCTTAACCTACCCCCCTCACCCCCACCCCAAACGCGCGGAGTAAAAAAGACAGAATCTAAATAAGCCATCACACACCCCTTTAAAGGCAGACCTCCTGCGGACATCTGCAAGACATCATTGTTTGCATGGTTCTTGTTAAAACAAATCTAAAATAAGAACCATAACAGACAGAGCATGTATTCTGAAGCAGAAAGCTAAAGCTTCTGTATTTTTTATTTTTTTTTGCCATAATTACACCAGAATTTTCCTGGGATTTTTCCCTGTGGGAGAGCTTTGGTTGCATAATCCTGTAATAAAAAGTATAATAGCTAGAGCATTCATTCTTTCTGCAGCAGAAATTAAAGGCCCCTGTCTTTTGTATCATCATGTTGTATGCTCGTAATGATGCCACTGAGCAATATTAGGCTTTGCAGTGGTGCCAAAGGAACAAATGATGAATCCATCACAATGACTTCACACTCTGCTCATAATAAAGAGCGTATCTCAAAAATTAAATAATGTACAGAGTTCAAATAACTCAAAGAGTATTGAGAAACATTTTATGTTTCTACATTTACAATTTCTCTTGAGATCCATGTGTTTTAGCTTTTGATTTTGTAAAATCTGATGAAAAACATGTCTATTTTTTTTTCATGACACAATTCCAATACTTTTTAAATGGGGCTAGAATAGTGCCTGTGATGGATCAGCGGTTTGGTGCGGCATTGGCAGTGATACAGGCGCTGTGCCAGACCATCGTGGTGAAGAGGAAACTCAATTGTAAGATAAAGCTTTTGATTCACTGGTCCATCTACGTCCCAACCCTCACCTATGGTCATGACCTCCGGGTAGTGACCGAGAGAACGAGATCACAGATACAAGCGGCTAAAATAAGTTTCCTCTGTGGGGTGGCTGGACTCAGCCTTAAAGATAGGGTAAGGAGCTCGGACATCAGGAGGGAGGTTGGAGTACAGCTAATGCTCCTTCGTGCCAAAAGGGGTCCGCTGAGGTAGTTGGGCATCTGATTAGGATGCCCCCTGGGTACATCCTGTTAGAGGTGTTCCAGGCACATTCCACTGGTAGGAGGCCCCAGGGTAGATCCAGAACATGCTGGTGGGATATAACTCATCTGGCCTGGGAATGCCTCTGGGTACCCAAGGAGGAGCTGGACGTCTGGGGTTGCTGGCCTGCTGCCCCTGCGACCTTCCCCCGGGTGAAAATGGATGGACAGTTCCAATACTATTAATCATTACAGTTTATTGATTTAAAAAAAGTTTTGGGCATATGTTGTAAAAATTTTTAGGGATATGAGGCATTTGATGATATTCTGATGATGTCACTCTACAATAAGGAAAAACACTATTATACGATTGGCAGACCATTTCTATTGCAGAGTTGAAAGAGTAAAAATTTGTAATAATAGCCATAACTGTTAGTAATCAGTGACATTTTCAGAGTGAAGCTGACCTAAAGCCAGCAGTATTCTATTGTAAAGTCCAGAGTGAGACAGTGACCTGCGGACACATCAATGACAAGCTTCTGTCTTATCTCTGTTCACCCAGATACTCTTTTCCTAGCGAATAATGCAATTAACATTTAGTTGAAGCTTTTGTGAAAGCCATTCAGAGCACCACGCTACTTTCCATTCTTTCTCTGAATTATCATTCAAGTAAAATTATTAATTTGCTTTCTAGCACAGGAGGTATGTGAGGCTGTAAATTGGACCACAGGAACGGTGGCCTTGCTGGCTGTCATACCCAGTAGATGTAGTCATAATGTAATCTCAGGCAAGCAGCAGCAGAAATGGACCTGTCACAGCTTTGACAAGCTAACTGTAGGCAGAGATAGTTGAGTCAGGACATTAAGCTTCAGCCTCGAATTCAGATTAAATCTACATCCTGTATGGTATATATTGAGATGTCAATCATGTTGTTCACCATACCTTCTCATACATTACCATAATATTTTCTTTCTTAAAGGAATGTTTATGACAACTGGAATCCAAATGTCACGAGCAGCCTGGCCTGTGTTGGCATGTTTGCCAATAGAGTGCTTTCTAATTATATTTATAGTGGATATGTCTCCGTATATATATGCATCACAGTAGAAATGCTGCTCAAAGGCTTTGCGCTGTGCATTGTGTAATAAAGAAATGGTTTTGTAAAGCTTTGTCAACCTAAATCAACAAGGAAGACACCGTACACTCTCAGGTATTGGTTTGTTAATCAGTTGCACTAGAGCAATATATCTCAACAATTATTGCACCATTGCTGTCATTGTAATTCTGTGGAGAATCATGCTCCCCAGAGGATAAATTGTAATAATTTTAATTACCTCCTGACCTCATCAGTAGTACCACCAGCAGATCTTTTTCTTTTACTGATGCAATTATGATCAAGACTAAGAATCTACAGCCACACCTGCAGTTCAGTTCAAAGCATAGTGGTGATGACAGCTAAATGTGAAGCATACTAACAGTGACAATAACATTTTCAACACTCAGCATCTTAGTATAGCACAATAACATACTGTTTTATACTAAACACATAGTCGTGAACCAAAATGTTGGACAAAAGGAAATTTCAATCTGACGATGGCTCTGGATGAAAAGCTAAGGGATCACAAAATTCACAAAGATACATTCTTTGGGGAACGTGACCATATTTATGTCGTTACTGGCAGTGTTTTAAACTGACGCTATCCAGTGATGAATCATACAGGCCAGCCACATTATTAACTGATGCTGCCCATCCGCAAATCACGGGACAGGTGCTTTCCGGTCGACCAGCAGCATATCACACCACTGCGAAAGGTTCCATCCTACCACGTTACAAACTGATAATGCCCAGTATCATACCACTGCAGTAGGTGACTTTTTTTTTTTTTTAAAAATCTATACTTTATTAATCCCCTTGAGGGGAAATTCAGTTTTACACTCCTATTGTCATTAATACACATGTCCGAAAGACACACACATGCAAAAACAGGACCCATACATGCACAAAGTGGAAAGATGTCAGAGTGAGGAGGCTTCCTTGAGTCAGCCCTGAGCGGTTGGGGCGTTTGGTGCTGGCGACCCTCTCCCAACCGAAGTCCCTATGGACTGAGCTACTGGCGGTGGTGTCTGATGCCAATATCACCAAAATATACTCACTCTGACCTTGTTGCATGTCAACATTTGGTCATGATCTTTCCATGGCGAGATATGATGTGCATGGTAACCTAGCGTTGGTTGTTCTGGGAAGCTGTGTCAACCACTGCATTCTGTGTTTTTTAAATACACTTTCGTTTTTATACGAGATGTACAGCTTGCATACAGTCCCTTTCAAGATAAATGCACTACATCAATACATCACTGCCAACTGACACTTTTTACCTTGAATAACAAATGCACGATTACATTTTGCCAGCAGAAAGCATATGGTGGGGTTTAAGAAAAAGAACAGGGTTTGACACCGCTCTCCTGGGTGAAAGTTGGTGATTGCTGGACCCATCAACCACACCTCCCACCACCCTTCTTGGACTTCCGCCACCTTAACTGTTCTTGTTGTTGTTTGATCAGTTCAAAATGAGAATGAGCTGAAATTATGGTGGACAAAAATTTTGAAAAAGTTTTAATTTGGACCAAAGTGGTGGACAGACCAGCCAATTTTCTAAATTTGCCATCTCAAAAGCCCGTCCTTTAGCATAGCATAAATTAACAGGCAGATTGCTGAGAAAGGAAAACATCTGTGGACCTCTGACCAAATTTAATCCTGTTCTAATATATCTTTTAGCATCAGTCTACTTTGTATAGTAAGGTGTAACTTGCATGTGCTAGAGGCAGCTACAAGGGCTAAAAACTTTAAGTCTTCCTTTATACTGCAACCAGGTATAGGCTACTAAATGTACTCTTACAAATATACTGTATACTCAAAATGAGGTACTATAGTTCCTATATTGATCTAAATTGGCCTCCCCAAATGTGCACCTCCACAAACCGGCCTAACAGCTGTATTTTTTGCCTGAGCCCTTAACCTTGCCATATATATGTAAAATAGCACTGGTTAGCACTGTCACCTCAGAGGTTTTCGAGTGTGAATCCATTGGCCAGCTGAGGTCCTTTCTGTGCGGAGTTTGCATGTTCTCCCTGTGTCAGCCTGAGTTCTTTGGCTTCTGCCCATAGTCCAAAGATATGCAGGTTAGGTTAACCAGTAACGTTAAATTGTGTCATGCCTGTGACAGTCTGGTGTCCTGTCCAGGATGTACCCTGCCTTTTGCCCAATGTCAGCTCAGCCCCCCCACAAACCCTTAACAGGATAAAGAGTTTCAGGCAAGGAATGAATGAATGAATGAATGAATGAATGAATGAACATCCTTTAATAAATGTAATGTTGGCTTTTCAGATACTAGCATTTACAGAGATTGCACTGAATTGCTGATCTGTTTAACTGATATTGCCTCAAGGAGTGACTGACCCACTGGCCATCAGACCTGGCTATTCCAGTGTTATGGGATATGATCAGTATAAGATGATGTGGTAAATATAATTGTTTGTGTTAGTGGAAAGAGGAAATGCAAGGAGATGGGAGGGAGCTTATGACTTTAAACAAACAAAGAAACAGCATTCATTTTCTGCTTAGGTGTAAATACTTTTGGCAAGGTATTCTCACACTAATGCAATGATGAAATTTATTCTGCCATATTTCAAAATATGGTTATAATGATATTTCCTACATATGAGCTTTGCAATATTGCAGTAATTGGAGTGTTGTGTGGAGGGCAAAAGAAGGATATCAGCACATTGTAACACTTTAAATCCAACACTTAGCCAGGTCTATGGTCTAATTTAAATTAAGTAAGAAAGGTACCTCAGCAGAAGGTGAACGCTGAATCTTAATTAAATCTCAAGCTCCAGCTGCTCTTTAATTCATCTTCATATAAGGGGATCACATAGTGTAATAAAGTCAGTTGCAAATTAATCACAGCATAAGGCTGTCTCTGTAGCTGCTGCTGTTGTGTTTCCTTATTTGGAGTCATGTCTTTTTATGACTTGGTCATTCTGTCTCCTTCTTAGTAGTCTACAGGCAAACACAAGGCCAAGGACAGTAACAGAGACTGTGTTTACTCTGCCAGAGGTTCTTAAACAAACTTTATTCACGGACTTATGGTTACGTCTTTCAGAGTAATAGAAAATATTCTAAAATAAGGGATATTATAGGTATTCATGAATGTCAACAACCAATGCACCCCGGGTACCTTGCACATTATATCTCGACGTGGTAAATCCATGACAGACGTCGCGCTAGACTTTTTCGTCGCCTGTCATTTTGACCGACAGGCTCATAAAAATCCGGTCAAAATCTATTTTTACCGGTCATTTTAATTTTCCTTTAAGATATTCAAAGATATTTAGTTTTCATTCGTTCGTTTTTAAAAAATCCAACAAGCAAGTTATAAAGTGTGCATTAATAAGGAGGAGATGAACAGACATCCACACACCCGTGCCATTCTGGACACACTGGACGCGGAACTGAAGCGCAGCGCCCAGCCGCGGAGGCAGTTTTCAATCGGCACCCATGTTAACCTATCTGACTGTCCACACAGGCCGCTGAGCAGAGCGAAGCGCACGCGGAGGCAGCGCTTCAGTTTGGCGTCTGGTCTATTTTTCAGTGTTTATCCAACACGCTCAATACATGAACATGCAATGACAAATTGTAATTAACTTATTACATTATAAAAAAAAACCGATTAAAATATGAACTTACCCATGTTTAAAATGACCTGTTGAAATGAAAAAACGAGTACTGACGGGAACAGACGAGTGGAGTCGATGTTTAACCGGCGCGGAGAGCGCAGGAGAAATGCGCTGCCTGTGCGGACAGTCAAGACTTCTGCGGCACTACGCGTCCGGTGTGTCCAGGGCTCAACAACGCTACATGAAGCAGATGAATGACTTTTTTTCTCTGCAGTGTGAAAACGGCAGCCACTGACTGTGCACTCCGCCGCCATGTGGGCAGGGGTGATAACAGCAACCGGTCAAAATGACGGACGGCCTTCAGATTTTCCGGTCATTGTTGTAAAAAAACGGTCAATGACCGAGAATATCCGGTTAACGCGACCCCTGGTCCATGATCAAATGTTGGTATGTGACAAGGTTGAAGTGAGAATGTGTTGCTGCAACAGACTCATTGACCCTATGGGGCTTTATGTAAATTCTGATGCATGACCCCTCTACAGAAGATGTAATAATGCAGGAACCACCTTAAAGTCTTCCATTTTACTTTACATTGTGTTTAGTTTTACTAAGGCCCATGACATTTATGCTATTCCCAAGTGGTTAAAAAAATTAAGCTGTGATCACAAGACTGACTTATTACCGTAAGTTGAGCAACATGATCATTCATTTGGAGTGCTGTGTGTGTGTCATACTGATGAATGTCATCCCATAATCATTCTCTTTTACCTGTGTTTTTTTGGTTTCCAACTCAGGGAAATATTTTTCACTTTGGCTGTTTAATGCTCCACTATGTTCAAGAGCTAGTTTCTAACTATGTCTGTCTATGGTTTGCTGCTGAGCAGGTAGTGAGGTTGGTTGGAGCTTTATAGCTATGACAGTGACATGGGTGAACTAGAGCTGTAGAGTTGCAGTTAGACGGATTAACAATGAACAGACAGAAACTGTAAAGCTCAGTAAAACCAAGGGAAACTGCAGTTTCAGCTGATCATTTTCTGTAGGTTCATCGCCATGTGAGCAGCCCCTTTTAAACTGTCAGATTGCCATGTGATACTGTAATTATAAATATACATAGTATTATGGCTGTTTTAAAGTGGCAATCTCATGGATTTCAGTCCTGGGTGATTTGGTGACACCTGTAGTTACTGGT
This sequence comes from Epinephelus cyanopodus, assembly GCA_026686955.1. Lineage (NCBI taxonomy): Eukaryota > Metazoa > Chordata > Actinopteri > Perciformes > Serranidae > Epinephelus > Epinephelus cyanopodus. The sequence continues at coordinate 4,841,335 of CM048928.1, forward strand.
GGAAACAGCAAATGTAGTTTTATACAACAGATCACAGAATTCTGGGGGCTGTAAAACAAACTATTCTCATTTCAATTAAGAAATCAGGCAATCATTGGCCCTTTTCCACCAGTCTGTTAGCAACTGTGATCTGATTTTACACTGCACATGGTATGAGTCTGCAGGCATTAGGGCACAGTGAAAGGAGCTGTTTGAGGTGTGCAGGCTGTTGAGTGTGTGTAGCTCTTCATCAAACAGCACACTGTGACTGTCACTGACTCTTCCATCACTCCCTGCTGTATTTTAGACTGATCCACTGTCAACAAATGCTGAAAATGACCATAGTCTTGTTTCAGCCCGTTCTCTCTTCCAACTCATCAAATACTACCACTTTGTCAGTGGACCTCAGCAGCAGACACCAACGCACAGAGGCACCATTTGCAATGGTATGATACGCACCAGGCTGTACGTATTTATGACGCAGTGGGCCACAAACATAGCATTAAGAGCAAGAAAGTTCACATAAGGTGGGTGGTGAGGGGAGTTGGATGTGGCAAACAAACTCCAGACTTCTCTCCGAGAACCTGCCATTCATGTCCAACCTATTTTTATTTCCACAGTCATCAAATACCACCACAGTCAGTGACTTTGGCATCAGACACTGATGCTTTTGCAGTAGTATGATTCACTGCTGGACAGCCTCAGTTTGTTATGCAGCCAGACGGAACCTTTTGTGGTGGCAGAATACGCTGCAGGTTGGCCGGACAGCACCTGTTGCAGCAGTATGATACACTACGGAACGGCGTATAAATGCTACCAGTGACGACATGATATAAGGAGCTGGAAAGTCCCTATAGGGCAGATGGAAGGGGAGGATGAGTTCAGCAAACCCCAGACTTTCAGCCAGGAGCCTGATGTTCGCCTCTTGTATGAATGTAGAGCCAAACCATTATGTTTTTTTCTAAACCTAACCACGTGCTTTTGGTGATGTCACTGCATTGGTTGTGGTGTCAACGCAACATCAACAGCAGACACAAGAGATACCTAGTGCATAATATGTAAATGTCATTGTCATGTTCAAGCAACCAGTTTGGGATGATTTGGGCTTTGGGATGAGGTGCGTGGCCCTGCTGGGAGTAGCCATCAGAAGATGGGTACACTGTGGTCACAAAGGGAAGGACATGGTCAGCAACAATATTGAGGTAGGCTGTTGTGTTTAAACAATGCTCAATTGGTCCTAAGGGGCTAAAAGTGTGCCAAGAAAATATCCCCCACACCATTACACCACCACCACCAGCCTGAAACTTTGATACAAGGCAGGATGGATCCATGCTTTCATGTTGTTTATTCCCTCTGACCCTACCAGGGACCTGAATGTTGCAAAAACTTAGAAGTCAAGTTTCATCAGACCAGGCAACGCTTTTCTAATCTTCTTTTGTCCAACTTTGGTGAGCCCGTCTAAATTGTAGCCTCAGTTTCCTGTTCTCAGCTGATAGAAGTGGCACCTAGTGTGGTCCTCTGCTGCTGTAGCCCATCTGCTTCAACAGAACAACAACCCTGTCAAGTTCACAGTCACTTAAATCACCTTTCTTTCCCATTCTGATGCTCAGTTTGAACTCCAGCAAATTGTCTCGACCATGTCTACATGCCTAAATGCATTGAGTTGCTGCCACATGATTGACTGATTAGCTATTTGCGTTAACAAGCAGTTGAACATGTGTACTTATACCTAACCATGTGTCTTTTTTGCTTAGACCGAAGGAGGTAAGCCTAAAAATGAAGTGTTTTACCTACTGTGTGAGTTTATTTTGAAAAAAAAAAAACAAAAAAAACTTAATTCAACCAGTGGAAACTTCCAGCAGTAAATTTCCTTTGGAAATGGAGGTGTATCTTGAAAAGACACAATTCATGTGACAAGTGTAAATTGACACGCTGTCCCTGAATGTCCAAAAGTGACACAGGATGGTACGTGGTGCATCAAATTTTGATGTGTAGGGCCACTGACAAAGTGGTAATATTTGATGAGATAGATAGATAGATAGATAGATAGATAGATTATTCCAGACTCAGGGTCCATAAAAACACACACACAATACAAAAGATTAACAAACACCATAAAAAAAAATATAATAATTAAAAAGAAATAGTCTAGTGACCTATTTTTAAAAGGCACTTATACCAGTGCTCCCAAAGCTGAGACACTGGTACTATACACAGTGTTTACCAGTACCAAAACAAGACTATTTACTCGAGCGGTCACAAACATTTTAGTAGCGCTGGTCCATCTGGGCCTTTTTAGCACTAATCTCACAGCGTCATTATATGCCACTTGCAGTCTCTGAAGGCTCGATTTTTTGTAATTCAACCACAGATGTGCTTCACTCCACTGTCAGCTTCACTCCATCAGTGCAACAACTGAATTTACGTGACATTTGCTTGCACATACAACATACGACACTGATGATAAATGTCCTCGTCATCTGCCAGCTGGTCTGTGATCACGTGTCCAAGGTATTTCACTACACTGCAGATATTCAGAACATTACCTGCCAGTTTAAAGTCAGGAAATGCCTTATATTTCTCTTCCTTAGTTCTGCAGATCATAATAACACTTTTTGCACTGTTATACTTTACATCATATTGTTCCCCATACATATAAAACACACTAAGAAGCTGCTGAAGACTGGCTGAGCTCGGGCTAAGAATCACACAGTCGTCCGCGTACATAAGATGGTTCACCACCGTACTGCCAGCCATACAGCAAGTTTTACAGGAGTTTAACTGTTTAGATGACTCGTTCATATTATTTTAAGTTAGTCAGTTGCTTAGCTCAGGTTCCACCAGCTTTTTCAGAGCTTTCAACCACACCTTACAATCATAAGGAAATGGACCTCCATGGGACTGTTCAAAGATGGTCTTTGACATCTGATGTGAATGGGTATATGTGCTAATGAAGACTATATGATGTATTTGGAAGGTGCAAAAATACAAATGATCAAAGAACTAAAATTGCTTTAAAACAGTATCTGATAAAATATGTCATTGGAGTCATTTGAAATTGAGTTAATGCAGGACCACATCACTCACAGTAAGACACTGCTTGAGAGGAGAAGTGTTCTGGGCCTGTGAGTGTAGAGTGGTAGTAGTGTATTTTGCAACAGCTCTTGCAGAGATGATGAGTGTGTAATCTAACATCTTTTTATCAAATAGAACCAATTTGACTCTCATATAGTTGACTAAATTGACTCTTATAAAGTAGACCTAATTACACCAATTATACTCAATTAGCCTCAAGTATAATATTAGAGTTGGAAATAATCCTTGATGCCCTAACATGCTTGAGAAATGTGGAAGTTTATGTGGACATTTCAAATGGAAAATCATTAAATGTTTTGCAGAAGAGGAGTCAGGGGTGTGAAGGAGTTGGAGTGTGCTCTGTTTTGTACATTCTATTTGCTGTCAAGACTTTAATCCTGACACAGCATCAAAGATACAGACATGAAAGTGTGTAGAACCTTATGTCAATGTGTGGGATTACAACCCGATGAGAATCTTGAGGCAGGAGAGCTCAGCATATCGATTCAACACTGCTGCAGTTTTGTTTGGTCTTTTTTATTTTAGTTTGACTAAATCCTACATATATCTTCTTAGTGTTGTAAATACTCAGTATTGACACATACTTGTATTAATCTGCAGCAGACAATGGTACCCAACTGATATACTATTTTGTAATTTGTAAAGATGTAATTGTAAATTACTGAACTTTAAAAAAATAAATAAATAAATAAATAAAAAAAATATATATATGTAGTCTTGTGAGCCATTTTAAAGATTTATGTCTTCAGCAGGACCCAGGGAGCTGAGAGCCACAGAGAGCAGGGAAGTCGGACAGTATTGACAGAGATACTCACATATTCATGTGTATGGGGGCTTTGGACATCTACAGTATCTGGAACATGATACATCATTAATAACATGTTGAATAAATCACCACAAAGCAAGTTGTAATCAGCCCGTATGTGTAAAGCCTATATGTTTTTTTTCTTCAGATGTTAATTTCTTACAGTTTTTAAATGTTTGTTTCATGCTGTTTTGGACCAAAGAGATTGTTAGCTTTCCAATGACATCAGTATTGTTTTTGTACTCCAGTTACAGTTGTGGTTACATGATGGCTTCTCATTCAGAATTAAATAAATCTGAATGAAATCATTTAGAATTAAAGTTTTTCCAAGAAGTTAACATGAGAAATATTCATTCTGAATGAGGGTTTACACGAAAGATCAGTTTAATCACCTTTATTTATAAGGTTTGGGGCAGGGAGGGTTTCTGATTGGATAGGGGGCCGTGGGGCGGATGTTACATGTTTACATTTACCAGACGAAAACACTGTTCTGCTGATGCTGCGTCTGTTGAGGAGGAGAACGGAGGTAGAAGGTCGAAGAAGGGAGATTAAGACCGTGCTTTGGTGAATGGAAACCGGTTAGTGCAACGAGTCGCATGCACTCCATATAGGTCATTGCACCGGAGGGGCAAGGGAACCAGCATGCGCAGAAAGACCAGAATGAACTTAAAGAGGATTGAATGTATACAAGTGTGAGAAATTCCTTCATTTGGAATTAGAAACGGAATATTCCAGCCCCTTACATCGGAATGAATTTTCAATCGCATTGGCCATTTTCATTCCAAATTAGGTGTTTACAAGATAACTTTTAATAGGAATGAACTTTCATTCAGAATGAAAAAGGGTTAAACTGTCCATGTAAACGCACTCAATGACTGTCACTGAGTCGATGAAAAAAGACCTTCAAAGTGTGCAGTATGGTGGCTGCAAAGATACATGAGCGTCCATTGGCCTTCCAAATAGGGAGTGCACGCTGTACCCCCATGGCTGTCTTGGGGTGTAAAATATACCATAAAGCTTGAGGACACTTTTATTTTTAGCAAGCAAGGTAACGAAAACAAGCATACCAACAATATGATGCAGGAAGATGAAAAACATTATGTCAAAAAAACTGTGGTCCTGTTGTAGTATAAACTGGCTCCCCTCGAACCAAAAAAATAGACTGTGATGTTGATCAATATTCAGTAAAAATTGCTTCCAGTAAAGTCAAAGAGAATCCACAGCACTCCAAAGAAAAAGAGGTGGCTGATCAGAAATCCAATGCAAGAAGGTTTATTCCATTCATTTATTCAGAGGTTAAATAAACCCATTTGAGTTGGTGGTCCAGACCAAGAACTAAACACAAAAGCCTCGGCCACAGACCTTTATACCCAGTCTCTCAGTTTCTCTTTCTGTCTTGCTCACTTTCTTACATTTTTAACCAATCATATGTGTGGAACTACTATTGTTTTTTTCAGTTCACATATGTCACAACATCACTTTTACCTCATCTGACCCCTGGAAGCTGCTTCCAACTGATAGTAGGCTGTTTAAATCTTTTACCCAAAAGTGCCGACCTCAGCAGGTTTCTTTTACTCTGATCTTACCCGCCACTCTTTCATGTATCCCAGCCATCTAGATCAGGGCAAGTGTGTACTGTATGTGTGTAGGTGCTTGGACTGGCCTTCAGATGTATGTATTTTCCCAGGGTGCTCATGTACAGTGTTTTGTATTTCCCTCCACAGCTGCCCTGGACACCGGTGGTACTGCACAGCAGCTTAACTTTACTAGGAAGGCTTCATTCTACATCATTCTGCATCATCAATAATATATTGAAGAAGCGGTAATAATATACTGATGAGACACTGAAAACATTGATAATACCATGATAACATATTAATAACACCCATCAACACACAGCGGTTATGCTTGGATTTCAGTGCTCTTAATTACCTTTAAGTTTGATATGAGTTAGCACATGAAAGTCAGCTGAACGGAAAGAACAAGGTCAGAGCTATCAATACGTATGCCCTGCCAGTTATCAGATACCCTGCTAATACACCTGCAATTAAGCGGAACAAAGGAGGCCGAGGAATGGCACAGAATGGCATGTACCACTCACAGATTGAAGAGGTGGCCGACATCTGCTCCAGGAGATTCCAGGTACAACATCTAAGGTCTCTGTCCAGAAGAGTGCAGTCCTAGAAACAGCTAAGATACTGCTCAGAACACTCAAACTCCCAGGCCTCTGGTAGAGACCTGAGCTTGAGGAAGACATACCACCACCCCCACATGGGAGGGGGATAGATAGATAGGTAGATAGAAAGATAAAATGCTGAAATAGCCACTTTCAACTTTGACTATTATTTAAAACAAAACATCAACAGTCCCTTTGATGAACAAAGTTAGCATAAAGTAAGCAATAGACAGTACACCACAATATTCACAACTTTTATTAATATTATGAAAACCCTTGTGATTCTTTTGATCAGTGCCCCTTATGCACTAAAGGAATATAAATAGTAAACTAAGGGAATAGACATAAATTCAGACTTTGTTACCACCTTTGAGGAAGAAACCTTACTTTTTTGATCTCTCCTGTTTACCATGCAGGCTTCTCTAAGTGACTTATATTTCTGTGCACATGGTGTCTGTAAATTGAAATGAGTGACTAAATTGTAGAGAATCTGAGAATCTAACCAAGCTATCTGGTCCACACTGGCAAAAGTTTAAACAATAAATGTTATGCTTTGATGCTGGATGCTAAGCTGCTTAGAACTACATCACCTTAAGTGGGTCATCAGTGGGGACTCGCTGGGTTTTAAGAGGTTTTAATATTCTTAAAGCCAAGACTTTGTTTATTCATGGGTGCAAGAGCTCTGTCTCCTCTTGGATTTCTATCAAAAGCAAATTATTTGTTCAATCATTTTCCATTTAGATTTACTGCTCACACAAAAAATGTAATTTACATATAATTTGCTTTAAATTACCCTCCTATAATAATAATAGAATCAGGTAAAGATTTTGTCCCCTAACAACACACCATTCATAGTTCAGTCAAGAAGAATTTTTTCATCTGCACCGATGCTTTTAACCATTCTCGTTAATATTCTCCTAGAGAGAGTAGCCACTATCACTGATGCCACTCTTGCTTGGTTAAAATCATACCACCCCTCTCTCTCTCTTTATTCAACTTAGAAGTTTCAGATCCAACTCTTTTCCGGTACTGGTGTACGTCATGGCTCTGTCTTAGGTCCCCTTTTATTTATTATCTATCGTCTACCCCTTCTATAGCTTCAGGGGAAAAAAATGGCATTTAATTCCACTGCTATGCAGATGACACCCAGCTCTATCTATCTACCAAGCTTACTTGCACTCTTCCACCCAATTCCCTCTCTGCTTATTGATCACTAAATTTTGGCTCTCGCAAAACTTCCTCAAATGTCACAGTAATACAACTGAGGTTCTCCTTGTAGGTACTAAATCTACTTTGGCTAAACTGCATAGTTTCTTTTTGAACATTGCCTACTCCAAAGTCCATCCTCCTCCCTCCCCAGTACATTGTCCTTTGAGGCCCACATCAATATATTAGATGTCTTTGCACATGACTTTCATCTCACAGTGCCGCTATCCTCCTTTTTACCATTGCCATTCCAAAACGCGCGCTAAAGTGCCCTCTTTGGAGCCAAAACACGTGCTGAAGTGCCCTCCTGGTTGGCAAAACACACTAAACTGCCTTCATGGGTGAAGAAAACACAATAAACTCCAGAAGGCAATTAGGACAAAGAAATACTATGAAACATTACTGTTGCAATGACTTTTACGTTGGGCCTTTTTTTGATCTATATTGAGCCAGAACTATATCTCACAGAACCAGTTTGGATTATCTGGTGCTAATATGGTGTTAAAATGCACTAGAATACAGGAAATGGCAACTACTTAATTGAAAATGTTCTAGGGGAGGACCCCCAGACCAATCCAGGGATTTATTTCCTTCATACATCCATGTCTCTGTGTGTTCTTCACAGTCTAACGTTGAATCTACACAGTTCTCGTGGATGCTGATTCTAACTACAAACTAACTCGAGTAGTCTGTCTAGTTAGTCTGTTTTAAGGCCAGTATATAATGTGCCATTTTTATAACATATAAACATGTCTAAAGTGCCCTCGAAAACATGCGGAACTTAGTGCCCTCTTCAGTGTATGTGCCTTTTTTTCTTTTCGCCCCTGCCCTTCAAAAAGTCTGTGCACGCCACTGGTCAGCAGCCTGTTGCAGCAGCTCTGACCATTTGCACTCTTTTTGCTTCTTTTTCATATCTTTATCTTGTCTTTTTATAGGTTTTTTTCTGCTTATTTATATTGTATTGCTGCAGCGTTCTAGTTGTAGTATTACTGGGGAGTAATTCATTTTTTCTTCGATGGCCTCCCTCACTGCTGGTGTCCACCAGCGGGTTCTTCGGTTGCCATCTCGACAGGCACCAACAACCTTCTGACCACAGCTCCTAGCAGCCGCCTCCACAATGGAAGCTTTAAACATGGCCCACTCAGACTCCCCAACCTCCCCCAGGATGCACAAGAAATTCTCCCGGAAATGGGAGTTGAAGACCCCACAGACAGGGTCCTCTGCCAGACATTCCCAGTTCACCCTCACTACACGTTTTGGTTTACCAGGTCTGTCCAGCAGCCTCCCCCCCATCTGATCTAATTCACCACCAGGTGGTGATCAGTTGACAGCTCTGCTCCTCTCTTCACCTGAGTGTCCAAGACACACGGCCACAGATCTGCTGAGACGAGGTGTTCTGGTACCAGGTACACTTATGAACCTCCCTGTGTTCGAGCATGGTGTTCATTATGGCCAGTCCATGGCAAGCACAGAAGTCCAATGACAAAGCACCGTTTGGGTTCAGATCAGGCAGGCCATTCCTCCAGGTTTCTCCGTCATTGCCCACATGAGCGTTGAAGTCCCCCAGAAGAACTATGGAGTCCCCAGCCGGCACCCCTTGCAGCCACCAAGAGACTCCAAGAGGGCCGAGTACTCGCACTGCCATTCGGTGCATAAGCACAAACAACAGTCAGAGACCTTCTCTCTGTGACCTGCAGTCGCATCGAGGCAACCCTCTCATTCTCCCGGGGGGAACCCCAACACAGCGGCGCTCAGCCGGGGGCTTGTGAGTATCCCTACACCCGACCGGCGCCTCCCACCCTGAGCAACTCCGAAAAAAGCGAGAGTCCACCACCTCTCCAGGAGTTTGGTTCCAGAACTAGTGCTGTGCGTGGAGGTGAGCCACGAGCTATATCTAGTAGGTACCGCTCCACCTCCTGCACCAGCTCCGGCTTCTTCCCCACCAGAGAGGTGACATTCTATGTACCAAAAGCCAGTCCGCGACGCCAGGGATTGCCACCTGGCCCCGCCCCTGCCTGCCGCCCAGCACACAATGCACCCAACCCCAATTTCTGTCCCTGTGGTTCCAGGAGGAGGCACCGGTTTCCCCATACCGGGGGGGGGGGGGGCGTACTCTGCTTCCCAGTGGTCCGTTTCATCAAGGTCTCTGAATCGCTCTTAGTCAGGTCCCTCCCCCTCCCCCAAGTAGTAAGATAAAAATGATGAACTTGAGGCCTGAAACATGAGTTGACAAAACAATGGGTGAGGTCACCACTATTTTTTGTTCATAGGGCTTTTGTTTTTTAGTTCAATGAACATCTGTGCACATTGTATGCAAAAAAAATGTCACAGTTCTTCAATGCCATTGCCATTTATTTATATTTCTGTGTCTTGTAAATTAAATTATAGTCACTGGTATTCTGAAAAAAAACAAAAAAAAACTGAATATCAAATCCACAGTTCAAAATGATCTTTTTGACTGGTGACAAGGTGGCTGGTAGATGAAAACATCCACCGGCCAGGCATATTGTTTTTCTACTGGCCAAAATAATAAATTGCCTTTTTGGTTTTGCATATACATTTGTTTCAGTACATTTCATTGAGATAATAAGGTCTTATCAATCAATCAATCAATCAATTTTATTTATAAAGCCCAATATCACAAATAGAATTTGCCTCACAGGGCTTTAGAGCATACGACATCCCTCTGTCCTTTGGACCCTCACAGCGGATAAGGAAAAACTCCCCAAAAAAACCCTTTACCGGGGAAAAAAAATGGTAGAAACCTCAGGAAGAGCAACTGAGGAGGGATCCCTCTTCCAGGACGGACAGACGTGCAATAGATGCCGTACATGTGTTATGTTGAATAAAATCTTAAAGAAGTGGCCAGATCAAAATCTGAAGCAAAATTATTTTTGCAAAATTGAACAACTCATCAACCTCAGCATGTGAATAAGTTCCCTCTGGCAAGCAACAGAGTTGAGAATTAGCATCATCCACTAATCAAATACTGGTGAAATATGCAAGTGGCTGCTGGATTTGCTTCACCGGCCAGCCAAAAAACACTGGTGATCCACTGAGTGGCTGGGAGATTTTGCTATCCACAAGCTACAGTGGCAGGTAAACTAAAAAAGTTCATTTTCAACCCTGGTAAGCAGTGATGGAGAGTATATTTCTAGGGCTTTTATTGTGAAAGAAAAAGTGGAGCTAAGTGGGAGAGACAATGTGGGAGATGACAAAGAGTTTGCTGTGTAGACAGCGGGGCCCCCATATTATCTTCATGATTATAGGCACAACTCTAGCTAGCAGCAGACCGGTGGCAAGGGATATTTTAGTGGATCAGCGAAAATGTTCCATACAGTAAGCAGTGCCACAAAACAAGAGCCTCTCAGGATGGTCAGATTCACATTTAGATGGGCATGAGTGTGTGTGTGTGTGTGTCTGCTGAGCAGTGTGCTAAGTGATACCAAACACAGCAGAGACAGAGCATTTTTTATTATTTTTTACATTACATGACTATTTTGACATTTACCCACTGGTATGGCAGATAGCCTTTCAAGATTCAAGAAAATCTACCTGCATTTGGTGTTTGGTGGGTGTTAATTTCAGACCCAATTACCCCCCAACCGAACCAACATTGCTGCCCTGCAGCCATGCCCTTAAATATGCATAACTTCAAGCCTTGATAAAAAATAAACAGTTGAGTTTAAGAAATGTTTATCCCCTGTACAGTTGTCATAGATTGGGAAATTAGCTGTCGTGCCAGGCTTTAAACATGTTTATTTCTGCTGTGAAGTTGAGCATTTTAACATTAGTGCTCTGTTTTGGAGCTAGCCTCAAGTGGTCATTAGAGGAACTGAAGTTCTTGACACTTCCGCATTGGCTTAATTTCTCAGAACTGGAAGTTGGCACTTGGTTCTGATGTGAAAAATCTGGTGTATTTCAGTGAATCTTTATAGCCCAAAATAATGATTGAAGTTAAGGGAAATTAATTTATTACATGCTGATGACATTCCCACATGCAATCATACAAACTAGTGACAAACAGAAGAAAAAGCTGACCAAAATAAAGGCATATTAGCTGATAGCCATACAAAATTCAAATGCACACCTGCCTGTGGGGTGAATGGCTAATACCATTGCTGTGACTGTGAGGTGATGCAGGCATTTTGCTCGTCTGCAGTATCTCTGCTATGAGGTTCAATTTAACCCTCTGCCACTTCAGTCAGCATTTTCATGAATACAAAACAGTTTTCACACAGGAGTTCCACGTGTGGCTTTGCATCCATCCAATTTTACTGACCCATTTTGTAATTTTACACTGAATGTAAATATAGCTGATCCTTCCCTTCTATATGAAGGCACTGACAAACCAACAAGGATGAATATGGAACAGAACCTGTGATAAAATATAATATATGCATCTGATCCACCCTTTCATGCATCCAGCACAGATGCATTAGATGGAAATATTATACATAAATAACACCATCAACATACAGTGCATTTACCTGTTAAGCAGTTACAGTACGGTCAATTTATGCTCATGGTACTTGCAGGACAAGGCAATGCATGCAGAAAGACACGTTCAAAGAGCTGATGGAGATCGCATTAACTGGTGACTTATGCATAACAATCAGCTGCATGCAAGGCCACCTCAATATACTCATCTTAGACTAATCCAGAAGGACGCTCCACTACAGTCCATACATATAGATTAATCTGCTAATCTTTAATATATTCATTTATTTATAATTTTAAGTAATATATATACTGCATGGATTGTTAAATGTAAAAATAACCCAAAGAGAACCACTTTACAAAGATAATTAGCAAAGAAATGCAGTAGATTACATTACAAATTAGATTACAAAAGGTGGAATCAAAACAATGTTTTGCATTTTTTTCACTACCTTTGCCTTGAATATGACCTTAATAACTAAATGATTATCATAATACTTATCAATCATTGTTCTGTTGATCAAGTGATAAGAAATCCATCCATTTATTAGTTCAGCTCTATAACCTTTTGCGTGTGTTCCTTTTTAAACCTCCAAATTTGTTGATCTAGATAATCCCGACACAATGTTGGCTTGTTAACTGCAGCTACTTTGTGGAGTGTAATGCTATAATAAATCATAGAACAAGACAAGACCGGAAATATTACCCAATTTTAATCAACTGTAATGCTCCTTTAAAGGGATTTTTTTTTTTTTGTTGATGTTGTTTTTTTTGTTGTTGTTTTTTCCTTAAAGTTGGGTTCTATGGGGTTCTTACCCATAGACATTATATTATATACAGTAAATGTCAGTTGGCATGCCCCGGGTTTGGAGTGGCAGGCTGGAGTCTGACATGGAAGCAAAGCAATCTATTGTTGTGGAGGGGTCAGCAACAAAAAAAATTTTGCTACCCAAATAAAGTCCCACCTAAAAGGCTGCTTGATAAGTTGAACAGTAACTTAAAGTGGGGCAAGGATGAAGGTTAAGCCTGAAAAAACCAAGAGTACTGTCATAGGACAGTAGTATGATGCAGCTCTTAAAGTGATAGTGCACCCAAAAATGAAAATTCAGCCATTATATACTCACCCATATGCCGAGAGGCTCTGGTGAACTTTTAGAGTCCTCACAACACTTAGGGGAGAGGGGGTAGCAGCACAACTGCACACCTAATGGCTGACGGCGCCCCAGATTAAAACGTCCAAAAACACATAATTGAAACTGTTTTTAGCTTCATTGTAGCCTGTAGCTCTGACTGCCTCTGTGTACACTGCGCTGACATGTGTGCTTCCGCGAGACTGTGAGACATGGGCACCACTTTCATGTGTGTTCACGTGCTGTTGCTGGTCTCGCGCGCAAGCGCGCACATGTGAGCTCCATATACACAGAAGCAGTTAGAACTACAGGCTACAATGAGGCTAAAAACAGACTTCAAATGACATTTTTCCAAACAACTTTTTACGTTGGGGCTTCAAGACACTTGGATCACTATGGACGAGCAGTATGGAGATTAGTACAACATAGTATCACAATATTTTTGTGTGGCAATATTGTATGGTCACACAGTGTTAAGTGTTATCTTTTGAATGTTATGAAATTTTGATATTACAAATTTAACTTTGTCAACTAGATATATTTTACTGCTGCAAAAACTGGTTGAAGTGGGATGGACTGACTGTCAGCATCTGTTTTATGTAATAAGTTTAGTATAGTAAGTTTTCAAAGTTTTCCTTTCGGGAAATAATTTACAGTTTAAAAAGGTAATAAATACATTTTAGTGCTATACTCATCATATCGTAACATATTTACGATATGAAAATTTGAAAGGAATTGGCGATTAACCAAACTGGAAGAATCTCGTTTAATCTGGGCAGACAGTCTCAAAACGTATAAGAGGGGCCTCCGCAATGCCAGAGCAAACTATCACTCAGCATTAATAGAAGAAAACAAGAGTAACCCCAGGTTTCTTTTCAGCACTGTAGCCAGGCTGACTGAGAGTAACAGCTCTATTGAGCCTTGTATTCCTTTAGCCCTTAGCAGTAATAGTTTTGTGAGCTTTTTTAATGACAACATTCTAACTATCAGAGGCAAAATTCATGACCTCCTGTCCTCAGATAGTACCTATCTAACCTCAAACACAGCTGTAAGACCTAATATGTATTTAGATTGCTTCTCCCCAATTTCTCTTCAAGAATTGACCGCAGTGATTTCTTCATCTAGATCATCAACGTGTCTCTTAGACCCCATCCCAACTAGGCTACTCAAGGAGGTCTTACCTTTAGTTAACACTCATATATTAGATATGATCAATATATCTTTATTAACAGGCTATGTACCACAGTCTTTTAAGGTAGCTGTAATTAAACCTCTCCTAAAAAAGCCCACCCTGGTCCAGAGGTGTTAGCCAACTATAGACCAATATCTAATCTTCCCTTTCTTTCAAAGATCCTTGAGAAAGTAGTCACAGACCAGCTGTGTGATTTTCTCCATGATAATAATTTATTTGAGGAATTTCAGTCAGGATTTAGAGTGCATCATAGCACTGAGACAGCACTAGTTAAAATTACAAATGACCTTCTGATTGCTTCAAACAAAGGACTCGTCTCTGTACTTGTCTTATTAGATCTCAGTACGGCGTTTGACACTATTGACCAAATTCTGCTACAGAGACTGGAACACTTAATTGGCCTAAAAGGTTCTGCACTAAGCTGGTTTAAATCTTATTTATCTGATCGTTTTCAGTTTGTCCATGTTCATAATGAATCGTCCTTACATACTAAGGTATGTTTTGGAGTTCCGCAAGGTTCTGTGCTCGGACCAATCCTATTTACTCTATATATGCTTCCTTTAGGCAACATCATTAGAAATCACTCTGTAAATTTCCATTGTTATGCAGATGATACACAGTTGTATTTATCTATGAAGCCTGAAGAAAGTAATCAAACAACTAAACTTCATAATTGTCTTAAAGACATAAAAACCTGGATGAGCACCAACTTCCTGATGTTAAATTCAGACAAAACTGAAGTTATTGTTCTTGGCCCCAAACAACTCAGAGACTTTTTATCTGATGACATAGTTTCTCTCGATGGCATTGCTCTGGCCTCTACCACTACCGTAAGAAACCTCAGAGTAACATTTGATCAAGATCTGTCTTTCAATTCTCACTTAAAACAAACCTCACTGCATTTTTTCATCTGTGTAATATTGCGAAAATTAGGCTTATCCTGACCCGAAAAGATGCAGATAAATTGGTCCACGCTTTTGTTACCTCAAGGCTGGATTACTGTAACTCTCTATTATCAGGTAGCTCTAGTAAGTCCTTAAAAACTCTCCAGCTAATTCAGAATGCAGCAGCACGTGTACTAACAGGAACTAAGAAACAAGATCATATTTCTCCTGTTTTAGCTTCTCTGCACTGGCTCCCTGTAAAATCCAGAATTGAATTTAAAATCCTACTGTTAACTTATAAAGCTCTAAATGGTCAAGCTCCGCCATATCTTAGAGAGCTCATAGTGCCATATTATCCCACCAGAACTCTGCACTCTGAGAACGCAGGGTTACTTGTGGTCCCTAAAGTCTCCAAAAGTAGATCAGGAGCCAGAGCCTTCAGCTATCAGGCTCCTCTCCTGTGGAATCATCTTCCTGTTGCGGTCCGGGAGGCAGACACCGTCTCCACATTTAAGACTGGACTTAAGACTTTCCTCTTTGATAAAGCTTATAGTTAGAGTCGGCTCAGGCTTGCCTTTTATCAGCCCCTATTAGGCTGACTTAGGCCTAGTCTGCCGGAGGACCACCTATAATGCACCGGGGACCTTCTCTCGCTCTCTCTCTCTCTCTCTCTCTCTCTCTCTTACTGCATCTTGCTAACTCGGCCATTCTGGATGTCACTAACTCGGCTTCTTCTCCGGAGCCTTTGTGCTCCACTGTCTCTCAGGTTAGGGCTGGACGATATAGAACAAAAGAATATCGATAAAAAAAAAAATCATATTGATCGATATCGATAATTATCAAAGAATTTTGAAACATATATTTTAATTGCAGCCCTGGGCGTTTTATGCTATTGCTTAATGACCTACTTTTAATAAAGAACACACAAGCATCAAATTCAAATTCAAACCTTTATTCAACCACCTTTTAACACAACTGAAAGTTTTTTTAAAAAAGAAAAATAAATCAACTTAAGTGACCTGAGTGACAAATATATATAATATATAAATAAAAAGAATACCTTTTGGTGGGAATAGCACACTACCAGTTTTAACTGTGAGGGAAACTGCCCACAACCTGGTGTCTGAACACTGAAATAATTAAATTAAAAAAAAAAAAAAAAAAAACAAACCAAAGAGTAGGGCTGGCTGGCACCTAAATGGCACTCAAATTGTTAGCGAGGAACACAAGTTGGTTCACTTTGTGTGGTTTTAAGGCAGCCCTGGTGCATGTAACAACATTGCCCCCAGAACTGAAAATCCGTTCAGAGGGGGTGCTGGTGGCTGGGATGCACAAGTACTTTTTCGCAAGTAGGCTCAGCCTTGGAAATGCACGCTCATTGTCCTTCCACCACAGCAACGGGTTAGATTCTGAGTCTGCATCTGGTGACATCAAGTATCTCTCCAACTCGCTTTCTACCTTTTCCTTTTCAGTGAGATGTTGTGAGGCATCAGGGGCAGGGCACCGTTTCTTGAAGAAACTCCCCAATGATTTCCGCTGCTTCTTTCCAGGTGGAGTATGCTCTCCAGCAGCAACTGCACCTGTTGGCTCTGCAGCTGGAACAGAGAGGGGGAGAGACAAACATACAGACAGAGACAGAGGAGAGCACAAATAAGTTCCAAAGACATTAAAAAAAAAAAAGTTTGAAATCATGCACATTGTTAATTAGTAGTGGTAGTTATGTAGTTTGATATGCATACACACAGATTATTTTAACTGTACTAAAATATTTTCAAAGTAAAGATTTTATGGAAAATATATAATTAGCTTCCATTATTTTAACAGGAGGCAATGCAGTCTCATTTATCCTATTAACCCACCTGCTACTTCTAAAGCCCCTGTATGGAACTGGCCAGCATCCAAGATTTCAGTCACTGCCCTTGTTTTGATGGCTTCTACCTTGTCTTTCTTGATGTACTCCATTTTAAACCTGGGGTCAACTAGGGTGGCCATATCAAGCATGTCATCTGTGTCAGGGTCAGCATACTTCTCATCCAGGTATTGCATTATTTTGCCCTTCATCTCTTTTGTGAGGGGTGTGTCTTCCTCAGTCACATGCAGGTGTTGAGAGCGGAACAACTGGAGCACAGGCTTCACATATGACACTGTCACATATGACTCTCTGGAGAGGCTGTCTGTGAATTCCACCAGAGGACCTAGTGCCTCATTCATGGACTCCCACACTTCAATGTCCTGCCAGTTTGGTACCAGGTGCCGGGTGTGTTTGTCTGCAGCGAGGACTTGGGAGATGGGCTTCTGTTTTTCCAGCACTCTTGCGATCATTTTTTGTCGAGAGCCCCATCTGGTCACCGACTCTGTACAAAGCTTGTGTGGGGGGACACCGCACTGTATCTGTGCCACTGCGAGATCCCTCTTTTTTTTTTCCAAGAATAGGTAAAGGCTGCAACAATTTTCCACTCTCTTGTCCTTGGATGCTGCACCTGAAATAGAGATTTTAAAAATCATGTAAAAATAGAAGCTTGCAATAATTCATCTTATCAGAATCAGAATCAGCTTTATTGGCCAAGTATGTGCACACATACAAGGAATTTGACTCCGGTTTTTTGTTGCTCTCCTTATAGAAAGACATACAGAACAGGGACAAAGACAACCGAACAATAAATTAAAGAATATACAAGAATAATTATGTAAAGTGGTCAATCGCCAGGTGTCCGGACAGTCAACTGGTTCTGTAAGTTGTACAGAACAATGAGGTAGTGCAAAGGCATAAAAAATAAATAATAAATACCGGATAAATATGTTTGTATTGAATGGTTGAAATGTACTTTGTATGCTTTACATAAATATTATAACTATTATATACAGCAGGATTTCTATTGACAATATGTACAGCAGAAATATATTGACAGTGACAGTGTAAGTGACATCAACTATAAGAAGGCTGCATTTTGGAGCAAAAAATCGTCTGTAATGGAGGTAGTGGATATTTTGGTGTCAGAGGGTTTGAGACATTTAAGTGTTCATATTATAATTCATATTATTATTATTCATTAGTGCTGTCATGAGATTAAAAAAAATGAGAGATTAATTATGATCTGTAATTAATTGATCTAATTAATCTTTTTTAATCTCACCTAAAAATTGCTGAGAAAAACCCTCAACTTGAGGTATTTTCATTAAAATCCATTACATTATTGTGGCAGATCGAAAAATTGATTGATATTGATACTGATGAGTATTTTTAACAATGATTTACTTTGTAGGCGGAGTAAATGCGGCCGCGGCAGCTACGTACCCTCGTGACGTCATGGCCGTGCGATGTGGTACAGGAAGCCACAGTGAGCAACATGAACAAGCACGTCCTGCAACTCCTGTGTAGCTTCTTACAGGAACCGTGAAACGACACAGAAAAACCACACAGCCTCCGACACGACGGCGGTTAATTTGATGACAAGGGAATACAGAGCCGAGGTGGATTTACTGCCGAGTTTGGCTCCGGACAGTTGAGTCAGAAGAGAAGAGAGGAGTGCTCACAGAGTTAAAGGCCGTCCACACCAAGAAAGATAACTGTAACGTTAACTATAACGATAACAATGGCAGCATCCACACCAATGAACGATATCGTCGTGTTGCTAGGTTACGCCAAACACACACTGCTCGGTGTGGTCGGCAGGGAGCATGGTGATGGATAAAATGGATACTGATGACCTGTTATTGCTGTATGTTGCGAGAAAGAAAAAGAAAACCAATTTGCCGCTTGCTCCACCTGTCTGTCTGTCTGTCAGCTCCATCTGTCATGAGACAAACATGAATGAAGACGTGCAGTTTATCGTGTTTCACCGGCGACGAGCTGTCATTACGCGCGACAATTACGCACGCTGCGCGCTCTTTATAACTCACTGTGTGAACCTATGTTGCATAATAAAGATTTGCCCCCCTCAGTAACTTCATCCTGGCTCCTGAATTTTATGAATGGAGGGGAAAAGAGGAGACGCATTCCCCTGCAAAATGTATCTTATTGCAGTTATTTACCCGGTATTTGCAAAACAAAATCACTGAAGTTAAGGTTCTGTCACAAAACTATATTGTTACGGATCTTTGCACGTTTAAGTGGGTATATGGAAATCCTGGAGCTTTCTTAGTGGGTACACGTGATGTGATGAACATCTCGACCTGTCATTTCGGATGGATTTTGATTGGCTGTCAGTGTTTCTATCGTTCATCAAATCGCTCTGAAAGTGATCCAAACGATATCGTCCACCACTATCGTTGTCGTTATAGTTGTAGTGTGGACGCTGCCAAACACTTGAGTTTAGAACGATTTTTAAAACTGTATTTTTATAGTTATATTTATAGTTATAGTTCTTGGTGTGGACGGCCCTTTAGCCTGTGAGCCGTCGGCGCTAACAGCTAGTTAGCAATGGCAGCTACGTGCAGTCGTTAACTAGACAGTCAGTCACCAGGAATCACCTCGGCACTGTAATGATCTCTGTCATCGTTGTTGAAGGCTGTGTGTTGCTCTGGTCCGGAGTTATTCATTGTAAACGTGCTGTTTGTTAGCATGTCTGACTGTTAACTGCTAATTTGGCAAGATGTTGCACAAGCATACTCAAACACCAGTAAAATTGTCTACAAAACAGCTTTCACAAAAAACATAACTTCTCCTTGCGCCGGATTTTATAAAAAGGCAACTCTCCTACAGAAACATTAAAATTAGTGATTAAAAATTAGATTAACGCTATTAAAAAACATAACGCGCTAAATATGACTGTAATTAATTGATCGCAATTAACGCGATAATTTGACACCCCTATTATTCATATTATAATTATTATAAGTTTTATAATAATATTTTGCACAGACATTTGGTTTAGATTGTGTGCCAAAACATGGTCAATAAAACCGATTCTAGTTCAGTACTCACCGATGGCAGAGTGTAGACGGTGCCCAAAACATTGGAGTCGAGTCCAGTGATTGAGTGCTGCGGCCTTCACGATGTTAGCACCGCTATCAGTGTGATGCACACGAGCTTGTCTTCATCCAGACCCCATGACTCCAGTAATTCAGCCAAGCCTCTTGAAATTATTTCTGCTGTATGGTCGTCCGGAAAGTAAGCCGTTTCCAGACATTTGCTTTTCAGGTTCCATTCTCCGTCTATGTAGTGAACGGAGAGGCTGAGATAGGGCTCCGACGTGCGACTCGACCAGAGGTCCGACGTTGTGGCGTAGAAAGACACAGATGACAGCTCGTTTTGCACTGATTCCCTGCACTCATTGTACAAATTAGGAAGCGCTGTGTTTGAAAAATACTTGCGGCCGGGCACTTCATATCGCAGGTCGAGTGGCGAGAAGGTGTTTAAATCCATGCTTTTCAACGGCAGTTGTTGGCAGCATATCCCTCGCTATGAAGCATGTTATTGCATGAGTGATGTCCTTATGCCTCTTGGACGCTTTGTCGTACTTACTGCAAGAAATAAAGTCCAGTTTGGTCTGTTGCTTTGTGCTGGTGCTGGTGCTGGCAACGGATTCCTCCGACGACGTGGAGCCGCGGCGTGGGCGACATATTTCGTATTCCTGGGGGTGCGACCGGCTTAAATGGTAAAACAAGTTGGTTGTATTACCAGACTTGGTTTTTACCAATTCCCTGCAAATCTTGCAAACCACCTGAGTTTGCTTTTTGTCTGACTTGAAAAAACCAAAATACTGCCATGCTGGAGAGCTACTGAAACCTTTTTTCGGTACGATTTCCTCCGCTTCTCCTTGCTGCGACATCTTTCCACAGGTGCTCACTATCATGGTTTAAGAGGAGCGGGGCTTTATGACATAGCATACCTGGGTCTGTGTTTGTGATTGGTTGGGAGGAGGTAATGACCGTAGTATTAAGATACATGATTGGCTATGAAAAAGGAAGGGAAACTGTGTTTTTCTATCAAACTTTTTATCGACCCATTTTTTTTCTATCGCATCACATGTCTATCGATCGATATATATTGTTATCGAATTATCGTCCAGCCCTATCTCAGGTTAACTCGTATCTGTTCTATACGACATTTATTGCACGTCTGTCCATCCTGGAAGAGGGATCCCTCCTCAGTTGCTCTTCCTGAGGTTTCTACCGTTTTTTTTTCCCTGTTAAAGGGTTGTTTTGGGGAGTTTTTCCTTATCCGCTGTGAGGGTCCAAAGGACAGAGGGATGCTGTATGCTGTAAAGCCCTGTGAGGCAAATTGTGATTTGTGATATTGGGCTTTATAAATAAAATTGAATTGAATTGAGTTGAATATTTAAAATTGCAATAATATTATATCGTGACTAGGGTTGTCATGATACTAAAATTTCAAACTCAATATCGATACCCAGGAAAATATTCAATACTCGATACCATTTTCGATACAGCAGCAAAAAATTGTCATTTTTTAAATAAAGATCAGAACAGTAACATCAATGATAACAACAAAAAATCCCCCCAAAATAAATAACAACCAGAAACAAGATCTGTCCATACAAATGTATTTATCTACAGCCCTGTTTATTTTCTGTGCTTCTGCTGAATTGGCACCATATTTTCATTGCTGATCAAATGGAGTTGGTACTTTAGGCTCAGGATGCTCCTGTTTCTACCTCACTATGTGATCAGAGAACCAAGGGTTACGGGAGAACCCAAACGTTTTTTCAGCTTCAATCTGTGACTTTACAGTTAACATAACTTTTCAGACACATATAATTATGTTGTCCTGTTAAACTAACATTGTCTACTAATGTTACAGATGGGCATGACTGATAAGGTTTTCTGCTTTGCTCCCACATTAACATTATAAGTTGTATATTAGTTTGATGCTGGCGACACCAGCTGCTCAGCTGCTAGTGAGGGGAGGGGCTGTACCTGCTGTCTGCAGCGTGCTGTGTTCACTTTGCTAAATATTTCCAAAAAGCGCTTTTTCCTTTATCATTTTTGACCAAAACTGGCTGCTCTGATCCTCCTGCAGCCGCGCTGGCCATATTACAGCAACAGAAATGTGTGCGTGTGTTGCCTCCCAAACTGGCTAGCCAGGGAGACGGCAAGTCCGTGGTCTTGCCTGTGGTAAGAATAAAAGGAGATACACGTTGTGCTGGTGTTAACTTCACGGCAGCAGGATTTATTCTTCCTCTTTGCATGGAAATCCTATACTTCAGGTATCAACATCTCAACAGAAATATGAAATCTATTGGCCTGAGCTTCAGTCCCACTGTTGTATCAGATAGCCATTTTTATAGCGTTATCAACACAACAAATATTCACATATAAATCTGCTTTCCAACACTCAGTTGTTCAACACATACACATTAAGTAAATACATTTTTAACCAATAATCAGAGACCTTTTGACATGTTCTCTAATCCATATCTTTTTATCATCATGAACTAATAAATGAATTTGCTTTTTAACAATTACTTTTTAACCAACACATTCTTCAAAAACATGTAATTGCCCTTTTAAACTATAGGCTATCTCATCTTCTTTTATCCCTGTTGTCTCAAACCGATCATGAATAACATTATTTCCATAAACATATTTCCTCATAATAACTTTACATTAACTTGAGCAATGACGCTGCATTTTGACTTCAGAATAGCATTTCCTGGTTTTGGCAATAACACACAAATATCCATTTGGCTACAGATAAAACCAGAAAAACACATACTGCATGAGAACAGATTCAGGAATAAAGTGCAAGTCGTCTTTCTTCACACACTACTATACAGGTCTGCTTAGCATTAACCAGTTAGCATACACGGCCGTCTCTCAATTCACATCAAATTCTCTCTAAAACTTGTTA
Source organism: Epinephelus cyanopodus (assembly GCA_026686955.1). Taxonomy (NCBI): domain Eukaryota; kingdom Metazoa; phylum Chordata; class Actinopteri; order Perciformes; family Serranidae; genus Epinephelus; species Epinephelus cyanopodus. The sequence continues at coordinate 4,864,056 of CM048928.1, forward strand.
CTTTGTACTCTGTACATGACTAATCCTCAAGTCACATGTTTAACTCTTCACACATGTCATGTACACCTGATTACATGTATATTTACCGACCTGTGGTAAGAATAAAAGGAGATACACGTTGTGCTGGTGTTAACTTCACGGCAGCAGGATTTATTCTTCCTCTTTGCATGGAAATCCTATCCTACCACAAGCGCGATGCGCCACCTAGCGGCCTGAATGTGTCACAGCACTGTATTAGTGTGAATGCAAGTGAATGATGAAACTAATGAAAATAAATGAAAAAGGATAATAAAAAAAAATGATAGCAGGGGTGTCTCTTCTTCTCATCTATTTTCTCTAACTATTTCTACTTTTTCCCCATTCTTTAACTGTTTCTTTTCCCACTTCTTTATCAGTTTCCAGCCCTCTACACATGCATGCACAGCGACGACAACAAGCCGGGTTGCAGCGAGGGCTCTGTGCCTGCCAGACGAAGCCTGCAGAGCATGTGTCCGTTGGACCCGTCGCACGCACCCGACAGGCGCTGAGGTGGCGTGCACTGTTAGTATCGATACTTTTGTAAATTAGTATTCTATCCGGATACAGCGTTTGAGTATCGATACTTTTCAGAGTATCAATACTTTTGTAAATTAGTATTCTATCCGGATACAGCGTTTGAGTATCAATACTTTTGACAGCCCTAATCGTGACTTAAGTATCATCACAATATCGTATCGTCAAGCCATATTCATGACAGCACAGTCTGATATCCACTGAGGGGCCTAATGCTAGACCACAACATAATTTATGGGCTTCCATAGCAATGCTCATCCAAGTTTTGACACATTTTACTGACACATCTTTACAGTACTGTGTGGTTCTTCAAGTATAGGAATACTTTATATGCCACTGCTTCATCAGGTTGTAAAAGATAAACAGAGACTGTGGAAGACTGCTGAGAGGAAACATGTAGGCTCTGACGTGCTGTTGTCATTCTAGAATCTCAGCCTGACAGTTAACATGAGCTGTCATCCTGTCATATGCAGCTGCTTCAGACTGGTGTTTGTTTGGAGCATTGCTGACATTTAAACCTCTTTGCACAAGACAATATTAGCCGCTGATAATGTTCAGGGTAAAACAATCCAAATAATCTGTCACAGTAAACTGTCTGAAAATGGAGAGTGACTATCAGTTCCACCGGTTCATTAAGAGCCTTCCACTGTGAGTAGTTTATCCACATGCCACTTAAACAGCTGGATAGGCACAGAGGGGAATAATTAGTAAACTGAATAAACATCCATTACGTTTTATTGTTGGGTCAAAAGCCACTTAGAGCACCACGACACACTTTGAGAAATGTCCTTGATTTTTGTTTTTGTTTTTGTATTTTGTTTTTGTGTTGTTGTTTTTTTTTTTTATCATTATCTTATAAATACTATTCCATGATAAAGATTATTTGGGGGGGGTCATCTCTACCGGTGTGTTAAAATCTGTGTGGGACACATTTGTGGCATGTTTTACCACATTCTGTTGCTGTTGCGATGGCTTGTTTCTAGTCAGTCTTGGCTTTCAGAATATGAATCTGTTTTTGCCAAATTCTGGTGATAAATACAATTTTGTAGCTTCTTAAGGTACAATTACAACACTAGTCGACCACACTCTGGCCCTACACAGTGTCATTTTCCCTGTGTCTCTCTATGTCTCCCTGAAATTACACATGAAAAGCTTTTAGTTGCAATGCAGGGATGAGTGCAATGGCTTTTCCTTGTATTTCATATAAACAAAGTCTTGGCTTTCAGAAATTATTAAAACCAATTAAGCCCTCCTCTGAGGAACAACCTGGTCACTGAAGGCCTTCAACCAGATCAGTTCAGACTGAGAGGAAAGTACATGAACTATTCCCTTCAAAGCTCAATTGACCTATGGCTAAGTCCTGCCGTGAAACGCGATGAGCCAATCACAGTGCGTATAGCCATTCCCATACACTCGGACATACCAGCTGTTCATTGCATTAAAGAAAGTCAGTTTTGTTCGGTTTTATGAGCTTTTTTGGATATTTGAAGTTTTAGTTTGTCTACATATACATCTTTAAGTTTGTCTACATCTGTTTTAAGGTGAGTCAACATCGTGTTTGAGGCAACATATTGTCACTTTGCTGTGCATACGCGGAACCGCCGCTGGCTGATCCCGACCTGGTTTATAGTCAGGGCGGGATGCAAATGTAAAATTTTCTTTGTCTAATATAAATCACTGAAAGAAGGTTCATTTGTAGTTCTAAACATATTCAGAATGTTGTCTCCCACAACATTATTCCTCTCTCCTACAGCAGCCATTACAATTACATGCATATGGACAATTATGCAAATTAGGCAATACCGTCATTTAGCGACTTCTAGCGACTTTTAGGACAGCCAATAGCTACTTTTCTTACTGAGGAGTTGGCAACAATACTGCCACATTTTCCTCACTGATTCTTGAAAAATGCATAAAATCAAACCTGTTCCGATAACTTTCATGACGTACAAAAGTTCCAGACTCAGTGTGCAGATGTTCTTAACACAAAATAAGGAAGTATTTATTTTTAGACATGCAACAATTTTGGACCAAAAAAAAATGGAATCAGTGTGCAAAGGCCTTATTTCTGCAAAGCTGTGGTTGAGCTGCTGCACTGTTAAGACAAGCATCTTATCATGACCAGTCTGTTTTTTATGAAAAACTGCATCAAGTCGGTAATATTGGATTTTCACCACCTGGGGGCGCAATTGACTCATTTAAAATAAAAAATGACCATAGGACAACAGCGTGACAGTAACACGTTGTTTCTTTTATTCCGTACAAATAAATTTGCAGGTTTAGCTTTCTCAATCAGTGCAAACAAGGGTTGCCTCCTTCGTCTGGCTCAAAGCCAAAGTGTTGTCATATTGGCGCATTCTTTGATTTCTTGGAGACTAAATTGTTCGCCATTATCGACTCCCCGTCACTGTTAAACAAACTCCAGGCTACAGTAGAGGCCTCAGTGCCTGCACACTCACACCCCCTTGCTCAGTCCCCGCCCCACCTCCACCCCCCTCTCTCTCCTGCTCGCTGTGCGCTTGGTGAAGAGGCAGACACAGGTGTTCACAGACTCGGGCATACTATAAGCGGAGTGGACTCCGCAAGGAATGTCCGCAGTCATTCGGGCTTCCATAGTCAAGCACACTTCTGCATTGTACTTTCCTGTTAAAATGTCCATGAAAAATCCCTGCGATGTGAAAAATACATGCCGAGCAGTCTTTTGTGTGACACTGGTGCGCGGAGCGGAGTCCGCGCGGTCGTAAAATCTGAGCTTTGTACGCACAAGGCTTGCGGACGCCCACTTTTAGTCCGGGCGGACCTCTGCAGAGACGGCTCCGCGTACGTTCTGCCCAAGTTTGTTTGGGGCTTACAATGATGTATACGGTCCAGTCGGTCTCAAAAAAAAAAAAAAAAACCCAGTTCAAGAAGGCGTACCGAACCAAATTGGTATTACTGAGAACCGACCCAACCCTAATAACGAGAATTCAAACATTCTTGCAATTTTAGGAACACTTTCAGATTCATCAATAGATGATCAGCAGTGTCACTTCTCAAAATCATCTACCCAAGGGTGCAGTGCTATTCGTTTACGTGCCAGAGCCCACCGATGATTCATGTGCCTGCATGCATGTGCATACATAAATTAGAGCTCGTTGTCAAGGTTATGAAGCTGCTGTTCCTACCATGTCAAGTTCACATGCATAGTCACCTATAACTGACATCTTAACAAAATGTTAGACAGACTTCATGAAAAATGTCATCATGTTGAGAATGTTGCACGGCAGTCAGCCAAACATCTCGCAAAGTATTATTGATTTAATTTACTTGTGCCAAGCAAATAAAGCTACATTCAAGAGATCCATTCTGAGGAAAAGTTGCAGTGCAGGCAGAGGTCAAGCTCATCTAATAGACTAGACTATGAAGGGATAACTAAGCAAGCTTTCATTTCCTGCAGGCATTGTGGATACAGCACAAGCTGGCCAAGTTTAACAGGCTTTGTAACATTTCTTTCCAAATTCATCACAAGAAAACTGACAGAAGAGCAATATTCCATGTGAAGTTAGCTCCCTAGACAGAGGAAAAATAATCTATCTCACTGTGCTGCTACAACAGACTACCAGCTACTTTTAAGGTTGAATATTTTCTTGCATTATATATTATGCAGGGATTATGAGGGATTATATGTCTCATTTGGCAGGGGAACACCTTAGGATCCCCCAAGGGGAGCTGGAAAGCGTGGCTGGGGAGAGGGGCGTCTGCAGTACTTTGCTCAGCCTGCTTCTCCTGTGTTCTGGCCTCGGATAAGTAGTTGAAAATGCATGGATCAATGAATAGATGGATATATGGATCTTTATGCACTCTTCAAACAACTCAAGGTACACACCGTTCTTAACACTGGTGCTGGTGCAGTGGTAAAGTTTCAAGGAAAAGTCCTGTGTTTTGTGACCCATCAACCACCCCAACCTGCCACAGAATCTTCTCGGCATTCCAAAATATGTGGGCTATGCATGGCTCAACTCCCTTCTTTCCGGCATTTACCAAAAGTCACTGTCCCGCCTCCAACTAGTTCAGAACGCAGCAGCTAGGTTTCTCACTGGTTTTAATAGACAACATCTCATCACCTCAATCCTGGCTTCTCTCTATTGGCTTTCTGTTTCTGTTCAACTCACCTGGGTCTGGCACCAAGCTACGTAGCAGAAATGTTGACCCCTTATGAGCCAGCTTGCAGCCTTAGATCCTCGGGTAGGGGCCTTCTGGCTGTTCCAAAATCGAGGTTGAAATCTAAAGGTGGCCGTGATTTTGCCGTCAGGGCCCCTCGGCTTTGGAACAATCTGCCTGAGGAGATAAGGCTCACAGATTTGGTAACCTCTTTTAAATCACTTCTTCCCAAACCAGGGTCATCCCTATGTTTCCAGGGTTCTATGTTCCCCACTTAACCCTGCAAAAAAACGTCTATGTTCCCCACTTACACAAAAAGGGTTCTATGTTTCCCGCTTGGTTGAGCGGGCAACATAGAACCCGGGAAACATAGAACCTTTTTGGTGTAAGCGGGGAACATAGAACCTTTTTTGCAGGGTTAAGTGGGGAACATAGAACCCTGGAAACATAGATACGCTACCTTAAAACCCACTTTTATAGACTTGCCTTTATGTGATGTCGTCTATTTTATATTTTAGATTTTAAACTTAATTTTAATCTGTTAATTTATTTATCTTAATGAGTCTATCTTTTATTATTTTATTTGTATTTATTCTTTTTTATTTTTATTTTTTTATCCTTTTGGTCTTACTCTCATTTGCCTTGACCTAACATTTGTGTGTGTAATTTTCATGGCTTTGCCCTCTATTTTCCTTGTTTTCTACCCCTGAGTATTGCGCTTTTGCCTTGTTTGTCAAAGCACCTTACAAACTCTGTTCTTAAAGGTGCGATATAAATAAAGTTATTCTTATTCTTATTCGTATTATTTTAACTGTCTCATCACAAATTTTGGTGCATTAGTTTTTATAAGGAAACGTACAAATAACGCATGAGATCAGCCTGCAACGTCATCTATTGTCAGTATGCTATGCTAAATTGACGTTGGCATTAGACATTGTCCCTATACTGAATTTTGGTCACTGGACGTCACAGCCTAAATTCAACCAAATATCAAGGTCTCAAGACATTGGTGGCCAGCTCGAGGAAGTCTCTAAATGAAGATCCATCTCTGTCCCAGCATTATCACATTCATCTGCAGTCAGTAATCAGAGGTAAATTAGTATTAGGTGGACACACAGCCCTAGCTCTCCTTTGAGAGACTAACAGCTTTTATCCTGTTGCTCCTCACTAAAGGAATCAGATTATGCTAAACGATTGGCTTTTGATGTTCTGTTTGAAAAAGGCAACTTCAAAGTGTCAGGGGATTCTCACCAAGAATTGTATGTGACTTCCTTTAATTCTAAAATGGGAAAGCTCTGTCTTCAAAGAGCAGTCATCATCAGATTGCTCCAACTGCCATCAAACAGTTATTTCCTGAGTCGATTGCAGAGGGCTGAGGGTCATTCCCCTGGATGAGGCAAGGCTGTGATTGGCTGTAATGTTATACCACTGTGCAATTTAGAGACAGGTGTTTTCCGGTATAGAGAGTTATAGGGTTTGGTTTATCTGAATAAAAGCAAGATAAAAGCTCATCTGCCATCAAGGCTGATACAAAGAGCAGGGACAGAAGCTGTGATACCGTCTATGTCTCAGTCTCATCCGTAGCCCATGACCACACCAGGAATTAGTGCTAGATTTAACAGTTTGAAGTGATTTGACAGTTGATTTTTCTCTCTTACCTTCTTTTTTTGACAGAAAAATAAATATGGGCCTATTTTAGTTTGGAAAGGTTCTAATGGAGTTAAGTGATCCACAACTAGCTGTGTGACAGCTGCTTACATTTTCTACATGAGGAAGGCACTTTCAGTGCCCAACATGTCCTCCATACTAAAATAATTATGCCACTTTTGGCAGGATGACATCATTTGTTAGTGCCATCCAAGACTGATACAGATTATCATGACAGTCATTATCATGGTTAAAAGAAAACCAGCACTGACTGTCCATTTAAAAACTGGACACAAGCAGCTGTGTCCTTTGTCAACCAGCGTCATATTGACTGAATACAAATCTGCATCAGATTTGTGAATTCCAAGACCTCAGGCATGATTAGCTTGATATGTTCATGTTAAAGACCTAATTCACTTCCAGTGGAGATGAATGTCTGTTGTTGATCCAGTAACTCATCTCATGTCGGCACAAAAGGGGAGACATTTGGTCAGATACTGCATTGGTGACTCTACTGTTGGATGCACACCTTGAAATTGTGATGAGGCATAGATCTTCTGTGTGTGAAGCATCCATGTTTTTACAGACATGGATGTAAACTATAAGAGAAACTTGACTGGTGCTTAGAGGCATTGGCGGTATTTTCCTTTTTTTTCTGATACAATATCAATAGTTTTATCAATTACTATGCTTTATTGACTAACATAACCTTTTAACTTTTAGTTTGTACAGATTTAAGGAATATGAAATGCCAAAAATACCAATGGAGGCATTGGGGAAATATTTCTACTGCTAAGAAAACTATCAAAACAGCTCTGCACTCTGTTAATAAAAATGAGCATTTCTCATATATTTTTATCATCATCATCATCATCATCATATCATCATCCCAAGCAGCAAAAATACCAACATACGCCCTCCCGGATTGTTTCTATGGCAGTATTCAAAGGTTTAATGATAAGTGAAAGATGTGTGTAATATTTTTGGTTGCAATATTGAGGTTGCTAAGCAATATCAATAAATCTCTTCTTGTTGTTTTGAATTTCCAATAACAATACCACATGCAGCACTTTGACTACACTGTTTAACATTTCTTTCTTTTTTTCCCAGAGATTTTTTATATTCATTCCAAAGCAAACACAGTATGTGAGGGTGATGTGACAGGAGGTTGAGGCGATCACCACTGGCTCTAATCTCAAGTGCTGCAGACACAGATTCTACAGAATGTAAACCCAAGAGCCCCAGGGAAGAATCATTAATAACAGCAGGCCACTGCTGCTGCACCTACAGCTCAAGACTGGAAGTCCTCTATTATCTTTTACTGTCTCATTGCGCATTCAGATGGAGTAGCACCACTCTCCACCCTACACATATGCACAAGACAAACACACGTCTCAGACACTCTTCTACAGAAACACATTACATTTATAATACACACAGATGTTAGCCACATACACCTTCGTCATTTTTCCACATTTGTTGTCTCTTTCTGAGTCAGTCCCCGCTCTTTGTTAGCTGACGAGCAAGCTAATAGCATATTTGGCTGCTGATTTCTTGTATCTGTATGCAAGGTCTCAGTGTGGCATTTGTTGGAGAGATATGATTGTGCAGCATGACATTATGACAGCCTTGACATTTTAGATCTTAATGTTGCACACGCTGTTTTGCATCATAATATGTCTCTCTAAAATCATGAATCTTATTTCCTCTACCTTTATTCTCAAATACCAACATTTGACCCCAGCTTTCATCACAAATAATGAGAATTTAAGGGCTCATTTTACAAGTAAATGTCTTTGATGTGAACAGCCATGTTCTGTGTTTTGTTATTAAAGACTAATGAAAGAATGCTAATTGTAAGCCAGGCTATAAAGTAGACCAAGTAGACCAAAAACAGTACAGTTCATCAGCTTCAGTAGAGACATGTAAGGTGAGTCTGGTCCATGAGCATGACCAGTAGCCCTTTATACTCAGAGATAGCCCTATAGGTCCACTACAAAGTCCCTTCTTTATAGTGGGGTGGCATAGCTCAATATTGTTCTAGAATCGTTCAATTTTGTGATAAAAGCACCAAATTTGGCAGAACCAGCACCTGCACCAAGGTAGATGATGCAAGAAGGAAGCTCTTTCCACGGAAAAACTCAGTACAGCAATGCTGGTGTTGTCAAAGAGAAGTATGACAAACCTGTCAATAATGCTCACTGCATCATCTGGGATGTCCTTTGGTCCACTTGCCAGCGTCAGTAGTGCATCTTTCAGTTCTGGCAGCGACTTCCATGGTGACCATTCTGCCTTCTTTCCATGTCCAGCAAAGCTGGATACGGTGTCACAGCCTGTCAAAGCATGGAACACTGGAAGGGCACATGAGATCTATGGTCCGAGACATGCAGCCATTTGGTGGGCTGCAAGATAGTGAAAGCTCTCGCCTGTTCCGAATCAAACATATTTTTCCCTTTAACTGGTCTCTAAATTATATTTGTGGTGCTGAAAACATGGTAACAGCAACTTGGGGGGGGGGTGACCAAAGTGTTCTATTCCAGTATATTGAGCTATAAATGTACCAATTGTGCGCTTTTATCGCAAAAATGAACAATATTTTTGCTATGCCACCCAATGTATTAGTTTGTTAGCAGAATTATACAAAAACTGTCTGACTGATTTTCACAAAATTCGGTGGAGGGATGTAACACATGCCAACTTAGAATACATTAAATTTTGGTGTTGATCCAACTCAGGGGGCATGTCCACGGGCTGCCCATTTACTTCCATTCATTTTTTGGATGAGGATTAACAGATTTTCACAAAACTTGGTGGAGGCATGTAGCATGAAGCTATTAAATTTTGGAGTGGATCCAATTAACGGGATGGGTCCATGGGCAGGTAGGATTCAATTGCATGGCCACCAGGGGGCGAGTTTCTGATGCCCCAATATCCAGATCTGTGTCTAAATGTATTTGTCAGCACATCTGCCAAATTTGCTTTTATCACAAAAATGAACTATTTTATAGCTATGCTGCCCCACTATTATGCTGCCTTTGCATTTTCAGGCTGTTCTCATTAACTGTTTGTACGTTTTCCTACAAAAAGTAATTCATCAGAATTCGTGCAAAACAAAGGCTGCAATCAAGTAATCAATGTGTTGATGGAAGAAACAAGCAAGTGGTTCTGAGCGGTCTTCTAAGAAGACATGTTGGGGTAAACCGGTCTCAAAAACAGGGACTTTCACCCTGGACTTTACCTGGACAGGCCTGTTCAGAACCGTGTGAACATTGAGTGAACTTTAGTCACTTTAAGGTTTGTCCTCACCATGCTTCTTTTCCTAAGCCTAACCACTGTAACTTTACTTGCCCAAACTTATCCTCTGTAACTTAATGTTGATTACCTAACTATACAATACAGACATAATTTCATTTGCGGGGTGCTAATTCATAGGATGTCATATGAACTGTTGTGTCTGTATTTTTGTAGGTTGTTATACAAACTATTGTGTGAGGGTAAGTTGCATTTTTATACAGAACCAAACAGTGGCATCATGCCTCTCGAGCGTGACAGCATACTGGCATCACAGAAGCAAAAGAGGCATTACATGTGATGCAAACGCATCAGTCTCTAGTGTGACATATAACATGTGTGGCCTGCTTTATGAAAAATAAGAATGACATTAACATGGCAACAACAATCGTTTACTGTCCCCATTATATAGCAGCTGATCTTGTTTTCTGGTCATAGGCTAAGGAGCTCTGCATGTTATTGTCTCCATATGTGAACATATTCAGTCACTGTTCTTCATCTTTGAGTTAGCTGCTAACTGCTGCCAGCTACTTTTTAGATCTCCCAGTGGTGGACTGCACACATAACACATTGTCAATACATTACACCTGGGCCTTATTTCAGAAAGCAGGATTAATGAAAACTCTGAGTATGTTAAGCCTGAGATTAGGGAAACTCTGAGTTTTCCGTTTCACAAAGTCCAGTTCAGGGTAACCCTGAGTCAGTTACTATGGCAACATACCCCGTGAAGCTCACCTGCTGGCTTGCAGGTGAGCTTCATCTAAACCTGAGGCTGATCGCCCACTGAATGTGTAGCAGGGAGGAGAGACATTGCGTTTCCTTTTGTGAATAAAGTGATGGACGTTGAGGCACAGTTTATTCAGAGGCTGTTGCTTAAAGAGAAGGTGATGGTGATTAGACCCTGTTTGGATGTCTTATTGTTCCTGGTGTCTATATGAAAGATACAGTTTCATCTCACACTCTATCTAACAATCTGTTCTACTGTTATATCAAATATTACACATCGTTGATTTGCATTATCAACAGAGAAAATTTTATGCATGGCCCTTTGATTCTTCCGCAGCAGCAGTTTTCTTTCTAACTTCAGAGACACTGAACACATCAGCAAGACAGCAGTTTGTCGGGCCGTAGGAAAAGGACTTTTTTTTGTTAAGAAATAAAAATGTTTCTATATTTTCTGTATATTAGACACATTCACACATCACTTTAGCCTACACTTCACATTACCTATTCATACACTCTGCAGGCTTTTCCCATCACACCTCGCACCGTTTAGCTGCAGCTGCCATAACAGGTTTACCACCTGTCCTTTAACATAATACTTAATCACTATAGCTAATCGCCTCTGCCCAAGGAGCTAAGGGGCTGATCGTGGGCTGACGTGTAGATTAAGGTGGACAAGTCATGTTGCTAGAGGGCGGGTCACGTAGTTATACCTACTCGGTCAAAGGGGCTAGAGTGAAGGGAAATGTATGTAGAGTGACAGGTCTCATCGCTTTGTAATGAATATATGTGTATAAAGACAAGAATGATAACCAGGCCCAAACAGAATCTGCAGTTTCTTTATTTGTTTTCAGTGGTGCTCCAAAATGAAAATCTGTGTAATTCTGTGATTTTTATTTAACCTGAAATTACCCCAAGCTGGCTAAAAGAACTACTTAGTAGATTTTAGTATAACCTACAGTCAAAAATTTTATTTAATTATGAATACTAAAAGGAAAAAAATGAAAACATTTGTTGGAAAAGTTATTCAACAAAATGTGGGACACGAGGCCATTAAAACAATACCAATTCAATATAGAGCAGAGAGAACAAAAATAATAGGAGGAGGTGGAGGAGACAGTGACAACATTATGAGTTTTAAAAACAGCATCTATATTCATGCAGAGTTCTGCAGAGGCAGGTTCCATATATGGGCCTTATGATGGCATGCATAGCAACAAGGAATAAAATGCAGGACAAAGCATCTTCCACAACTCTTTTTTTTTTAAGACGTCCAGTAAATAAGCATGAAGAAAGAATCACAAAGGGAGAAAAAAAAGAGATGGTGGTCAATAAACACCATTGTCTGTAGCTTAAGATGACTTGGTGTGAACTACAATATATTCCAGTGATCACAATAAGAGCTTCCTTTAATTTCAAAGGAGTGTAAAGGGCTGTTCTAGTTGTAGTACAGTATCTTAAGATAACAAATAGGTTATATCTGTGCAGTCAAAACACCAAAGTTTTTTGCTATGGTATAGATAACTAAATGAGTATAAAGCAAATATTAAAGAAGTATTTCACCACTGGTGAAACTATGACACTAGTCTGTCTATGCAGTAGAAAGATGCAGAAACTTTTAAAATTGGTGCTACATGACCAGAGAAAACAGAAACGCTGTGGCATTTACTTTTGCTCAAAAGGTAGAACATCTACAACTACCAGAATGCAACTTGTCTGTCTGACACAAAGGCAGCCCGCTGGTAACAATATATCTTCTATTGCATTTAAACAGTAAGTTTAAACACATTTCTGAAAACATTTGAGAAACATGTGTTGGCGTTGTGTTTATGGCATGAGTGGCAGACAATCTGAAAATGCAGAAGTACAACCTAGTTTGAGCAACAGTCAAAGAGCCAGCAAAACTTGCTGAGAGGGGAGCACAGAGATCTCGGCACTGGTTCATTGGAGGGAAGTTTCCCATAGTTCATTTAAAGCTGGTTGATAATTTGCATAGTTCCCATTAAAGCAAATAAAGTGTGCAACTAGTTTGAAACTTCAGTTGTATCCTAAGGATATACATACTACTTCAAAGAAGTGTGTAGAAATCCATGTAGGTGCTAAGTGCCCTTATGTCCTTTTCTAAATCTAGAAAACATGCTGATGATGAAAGTGATCTTTGCACCAGCCTTTTAGCCTCCTCTACACCACCATCACCAACAACAACTGAACAATAAGCTTTTGGTCAGCTTTGGAGTGAGGTAATCAATGAATCAAATCAAGCTTGGCTCATTCTGCTTGCACCACCATCACAGCAAATTTATTACATGTCCATCATGGGAGGTTGGGGAAGAGATGACGCCTCGGTTCAGACAGGGGGAGCAGGGCTAGAAGAGGCCCGATGGAGCTATTAGCTGCTGGAGTGGAGTGATCAGCCTGTGATGAGCTATTGGACAGGCCCAGGATTGGGGCAGTGGGAGATGCTGCAGAGGTTTATTACATCTAGTTCATCTTGTGCCGTGCTGCCTTCAGATGCATTCCCACACAGGTCCACTCCCCGGTCAGCCTGGGCCCTTATCTGCCTCAGTCTAATCAAGCTCTCTTCAATGGTGTAAGCTTTGCAGGGGCTTGGAGGCTCAAAACAGCAACCTGATTGCCTGGCAGGACTGACACGGATGGGTCAGACTGAACTTAATATCGAAAAAGGTGTAAAAGTATTCTGTCAAGACAGGATTACTGAATAAGTTGCTCATAAAGGTAATTATGCAGGAGGTATTGCACCTTAAAAAAGGACCATAGCTTTCTGAGGAATAATTGTAGCTCATTACAATTTGTACGTCAGTATCTACCACCCACACAGGAGAAATGATGTCATATGTAGGAGATATTATCTCTTACAGGAGAAATTATATTGTATGTATAAGATACTTCCAATACCCATGCTATCATAAAATGATTTAAAGCAACAAATGGATTGCTCTTCTGACCTCACAAGGTCCCCCTGTCGACAAAAACGGTATTGTCTATTACAACTGTCGCAGAAATCTTCCTGCGTGTGCATTTGTTGACAAGCCAACGATACCAATGAACTTCCTGAAGCTGGCCGTTTAATGCGCGATCATCATGTCTTCAGAACAGGTAAAGTAGCCTTATCGCATTTTGTACATACATGATTAGGCCGGTTGCTTTATTTATTTTAGTTGCTCTCTGCATGTCAGTGCTGACCTCCTTCAAGATGACTCTAGTTAACGACAGCTACGCTTGTTACTGTAAGTGCGATAAAACCTCTGCCAGCCAAGCCAATACTTTATCAATACATGTGATCAGCATGTAGAAAGTCATATTTCAATCTGTTCTGTCCGCAGTCTCTCATTCACCACTATTATGATTTAAGTTCACAGTCAACACAAACACATCACACTCGCGGTGCTAACAGCAAACTGTTAAAGACAAGTGAAACAGCAATGACGGAGGTGTCATCCAACCTATTGTGAGCTGTTTTACAGCTGATTGACAGCTGTCAGAAGCCACAGTGACGGATGACAGCGCATTCAAATAACTGATGATCAGTTGGACACTAATAATAGAACTTTAAGTTTTGAGAACAAAATAATCATAAGTATTACAAACAACAAAATGACATAACTATAAAAATAACAATGAAAGAGAACTGCGGATGTAATTTAATTGTCACAAATGTAATATGTTCAGATTTACAAGTTATAACTTTAAAATTAAACTACATACATTGCAAAGTAGCAAGCAGATCTCTCTGGGTTATCTCTATCTCTGGTGAACGTAGGTGGCGTTTGTTTTATCTCCAAGTTAATGTGTGCATACTGCAACAGTACTGCAACTGCAGTACCCACTAAAAATAAAAAGAAAAACTATGCGATTGGTAACGCTCCCATCATCTCATATGTAGGAGATACTAAGTTATGCCCTTTGTATGGTGCACTAAGCACTACATTCTGCATGCTTTGTCATTCTTAAAACCTCAGTAAGCCTAAAAGTTTGTTTCCTGAGATAATGTATCCGTCATTAGAGATACATTATTTAATATCATCAGATAATATCTCCTATGCAGGAAATAATATTTCGTACAAAGGAGATACACTTTGTCCAAAATTGCCCACATTTTTTTCACCTTGCCTCACAGGGCTTCCATACAAATTACTTTCTTGCAAATCTAGAAAAGTTGCTGTTGAAATTGTTGCATTAACTGTATTATATCACATGTAGCACAATGCACTGAATTCTAACTACTTCAAAGTCCAAAAACTTGGGACTACTGGACCTAAAGACAGAACCTATTCATGAGATTGTTATTAATAATTATCTAATTAAATATATGATTTAGGGAAAGCTTGTGTAACAGACCGCTGGGTCTGACACAACTTGCTTCTGTCTGCACTGCACTGCTCTGCTTGTCTGACCATTACTGTTATTTTCCGTTTCCATTGAGCTTTGTTTGACTGAAGCCAAAGTGAGCCCACACAATCGACATGGCTTTTTTTTTTTTTTTCAGTTCTTTTTCATCTGCACTGCCCCCACTGCAGTTTCCCTGACATTACATTGTTTAAGACAGCTTGGTGGAACTATGCTGACTTCACTTGAAATTAACCCCCACTGCAAACTCTGACTGGTTGTTCTTTTGCTTATAGGGCTTCATTGTTGTACTGGCAGTACTGTTGGACTCTAACATCAGAAAGACATTAAATTTTGGTTGGAATAAATATTAGGTGGGGATGTTGGCGTGGAGGCTGTTGTCATCCGCTGTTTCTTGTGAAAAGTAATGCACCTACATAATCATAAGCCAGCAATTTGTGTATAACCTACATATTTGGGAAGGCTGCGATCATGTAACCAGTGTGCTGATGGGACTAAAGAAAGAGGACCCTTTTATGACTGACATCCCAATTACATCATTTTATCAGCTGGGGGCAAATCACGACTTGCCACCACAGGGCTGGAGGCTACAAAGGAGTCTGAAAACATCATCTTGTTGTGTTATTGGGAGCCAGAGTAGAAGGAGTCATGGCTCAAAACTCACGAGGCCATCATCAAAAATGCTTGCATGTTCAGCACACACTTCATCAAGGAAGTCTGTGATCAAGGAAAAAGTTTTTTACTGTTGTAGGGATGAATAATGGTATGTGTATTAAGGGTTATAATGCCCACCTTATCAGAAACTGGGGAGGTATTAAGAGGAATATTGGATTTTTCTGTAATGCTAACTTTTTAGTACATAAGCTTATGTTAGCTTCACAAGCAAAACAAAATGAAGGAAACCATTTTGTCCTCCTTTATAAGATTGGCATAGTAATCCTATCCCACCTTGAGCAATCCCAACAAAATCATCCATTCACTGAGTGAGAGCATACAGGTTGGTCAGTCTGGTCCCATTGTTCAGTGTTTACGTTTTCAGGTAACACTCACGGTCCCAGAGAGTGAGTGACCTGACATGGTGTGTTCATAAATTCCGTCTGATGCTCTACACTAAAATGAGAGCCCTGTTGACTGAAAAAACGGAGCATTCTATTTCTACATGAATTAACAAACAGTTAAGTTAATCACACATTCACTCCGCTTGGCACTCTGCTACTCTGTCTCCCCAGACAGTGCCCAGAGTGCACTCTGCCACTTTGAGTGTGGTGCCCTGGATAACCTAACCGTACATTCCAACAGCACTTCAAAATTTCTGAACAGTCCAGTTTGTGCCAGAGTGCGCTGTGGCAGTCGGAATGAATATATCCGAACGCACCCTATTCAGAGGGACTAATACAATCTTTCTCCATTGTCAAAAACAAGCCAACAAAACTTTCTAGCTACCGCTAGCTAATGTCTGTGGAGGACTGTTTTGCCTCCAGCTAAATACCACCCACCAAAAACGTCATACTGTTTAATAATAGTAAAAGGGTCTATTAGGAAGGAGGTTGGGGTGGTGGATGGGTCACAAGACACATTACTTTCCCCCAGGAGACCAGTGTTCAGAACCGTGTGAGCTTCAAGTCATTTTACAGTAAGCCGTACAGTAAGTCGTTACCATGTTTCTTTTCTTAAACCTAATTTCTATTGTGTGTCAAATTATAGTTGCCACTTGATGTTTGGCTGACACTGAATTCTAGTCACTCAGCTGTGTGTACCTTTGGTTTCATGCAACAGATACTTCTCCAGTTTAAACTAATTTTAATTTCGACATCACATTCTGAGCTCACTTTGCCACTTCTGTATAAAGTGATCTTTTAGCCTCTGTTCAACAGTTAGTTTTACCAGATGATGTTGTTACACTTTTGTGTGAGCCAGAGGTACGACAAGCCACATTCATCCAGCATCTGCTTAACCTACAAGACCCATGGCAACACATATACACCTGCATTATGCAGGCTGAGCAAATGGTTGTACATTATTTGAGAGTACGTTTAGTTTCTTTACCAACCAGTTTCTCTATCAGCCTCCCACAGTAGCCAATAATTCTCTTTTTAACTGCAATACAGACTGGATATCTTCCTCACTTCCATAACCATGTCATTGCAGGTAGTCATCTTAACTTTTAGGATATATTTTAGAAATCTGAGATGTAGTTTTTCCAATATATCTATTCTTTCAAACCTCCACATTACAACATAACTGGTGTAATCAGCATGCCAAAAATATCAAGTGTGATATCTACAGGTAAATCAGATCTTTAAAATCCTACCTATGGACTTTAATAAAACAAAAGAAAACCACTACAGTCCTTTTAACAATGTTAAAAGTTTTGCAAAAGTTGGTTTTCCTGTTTTGCAGTTCTAATCTTAAAATACACCACCAAGGCAAGAATGATGTCTGCTTGCTTTACATTGCACTCAAGATAATGAAATGTCCTTTGTGAGGATGCTTGAATGAATTCCTAATTCTTTGTTTTCCATACCATGTTGAAAAGTCTAGACCCATCAATCACACCCAGCTTCCTGTCATTATCTCCACAGTATGCAAGACTTATTCTGGCTATAATTGTGTCCTGCTATTTTGGGTGCAGGTTGTCTCCTCCCCTGCTGCCAGTGTCACATGCCCAGAGCTAGATTCCCATCTCTTGTCTGTTTCCCTGGCAAATATCCCTCCTGGCTCACTCTTTCCAGTGCAATCAACAGTGTCATCCCGGCTAGTTTAGGGGTCCCTCCAACGGGTTTCACTTTTAATAGAAAATGAATTCAAGCTTCCTGTGTCTTTTAGAATGGACGGAAACCAGTGGATGCCTGCAAGGTAGGAAACCAATCTCAAACCTGAGGTATGCTTTAGCAAACAGCCAACAACACTGCAAGCGTAAGTACATGCAATTTACAGTTAATGGGATTAAACATGGAAAATGTCTAAAGCCACAGTGTGTAGGAATTTCTCCCATCTAACGTTGAAATTGTGTATTGCATTCAAACAGATAGCGCACTCTAGCGCCTCACTTTTTCAAACACTCATTACAACTGCGGTAGCTGCTGTGTACCAAAACGCAAGACAGTGAATTATATTGCGTTGTTTTGTGTGTATGTGTGTGTGGGGAGATTTGGCACCACATAGCATCTAACAACTTGCTAACAAACACAAACAAATGTTTCCAAAGGGCTAATATTGCTCTACGACACTGTATGATCCTCAGAGTGTAACAACCATGAACTATGTACAAATTAGTCAGGTTACATTATTCATTTATATTTTGATGCAAATGTATTGTTAGAGATATTCATCTGGTGATTCAACGCCTGCAACAGTAGGGAGAGGGAGAGAGAGAGGACAGAGAGGCAGAGGATCGGTAGGAGCTAGGCGTGGAGGAGGAGGAGAGTCAAGACCATGACATTACTTACCTGTCGAGAAGAAAGCAGGCAACTTTAGCGCCCCTTTTAAAACCTTTCTCCGTCAGCAGCTCTCTCCACCTGGGAAAGGCTACCCCGATGTTGACCCTCATTTTTAGAATTTGCTGGTCACGTTGCCTTTTTGATTCCCTATTGCACTTTCTTGGCGACAAGGATTCCGTCTCCCGTGATGCTGCATATGCATGATCCTGCATTATGCTCAAAGAGTGGGACTTTGTTATGCTGCAGTAGTGCAGGCTTTCAAATTTCGGCTTCTCAGTCACACAGTGCTGGCCTGGCTTTTCCAGATGGCGGAGCGTTATGGAACCCCACAAACAACTTACCCACCCAATGTACAAACAAATCTGAAATTCTCCTTTTACCAGAATAAATCAGATTATTGGTGGAGGTAATAGTACACCAATGATGACATATTTATGAATGCAGACATTGATTTTTGCCAATAAACAACTGAAGATGCTACACAATGTCCCTTTAAAGGTACAGGCTACTACGCAGGATTTTTCTAATAAAGTATAGACTCATACAGAAGCTACGAAAATTGTGGAAAAAAACACAAATATGGTAAATCTGTGGTTGGCTTTCACTGTTTCTAGGAGTTTGAGGTTTCTGTACAGTATCTTAGCTGTTCCTAGGACTGCACTAGGACTGCACCCTTCTGGACAGAGACCTCACATGTACCTGGAATCAGCTGGAGCCACTCTCCCAGTTTGTGGGTCATAGCCCCAGTGGCACCAGTGCTGCCTTTACTCCCCACATCTTACACACACACACACACACACACACACACACACACACACACATATATATATATATATATATATACTTCCCGTTCTGCTTAGTTTCACTTTCCATGTAAGGAAGACAACAACGCTGCACTGAGTTAATTGTCATATCTGGATAATTGGACTTTAAATACTCTGTGGAGTGCACATGATTAAATGCTGTTCTCACATGTGCATGGTCACTGCCCTCTCTGACGTCGTTCCACTGGCAGGAAGGGAGTTTGAATTCCTCTGAGGTATGAGTGAAGTATGAGTGTGTGTGAGTGTATCTTGCGTTGTATCACCACTTGTTGACGATAGGTACACATAACCTCAGCACTGAGTATTTGTGAAGTAGTGGATTGAGTGGCCAAGTTGTAAATTGCTGCGTTGGAGCTGCACATTGAATGTTAAGGGTGGCAGAGTGAGCGTTTGGAGCTGCAGGAAACAGAGCAAATACCACCTGTAGAGGTAGGTGCTGCTGTGTGTTTTTTTGTTGTTTTCTTTCCCCCACACTATTCCAGTATACACTGCCCCCAAAATACAATATTATTGGTGATGCAGGTGTTCTGTAAGTTGGCTTGCACCATTTTGTAGTTGTAGTAGAGAAGAGGTAGGACCTATTTAAAGACCTCCCAGGGGGTGTTTTTTTTTTCTTCAATAATTATTCTTTTCTTTATTTTAGGATAGATTGCTGCTGTTTTGCCTTACCTTATTTTGCTAAGTGTGTTCTGCCTATAGCCTCATCTTGCCTAAGAGTTTTGTTTTGCTTATTTTCAGTGTTTTTTTTCTGTTGCTCATCTTGGGTTATTTGGGGGTTTGGCGTATCCATATTTATCTGATTTTGTGATATAGATTTCTGTTATATTTGTGAGACAAACCTCCTGTGCCTTTATGTCCAGGCTGTTTTAAGGCTGTTTCTGTGCTCTGTTTGTTTTAGTAATATTAGCTAGTCTGCTGGGGACAGATAATGAGGTTCACAAGGTTCTGTCCAAGACAAGGATGAGGAAAGCCGCCCGTCCAGACGGCATTTCCCCCCGTGTCGCCAGAATATGTTTCGGACAGCTTTCTTCTGTGCTCACAGACTTGTTTAATCTGTCACTGGAGTGCCACATTGTTCCATGTAGCTTTAAGGAATATATTATAATTCCACTTCCTAAGAAGTCACCAGTAACATGCCACAATGACTAGACCAATGGCTCTTACCTCAGTGTTGATGAAATGCATTGTGCGGCTTGTTCTTGATAATATTAGATTTTGGTCTCTTTAGATCCTCTGCAATTTGCATACAGGAAAAATAAGTCTGTGGAGGATGCTATCTCTGTTGCTCTGAACGTTGTTTATGAACACTTACACAAGAGAAATGTTTATGTTAGAATGCTTATTATATATTATAGCTCGGCTATTGTTTGCTATTGTCATTGTTAAAAAGTCCATGCTACAGCTTTTCTTTCTTCGCAAACTGAAAGATTTTACCAATAACTGTCAGATTTTAACTAACCTGTATTGATGTATTATTGAGAGCATCCTTACCACTTAGTTCACTGTGTGGTTTGGTAACCTAACTGCACAGCACCGTAAATCCTTGACCAGGGTAGTTGATCTGGCTCAAAAAATCATTGGTACCAACCTGTGTGATCTTGATGAGCTTTACAACTCGAGGCTTTTGGCCCAGGCTTCAAAGATTGTTAGCGACACAAGTCACCCTGTCTCTAGTCTTTTTGTTGTTCTCCCTTCTGGCGGACGATACCGTTCCATTAAATGTCCTACCTCTCGGTTCATTAAGAGTTTCTTTCCTTACGTATGTAGCTTAAATAATATGTAACTGCTCACATGAATCCATCCTTGTGCCTGCACGCACTGGTGCAAATGTGAGTATCCATTATATTTTGTTGTTATTATTATACTTTTAAAAGGGTGCCAGATTTGTACTTCTTTATCTTGCACTTTTAGAAGTCTTGTACTTAATGATTTTTAGTGCTAATGTTTGCACTTTTAAATTTCTTGTACCTTTTTACGTAAGGTATGATGTGGGTGTATCGCTGGGGGAATTGTCCTTGTTATGTACCTACCTGTTTGTATTATTTATTCATTTTCATTTGTCTTATGGTCCCTTATGTCTTAAATGTCAACTCACGCAATTGTTTTCCAATGTGGTATTTTACTGCAAATGGCAAAAAAACTGATTATGACTATGACTACTATATCTTTGGTTGGTCACTCAGTTTGCTGTGCAGCCGGGGGAGGTTTGTTTGAAGTGAGTGTGTATTTGTGCGTGTCCATGATTTGAGGGGAGCACGTGATGGAGTAGAATTGGATAGGGAGTAGTTAAAATACAGACAGTCTGTTTTATTAAGTAAACCCCTTTTTTTTTTATTAATACTTTATCTTTTGTCATTTCAGTTGCCCAGAACCAGCATTGCATCTTTGGATCATAACATTGCTACATTTCTGTGCCTTTATATTAAACGTTTTTTGTCTGGATCTGCATTGTGATTCCAGTCGTTTTGTATTAAGCTTAACACAAGAGCACCGGATGTGAATTAATCCACTGCTGAAAATAGTACAGGTGCAAGATTCAAGGTAGAGTACATTATCACCATCCTCATATACAATACTCCTTCAGTGCCACAGTGTACTCAATAAGAATAGGCTAGATAAAATAAAATAGTAACATTTGCAAAAAACTGCAATGACCAGGGGGCTCATTTATAAAACTCTGCAGAGAAGAGATGTTGGGCAAACTACTCTCTAAATGTAATATGTTACATATAACTAGTTACCATGTTCGAAAGTAGCTGTTGATTCCCAGTGTGCCTGTCAGCAGCAGCACCAGAGACATGACAGACAGAGATATGAACGGAACTGTGTGCTGGTGTTGCTGATATAGGGGATATGAATAGAAAACATTCAATATGCTGACAGATGTTTGAAGGTATCACCCAGCAATGTGTTCTCATCGAACTTTTTTTATGATATCCCATGAAAAATGCATGCCTAACAGTTCATATGATATCCTACGAATTTTACATTGTGTCAGAGTTCAGACAGATCCAGACCAGGATGATCATCAGGACAAGGAAAAGACACACTGCAGCCCAACTACTTATCCCCTAATTCTCAAACCCAAGGCCCCTTGAGAATTAGCAGAATGGCATATGTTGTAGATATTGTAGGTATATGAATGGAAACACATAAAACATGATAATGCACAGTACAACATCACCCAGATGTGCAGATCACCCTTTTATTTATTTATCCTTTAATGAAATTATAATACACAAACAAGCTTTGGGGATTTTTTTTCTGGTGGCTGGCAGAAGTGGAGTTGTGTGGTTCAGTGTGGATATATGAAAATTGAAAACAATAAACACTTTGTTTTGGGTGGTAGCATGTTACATGACAATGTGATTGTAATAATATTACCCAAATCCTGTTGATAAGGACTTATATTTCTTTGTTACTGCTGAAATGTAATATATCACCACAACACATTGCTTTGGTAACACATTACCCCCAACACTAATAGGAACCAATAGGCTTGGGGCTGAGAGCCACAGACAGGAACCTAGTAAGTGTTGTGATAGTAGGTTTGGTCTGTTCAAGGAATTGCTAACAGTTAGAAAAATTAAATAAAATTGTGGCACCTTTAACCTTTCAAAATGCTGCTTTCTGTCAAATGACCATGCACGGTCAGTGTTTCCTCTAGGATTTTTTTCAGCAGCGGGGGGTGAAAGACATCAGCTGTTTTTTTGCAATATTCGGCCGAATATAAAATAAATGTTTTGAAGGAGCAGCAGTGGCGGCATTAATTCATCAGTGAAGCGGAAACACTGATGGTAAACAAATTGGTTAGGTTCTTTGAAATGGGGCTGTAAGAGATACCTTTCTATACTTGATACGTATTACATACAGTAAATGTCAGCACGCTCCCAGTTTGCAGAAGCAGAGGAGACTAACGCCCCAGAAGCTCAGCTTTGCATTGCTGTGGATTAGGGTCAACAGCAAAACATGTTTTAGATATACTCAAAAAAAAGCCTTCCTAAAAAAATTAACATCAGTCTAAGTGGACATTATATTGAAAATATTTTCACTGCTTAATCTTGCTGTCAGACAGCTCTTTCTTTTCCCAATACATTTTTTCAACCATATAACTTCCATATTGCTATGCAAAAATGCAAAACTTTATTACGCTGCAGGACAGCTTCTAAGCAGGAGAAGAGAAACATTAGATCAACATTGTTTCCTTCCCCTGCAAGGGCACAGTCCGAATTGTAAGGACAGAAAATGCAACTTTGAGTAGAATTTTAGCACTGTAGGTAGCACTGTACTTTGTGGCTGTAGACCACTGCATACAGAGATGCAACTGGACCTTTTTGAAATCTCCACAGTCATTCGGAAGAGAGTGACACATGAAACCAGTAACTTACAGTGGGAACAGGTAGTTTGACCCTTGTGCCATGTGTCTGAGAGGAAGTGCACACAGCTGCCACTCTGATGAGAGACAGTGAAACTGTAGCCTGGCTGGGTTATGTCTGTCTCTCTTCCTTTGGTCTCGCTGTGTCTGGGTGAGGAGCCGTAATTACCTGTAAATCTGTGTCAATGCCAGATCAAGGCAAAGTCTATTGTCAGGGATTACGCGGTCAATATACCAGTCTCTGGAACTGTCAACCTGTCTCTCCGATAACATCACAGCTTCATCCTCCACACTGGAGACTCTCCTCATCCTGGTGGCTGTGTGACAGGAATCTTGTCACAGTCACAGCGTAAGAACTGAGATGAGCTCAGAGGAGGTGCAATGAACAGGAGCAATGAATTCCAGCTGAGTTCTCTGCCTGAAAACTTTACAATTCCAAAAATCATCAACACACATGATGTGACTTTTTCACCACCACTCAGTTGCAGTGACTTCCCCAGTGTATTTACAGTAAAGCCTTAGAAGCTTAAAATCACATAAAACTAGTTAAGTTGAGGACTGACGGCTGAATTTGCAATGATGCTGATTTTTTTTTTTTTTTTTTTTTGTAGGAGCCACAGAAAATCGTGTAAAACGCTTTCACAGTCATTGTAGAAGGAGTCAATAAGTCAGTTACTGTGGAAAAATAAATTTAATGTAAGGAATTTTTAGGAGGTGGGGTCGTATGAGGTACTTACTCAATGTATTGATTTTATGATTATTGATTTATTGTGAATTGTTATATTTCAGGTTTTATCCATGTCATGATTTTGTTTATTTCTGAGATTTTGTTTGCTGTGTTTTATTGTTTTTATTGTTTATTTTGTTGTTGTTTTTTTTATTTCATGAAACCAGCCATTGGGGGGGGGCACTTTCTGTGTACTCCTGATGCCGGTCCCAAGCCTGTAAAGATTGTGAGGGTTGTGTCACGAAGGGCATCTGGCGTGAAACTTGTGCCAAAACAATGATGCAGAAATGTCTGCCATACCGGATCAGTCGAGTCCCAGGTTAACAATGACCGCCTCCAGTGCTGTTGTTTACCAGCTGGGCGCCAGTGAAAATTGGACTACCATTGATTGAAGACCATCGAGGAAGGCAGATGATCCGCTGTGGTGACCCCTGAAGGGAGCAGCCGAAAGACAGGAATACTGTTTTTATTTCATGCTTTTAGAGTTAACGTGACAAATGGTTACAAATTACTCGTACCTGTGCATTTCTGTTTTTAGTTTATTGACAGTTTTATCACCCAATGAGGATGCTAGAGCGAGCCCCTGCACCCAATCAGCAGCAGCGAAGAAGGCCTAAATCACTGGAATCTGGAAAAAAACAGACTGTTAAAGCAAGCAGCGGAGGACAAAGTGCAGTTGAAAAAACCTGGAAGATGAAGGACGAGAGGACAAAGGGGAGAACGAGGGAGCGCATGAGGGAGAACGCAAGGGAGAAAACTCTGTGGCTGCACAACCAAAACACCAGAAAGCGAGTGATAGAAGGGATCGGAGGTCAGGGCGAGCATCGGCCATGAGCAGAACAGGGACGGACCGGAACACCAGCTTTCAGCAGGAGAAAGTACAACGCAAAGTACACGCAGTGGCAGAGTGGGGAGCTCTGCCTGGCGGTGTGAGTATCTCTTTGGGAAAGTAGTAACACTGGTCAATGAACACAGCTTGTGGCTTTGGTTTGGGTGTACAGTACTGGCAACGTCTCTTTTGTCTTGGCAGGTGGTGTCCCACAGAAAGACAACAGCAACAATCTAGTCCTTTGTCCCCTTTGAACTAAAATGACTTGCTAGTCCTCTGTTTTTCATGAATGGACTTTTAACTCTCCTCGCTCCTCTTTTATTGGATTTTTATTAATATTTTAACCCACTTTAAGACACATTTTCAAGAGAAATTAATTAATTGTGGGCACCTCTTGCTGCACTGTAATAAGCACAAACTTGCCTTCAACCTTATTGTGTTTGCACCAGCTCTTTGTCTCTTCGATCAGTGTTAGTGTCGCTCTCACTCAAAAAGTCCAATTGTACCTGGTAACAATTTCCTACGTAATCCATTTTTTTCTATTTGCACTCACCTGACCCAAACAGCTGACCTGTGGCATAACACAGTGAGTGGCAAATTTGCGCTTCTGCGTAGGATTATGGAAGTTCTACTGTGGAGAAAATATAGAGCCAAAGGAAAGGGCTGTCTGACAGAAAGGTAAATCAGTGAAAATATTGTCAGTATAGCATCCATTTAGACTGATGCTGATTTTTTTAAGTGGCTAAAATATGTTTTGCTGCTAACCCCATTCACAGCAGTAGATTGCATAACTTCCGTGGTGGTACTCCTGTCTGCTTCTCCAAAGTGGGGCCTACAATCCACCTTGTACTGTAGGTACTACACTGACTATGGATAAGTACCTGATGTAAACCAGCATCCAAACTCGTCAAATATCGCTGTTTGGTCAGTTGACTTTCATGGCCACAGGCTGTTTTCACGAATGTTTCATGTTTTCCTATGAAAAGCAATGTATCCAAATTCACATATATCCAGGGGCGAAAATCCCATTTCATAGTTGGGGGGGGGGGCAATAAACAGTAATAATTCCAGGGGGGACAAGAAAAAAAAGTTGTAGCCTGTCTTTTACACAGCGTCTTTGATGCTTTAATCTTCTCTCTATCTCTCCAACAGGCAGGCATAGCACTGGCTGAGTCCATCTGCACATGTCCACATTTAAAACAAAATTATTGAAATCAAATTACCATGTACACATCGACAACAGTCAGGTGCGCCGTGCTGTCCAAGGTGCTGAGTGTGTCTGGAGCAGAGCAGGTCTCTGTCTCCCCGTGCGCAGTAGTGTGAATATTTATGCTATTAAGTAAACGGAGAAAACATGTCTCTCATTGTTTAATAGCAGCAAAACAATAAGGCTTCATTCATCAAAGACAGAAACTCAATCTCTCTCCTTCTCTCCCTCTTTTTTCTCTGGCTCAGGTGTGTGGAATGGATCCTTCGTCTCTGGCTGGCTGCAGGAGCAAACCTTTTTTTTTTGTTGTTGTTGTTTTTTTGTTTGTTTTTTTTGACCGGCAGTGAGATCATACCTTTAAAAAATGTCTGAAAGAAAAGTAACCAAAGAAAATGTGTGATATTGAATATTTTGTTTGTTTACAAGGTATTTTGAATTTTGAAACCTGTTTTATTGGCCTGTTTGTAATAAATTACTTTATTTGGACTTTAAACATTTATCTCAGCATTGCAAGTTATTGATAACGAGAGAGTCAAGACTCAAGCCAGCAGCAGCCACATGTAGAAAAGTGGATATACAGTGAATGTCTATACTTATGAGAAACGGCTTAACAACTAAACATTTCCTGCAATTAAACTGGTAAACTGGTTTATAAACAGTGTGCTGTGAGATCTGCCGCTGCGCACCTCACAACCGTGCGTAATAGTCACGCGTAATGACCGCTCCTCGTCAGTTAACCTGCACATCTTTCATGTTTGTCTCACTGACAGGTGGAGAGCCTACAGACAGGTACCCATTAGCTGTGAGCCGCTCCGCCACTGACTGCTCTTGTCCTGTCGCCTCCCTCTTCTTTCTCTACTGTCCTCTCTGACTATCACTAAACTCTGAGCTTAATCATTAGCTTTTAGCTTAGCATTACTCGTAATTGAGTAGGCTTTTGAACAATGCAGGAGAAATGTTGCAGACAGTTTATATTATCAGCCTGGGCCTGGGGCATGTTCTAACAGTAAATGGGATGTGTTCTAACTTGTGTAAGTTAAACTGTGTCTGTGTGAGTGTACATCTTACCCTGCGATGCGCGATGTGGGCAGCCGGGTCCAGCCACACGCTGCTACTGCTGCCAAGTACTATCAGCTGCTAGCCCCGCCCGTTGGAAAGAGTGTGGGATATACCACCACTAGGAATGGGAAGGGGGGACTAAATCTTTTAAGATTTAACTAGCACATTATTGCACGATTATAATGAGCACCGCGTACATTGTGCTTTTAATAAATACTACTGCATTGTTCAAAAATTATTAATCATGTCTCAAATTATTCTGGGGGGGGGCAGCTTTATCATGTCCCCCTTGCCCACCCCCCCCTCCGGGATTTCTGCCCCTGCATATATCCCACATATTTTGAAAGGCTGTGATCACATGACCAATGCACTGATGGCAGTAAACAAAGAAGCATTTGCAAAAACTGCAGTCCCAAAAAATGGACTATCACTGGGACTTTCCCCTGGAGATGCATGTTTAGAACCATGTGAACTCATCAGTGAGTCATTTTAAGGCACATCCTCAACACGTTTCTTTTGCTAAACTTAACCGCAGTAACTTTTACTGCCTAACTCGCTAACTTTACATTAATAACGCAACTGTTTTTTTTGTTTTGTTCTTTTGTAGGATATTATACAAACCATTCTATGAGAATACATTGAAATCTGACATGCCAGGTATCCTCCTGTGTCTGCCATTGCTGTTCATGGATGCCATGTCAATTTAGGCTTGTACAATGCATTGTGACTTTTCAAAACACATTTTCACAGGAAATGTACAGTTTCTGCTCATTAGATACAGTCTTTTTCAAAATAAACTTGCAACATCACTAAAACACCTAATATTTACATTTATTTTCTTGTGCAACCAAAGCACATGCTTAGGTTTAGAAAAAAAAAATTATGACTTGGCCTAACATTAATACGGAAAGGGAACACTGGGCTCCTCCCACCCACCCGAAAGGGACTTTCCGGCTCCTGATATTAGTTGTTATCAAGCTACGTTTCTAGCTGATGCTGCCCAGTGGCCTATCATACTGCCACAAAAGGATGCCATTTGCATCAGTGTCTGATGCCGAAATCACTGACCAAGCAGTGGAATTGGACAACTTTGGAATGAGAAATGGGCTGTACAACTTTAATTCATACAACCCGAACTATCCCTTTAAAGCCATACAGTACAGTATTTGGGACATTCATACACACTTAAAAAGGCAGAGTTTTGATTTATGTAACTCCCTGGAGAAAGTAATTATTTACAATACTCATTACATTACTAGTTACTCTGAAAATTGCCTGGAATGCATTGTCACGTAATTTGCCAGTTAACGATGTAGCATTAAACCTTACATATGTGTAACAATCCTAAGGTAGGTATAGTTACCTAGATGGACATACCCAGAGTCGGCTTCACAACCCCCACCCCCCACTTCATTCACTATGCCCCCTCACTTGTATAAAAGCATATGTTTTCTCGCATCAGTGTAACTGTAGCGGTGGCTGAAATCCATTATGCCATTAGGCTGTTGCATGAGGTGTCAGGCCAGAGCTTCTTGTTCATTGCACAGCTAGTTCACAAGGTAGGCCCGTATGCAGACTTTCCTCTTTCTCTCCTTAAGTATTTGCAGGGGTTTCTGCCAGAGAAGTTGTTATGCCAGGCAGGGGGTGGTTACCATGTGTAAAGGTGTGATGATTATATTACTTGCCCACTGCCCCACAGTCATTTAGTTCATTTTTGCATATCAGCACACGTTCAACAAATAAAGAACTCAAATTTGTAAAATACTAAGTGTGTTATCAATACTTAGTAGGACAACGGACGTTACAATTATAAACTGAAAGTGTGTGCTCCGTGACGTTGCAGCACAGAGTAGCAGAGTGAGACGTCTGTCCTCGCTCCTGCTATCTGCTGTAAACACATGAAGCTGCTCCCATGTCTCCCCCGGTCTCTGTGCTTGTTTGCGGCAGAAACTCTCGCATCCTCTGGCTCGTCCCCGCATCTGTGTTCGCCGCTGACCGGCTGGACATGGAGGACGACCCGTTGGAAACAGCCTGAGGCCCATCGTCACTAACTCTTAAG
This sequence comes from Epinephelus cyanopodus, assembly GCA_026686955.1. NCBI lineage: Eukaryota > Metazoa > Chordata > Actinopteri > Perciformes > Serranidae > Epinephelus > Epinephelus cyanopodus. The sequence goes on from CM048928.1 coordinate 4,893,297, forward strand.
TAAGGGGAAGATCTAATTATGAATTTATGTAACGCAAGTAACGACTTAAGCGTTTGATTAGTAATTGTAATGTGATTGCTGCATTTAGGGACAGTAGTGCCTTACACTACTCATTACTGAAAAAAGCCATTTTTGGCGGTGACGCGCTACACCTAACACTAGTCACAAAGCATAATCATGTGAGACAAGGTCAGATATTTCAAGTCCATCTGAAGGCTTAAAGTGGAAGCAGACAACTTTTTAACTAGCTTGCATTTCCAAGTGGTGTTTTTATTGCCACAGCTGATGCAAAGACAATTAGAAACCAAGACAACTGAGCTAGATCTCTTATGTTTTCTTAAGGGCCTAGCATCGGGCTGATTTTCTTTTGCTGGGTAGACTTCCCACAGTTCCTTTGTTTTTGCACCATGCGCCAATCCACTACTGGAGATACCATCTGCAAAGAACTGGCATTGACACTCCTTGGCAACATGGGGATAGCCCGTAGCTACTGGGAAAAACAAAAGTTCTATTCTATTTGGTTAACCCTATGGGCCCGAACGACGCATAGTGCGTCCAAATTCACACCTGTTCTTTATGGATTTTCTCCGTGACCGTTCGTCATAGCAAGAAGCCACTCACATCAGCAGAAACAGCGGAACCACAGCTTTCCGACAAGACATTGTTGGTAGTCCAATGTTTTCACAAGGGAAAAAAAATGATAAAGTTACACTAAAATTATGTATAACAGAGCTTTCATACAGCTTTGCACACACACTACTCTTGGATGGATTACTTGCGAATTCAGGGTCACACAGACATGCCACGCATATCACATGAAAGCACAGGAGCAGAGCTTTCCAGTGATACCACACACATCATTGTGCTGTCATCTCATCATGCTATAAATCCAGATCAATTTTCTACAAAATAAAAACCTGACAAATTTCTTTACAATCCATTATACAGATCTTGTTATCAGTTACTTCATATAGTGAGGAATATTGTATCTTACCACGTCTTAGGCTTGTCTGTGTTTCTCCCTGTCTATCCACATTTGTAGTCTGGCTGTCAAGATGCAAATATCTCCATATTGTCCAGTTGACACTCCATCAAACTTTGTATGACAAGACAAGCACACTTCACCTTTGCACACCCAGACAACTGAGGCCTAATTATGCATGCTGACAGGGCCGTAGTCACCATATACATTGACGGGAAACAAGATATAGCATGTGTATGTAGCCTTTATAATGACTGTGATATGAGCTTAAAAGTAAAGGCAGTAAAAATACCCCAAAAAAGGCCTAGGGCCCATAGGGTTAAAGAAAGGCTTATATGGAACCAAATCTAATGTAGAGGATGTCATTAATCTCTAGTCTTTACATTGTGCTATTAACATTTACTTCATATAGATAAATTAAGGCACATGATTCCACTTTAAGAGCTCCTACCCAATTTACATTATTCTAATTTTTGTAATGCATAATTTGTAATTTTCAGTTGGCAAGAAATACAGGTTCTCTAAATGTAGTCTGGTAAATCAGTCATTGGAAAAGTTATGCTTGTTTAATTAAAAAAAAAAACCTAACACTGATTTTCTTGGAAGGCTTAATCATAATCAAGCCAATATTTTAACCAACAAGTTTTGGGGTTTTTTCATACTCTGATAACAATGAAAACAATGTACCTTCGATAATTAATTTGTGTTTGTCTGCGTGTGTGTTTTCATGCAGCTGGTGGATAGGTTCCTGTCCTCCTTGTAGCTCCTCACTCTTATATTTCCCATATGGGTTGGGATAATTGGATACTAAGATGTCCTGCCTACTCATTTAAGTCCTTTATTCTGTCCTCTTTGAAGGAATGAGGAGGACTTCTTTAGTTCTATGCATAAGGCACTTTGCCAGTGTTTATGAAGGAAATCACTACATACAACTGTGAATTTGTCCCTTTTACTGACCATGTTAATTTTAACCAAATGCAATGGCATGACTTATCTGTTTCATATAGTTTTAGTGACAGCGAAGCACTATTGCATAGAGACATAAGCTATAGGAACAGGCTATACAGAAAAAACAGGTGTTACAAGTAATATGTTTGGTTTGGTTTGATTCATAATAATCATAATAAAGAAATGAAATAACACCAAACTTAAAATGGACTTACACATCACTTTTCTAGTCTTCCAACCACTCAAAACTCTTTGCACTGCTTCACATTCATAATTGTTCACCGGTGGCCAATGCTACCATACAAGGTGCCACCGGCTACTTTGTTAAGCATTCACATGATAGCTGAGCTACTGGGAGTAATTTGGGGTTCAGTATCTTGCCCAATGATACTTCAACACTGGGAGGGGCTGTGGATCAAACCCATGATCTTCTGATTAGTGGACAACCTGCTCTACCTTGAGCCACAGCCTACCAAAGACCTTCTTGCTTAGTCAATCAATCAATCAATCAATCAATCAATCAATGTTATTTATAAAGCCCAGCATCACAAATCACAATTTGCCACACAGGGCTTTACAGCATACGACATCCCTCTGTCCTTTGGACCCTCAAAGCGGATAAGGAAAAATTCCCCAAAAAAACCCTTTAGCAAGGGAAAAAAACGGTAGAAACCTCAGGAAGAGCAACTGAGGAGGGATCCCTCTTCCAGGACGGACAGACGTGAGTGTGAAGTGTGTTTCCTGCTAAAGTACATCAGTAGAACATGTAACACAAGCATTTCATAGTAAGTTTTGTTATTTATTTTATGTTTGTACTGTACTATGGACCTTCCCTGTGTCTGGAATAAAGTTTGATTGATTGATTGATTGATTGATTGATTTCAGTGGCCTGTAATTACTACAGAAGTAAGCATACTGTATTAAAGGGGACATTTCATGTCACTGAGTTATACTTAAGGTGAAAAATAATTTAAGCACTGGTAGGGCCTATACTGTGAGAAATGTACTTTAATTTAAGAGTCAACAGTTTGTGTTTAACAAATAAATAAATATGTAATGCCAATTCCCTAATATTTAAACTGTTAAAACGCGTGTGTCTTTTTTCTTTTTGGTGGCCAAATATGCTGCAAAAAATGAAGACCTTATTGAAGACAAGAACTTTGTGCTACATTACCTGCTTGTTATTAATAAATGATGATAGTACTTTTTTAAAGGCCAAAATGTTTGTAAATGTGCAAATGTAATAACAGTGAAAATAAGTAGCTCTGAAGAGCCAACAGCACCATCTGTCTCTGGACACACAACATCCACACTAACTTACTACGGACAGAGCTGCGGCTGACCTATGAGCAATGTATGTGTTACAGGTCTTAGGAATGAGGGCCACGGTAACAAATGTGTAAACCTGTATGAAGCTGGTAGAACAGAGGCAATGAGTGCTGTGTTTCCTTTCAGATTGCTCTTTCTGGTTGTTTTATTAACAAGCCACATGTAAACAACACATTTCAGTTCTATGCATTTCAGTTTCTTTTGTTCTTTTCAGTCTCTTCCCTATGTTCAGTCCATCACTTTCAGTATCTCACAATCCTCACAGTTTCACTAAAGCATCCATTTACCATTTCTGTATTAATGTGCAAATCACCTGTAGATATCACTGATTTAGACACACCAAATTATTTGTGTTTTATTGATTAGCAAATAGCCTTGTTGGTCAGTTGTGATGTTTCTTAAATGTGCACAGTTGTTGAATTGAATTAGTGACAATCTTATAGCAGGGCGGCACAGTGGTGTGGTGGTTAGCACTGTCGCCTCACAGCAAGAGGGCTGCTGGTTCGATCCTGGTTCGAGCCCTTCTGTGCGGACTTTGCATGTTCTCCCCGTGTCAGCGTGGGTTCTCTCCGGGCACTCCGGCTTCCCCCCACAGTCCAAAGACATGCAGTTTGGGGACTAGGTTAATTGATAACTCTAAATTGTCCGTAGGTGTGAATATGAGCGTGAATGGTTGTTTGTCTCTATGTGTCAGTGTCTGGTGACCTGTCCAAGGTGAACCCTGCCTCTCGCCCAATGTCAGCTGGGATAGGCCCCAGCCCTCATGCAACCCCCAAGAGGATGAAGTGGTTAGAAGATGAATGAATGAATGAATAATCTTATAGCAGAACAGGCTGATAATGGATGGTGAATACACAGTGACATATTGGAAAAACAGTCATCTTAATCACAGATCCACGAGGCCTTGCAGGAGGCTGCTGTATGTGACCTTTGTTTATTTATTCACCTGTATGTGCTCTTCTCTTTCATGCACTCCCTCTAATTCAGGGTTACATTCAAAATCTTTGACCATGTGTGTGTGTGTGTGTGTGTGTATGAAAACATTTGCATACTGTATTTGCTGTTGATTCATTGCTTCCTGCTTCTGAAGAGTGCAGACGCTTTCCTGCTTGCTCCAGCCTGCTTCCTTCTTTTCTTTGCTTTTAATCATTTTACTCCTTCTACAAATCCTGGAAAATCTCTATATCCATCATTTCATGAATTATTTTAAGTAAATCAAGACTTTGAAGAACATTTTTATATTTTTTAACCGATCTGACGAGCCAGCAGCATGTCCGGGGAAAGAAACCAAACAAATTCTTTCTGTGAACGCTGTCGGAGATATCAACAAGAAATGAATGAGCTACAAGCACGGATTTTTGCTTTAGAATCTGAAAAAGGACTTCACAAGACGCTCCCAGTGACATCCGGTGGTAAGAAGCCGACAGTTACTTTCAGTAAAAAGGGTGAAAAACCTGCTACTTTCATCTTAAACCTGAGTGATACTGTGTCTTTTCCAAAACTCTGTAAAGACCAAAATGCCTCATCCTGGAGAGAAACTTGGTGCTAAGCCAAAGCAGCACAAAGTGATGAGAGACAATGTTAATACCTACGTAACATCACCCAAAATACAGCTTACAAACAGAATTTTGCCACTGTCAGAGACTGAATTTAATGTTTCTAACGAACAAAGAGAAAATGGATTATCTTCACGCAACTGGAGCCATAAGTCGGCAAAAGACAGCAGGCAGACAGACAATCTGGACCAAACGTCAAGGTCAGAGATACGCTGCTGTTAGGAGACGGTGCTATCAGTGGCATAAACCACGGAAGAATTCAAACATGCTGCTGTCCCAGTGCCACTGTCTCTGAGATAACAACACTCCTCTCAAAAGTTTTGTCTACACACCGAGGAGTCAAACAGCTGATCGTGCATGTGGGTGCAGTGGACATCAGAAAGGAACAGACTGAAGTCTTGAAAAGGGATTTCACTAAGTTCTTCACGGAGCTCGATAAACTGGAGGTCAAGGCATTCATTAGTGGACCTCTTCCAAACATAGACAGGAAGATAAATAAGTTCAGCAGGCTGCTTCAGCTGAACACATGGCTGTCCAAAGAGTGTGCGCACAGAGGATTGCACTACATTGAGAACTTTTATCTGTTCTGGAAACGAGAGGACCTGTTCAAGGGAAAGGCCCACACCTGTGCAGAGGTGGGAGGAGAGTGCTGACAGAACACCTCCTCCACGCTCTGAGGCATCAGAATGGGCCGGGACAGGGTCCTGAAGGACCAGTGAGAGAAAAGAGGAACGAGAGAAGCATCTCTGTCGCAGAAGCCAGAGACCGAGCCAGTGTTTCAGCACCAGCTGCACCACAACAGCCTCCACCACCCCCAGCGAAGGATTCAGCTCCAGCACCACAACAGCCTCCACCACCCCCAGCGAAGGATTCAGGCCCGCCATCAGTTCCACCTCCCCCCGGGCCCTCATCACAGGCCTTGGACTCGCCTGTGACGGCCCCAGCAGAAGTTTCAAACCCGGCAGCACCCCCATCACCTCCTCTACCCACAGACCAGCCCTGGGCCCCCCCTGCCACATCTACCCCCTCTAGAGCTTGTCCCTCTCCCTCTCCTTTCCATCCCCACCTTCCCCCATGGGCCTTCCCAACCATCTTGAAAGCCTGATCAAATCAGGCATTAAGATGGTTCCCCTCACCCCTAATATCAAGTCACACAGGAGCTTCAACTCTCCTGCTTCACAAACTAAAGCTCCCCCAGCTCCTCCCCCTCAGTTTTCATGTCCATCACCCAAACTTCCCCCTGCTCGTCCTCCCCTGCCTGCCCCCAGAGCTGGTATCCCTAAGAGCTAGGATGCACAGGGCCTCTGCTGTCCCAGGACTTACAGCCATGATAAAGGTAATATCAAGCTGGGGCCCTGTGAGACAATATTCTCCCCTAGTGCTATATCTACAGCCACACCACATAGACCAGATTACAGAAGGACAGTTAGACTGTCCAATCAGAGAAATTTAATCCATATCCCTTGTAAGAAGATAATGTCCAGCCCCACTGAAACTAATCTGAAACTTGCTGTGCTTAATGTCAGATCCTTGTCTAACAAATCATTTTTAATTAATAATTTGATCTCTTCGTATAATCTTGATTTTATGTTTTTAACTGAAACATGGCTTGACAAAAACACAGGTAATGCTGTTCTAACGGAATCAGCTCCACCCAACTACAAATTTGAATCTGAAACACGAGAAAAGAAAAAGGGTGGAGGTGTCTGTGCAATATTAAGAGATCATATGGTTACGCACAGGTTGTCATTTGGGGTGTTTTCATCATTTGAGTATGTATCCTTTAAAATGGAGCTAAAACAATCTCCGTCCATACTCTATGTAGTTATATACAAGCCTCCCCAGCACCGTCAAAGTTTTATTGATGATTTTACCAGGATGCTTTCAATTGTATGCACAGACTTTAATGGTTTGGTCATTACAGGTGATTTTAATGTACATGTGGATAATGTCTGTGACAGAAATGCTAAAGAGCTCAGTGCTGTCCTTGAAACTTTTGGCCTGACTCAGCATGTGTGTGAGCCCACACACAGCAGAGCGCAGCACACTCTGGACCTGCTCATTACAAAGGGGGTTAATATTTCAAATGTCAATGTGGTTGATGTTGCTCTGTCTGATCATTTCTGTGTCTTCTTTGACCTGTCTGTTTCTCCCAAACCACCGGCTGGTCCTGCAGTTGTTCGGAGGAGACACATAAATAACAGCACAGGTGCTCTGTTCATGGAAATGATAAACTTTGAAAATGCCTCATGTTCTAATTCTAATGTTGATGATTTGTTGAACTCTGTTACTTCGAGTGTTTTGACTGTTCTGGACACCATTGCCCCTGTGAAGGTTAAAATGGTTAAAGATAAGCAGAAGGCGCCATGGAGGAATGACGACTCGGTCAGGGCACAGAAAAGGGAGTGCCGGAGGGCCAAGCGGAAATGGCGCAAGTCAAAGCTTCATGTTTATTATGAAATTTACAAAGAAAAGCTGTACGTGTTCAACCAGATCTTACGTAGAACAAGGGAGAGGTACTTTTCTGAAATTATTGGAAACTGCGGTAACAACTCGCGTGTCTTATTTGCAACAGTGAACAGATTAACAAACCCTCCAGCTCAACTGCCGTTGAAACTGATCTCCACATCTAAGTGTAATGAGTTTGCAGTATTCTTTTGCGACAAGGTTCAGACCATTAAAATGCCATCATTTCCACAACACCAATAGCAACCCTGCAGCCACCTAGACACTTAGAGCTGACTCATTTTGCACCTGTAACTGACAAAACTGTCCAAGAGATCATCACCAGTCTGAGTTCATCTACATGCTGCCTTGATGTGTTACCCACTAGATTTCTAAAGTCTGTGCTGAGCAGTTTTGTTACCACCACTCGCTCACATAGTTAACATGTCACTACAGTCTGGAACATTCCCAAAGGCCTTGAAAACTGCGGTCATTAAGCCTCTCCTAAAGAAGAGCAGTCTTGATGCCACAGTCCTGAACAACTACCGGCCCATTTCAAATCTGCCGTTTTTAGGCAAAGTCCTTGAGAAAGTTGTTTACCAACAGCTGACTGACTTTCTCCTAATGAACAACTCCTTTGATGTTTTCCAGTCAGGTTTAGACCCCATCACAGCACTGAGACTGCTCTTATTAAGGTGACAAATGACATCCGCCTGAACACTGACGTAGGCAAAGTCTCAGTTTTAGTCCTGCTAGATCTGAGTGCTGCTTTTGACACTGTCGATCATGAGATCCTGTTACAGAGATTAGAGGACTGGGTGGGCATCTCTGGCACTGCCCTAAATTGGTTGAAGTCCTATCTAGAAGACAGGAGGTACTTTGTTGAAATTGGTAACTGTGCCTCAGACCACATGGCCTTGACCTGTGGGGTGCCCCAAGGGTCAATCCTGGGACCCCTTCTGTTCAATCTATACATGCTGCCTTTAGGCCAGTTAATACAAAGTAATAATGTGTCCTACCACAATTATGCAGACGACACTCAGATCTATGTCTCACTGACAGCAGGTGAATATGGACCAGTAGATTCACTCTGTCACTGCATCCAACAGGTCAGTGTGTGGATGCAAAATAACTTTCCAGCTAAATTCAGACAAGACTGAAGTCATCGTATTTGGTCCACAGAAACAAAGAGAAAGTGTCAGCAGTCACCTCCAGTCTCTCTCTCTAAAACCTACAAATCAGGTTAGAAATCTCGGGGTAATAATGGACTCAGACTTGAACTTTAACAGCCACATCAAATCAATAACATCAGCAGCCTTTTACCATCTAAAAAACATTGCCAAAATCAAAGGTATAGTGTCTAAACCTGACTTGGAGAGACTTATCCATGCATTTGTCTGTAGTAGGTTAGACTACTGTAACGGCCTGCTCACTGGCCTCTCCAAACGGCCGTAAGACAGCTGCAGTACATCCAGAATGCTGCTGCTCGGGTCCTGACCAGAACCAGGAAGTACGAGCACATTAGTCCTGTGCTCAGGTCTCTACACTGGCTTCCTGTGGCTCAGAGAATAGACTTTAAAGCAGCTCTGCTTGTGTACAAGTCTCTCCACAGCCTAGCACCAAAGTACATCTCTGACATGTTAGTGCCATATGAACCATCTGGACTCTGAGGACCTCAGGGACCGGCCTCCTGCTGGTGCCCAGAGTCAGGACTAAACATGGGGAATCAGGGTTCCAGTTTTATGCAGCTAAAATCTGGAACAGTCTTTCTGAAGATGTGAGACAGGCCTCTACTCTGACAATGTTCAAATCTAGGCTCAAAACAGCTCTATTTCACTGTGCATATGACTGAAAGGATCTTATCTGCACTCTTCTCTTTTAAAGTTCATTTTATAATGATTATTTATGTTTTTATTTTGTATTGTGATTTTAATGCATTTTCTTCTTCTGTAAAGCACTTTGAATTACTTTGTGTACGAATTGTGCTCTACAAATAAACTTGCCTTGCCTTGCCTTGCCTTGATAATCGATCTGCATAAATATCAGGCAGGATGTCCTGATGTACCTCTCCCTTGCCTTTGCTTCTAATGTGATGCATTGTCGGTCAGTGAGGTCATGGGATTTATAATTTCAGCTCCCCAGAGAAAATGTGAAAAGGCCACTGAATGTCAGCAGAGACTTCTGGAGCTTACATGATTGGCAAGTCCCCAGACTCGTGGCCAAGCCTTTGAAATATGACTGAAATTATCAATGAAGCCAATGAGCCACAAGTATGTAATGAGTCAAAGCATTTAAAACTGTTTAAAACTCATTTGGTTGGCTGAATTATGAGTTGTTGCAAATATTAATCAATTATTCTTTTATTTGTCACATGGAATTATACAAGGTACTACTCCAGTGAACTGTAATCCCATCAGCTCCTTTAGCTTGGGCAATGTAATTGAATCCTTTGTGCATCTTCTTACATTGTTGGCTGTTGCTTTATACCCATGTTTATCCATGTTTCCAGATGGTTCTGGTTATCAGTGGTATTCTGGTTGTGGAATGATTTACCAGTCCACACTGGATGAATGGAGCTGTCCAGGATTTAGATGAGTTTCAGTGAATCAATGGATATTACAGTTCCTGATAATCCCGCAGGTAAATGATCGGCATGGAAGTTGTCCGGATTTTCCAACACCTGTACAATGGTTAGCAGCTGGTTCAGCTGGTGCCAATCTTCTCCATTGTTCCATGATATTTACTGACATTTTCAATTGAAAACTTAGATCTGGCTAGTTAGCAGAAGTTGGCAGGAGAGTTTACAGACTGATGAGTTGATTTCCTCATCCCGATGAGTGACTTGCAGCCACATGCAATGTTGGGCAAGTAACTTTCAAAATATAACATATTACTAGTTACATTGATTTGAAAGTAAGACATTACTTTACAATATTACTCTCTGTGTAGAGTTATAAGTTACTTTTTACACTACTTTTGCATTACTTTGAGCAAATGCACTCAGAAGAACTAATGTTCATTTTAAGTGGAATAGGGTCATGTTGTTTCAAAGCAGGTAACCAAAGCACAGCTGCTCCAGTTTTACAGTTCATTTCAGATCCAGTGCTGCACAGTGCTACAGGTTTGACCCATTCCTGCATTCACATACAGTGGTTACCACTTTGTATTAAAATCCACTGCTTATATTAATAATAGCATGATTATATAGAGCAAGTAAATAGCCTAAACCTTTTTAAATAAATGAATAGCCTTGAACACAGGGAGGGTCAGGCAGAGGATCAAAGTTTGATAATTATGAAATATAGATAAATATGTGTGGGCCTATGATATGAAACACAACAAACAAATATTGAGGTTAGCGCAACAAACAGTATGGTGTGCAAATAAGTCACTATGACGAGCACAAATTAAAACACCAGAGCTGGAAGACCCACCTGCTGGTTCCCGGTGTGCCAGTTAGCTATAATAGCACCAAAGAGAGTTATGTATAAGAACGGGACTGTGTGACGGTGTTGCTCTGCAGTTGTAGGGGATGTGAATGGAAACACATCCAACATGATCATCAGGACAAGGAAAAACAAACCAGAGGCCAACTCCTTATCCCTGCTGCTTTCAGGCAGCCTTAGGACGCAAGAGCTGAATGGGATATGTTATAGACGCTGTAGGTATATTAATGGAAACAAACTGAACATGATGACATGCAGTTCCTGTTGTGCCGATTAACAGGCACCCCTCTAGGCCTATAATGTAATGTATAATGACATGACAAGAAACAACAACCTTTAGGAGAGGTTTTGGAATAATGTGGATCAGTGTGGATGAATGAAAAATGATGTAAAATGAAAAACAGTTTATGGGTGGGTTTATGGGTGGTAATGCATTACGTGACTTTGTAAATGTAATAATATTACCCAAAATCCTGTTGATAATGTGTATATTACTTTGTTACTGCTAAAACGTTTCAGAAGCACACAGCACAGCAGCCTGTCATGTCTCTTTCTTGGGAACAAGTTCTTCCCCGCTCGCTGCCATGTTGTTTGTGTATCAAGCCCAGGGAGGAAGGAGGGGGGAGGGGTGAGCCCACTCTAAACTACAGGAACCCAGTGGGGAACGTCGGTGGCGGATGTTAAAGAGAAACTCGATTTTCATCAAAACAAATCCACCTAAACTACAACTACCACACTTCGAATTAATCAATAAACTTGATTTATTGGCCAGCCCTATCTGTCGCAGAGCTCCATTGTTGTCCAAAAATTATTAAAAAGACATCAGTGAGACACACTGTCGCACTGGGTGACATTTCCTTCATTAGCATGAACACACACCATTAAGGCCCTGACACACTAAGCCAACGGTTGGCCGTTGGTCAGTGTTGGGTCATCGGTGAGTGTCTGTCACCCTAGTGGGTGCAGGTTGCAATTTGTTGCCCCCCATTGCCTTTTTTTTCAGCTGATTCAGCATGCTTATTGGTTTGCAACTGTGTTAATCAAATCAGGCTGGGTTTCCATTACGTGTGCCAAACGGTGCCAATCCCCTTTGATCTGACATCAGATGTGACGAGACAGTCGATATAAAGATACATTTATGTGCTGATTGCAGATAGTTGCATTGAATAGTGGTGTTTGTGGGTATTTATTGCATCGTTAATGTGCCTGACATTCTGTAAACCTGCCTGTGAGGTTTTGGTGACATGTGCGCACTGTCCGCCGGTCAGCCAAACTTCGGCTTACACCGGCTGCACTCCACCTGCGCTGACAGTAGACGTGGTTTCAGTTGGTGAGCTTTTAGCGCACCTTCGGCGAAGCCTTTTGGCATGAAACTGTCACTGCGCCAAGCTGGATCTGTCGACACCTCCCCCTGCTGCGCCGCCACACCCATCTCAGCGCACCTCAGTCTGCCAAACTACCAAACTGAGCGTGCCTCAGGTTGTGCTGCTCGAAACTAGCTCTGCGCGGGGTTCACCACCCTGCACCACCCTGCACTGCGCCGGGAAACTAGAGCCCATAATGTCAGATTATTTTTCTTTATCCATTGAGCTCTTTAGCAGAGACATTTCCTGATGGTTTGTGTTATTGTTCACTGGTGTACGGTAAATATTCTCTGCTCTTTCAACACTGGACTGTGTTTTTGATGCGCTAACTGGCTAACTAGCGTCAAGGCAGTCTTTTGGTTTCCCTTTTTCAATGATGAACAGAGACTACTGTCGGCTGCTGGTGTGGAGAGTTATTTCCTCTGCCCCAGACGCAGAATGTACTTGCTGGTTGGCTGTCTGCTGTAGTGTTTGCAGTGAGTTCATGTGCAACTTTTTTGGCTAAGACACAGCAATGTCAGGCGACGCAGGAGGGGGCTTTCGTCACCACTAGTTCTCTAAAATCGATTTTGTGTGTCTCGGCTTTAAAGACATACATAGTAGAAAAACAATGGCTATATTTTGTGATGTAACACTGTAACAAAAATGTATTATTTATTCTTTTTTTCATGGCTATCAAATTTGTAGATGTAGAGATTTTACAGAATAAGTGAAAACGTTTATTTTCTGGTGGCACTACAAGTATTATTTCAATTTAAAAAAAAAAAAAAAAAAAAAAAGTGGTCAGTCTATGAAAATTGGATGAGACCATTATCATCAAAGCAAGGCGGATTAGTTCTACAATTGACTTTATGAATCTGACCGCAATTTTTAAAAGAAATATTTTCAAATGTATCAGTTCCATATCAAAGATGAGTTGTCATCAGTTAAGTGCTGCAGAGCAGACCTGCAGTGATGCAGTACATTCTAACAGTGACTGTAACACAATGCAGTCACCACTGTGTGCATTATGTCTGTTGAAGCTTCTCCTGAGCCTGCCTCCTGCAGTATTTCTCTGCCAACTCGCCCTCTGTGTAATTGGAACGAATGGTTTATTAATACGTTTTGATACCAATCAGGTCAAACGACCTTGGCAGTGTGGAGAAGGAGAGGCCAGTGGCAGCACTAGAGTGTACATTAAGGGGATGGCAGCAGGCATTACTCTCAGCCACTGTATGCTGATCTCAGACCTGCAGCACAGTTAATAATGTGGAAGCGACACACTTTCCATCACTCCTAATAGAGATATTGCCATAGTGCTGCCACTGCCTGGGTCTGCAGAGCCGATGGGAAATAGATGGTGCCTGCAATCCTCATGTCTCCTTCCTTTCATCTGTGGTGGGATGACTTCTCTGTCCACTCACACCCAAGTCACATTTATTTCCTAACAATGAATAAAATTATCATTAGGGTGACACAGTGCACACTTTAATAACTGCACTGTTACCAGACATCTCAGAATGTGCTTTTGCTTGTTAAGAGTTTGGGCCTAATGATGTCACTGCTGGTGAATCGCTTTGTCAGTCTGTTCACCAGTTTGTCCCTCATGGATCAAGCTTTCCATTTCGGTCACTTCATGAGCTTTCCTCTAGCACTGCCCTCGGGAGTAAATGTCATCTTTCCACACAAGGTATCTACTGTAAATGGCAGAGTGTTTTGAAATGCACTGAGCACATTTTGGGGCTTTTTTAATTTCATGAACTCATAGCTTATGACGAAGTTTATATTTTCACTTATTTTTAGCCATGCTAGTGGCGTGACTCTATATGTGGCAGTGTTGGTCGGTCAGTCCACCTCTTTGGTCCAGAGCAAGATTTCTTGGATGGATTATCAAACATAAATGATTACCAGTGAATGGAGTAATATCATAGGGTGCCTTCTGTCATGAAAAACCTAGAAAATTCATGGAATTACACAATCACATTTTCCAGGCCTGGAAAAGTCATGGAAATAGTAAAAAAAACAATGAAAGTTTTTGGGAAAGTCATGGAATTTTGTTGTGTGAGATGAAACCGTTTTTCCATGGATAATGTCCATGTAATGTAACACATAAACAAATTTATTTTTCTGTGGACAGATAAAAATGTATCTTTAAAAAATAACTTCATAGGGCAGCTACTTTCACAATCAAACACAAACCAACACAAACAAAAACAGGACACAAAAGCTAAAATAAATTCCTAAAAGAACCCAAATCATGTGTTCATAATGTGTAATCTGGCTTATCTAAAAAAGTATAAATATATATTATATATAATATATGTATATTATATATTAAAGCATCCCTAAAAATTTAAATTATAAAAAATATAAAATGTAAAATTTACCCATATCAATATAAAATTAATAAATAAATAAATATCCACACTCACACACACACACACACACACACACACACACACACACACACACACACACACGCACACACACACACACGCAGTAAATAGTAATAACCTGTACATAAATGTATAACTGCAGTACAGTGCAATGTACATTAAACAGTCTAGTGGGAACTGGCTTCCTACAGCTGTTGTAGCTGTTGACATAACCTTGCTGGGTGTGTGATGGTTTGTTTACCATCATGTACATGTCTTAATTTTCTCCCTATGTTCCATCTCTGCCTTTATGTATGCCAGCTAACTGAATTTATGTTTAAATTGAGTATGAATCTGATATGTTTGAGAAACATAGATCAAGTGGGGCAAGATATGTATTAGCATACTAGCATACTAAAACAAGATGGTGAATATGGTACACATTATTAAATTCCTTGTCAGGGGAAATTTAAGCCCTTGTTACACAGAGATTATGCTAAGGGGCCAATACGAAGTCCCTTCTTCATACTACCTTAGCATTTTTACAAAGAACCAAACAACGACAACATCATTCTGCTCCAGTTTGTGATTTTGAATAGCATCCTGGCATAGCTAAAGCAAAAGAGGTGTGACAGGCATGACATGTAACACAACAATGTTGCCTTCTAATGTGACATATGCATCAGCAGTGCTTTTTACACAGTAAGGATGGCAATGACAATCACTGCTGTCAGTGATATCAGAGGTGGAAGTAAGTCACAATTCATAAACTTCAAGTCCCAATTCTCTGTTGTGACAATCAAGCAAGTCGAGCCCTTGCTATAAATTTTGCAAGTGAAGTCAAGTCAACTCTTACTCACAAACTGATAAAGATAATACAACATGAGCTGCAACTAGTGGTGAAATGTAACTGAACACATTTACTCAGGTACTGTAAATACAAATCTTTCTTCTCATGTCACCGTCCTCTACTACAATACATTTATCTGACAGCTTTAGTTACCACGCTGCTCAAAAAAATTAAGGGAACACTTAAACCACACATCTGATCTTGATGAACAAGTAATTCAAGTTGAAAATCTTTACTGATATACATTAAAAATGAACTAACAGTCAATGGAAACCAAAATCATCAACCCACTGAGCGCTGGATTCAAAATAACAACTGAAAATCAAAGTAAAAACTGAAATCACACGCTGATTCAATTTGCTGGAATTTTATCACAGCATCTCATAATATGACTCAGTAGTGTGTATGGCCCTCTCATGCCTGTATACACTCCCAATAACGGCTAAGCAGGCTCTTGATGAGTCAGTGGATGGTGTCCTGGGGAGACCTGTATCAGGGAACCAATACATAACATCCCATAGGTTCTCGTTTGGATTTAGGTCAGGGGAACGAGAGGGCCAGTCAATGGCATCAATGACTTCATCTTCGGGCAAGAGCCAGTGCTCTGCCAACAGTTGTTATGCACTGTGGCAGTATCAAACCTTGTACAAATAATAGGAGAGCCTGAGCTTAGAAAGCTAGCAGCACATGTATCGGCTCTCAGAGTGCTGACTGTGTGTCGCTGGTTGCAAAGCACATTCAATACTGAATGAGTTATTGAAAACCAATCTGGAAATCCATCGGTTTAAAAAAAAGGGGAAAAAAACACATTTTTTTCTCCTTCCTTTACCTCTGGAGGCACAGCCCGGAGTTTTTCGACTAACGGAAGTGCAGGGCCTCGGCAATCGCTCACGCCCTTCACTTCCAGCGGTGCCCCCAGGGAATCGCTGTGTTGTTTACAAATACTTTGGGTAGAAAACCAGCTATTTTAGCATAGTTTTAGTATAGTTTAGCTATTTATCACATTTTTCATGTCACCGTGTAGACTAATCGGATCAGTCTATAAACACAATGATTGAACAAACGTTACTATTTCTGTGTGCATGTTTTGTAATTAATAACATGGTTATCGTAGATTAGCTGAGCTAACTGTTAGCTGTTAACGTTAGCCGTTAGCGGTGTCTGTAATAACCGTAGACTGTATAAAAATAAGGTAATAACTCAATAAACGGTCCGTGAATAAAATATTTTTTTCCAGCGGATATCTTAGTTAGAACATGATTGAGCTAGCAAAGCAGTTTTGTGTTGCTATGTGTGGTATTTATTCGGTTATGGGAAATCACAACGTCTAGAAAGCATCAGTGGCTGCAGTTGACAGGGACAGTTAGCAAAGCTAACATCAGGACGTCATCTGTTAACAGCCTCCCATTGTCGGATACGACATGAAACTACTCCAGTTAGCTCAATCATGTTGTAACTCAGACATCCACTGGAAATTTTTTATTTATTTTTTTTTTCACGTTGATGAGACAGCGTTTTGGGTGGAGCGGTCGCTATGGACGCGGAGCTTGCTGTTTCTGTAGATATACATTTCCTGGGGACACCTGCACGTCTCAGCCACGCCCCCTCCATTGTGATTGGCTAAAGCACAGCAACGTTCAAACTCAAAGCCCCCACCCTCTAGTCGTCTTTCACACAGGGCTGCTGACAGATTCTACAATGTAAATTGCAGAATCTGTCTTGAGAGATTATTGAAAACTTAACTCACATTTATCAAGTAGATAGAACTGAATAAAAGCACATGCTGAAGCTCATGATAACACTGACCATACTGCCTCTGCTGCAGCATATGTTTTCACAACTGTGCTTCATAGAGCAGCTAAATTGTACTCTGGTTCATTTTCCTCCTTGGCAAGATTTGCTTGAGCAGGTGTGATCACACTCGGGTGCTGACGATCAGAGACCTTTGAGAACTCAGTTCAAAACAAACTTTGAAACGGTTCATTTGTGTTTGGAAAATGATCAAACCTTTATCCGGCAGAACTGCCAGGTGTACAGTATTCTGCAAGTTTGAGCTAAATCACTTGTGTATCCAGGTGTGCTTTGCATTCTGGGATTTGTTAGAGCATGCAAACTGGGGCAGCAAGCAGAGAATAAAGCAAGCATATTGTCTATGCAAAGTGTGAAGCAATAGGCTGTAGTATTTTTAAGACTTTGCTGGAAGTGCATTCGGCATTCTGTTAGTATAGTTTGCCCAGGTAATTACCAGGGTTATGAGCAAATGCCACCTCTGTCATGCTTCATGTTAAATTGCTCTGCAATGTTTCTCTCACAGTAATATGCACCAGTGCAGAACAGAGGACCTTCTTTCTGTAATTACTTTCCTGCTCCTGCCCAGACTCATCTGACCAATAAGTGGTGTGAACATTCTCCTGTGGTTTGTAGTGATGCATTTTGGTTTGCTTGGTTTTGTCTCTATGTGAAAAGAGACTGAACCGAGTGGAAAATGCTCCAAGTTTACAAACTTTGGACCACAGCAAATGAACTATAAGTGTAAAAATGCCAATATTTACAGGAGCTAAGTTTTCTCATTTATCTTAATGGCACTGTAGTGTGTGTCACCCAACGACCCCAGTTCTCCCCCTCAAACAAGCCTGTGTGTTGTAAGACTCTACTCACCTCTGTCTGCAGGAGCCTTGAGAGAAAAGCGTTTTTAAAAGCCTCTGTGTGTTCAGCTCTCAGTAGTTTTGTACCTCCTAACTGAATCTCTATGGTTCAAAGTTTAATTTCTCTCCTGCGTCCTGTTTTTTCCTTACATATCTGCTTTATTTTACCGCTTCATGTGTGCCCCCAGTAGTATTATAAGTCTTGTGAAGTTGCTGCTCAAAAACTCAACATTTCCTTATTTTGGTGCCTCACAATAAAAGATTTTACACAGCAAAATAACAGGGGACTGTGTTGTGAAAAATCTATAGGAAATGAAATGTGTTTATCACTGAATTAGTTAGCGGTTTGTGTTCAATAAAGGCAAGTCTAATAATACAGCAGGGAGGAAGAGTGAAAGCAGAGACAGCCAAGGTAAGATGTTAGATGAAGAGCTTCAGACAACAGGCTCTTACTGCACCTCTGCAAACAGCTCACCTCCAACAGGTAAACTTTTACCCACCCTGCTGTTCTATGGAAAACAATACAAAAAGAGATTCTCAGAGAAGTAATAGTGCAAATTTTATGAGGAATTATTTTTAAAAATAACAAATTCAGAACAGGAATAAAACTGAATATTTGATGACTAAATGTTGTTTCTAGAGCAGCAACAGTAATATTAAAACAGCAAAAACACAATATAAACATAATATCTCACTGGAAACAAATCTATGATGTCAATGAAATTATTCATATCCCTGACATCACAATACTGAGTGAAGTTTAGAAAGAATAAAGAACACAGACATCAGCAGTCAGTGTCAGTCCTCCTGTCCTCTGCCCTTCCCTCTGCTGCTGAGAAGAGTCACTGCCTGCAGGTCACATTAACGTTAGTAAGTTTTAATATACAAGGCACACTGAGCTAAACCGTTAGATATAAACAGTTGTTGTTTCAGCTTGTTAGTAACAATTTGCAATTAGCTGTAAAGCCTCTGTGCTTGTTTATAACATAATATTAGTGCCATTGGATGAGAGACTGTGGACGGAGCAGACTGAAATACTGTTTTTCAACATGTTTAAATGTTGCTGATCAGGTGTAATGATAAAGTACTGACTTTTTCCTTACAGAGCTTGTTTTATTTTTTCTTCTTTCTCGTGTTTGTGTGTCTGTGTGTGTGCATAAGTAGCATAGTAGCAACTGGTGATGTCGGAGCTTCTCAATATTACAGTTGTTAATATATTAGCGCCATGGCCTGTTTACTACCGGCGGGATTAATAGGGTTTAAGCCTACACATCTGTGGGGAAAAAGCAGATATATATATAAAAAGATCTATCTCAGATTTCATTAATTAGATCACTAATATATTAACAACTGTAGTATTGAGAAGCTCCGACATTACCAGTTGTTTTATCTGTAACTGCCAGCCTACTGTTTGGCCCCAGCCTGACATCCCGCTCTGTCCTTTCCTATAGAGGGCATCTGTGTTATGAGTCCAGTCCAGTTTATTGTTGATGTGGACCCCATGGTACTTGTATGAGTCCATCTCGACCTCTTTGCCCTGGATGGTGAATGGGGAAGGTTGCCTCCAGTTCCTCCAGTAGTCCACCACCACCTCCTTAGTCTTGCTGATGTTGAGTTTTAGGTGGGTTTAATTGCTCCATGCAACAAAGCTCTCAATCAGTCTTCTGTACTCCTCCTCGTTGTCATTGCTGATGCATCCGACTATAGGAGAGTCGTCGGAAAACTTTGGGAGGTGGCAGTAACCAGAATTGAACTGGAAATCAGAGGTGTAGAGGGTGAAGAAGAATGGTGCCAGAACAGTTCCTTGGGGCACCCCAGTGTTACTTGACACCACCTCAGATACGCAGCCATCCACCCTGACGTACTGTGGCCAGCCCATGAGGTAATCCAAAATCCAGGCCGTGATGTCCTGGTGCATGAAAAAAGTTTTATTTCTTTCACTTAAACCTGTGAAAAATAGGAGCAAAAAGTGTCAAAGTGTTGATTTTTGTTCAGTGTACAAAACATTTTTCTTGATACTACGCAGGAATTGTCGGTTGCAGTTTGTAAACAGTATCCCCAGCAAAAGTGAAAGTTAAAGCCAGTCAGATTGGCATTTTACCTCACTATATTTGTGTTTTTTTGGTACTGTGTCCACAATTTTTGGAGCTCACTCTTGGATGCCAGCTGCTTATGTTCTGGCACCTGGTTGTTACCTTTGTATAAAGTCCCAATCTCACCTATGCCCTGTGCCCAGGAATGTTGTGGACACGGCAAAATAATAAGAAAATAATAAAATCCAGGCAGAGGGCAGAGTCTTTCAAGATAAATACACAATCCATTTCTAGTGGATCATACGTGATGACTGAGAGGGATTACTTTTCTATAAGTCTATATATGATTTTGAGGAAAACCCTGCATTGTCATACTCAAACTGTGATTGTGATAAATAAGAGTGTCCTTCAGGAACCCACAAGTTTCAATAAAGTCCTTTCAGCAGAATTTATTTCATGTCTTTACAGTGTATATACTATGCAGTATATTTCAATAAAATAGTACTTACTGTATTCACATGTGCCTCGTGCAGAGCGCAGGAGAAAAGGGATTGGTTTTCAGGATGTGTATTAGTTGGCCGTATTTATCAGGAAAGTAGCAGAGTTAAATATTTGTTAGAGAACATTATACCTCTGTGCCATGCTCATTAAGCCTTGCCCAGAGTCAGTTGTGTTTAATAGTAGCTTTATTCTTTCTAAATAATCACTTGGCTTTTATTGCAGCAAATCAGGCTGAGAGCTCAGGGAGCCTTGCAGCTCAATCACTTCATTGTTCCCCTGCATGTCCTTAAACACACTGTGGTCTACACTGGCGTTGGTCTGCTTCTGTATGCAGGCTGTACATCTACTGTGACCGCTCTTTATCTAACTCACCACTCTGATGGAACATTGAGAGATTGCAAGGCTAGTTGAATCTGAATTAAACTATAAAGACCTCATAGTTCATTGAACAACAGTTCATTGAAACTGTGAGAACTGAAGGTGTTTACCTTCTTGCCTGCTCTCATCAGTGTGGAAACAAACCTTCAGGTAAGCAAAACTTATTTTGGAGAGAAAACAGAGTCCAAATAGGAATCATATTTTATTTTATTATTAATTCAGGTACATATTAAATATATATTATTCTGTGGCAGCTAAACTTATAGCTGAGTATGACAAGTATAAATTATTTATTGCATTAAATGAACCAGATTTGACAACTTTTGGTATAATCCAGATAAAGGTACACACATGCCCACATGTTGTCATACAAACAAGTACAGATAATATCACAGGAAAATAACATTTCCACATGAATAAACCTTGAACTGGTGGTAGAAATTTTCTGTTAACATGAGCGCTTTATTTTTTTTGCGGTCAAACTAGCGTGGCACGGTGAAATAGTGGTTAGCACTGTCACCACATAGCAAGAGGTTTTCTGGTTCAAACCCAGGGTAGTGGGTTTGAAACCAGGGTAGGGGGTTCGAAACCAGGGTGGGGAAGCCCCTCTGTGCAGAGTTTGCATGTTCTCCCATGGGTTTTCTCCAGGTACTCCGGCTTCCTCCCACAGTCCAAAGACATGCAGGTTAATTGGTGTCCTTAAATTTCCTGTAGGTGTGAATGTGAGCGTGAAAGATTGCCTGTCTCTATATGTCAGCCTGTCCAGGGTGTACCCCACCTCTGGCCCACTGTCAGCTAGGATAGGCTCCAGCCCGCCCAAAACCCTCAACAGTATGGGCGGTTACAGAAAATGAATGAATGAATACTTTTAAATTGGTGGAGCATCATGCTGCTAGTTAGTTAGTTAGTTAGTTAGTTAGTTAGTTAGCTGTTAGTTCAGGGTTTTTTAAAAATGAATTTATGCATTTCAGGTTTATATAGGTTTTGCACAAGTAAATTGCAGATTGGGTAGAATATTTTGGACAAGTGAAGACATGTAATTCTGAAATCTTCCCAGCTGCCATTTCAATGTTTGTTCACTGTTAAATTAACTTCACACACCATGGTTGAATCGCTGCTGAATTATGTTTTAATTTTGGGTTAGGGTTGATTTCACAATGTTTTTTCAGTGTCAGAATGTTCAGCATTAGTCAATTTAGATTGAATTAACATTGAATTATATTTTGATTTTTTAAGATGACTCAACTTTGAAATTTCAACCATAGATCACCTACAAATATATTAAATCTTGCAATTGGATCAACATGACAGTATTGTCCAATGTAGTGATTTACTGTACACTGAAATAATATTCAGTAACAAACGAATAAGGCACCATTCTGAATAAATACCTGCTGTAAGATGTTCTTTGACACAGAGTTTTATTCATTGAATAAAAATGTAACATACTGTATGAACAGCTCAACAAGAGTAAGACTACAACAACAATGGTGTCTCTGGAACTCTGCTCAACAAATTATCATATTGACAAGCAAACAAATTGTCCATCCCTCAAGTGTGTGTGTGTGCGTGTGTGTGTGTGCGTGAGTGTGTGTGTGCGCATGAAATTGGGAAAAGGCGCTGTACCTCTTCTCATACTGTATTCTCAGGATATATTATTCTTTTCTCCTTTGTCTTTTTTTGCTGGACTGCAATACAAGCTTTTAAGCCATACTACCACCTACTGTACCAGACAATGTAAAACAGGATCATCTTGCGATAATTTCCTGTGATACCGTAATTTTGTATTTTAATAATTGAAATTTCAAAGTGGCATTGATGATCGAAACATAATAAAAATTTGAATAGAGAAATGATCATAACAAGTTCAAAGGCAAGAATTTCAGTTGTTTTTCAATTTATGAGAATTTTGTCAAACTTTGTTGTCAAAATTGTTTCAATGATGAAACAGATCTTAAATTCCATTGTTGATTATGAGAATTGCACTGTTTCAATGTTATTTTATAGTTGAAATAATAACTTACATAATTTCCACCACATTACAACACTGAAGGTTGGTTGTGTGCCAGCTGACTTTGGCTTTTTTCTTTCTTTTCTCTATTTTTTCAAAATCACAGCCAAATCAATTGTTATCTCAGGATTTACAGGGGTTTTTGTTATCCTAATTTTTGCCCAGCTAGTGGTGGTTCCCAAGGATGGTGATGTTGGGTTTGTTCAAAAGCACACTGTTTCAATATTTTGCCACCACAGCATTATAAAGTCCTGTCTGCATTCTGAGCATTTTTGAGATATTGAGCTTCAAAGGTTTGCATTCCAAAGAGCATTTTTTGCTGGTTGCTAACATTACACAAGAAAAATGCAGGTGGATAACAGCTGTGAAAAGGAAGAACTGGACACCGTCACTTATTAATGTTAGACTACGCAGTAGATTTCAGGTGAGTAACATTAGCTAACAAATGGATCATAACTATCTTACATAAATATGATCTTCTCCTTTAAAGTGAAAATTTGAGATGTTTTTATAACATTAGTCAGTGTTGTTGAGTCCACTTGACTGCAGACATGCTTAGCTAACCAGAGAGCAGTCAAAGGGTACTTTATGTGGCTCCCTGTGACCACGTTTAACATTCAGGGGTGCAAACTTGATACCTTTCTGCAAAGACCGCCACAAGCTCCCATCACTACACAACAATAATTCATTTTGTTTCGTTTGCTCGACTCAGCACACCATGTGGCGGAATGCAATGTATGACTGTATCTAATTGTATCCCAGTTTGACCCTTGCTGTCACTGTCACTACAATCAAGCTTCCTGTATCTTGCTTGCTTGGATTATCAGCGGCACTTTTTGGGTACCACAGAGGGTAATTTTGCATTTAATGCAAAAAAAGTCTGCAAGTATGTGGTGTCACATTGCTGTAATAGATCAGCACGGTGGAAGTTCAGTTAAAAGTAAATTTACAGAGAAGTGCCGCTTCTCAGATAAGGGATGAGAAGCGATTGACAGCAATGTCAGTACAATGAGCTGCAGCATTTACCACAGATACTCAACAAATAGGCAGTGCTAGAGGAAGTCTTCAAATCCTTTACTACAGTAGAAGCAGGCCGCTAATAATTCCATACCATGAAAACACTCCACTATATGTAAAAGTCCTGAATGCTATATCATAGTTAAGTAAAAATAGGCCTAATTATGTAAGTATTATCAGCAAAACGCAGCCTACTTAGAGTAGTTACTGCAAAACTAGTCATTGTGCATCAAAATGGGTCCTGTCAGTGTTATCTTTTTGTATCTGATGGTGTTGGCTTAATATTCCTGCTGCATTCATGTGTTTCATTTTCCTGCTGAAGGTTGTGCTAATTTTAACTCTTTTATATACTGTTGGGTAGTTTAATCTACATCAATGCATCGTATTCTATGAGATCACCATATGTTTGTTGTGTGGCTGTCCTGTGAGAACCATGCATCTCTATAAAGTCGGAAAAACAGTTCTGTTTTCAGCTTTGTGAGCATGACTCAGCTGATTCAAGAGGGCTTTTGAAGAGTCGATTGAGCCTTCAGTTTACCACAAACATTCAACATATCTGGAAGTACGTTTTTCACTGTACATAAAGGATATGTCAGATAAAGCTGTCAGACAAATTCAGCGCAGTAAAAAGTACAATATTTTACCTCTGAGATGTAGTGCAGGAGAAGGAAAAAGAAGCATAGAATGAAATACACAAGTAAAATACCTTTGTACTGATGTACAGTACTTAAGCAAATGTAATTAAAGCACTCAATATACCTGCTGGTTCATGTGTGTTCTTTATATTATGCCTTCAACCCACCCCCCGCACATGTGCACCATCCTTGTCACGCAATTCAACCCTGATAAGTATGCACCCCTGAACATTAGTAACATCCAGATACTTAGCTGGCTAGGGTTTGGCATGCTTACATTAAACATGATTAAAGCAAGCTATTACATCAAATCGTCTGATCCCGGTGTCCAGTTCTTTCTTTTCACAGCTGTATTTTCTTTCATGGTGATGTTCAGGAGAAATCTGTGCCAAAATATTCTGATAGCACTCTCTCATTTATATTTTCTTTTTGTACATCGTATCACAGGCTGTACCATGGTTAGAGTGCTTATCTTGTATTTCCTTGTGTACTGACCAAGGGCCTTATTTATTAGGGATGAGCTGGACACTTGTATGAAACTAGTATCCAGTACGGATAATGAGCTTTTAATGAGCATGAATATCACCTGAGTAAAAGATGCCGATAGCCATGCTCCTGATGAACTAAAATAAAACATCAAAATGGGTATTTGGTAGCTGCTGTGTCACGCCTCATATAGGCCAGGCAGCTGGCCACACACACACACAGACAGAGTGGCTCCTTCCATTACACACACAACTGCTGCAGCTCCGTTGTCATTTGGCTGTCATACACAAACACACTATCTTGCCATCATCACAGGCAGCCATTGAGTAACAGCGCAACTCTTACTGCTTTAAATCTACTCTGGTTATGGTTAAGTCTTAGTTTAGTTTATTCCTACATTTGTTAGTAGAAAATATCCAAAGTCAGCTGAGTTAGTTGGAGAACTTGGCTCATACAGGATGCTGTGCAGCTCACGACTCACTGCTTCCTTTGTTTCCCCTCCATTGGCTGCTACCTCGGTTTAAAAGTCAACCAGCAGCGCGTTTTTGAGAAGAATACAGTCACAAGGCTAAACACACACACACACACACACACACTTAATAATTATTAAACTTTGTTTTTCATTGTGTAGAAAACCATCACACAAGTAAAATTTGACCATAAATTTCAAATTCATGGTCATGTTTTTTTCTTTAGTTATCTTACTCAGAAACATTGATCTGAAGCTTTTACACCACAGCAACTTTAACTGAAAAACAGTTGTTAAAAAAAGCTCGTGTTTTTGCGATTGAAATGTTTGGAAGCTCAATTCTGAGGCTGTTATGTGCATAGGTTTCCAATTAATAATAACTAAAGCAACTTCAACCCATATCAATTTAAGAGTTAAAACACAAACTTCCTATTTAAACCCCACCCACGTCCAGGTCAAACCCCGCCCCCTTTGAGTATGGATATGGATACAGATAATTTAGTTGGTTGAACGGATACAGATAATGGTGTATTCGCTCATCCTTATCATTTATAAAAGTGTGCACAGGACAGGTGGTGTACGAACAAAGCACAGAAAGCGATTTTGTTTTTATACTGCCAATGCTGAAAAAAGACTGATTGGGCTTTCCTGAAAATTTGCACAATTCCTATCTAAAAAGGGCTACAGATTAATATGGGTAATATGCTATCATAACTGACAAAGTGTGTACAGTGTTGATGGTGACAATACTATACTTTTGTACTATGCATTACCAACAGGCTTTCAGGTGATATTACATTTACAATGTTATGTTACGCATTACCACTGGAAAACTGAATTTTTCATTCATCCACGTTGATCCAGATTGTTACACTTCCACCAGTCTTCTTCTTCAAGTCCTTTGCAATCTCAGATGTGGTTTTGCCAGTATGTAGCGCAGGTCACAGCTAATGGGGTCAGTTCAGCCAGGTCTTGGGGGCTGCACTGGGGGGCATCGTCACATTCCAGTAGGTGGGACGTGGTCTGTACTGCTCCACAGCTGCATTTGTCTTCTGTGTCTTCCGCAGGTTGAACCTTCTACGGAAAGGGACAGTCGTTGCTTGGAGAGCAGATCTGATGGTTATGGGGATTGGCTGGTGTTGAGTGTGGGGGATAGGGTCCAGGACCTCTTTCACAGCTCTGGATGATAGTTCACTGCTCACACAAACAATGTCTGGGTTATATCCTCATTTCCATCTAACGCTGTTGAAAGATTTTGGCAGTTTGGCGTCGTGAATCAGGGTCAGGTTTTTCGACTCAAGCCAGGTTTCGACTTCATCTCCATCTCGGTCCTTCACTTCATAGCCCCACAATGTGCTGTGGGAGTTGAAGTCCCCGATGCTGACATGGTATCTCCTCTTACATCTCTCTGGCAGCTCCACTGATGCAGGCGATTGACAGTGCAGGCCCCGAGGGGGGCGATTGTCTGTGGCGCTTTGGCATCATCATTCAGTAGAATGCTTAGGTAGTTATACAGAAATTGGCCTACTGGTGGTATCAGGTTATACCAATCAGCGCTTCCCAGGCTGCACCACGGGGAGGTTTTTGTATCCGCAGCCCACCAATGTGCGCCACCAGACAAATATATCCCGTTAAGGTTGTTATGTCAACTTACAGACTACATTATAGAAGGGTGCTGCCAGTGATTGCACATTTGGGTGATGCTGCACCGTGCCTCATCATTTTCAATCTGTTTTCATTTATATAGCCTACCTACAACGTATCCCAACCTGCTTTGCGTCTTAAGGCTGCCTGAAAGCAGCAGGGATGAAGAGCTGGCCTTTGGTGTGTTTTTTTCCTTGTCCCATTGATCTGCACATCTGGGTTATGCCATTGTGCATAAGTATGTTGGATGTGTTTCCTGTCTCATCCCCTACAACAGCAAAGCAACACACCGTCCCGTTGTTATGTATAACTCCCTCTCTGGTGCTGCTGTAGCTGACCGGTGCACCGGGAACAGGCAGGTCTGTCTTCCAGCTCTGGTGTATTAGTATGCGCTTGTCATAGTGACTGACCCTGCTATTCTGTTTGTTGGGCTAATCTGAGCACTTGTCTATTACATCTCATGTGATCGGCCAAAAATATTGATCCCTATTTCATTATTGATCAGACTTTGATACTCTGTCTGCCTATCCCTGTGTCCAAGGCTATGGATTTCTAGGGCTTTTAAATTGTTCTAAATCTCAAAATATTTACCTTCATTTAAAAATAGCCTAATAAGTTACTTAACAATATTCTCTGCACAGAGAGTAACATGCCCCTAATCCTACTTTGTCCATCTAAATTATTTCTGCAGGGGCAAACTTTTACTCAGTAGACCAGCTTTCCCTATATTTTCCATCTATCAACACTGGGTTTTTCAGTTTTCCATTTCTGCACTTAATCATTTACCACGTATCACCCAGTTTGTCTCAAGGATGAATTATTGATTTCAGTCCAACCAGAGGTAGCGCACACAACAAAAAAATAAATAAAAAACTAGAGAAGCAATTTCTGAAGAAATTGCGGGTGTGAATGCTTCAAGCTGAAGCTAGACTGCAATGCTGCCTTAAATACAATAAAGTTTGAATGATTTGAATGTGTGAAAGTTTGTTGAAAAGCTGACGCCACACTGAATAGCTGCCTGTAAGAAAATGCAAAAAAACATCGGCGCTCCCTTTGCTTTGGAGCCACTCAGCAAAAATGTGTACGTGTGTCAGATTCCATGTCAACATTTCTGCGACCAGGACAAATTTTCCTACGTTTTGTGGTATAAATTGTGTCTGTCCAGTGAAAATTGTGGCCGTATGAGCGAGTTGAAGAGAAAAGTCCAGTATGAGTAGAGGGCTCTGTGTCTGTGTCTGTGTGTGCAGCCGTTGCCATGGAGATTAATAACTTGCCTGCACTTGTGGACATACAAACAGCTCATGATCAGCAAAGGCTGTTTATAATGAGTTTTAACTCCTGAAACAAATCCTTCGCATTCGCAAACCGCTGGTCCAATCCTGAAAATAAAGAGATGATGAGAGACAGCCGCTCCTTGTGAATGCACCTGCCGATTTTTATGTTTCTTGAGTGAAAAATGTGGTCACAGGCGCGAGTTACAAATGTGTTGCACCTACGCTTTTTCCAGAAATTTCTCCTCTCACTTTACATTGGAGTGAATGAGAAAAAAATCAGCACTCCCTCCGCTTTGGAGGCTCCTGTCAAAAATGTGTACGTGTGTCAGACTCCGTGTAAACATTTCTGCGACCAGGACAAATTTTCCTACGTTTTGAGGTAAAAATTGTGTATGTTCACTGTAAATTGTGGCCGTATGAGCGAGTTAAAAATAAATTTTCTTGATGAGTTTAGAGCTGCTCTCCACTCTAGCGGTGACATCGCTCACTCTAGCTCACGCAATAGACACCCATTATAAAGTCTGAGAAGGGCTGAAAACATCACCTATTTTAAACTGACTTTGTAGAAAAACTAAAAGACATTTTGAAAATTTGATTTAGATCCTGAAAGTCGACAACAGCGTCAACGTTTTAGAGTTGGAACGGAGTTTCTGCGTCAATGTATGAAGTCGTGACGTGTGGGTGAAGAAGGGTGATTTTGAAGGATTCTCTCATTGACTTCCATTATAACCAAGTTTCAGAAAACGCTAAATATTTCTGAAAGTATGAATGGGATTTAAAAGTTGAATCATATGTAGAAAGCCAGCAAAATGATGAATATTTTCCATTTTGAATGGAGTTTCTAGCTGAAAGTATGAGTCGGTAGTCACAGTTTGAAAAAAGGTGAAATTTTTAGATTTCTGAACATTCCGTAATGCATTTCCAATGGGAAAAGGATTTGGGAAAAATGGGAAATATCTCGGAAAGTATGGACGTTAGGAAAAAAGTGAATACATCCGTAAATCTCCTAATTCAGCTGAACGTTTTCATGTTTGAACGGTTGGAATCGGTTGAAGTTTGTGGAACTAGTAGCGGTCCAATCGTTTTGCCTCCATCCGCTTTAATAGAAGTCAGAATTTCAACGTTGAATTCCCGGGAAAATATGAAGGTTATGGAAAAATTTGAAAGTTTCCACACATGTCCCGATGAAGCTGAATCTGAAGAAATTTGAATGGTTTGAATCGGATGAACGGTATTGAAGATAATTGAAATGAAAAAACGCGGCGGAAGAATAATAATAAGAAAAAAAAATAAAGAATTTTGGTAGTGGAATAACATAGGTTGTGAATGCTTGCAGCATTCACACCCAACTAGCTCCCATTTGCTGTGATTTATATAGACAGAAAATCACGGGATGTCTCCAGCTGACTGCCTGAAATGGACATTCTAAATGGGGGAAACGATGTGTGGACCTTCACCTTCCAATTATTTCCTGTGTCATAGCGGTGTTTGACAAACAATATGATTTTCTTGACTCAAATTATTCCGTAACATACTTTGTGTTTTCATACGTGACACAACACATCCAGACACTGGCATGCAGCAACAGCAGCATTTGGCTCAAATGCCTGGGGATAGGGCTCGGGGTCGGGGCCAACATCCCTGTCAGGCAGTAGTGGCATGTTTTTCAGCTGTGCCATATTGTGCAGCACAGCACACGTCTTGACAATTTTGCAGACCTTTTCAGGACTGAAAGACAGTCCCCCTCTTGTGGCATCCAGGTAGCACCATCTGCTCTTCAGCAGCCTGATGGTCCGCTCCACAATGGTGTGTGCCTGGCTCTGTTTACCCACCCTTTTAAAGGATACCACTTTCTCCTGCAGGAGAGAAAGCGTGATGTATTTTGTATTTCTACATTAATTGTCTCTACCCAGAAGGCTGCCATCACACGCAGCCCCAGTCTCAAGTCTGATCCCCACACTGCCGTGTCCTGTGTCTCAGTATGAAGGAATCATGGGTTGACCCTGGGCACCAAACCACTACATTTGTGAGCAACATGTCCACATCACATATAATTTGGACTTTAGAGAATAAAAATGTTTTTGATTAATGAAAGCAAATACATTCTCACTAGGTGCCCTTACAGCAACAAGAATGCAGTCAAAAGCATCAATTACATTTGGCTGCAATATCCCTGACCTGTCAGGCAGTTCCCTCTAAAACCACTCAGATCACTTGTGATGAATTTATTAATGACTAACGTTTCAACGCCAACTGCGTCTTCATCAGAGTCCTGCACCTGCACAGCTTGGTTTCTGGCATCAATTGATTGATTACATGTGAAAAGCTACAAGTTCCTTCTTTGATTGTAATTGAGGGGCAGGTTTGACCTATGAATATGTGAGACAAATGTTAAAAATAATGATTATACATGTTATTTGTTTACATTTAACAGTGACGTGGTGCTTTACAATGTCATACAACAAATTAACACACAGTTCTAAAACAAATTAAAAGCCATAAAACATTAACACATTACAAAACGCAACACAGTGGCATGTAGAAGTTTGGGCACACCTGGTCAAAATTTTATTTACTATGAATAGTTAAGTAAGTTAAAGATGAAAAATGCTTTTCAACATTTAAAGCAAGATTAGTGCATTATTTTTGCTTTGTACAATTTTAGAGTGAAAAAAGGAAAAGAGCACCATGCAAACCTTTGGGCACCCAAAGTCATTTGAGCTTTCAGACAACTTTTTCCAGGGTCTCAGACCTTAATTAGCTTGTTAGGGCTATGGATTGTTCAGTCACTGTTAGAAAAAGGCCATTCAAATGTAAAAGCTTTATAAAGACTCTGACTCCTGAAACCTTGTCCCGACAATTAGCAACCATAGGTTCCTCTAAACAGCTGCCTAGCACTCAAAGCAGGAGACTGCAAAAGACCTGCGGGGAGATTTAGACTCTGGAATGGTGGTGCACTGTTCTACTGTGCAGTGACACCTGTACAAATATGACTTTCATGGAAGAATCACTTCCAAAACTTTTTTGGAAACAAGTCCTGTGGAGTGAGTTAAAACATAACTTTTTGGACACAATAAGCAAAGGTATGTTCGAGGGGAAAAAAGATGCAGAATGTCATAAAAAGAACACCTGTCCAACTGTTAAACACAGGGATGGACAGATCATACTTTGGGCTTCTGTTGCAGCCAGTGGCGCAGGAAATATTTCACAGGTAGAGTGAAGAATGAATTCAGTTTGCAAAAAAAAAAAGCTGAGGATGAAGAGAGGGTGGCTCCTACAATGGGACAATGGTCATTAACACACCTTGAAATTGACATTGGACTACCTCAAGAGGTGCAAGCCAAAGGTTTTGCGATGGCCCTCACAGTTCCCCGACCTAAACATAATTGAAAATCTGTGGATAGACCTTAAAAAAAGTAGTACCTAAGGTGCCCATGAATCTCACAGAACTAGAAGCTGCAGGAAGAATGGGGTCCATGTCTTTGGTCCGACGGCCCATTGGTCCGACATCTCATTAGTCCGACATCCCGTTGTTCCGATATGTGATTATACTAGGCTATACTGTATTTGTGTACCATAGAAGGATCAGCAACGCAATAAAAGTAGGCTATTGGTTGAGATACAAGTGTCATAGAGAGGAGAGAATGAAACACCATAACCTCCTGTTATTAACTCTGGGGTCGGGGTTGTGTCGGGAGCTCTCCGTGGTGCTGAATGGCTCTCGGCGGGCATATTTCTGCCTTGATGGTGTGCCACGACCAGCTCTGGGTCAGCTGGGAAAGGCTTGAGGCGGAGCAGGCTCACGGCTTATGTGTTTGCCACTTTCTTTTTCATTTTAATCCACACCATGATCTTTTCCTGACCCTTACCAAGTGGTTTTTATGCCTAAACCTAACCAGACCTTAACCACATGATGATTTCAGAACAATGGGACTTCGGAACAATGGATTTAATATGGTCAGACCAATGGGATGTCGTCGGACCAATGGGATGTCGTTGGACCAATGGGCAGACCTCAGAAGAATGGGTGAAAATCCCCCAAACAAGATCTGAAAGACTCTTAGCTGGTTTCAAAAAGCATTTAGAAGCTGTGTTACTTAAAGGATGCCGAAACTGTTACTTCAGGCCCCTTTCCCCTTTTTGGTATTTTGAAATTGTAAAAGATTGAAAATTAAGGTAATCTTGCTTAAAATGTTGAAGATGTGTCATCTTTAACTTCTTGCCTTTTGGAATTCAGTCCATCTTCTACTTAACTACGCTTCACTACAGGACAGCAAATTACATTTTGACCAGGGGTGCCCAAACCTTTGCATGCAACTGTATAATGGCTCATATAGGATAATAGCGACACTCTGCACTCCAATCTGTCCGACTAAGGCACTGAAAAAGGCAGCAATGTACATTTGATCTATCCAACTGTTAGCATTATTATTTCAGAGAATAAAGTTCATCAGATTATTTAATGATTACAGGACATACTTGAGGAGGTGTATAAAAGACAGATGTCTGGTTGTATTTAGTTTCATAACTCATGTTTTTCATGTGTGCACACTAGATCATCAGTCAAAGACATGTTTGTCCATTTATTAATGTTTATCCATTTTTGCAAGTACACTTGTCACATATGAAACATGAGAGATCATATCTCTCTTTATTTTAGACAATTCACATTTCCTCCTTTTCATCTTCCTGCCATGGAGGTCGCAGTTCCTCATGTCTCCAGTTTGTGTGCGTATGCATGGATCACAGCTTCTGTGTAAGACTGCACATTTTCCTTTCAAGTTTGATTTTACAAATCCGAAACATCAACACCTTCATCTGTGTGTATGCCACGTTTATAAATGAGTAGTATTGTTGTTGGCACTATCTGTGTTTTTACCCAGCAGAAACTACATCCAGCTCGGTTGCTCCTATAACATTCAGACATTCTGCCTGTACACAGATCTTACCTTTGACATTATAAACAACATGGAGGTGGCTGAGCAAAAATGGCAGCCGCAGTCAATGCTAGCCACACTTATGGTGCTAATAATGCTAACAACGCAAAGCTTCTGACAGAGCAAACAATGTTAAGCTGGGGTGGAACTGGCCCACCACTAGGGCATTAACAGAAAAGTCGATCTGTCGACGTGTCAACGTCAATGGCACAAGTAGACGCCCCCGGGAGGAGTCGACAAGTCGTGTGCTTTTTCCCTGTCTCTCTCTCTGTGTGTGCTTACGCTGATACATACCATGAACATACCCGGGCGTACTATAAGTGGAGCAGACTCCGCGAGGAATGTGCGCAGTCATTCGGGCTTTCATAGTTGAGCGCACTTCCTCGTTAGTTGCTTGTAAAAATGTCTGTGAAAAATCCCCCGATGTGAAAAATACATGCCAAGCAGTCACTGGTCACGTCCGCAAGCCCTGTGCGCGCAAAGCTCAGATTTTACGACCGTGCGGACTCCGCTCCGCACACCAGTGACTGCTCGCCATGTATATTTCACATCGGGGGATTTTTCACGGACATTTTTACAGGCAACTAACGAGGAAGTGCGCTCGACTATGGAAGCCCGAATGACTGCGGACATTCCTGGCGGAGTCCGCTCCGCTTATAGTATGCCCGAGTATGTTCGGGCCTTGAGCTTTACGCTTGCGGACGTCTGCAGAGTCCATTCCGCATACATTCCGCCTGAGTATGTTCACAGACACACATCATGTGTGGAGATACTTTCCTCACTTTCCTCCACTGTGTCAATGTGATGACGTCATCAAATGACGTGTCGACTCGACTTCGACTTTATTGACAGATAAGTCGACGTGAAAAAAATCAAAGTCGTTAATGCCCTACCCACCTCCATCAGTCAGGGTAGCATTATCAGCTGTAACCACAATGTAAGCCCATTGTGGAGCGGCAGCAATTAGCTAGCCAGTGGGATGCAAGGGAGGAAGTCATGCATGTGTGGTTGGCCCATCCACCACAACAAAGGACATAGATGCTTGGATTACAACACACAGAGATGTAATTTATCTACTATATCTTAACATACCAAACAGTCACTGCATTTAAAGCAACACAATGGAGTTTTTGAGCCCTTAAAATATATATCCAAGATCCTTGTGATGGTACATCAACTCACAATAGGTTGGATGACACCTCCGTCATTGCTTGAGAGTGCCTGTTTCACTTGCACTGGCACCATGCAGTTTCTGGGCTCGGGTAGAAACCCGGACACAAAAAGGATTACAAAATTTGGCTGCTTTACGGCATACGTCATATCCCCCCTCCTCTCTTTAGAGTAGTGTAGCCAAACTCAGGTGAACGTCTGCAGTGTGTTCAATGATATCTGCTTTCCTTGGTGCAGTATTATCAGTGTCCCATCTGTAACTAAATCCACAGCAGAAGTTCTGTCATATTGACTGGCTTGTGCCAGTTTGATGAAAAAATTTAAAGGATTAATCATGATCTCCTTCAAAAAAACACCCTCATTGAAAGTAGGATAGGAACAGAGAAAATTAAATTTCTTCCACAAAGACAGAAAATGTAAACAGCAGTCAAGCCAAGTACAAATAGCGAGGCAACCTATCACTTTCCAGAGTGAAATCCAATTTGAAACATGGCCAAACAATGAAAGACTCTTATAGTCTTATCATAACTCTGTTTGCCTGTGTTCACAGCAGAACCTTTGGCAACGCACTTGCCTCTGCACATGGTCTTAACAAACAGAGGCTTGTTTATTTGTCAAGCTGTTCATTCTCAACCCGTGTCTATTACAGCCACAAGGCCACCTCAGTTTGCTGAAGTGTCATGTTAACTTCTGTCTGTCTTTCATTGATCACTTAGTATTCCTCTCTGTCCGAGGTCCATAGTCATCTTCTCATGCCAGTTACAGCTGATTTCTTGATTAAAATACACTCACACGGCATTCAGTTCAACAGATGGAGCTTTGCAGTGCTTACCAATGATCTGTGATGCCTCGATGGTGGTCAGAGCAGTCAGAAAGAGGTCAGCTCTTAACCTCTGTGGTTATGGGTCTTTCACATCAACATATGAAGATAAAGAGTTGGTAATCGATGAATCACAGCACTTGTCTAATGTGCGAAGTCTAACCAGCAGTGAACCTTGTTTAAAGGCTTTTATTAAAGGACTATCTGTTATTTATGAGGGCGGGAATGACGGTGCAAAACAAGAAAGGCATGTCAAATCACTTTTTGAGCACTGCGCACTGATTTTCTTTTTGCTTAGAGAGACATACAACTTTAAAAGGTTGTGCTTTTGTCTTTGTAGTTCTGCTCCTCTGCTCACCTCATGCAGTACTTACAGTACTTATCCATTTACCCCACCTCTGCTCCACTCTGACTGCCAGCCACACCCATCTCATCAAGGCAACTCTGCTCACCTGCTCAACTCAGCCTGCCACCTCATCAGCCCAGCTCCACTCACCTGCTTTCAGTCACTGACTGGCTCAGTATAAAGACTCCTGCTCTCCACACACTCACTGGCAGATTGTTCTTCAACCTCATGCAAGACATTCCAGCACTCACTCTTGGCTTGGTTCCCCGGTACCGACCCTGCTTGTTCCTGACCTGTCTACGTCGTCTGTTTCCTGGTAAACTCACCAGCCTTCTGTCCCTGACCATGAGTTCTGCCTCAGCATCTCTGCCCACTGCGCAAAGAGACGTCCTAACAACGTTATTTCTAGGTCATTTTTGCACGTCCAATTTTGGTGCCCTGAAGGTGCAGAGACTCTTTTTTCTGACGTCTACCAAACGTATTGACGTCCACAGGACCTTTGTATAAGGGCTAATTGTAGTCCAAATAAGGTTGTTGCGGACATCTTTTCCACGTCAAATGTTTAAATGTCTTAAACTCATTTTAGACATTGCTTTTACACTGCTTCTAGGCTCTGTGCATAACTGTAGTCCCGGCCAAAAATAAGGGCTGGAGACATACCAGTAGATGCCAGCCGCTACTGACATTGTGCCATATCCTTTCTTTACCTCGCACAACCTCTTTCTGCATGTCAAGATCCTGAAAAACACAAAGAATGTTCTTACATTTCACAAAGCCTGATAAAATAAAAAAGTGACTGTTTAAAGTGTTGTGAGATGAATACCCACTGGGTATCGACAAGTCTCTGCGCCGAAGTGCTGTGCTTGCATCTTGAGAACCAAAAAATAAAGAATATTCAGGTGAGCATCAGTTACCTTACTTATAGCAATATTTACCTTTCTGGCAAATTTACACGTTTCTTTCCTTAACTTAAAATGCTTAATAAGCTGATGGCACACTAAAATATAAGAGAAATCCACCGGGTCTTGAAACTCATCAATATTCTTTTCTCATATGGTTCTGACAAAATCTTACCAATTATTTCATTAGGTCCGAATAAAATGATTTGCTAAGCTGTCACCTAGCCCCTCTCCAGCTTGCCTACCGCTGTCATCTAAGAATGGTCTGAGAGTGATAGCAAGGAACAGGGAAGAACTGACAATGTCTGACCAAGGCGAGCCTCTGCTTCCACCTCCTGCCACTCTCACAGAGAAATCAGTCGGCAAAAAGACGAATATTTTCCAAAAAGCTGCACTAAAGAGACAACTTGATGCAGTAAGAGGCAAGACTCGAGTCAACATCGGCTCTGCTTTCGAGCGATAGCAGAGGCTAATGCAGCTTCATTGGGAGCTAAAAAGAAATGAGATGGTTGCGGGGTTTCTGCTTGCTTTTAGTTACCTTCATTTTCCTACTCCAAGAGTCAGGGGAGGAGGGGCGTGTCGGAGGTCAGGCAGGGGGAAGAGGGTGGGACTTTGGAGGGAGGTGGAGCTGTTCATGTTCAAAGTGCTGTGTGACTTGCCAGAAAGGTAAGAGTCGCTTTAAGTTTGTGCGGTGGGATGGTTGGTGCAACTGAAAATGTAATTATATTCACGAGGAGTGGTCATCTCTCTCCCCCTGGATCTGTTGGCATGATTCAGTGTGTGAGACAAGGTAGAAGCAAGCTAGAAGTTAGACAGTTCAACTTCAAAAAAAAAAACATTTCTTCAACAATATTTTGACTTGGATATATATTTAATTTTCTATTCCTCAAAGCAAAACTTGCCTGAAGTCGTTTTTTATCTTGATTAATGGGAACATCATCCAGTTATCCTGGGGGTTAATTTTGTCCGTTATAGCTTTTTCTGTTTTTGTGGCGTTCATATTACGTGGCCATCTAATGGTTCTCTTGTTCCTGTCAATCCAATTGTCAGGAACTACACCTTCCTCCTCTTGTGCACCCTCCCTCCAAACAGCCCTCACGTATATGACCTGGAAAGAACAACATAAGCATGTGAAGTTTTTAACATTTTTATTAAGCTTTCGCATTGAGTAGACCAGTGGTTCTCAACCTTTTTAGAACCTCATAACTCTGAATGTAAAAGTGGAACCAAATGGACCCTTACGGTTACATTAGGTTCCATCTAAAAGTTACAGACCTGTAAGCATCCAATTTAGAACCGAATTAAGGAATTAAAAGGTCCCTGGAACACATTTTAAGGACCACTGTAGCAGAAAACCTCATACAAAGCGAATTACCGGTGCAGTAGCATAGAAAATGACATGAACCCTATTCAACAAGTCACCAATTGTTATGTTAGAAGAGACAACTCGGAGCTGGAGGTGGTTGAAATTAATATGTGACTTGAGTGACTAATGACAACATTAGAGAGTCAGCTCAGGCTAAGTGCGGGAGGCAGGCCACCTTCCGGAGCAGATCCCTTTCACGCAGTAGTCCATTTTTCATCCTGACCTGGCCATTTCCTATACACGCTATATTCAGAAGTCCAGAGCTACATGGTTGGTGAAAAAATGGTGAAATATGACGCTGGCACGGAATTTCACAAGCAAAGGTACGTCTGCATTTTTCTTTCGAACAAAAGCAAAGCTGTCGTCCCTTTCTTTAACAGAAGACAACTTAAGGGTGCATTTTGCTCTTGTTCACTTCTGAATGTTCGATTTCTGACAAATGCCTGGTTAGTTGTTCCAGGAGACTTATCCCGCTCCTCACGTGTTTCTTGATTTGTTGCAGGTAGTTTTCAAATGGAAAACAGGAAAGGTCATTTAGGGAACAGTTGAAGTGGCTGGCATCTTCATGGAGATGAAGAAGTACATGTGCATTATACAGGAAAGGTCTTGTCATACCTACAGGTCAACACGGCACATGACAAAGTGTTTGATGAGTTCATGAGCATATTGGAGATAAGTACTTTGAATCCTCTCATCTGACTCCAGCATTATCGACATGGCTACTGTCAAGGACAAGAAATGTTTGTATCTTTCAGGGGACAGCACAGTTTTTAATACCACAGGTCTTGTGTAAAGCAAAAACTGCTGTAGTTCATAGGGGTGTAACGATACATCGATCCACATCGAAACATCGATTCATTGATTAACGATCTGATTACATTGACGCAAAATGAAAAACATCGATCCATATCGTCATCTTAAAGATACACCTTTATTTTGAAATTCACATAGCACGTCTGTGTCACCATTTCTGGGCAAGCGTGCCTCCGCTCAAACAACAAACAGAGCTCAGAAATAAAATGGTCAAATCATATGATATCACGTCATGTCAATCGCAGGCTCCTGAGTCGTATCGCGAAATCGTATCATGACAGACTTTGTGAAATCGGCAAACATCATATTGTCATCCAAACAAATCGTATTTTTTTTTTTTTATTTATTTATTTATTTGATTAGGACAGTGCACATCGATCAACATGTCAGCCAAAGCATCAATGTAAATGTGCCGGAGTTAGCATAAATGCTAATTTTAGTCCGTTGTCCTAAGAATGTGATGAAGCTGGTGATTTACACCCCTAGTTCAGTGGCTTTCCACCTATCCATTTCAAGTAAACCCCGCGGTTGCCGAGCAAATTCACTCGGCATCTTCCCTCTCAGTGCAATTTTTTTTTGAGAAATTGTATCCTTTTGCCTCACAGATAAACAACAGATTTTTGGGCCACAAGTCAAGTAAATTAACAGGCCTCAATCTACTCCCAAGCAAACCATATGCATATAATTCAAGACAAATGAGCTAACACAAGGAATTCCTGCAGCAATGAAGGGACTGACACCAGTTTGGTGGTTACTGTACTCCACTCTGGAGAAACCGTCATCTGTTCGAGACATGCATTTCTGTTCACTGAAAACTGTTCTTCCCTCAACACAAGCACCTCTGATTAAACATGTTTCACAACTCTCATAGGCAGTGTGACATTTCAGATATGCCCTTGCTGGCGCGTCACAGACCAGAGCATCAATACTGACAGTGTAAGTCTGGCCTTCATAAACTATACCATTGTCTTTAATGTGTTTGTACTCGGTGACAAAATCTTTTAGATACTCCTCAAGAGAACTTGGCTTTCTTTGTCCAGTAAGCATAGCTACAATAAATGGATCAAATTGGCCACATTTCACAACTATAAGGCCAGAATTGGACACCACTACTTTTTAAAAGTGAGATGCCATCAGTGTTTA
The DNA here is from genome assembly GCA_026686955.1 of Epinephelus cyanopodus. Classification (NCBI taxonomy): domain Eukaryota; kingdom Metazoa; phylum Chordata; class Actinopteri; order Perciformes; family Serranidae; genus Epinephelus; species Epinephelus cyanopodus. Next base: position 4,933,158 of record CM048928.1, read on the forward strand.
CACTGCACATCGTTACGGTCCATCTGACTTAAATAACGACAGATCCCCTTTTCTAAGCCGTAGTACTTGTACTGCCCACCACATTTAGGCTCTGTTGTGTTACGTTGTGGTGTAGCAAGGAGTATCCAGCAATCCATAGGCAATAAGTGCCCTTGCTTTCTTAATATGTGCAATAAACCATCAAGTGCTGTGTGTGTGGTCATTTCAGCTTCTTCATTTGGTTCATTTTCTGACTCAGTAGACCAATAGTCCACATCAGTGTCAAAGTCAAAAGTATCTGACATCCCAGGAACACTGTCACTGATTAAACTCTGTGGGGTCCCAGGTACATTGTCACTGATTAATTAAATCATTTTTACGGTGCTTCAAGGGTTAAGACTGTCTGTCTCTGTCCTATAAAAAACTTATAACACACTACCTTATTCACACCACAATACACAAACCATCACTTATCTGCCTATTTTTTGAGCACGCCCATAAAATGTGTGGCAACTTTGATATGCAGCAGTACAGATGTAGATGTAGATAATTTCTCAGAATCATCCACAGAACTACTCAGGTACTTTTCACGTGCACCTTGAAGGTAAGCAGAAAAACTGTATGTATGAGAGATAAAGAAAAATTCTGCTTATCTCTATTGGAAGGTGCACCTTGACCTTTCGTGACGCCATTGAGAGTAGGTGTTTCTGTGGTGGTCTGGAGAATTCAGGAATGAGGCCAATCATGGAATTCTTTCTTAATGCACATTTAACTACAAGCTCAGATCAGCATGGCTACATGCAGAAGCTATGTGATGATATGAACAGAGAGAGACACAACTTAGGGTGGTGGCATGTATACTATTACCTAAAATGGTGCCTTGACACATTTAACTTGACCTTGGGCCAACTAAAATTAGTCTAACTTGTCCATTCATCAGTAAGCCTAGCACTTCTGACGCCATGACATCATAATGGAACATGATCCCCAGGACCCAGTATTTCAAAACTTGTAATCCGGATCAGAATAATCCATATAATGAAATCCAACTTTTCTCAGTTAGGGATCAAGGTGATCCTGCTGACTTTATCTGAGTATTTCAAAACATTGGCAGGGTGGATCACTTTGATGCCAATTGGATACCAATTTCCAAATCTCACGACTCTGCCCCTGGATCTGAAACGTTTCCTCTTTGGGGGCGTGGCTTTCAGATTATGACCCGCTGTGCTCTGTCTCCACGGCGGACTAATGCTGCGTTCCAGGCAGGCTTTTGAACTCGTATGTCACGACTTCAAGTCATGAGTTACGACTTTGTAGCGTTCCAGGAAAGTTACGGCAAACTGCCAGTTACTTCCTGTTTAACGCTGAACATTGCGAACCGTTTGTTTGTGCTTCCCCATTATTGCTATCGCCAAAGGTACCTGCTCCTTGCTCATTTGAGTGAAACGGAGGAGGATAGGGTCACAGATGCTATTATAGGCTACTTTTTTACGATATCTGTGTGTTTGGAAACGTATATTGTATTGATTTATTCTTGCACTAGAAACCAGCTGTTAGAGCGGCTGCCAATAATGCGTTAACATTAGGGTTATTTTATGTCTATTTCTCACCATGTATCACCTGCATCAACACAGCATCCATAGGGCTGCCGTTGTTGTTTAGAGGAGTAAGGTAATTGGTTTAGAGGGCTGTGTGACGTCAGGAACCGTAACTGGGAGTACATCGATCTGGTACGAGTTCACGGGTGGGAAGTTACGGGTTTGACTGCCGTTCCAGTGCACTTTCACGGGTTACAGCTTGTGAAAACACGAGTTACGAGTTGCCTGGAACGCACCATAATTCACGAAAGGAGCAGTTGGTAGCACAGCTTTCACATCAAAATGTAAGTATACCGTTGTCTAATGTGTAGCGTTTTTAAGACCATACGAATGCCACGCACCATCTGATGTGAGCCAGCTATTTGAATTGTCACCTACTTAAAACGTGGGCATACCGATCTCTAATTGAGCCGAGGTCATGCTAACGGTAGCTAACGCGGCTCCATTGACTTGCATGTTAAGTAGCTAGCAGGCTAGCAAGGTAGCTGGCTTTTTTATGTATTTTGCGGTCTGTGGTTTAATTTAAAAGGTAATTAATCAGAATTATGTCATACATCAACTCTTTAAACACCAACCTGTTCCAAGTTTAACGTTATGTTATTGCCAACACAGCGGACTTTTTTATTTTCATTTCTTTTCACGTGTGCAGAGCAGACTGTATAGGAAAAATTTACTAGCATGAATTCTGCGGTTCATTCAGAGGTGTCAGAGGATTGAGTTCGGGTATGCTACAGTAATGCTGATGATATGCTTTTCTGTAATGTTACTTAAACAATTTTTCTGGCTATTGTGGATTCCTGATAATGATAAAAAATATGCTCATACACCTTCTACTTCTACTTTCAGAGTAACGTTACACTCACACCCAGGGACCACTCAGCAATGCCACTGCTAATGAAGACAACAGGTCGAGTGCTGGGAATCCCTGGACATGTATCCCCTTTTGTAGAAGGCTCCCACAAAACATGTAGCACTATAGCATCTGATTTGATGAAGTAAAATAATCAGTTTGTACACACAAACACTTCCTGAAATACATTGCTGCATGTTATAAAATCACAGTCAAGCACTTCCCAGACATTTTAAAGGTGCATTTTCAAGCTTATCTGAATTAAGTAAAATGTGTCTTCATTAAATCAGAAGCATGAAAATATACATTGAAAGTGCTTAAATGTGATTTAAATTGAGACATACAGCAATGTTTTGCAGGACATAGTTGAGCTATCACGTTCCCGCAACCATGGCATTTTGCACGGCTCTTCCAGCAGGACCATCAGGCTGCAGTGGTGGTGGTGGTGGCAGGTCAAGGCCTTTTGCGCAGGGAGGAGGTCCATCGATGAGAAGTTCCTGTAGTGGCACTGTCCTTGTTTGTGCTAGGTTGTTTAGCACAATGCAGGCACAGATGATGTGACAGGCTTTCTGTGGCTCCACACGGAGATAGTTCAGGCAGGCAAGTCTGCGTTTTATCACTCCATTCAGGTGCTCAATTGTCCCTCTTGTTGTGGCATGGACGTTGTACCTCTGCTGGGAGTCATTGGTGACAGTAGCAAAAGGGGTCATCTGCCAGGGTAGAAGGGGGTAACCGCTGTCACCCAAGAGGATGCCATCTGGGGCAGTTTGTTGGAGCTTCTGGTAGAGGTGGCTCTCCCTCAAAATACAGGCATCATGTACAGACTCAGGCCATCTCACAACACAGTTTGTGATAACGAGGTCAGCATTCCCCACAAGCTGGATGTTAATGCTGTGCCGGCCCTTCCTGTTCACATATTCCCATTCCCTGGTATGTGGTGCCTGAACATGCACATGGGTGCAGTCAATCATACCAATAGTGTTTGCCCCCCCCCCCAGTGAGGAGAAACTTCCTCTTGGTTCTTGCTATCTCCTCTTCATTTTCAGGCCATTTCACATATTGATCTAGAAGACCGGTAAGGGCAGATGACATCAAATGCACTACATGGCCCACTGTTGCTTTTGTCACCCCCAGTCCATCCCCAATCACCTCAAAGAAGGAACCACATGCATAATACCGCAGAGCCATCAGTACCTGCTCCTCCACAGTCAAGGCATGGCTCCTCAGAGTGGCACGTTCGAGATGAGGACAATGAATATTGCAGATGAGAGCAACATCCTCTTGCCCAAATCTGTATCGTGCATAAAGCTCATCATTGGAGTATCTCTCATGACTGCCCAGTAGTACCTGGACAACCGAGCTGTGGCGACATACAGGTATGTGGCGTGTCAGGTAACGGTCCACAAACTATTTTTTTCTTTTATTTCAATCCCCCCTATGTTAATCACTTATTGATGCTGTTTTTGAAGTATGAATAAATCAATAAGTAATTTACTCCACTGAAATATCAGTGATGTATTATAGAAAAGTGATTTATCTTTTTATAAATGACAAAAGGCAAATCTGCCTAATTTTTGCGGTGGTATTGTGATACTACTCAGAACCGTGATACTTTCACTGGTATTGGTTTCACGGCGGGCGCTGAAAAAAATTTCCCTTCAAATCCAATATTTGACATGTATGGTTTAAAGGGTAAAAACTATATCTCGTCACCCAGCCTCTCAGGATACCTTGTGTCAGAGTTGCATGTACCCCATGCACACCGTTTGACCATTTTTAAACTTCAAATAAAAAAAGCTCATAAATCAAACAAAACTGACTTTCTGTAATGCATTTCAATGAATGTCCAGGCAGAGAATGTCTGAGTGCATGGGAATGGCTACACGCACTGTGATTGGCTCATCGCGTCTGAGGGTGAGCCATAGGTCAATTACACTTGGAAGTGCTTTGTATTGATCTAGCAATGTATTAGTAGCTTCCTCTTCCACACATTCCTCATCCTGTCTATCAGCAAACACATAATGTGATGATGGAGATGCTACTGTAGTTGTTTTCACAATACCTGGTAAGAAATTAGTTAATGTGTGAGGTGTGTCGGCGACTCTTACGAGATTGAAAGGTTCCATAAATATTGGTTTGAAAACTACAGCCAACAAACATGCAACAGACATTTTCATTTCCCTTCAGATGTGAACAAAAAACTCCCTTTCATTAGCTACATTTTTGCATGCACATAAGCGACAGCTGAATATAGACAACTATTTTTGTGTCTTTATCTTGTGTGGAATGCACTCTATTGTGATGTTTAATTAAAGCATTCCATGTCATCAATTTAGATAACAAAAAGCTTAGTGTTGGTTCTACTGGATCAAAGCGCCGCTTTTGATGCGGTAGACCATCACATTTTATTAAAAAGACTCAGACACCTGGTCAGCCTCTCCGGTACTGTTCGTAACTGGTTTTGTTCTTATCTCACAGACCAATGCTTTTATGTAAGTATAGAACATGTTCCTCAGGAACCCATGAAATTGGATGTGGGGTTCCCCAAGGCTCAATTTTAGGTCCACTTCTCTTCTCTTTACATGCTTCCCCTTGGGGACGTCATCAGGAGACACGGCATCAGCTTCCATAGTTATGCCGATGATACACAGCTATACATCGCCGTGTCTCCTGATGACACAGGGCCAATTGATACCCTTTTTAACTGCATTGTAGACATCAAGTCATGGATGGCAGAGAATTTCCTACAGCTCAACCAGGACAAAACTGAGGTTTTAGTTATAGGTCCTGAAGGCCAGAGAGAGCAACTTTTACCAAAACTACAGGATCTTAGACCATCCCAATCAGTAAAAAATTTGGGCGTGACTTTTGACTCTGAGCTGGATTTTATCCCACATATCAAAAATATAACGAAAATAGGTTTTTATCACCTTAAGAACATAGCCAGAGTCCGCCCGTTTCTCTCTCAGGCCAGTACGGAGGTGCTAATGCATGCTTTTATCTCCTGTTGCTTAGATTACTGTAATGCCCTGCTCTCTGGTCTTCCCAAAAAGAGTATTTTAAATCTCCAGTTATTACATAAGTCGTGCCGCATGCGTGCTGACGAGGACCAGAGGGCGGGAGCACATTACACCGGTATTAGAGTCGCTGCATTGGCTCCCTGTCCGCTTCAGGATCAATTTTCAGATTCTCTTACTGGTTTTTAAATGTCTTAACGGCCTTGCGCCCTCTTATTTATCTGATCTGCTTTTACCATGTCAACCCTCATGTACCCTGAAGTCCTCCGGCACTGGCCTTTTAACCATACCAAAACCCAGAACAAAAACCCATGGTGAGGCAGCATTTAGCCACTATGGCCCCCACCTGCGGAACAGCCTGCCGGAGAGCCTCAGGACTGCAGAGACTGTTGATATTTTTAAAAGAAGATTAAAGACACACCTTTTTAATCAGGCTTTTACCTTATATTTTAAACTCTTCTTATGTTCTTATCTGGTTCTATCCTATTTTATGTTGTTGCTTTTATCTCGCTTTTTAAGATATTAATTTTAATAATTTTCTGTTTTTATTTCTCACTGGTACTGTATCTATTCTATTTTAATTTATAATCTTACGTATTTTATTTTTGGTACTGCATTTATTTTATTTATTCTTTTAGTCCTATTTTATGCTTTTAGTCTTTAGCTTTTAACTCCAGTGTTTCCTCAGGGGGGTCCTCCACACTGGGAGCTGTGTCAGGTCTCCTAGTGGGGGTGCTGTCCTTGGGTCCCTTCGGCCCGGCCGGCTGGTGGTTCCTCCCTTCGATGCGGGGGTCCACCTGTCTGTCGGAGTCGGGGGGCCTGGGTGCTGGTCCCCCCGATGGCACGGCTTGCGGCTCCTCCCAGTGTGGACGGCCCCAAAGGTGGCGTTTCCTTGATCCTCAGTGCCATGCCATGTCTCCCTGTTGTGTGTGATTGTGTGTGAGTGTGTGTGTGTCTAGTATGGAGGGTGGGAGGGAGGGGCTTTCTTTGTAATTGTTTTTCTTTCTTTAATTGTGTTAAGTGCTTTTAATTTTGTAAAGCACTTTGTGTTGCATGTCCGTGCAGGAAAAGCGCTCTACAAATAAAGTTAATTGATTGATTGATTGATTGATTGATTGATTGATTGATGTCTTAAATGTACACAGACATTCAGAATATGTACATGGATAGCGGATGGTGTGTCCAAAATGTGGGTGTTTGAGTTTGTAATGGCTAAGTAGCCTAGTTCAGACCTAGTTGGAACAGCTACTGAACACCCTTTACATTGCCACATTTACTGGAGAAAGGTAGACAAATAAATGGAAGGTCAGCTCACCCCCACACACACTGCAATTATTTTAGCTCACAATATTTTTGAAATTAATATTATCATCCTGCTGAGGAATTAATTCATTCTTGTTTAAACACATCAAGTAAACCAACAAAAGCATTTGATTAAAAATACTCACCACTTCAACAGGGCCTTTGAAACAGCACTCAGAGCAGAGCAGAGGTCTAACCAATGTTTGACCTCTGCTTAGGCTGGAGGATATCTACACAGTAGAAAATTAAATGTGATTTGTTTTTTGTTTTTCACAAAGTCAGGCATTATGGAAATGAAGTATTTCATTATGTAACTCTAACAGCTAATCCAAGTGTCAATTCAACCTACAATTTAGTTAATAATTAATTAAAAACGTGTGTTACAATCGTAGTGTTCACAATCAATCAATCAATCAATTTTATTTATAAAGCCCAATATCACAAATCACAATTTGCCTCACAGGGCTTTGCAGCATACATGATGTCTACATACACAGAGCCTTCACCTTAACAACATTAAAATGTTTTTTTTTTGTTGTTGTTTAATTTTAGTTTTCCAACTGGTTGGTAAAGTTTTAGAGACAGAAATGTATATGTGTATGTATATGTACGTTACAACAAAGTCAAAGCCAATGGCAGAGTGAAGTCCAAAAGTACCCCTCCCCCCGCACTACTAGCTAGCTTGTTTAATACCTCAGTTTAAGTCACTGCAATGCAGATTTGAAAAGATGAGCGGAACTATGTTCTATAAATTTTCAGGTCCAAACCACGAAACATTACCGTGCACACACATTCAGAGACATAAAAAACACATACAACATACCTGTCAAGTCTCCCGTTTTGGCCGGGAAAATATCGTATTTTACCCCTCTTTCCCGCCATCCTCCCGTATTAGTATTTTCCCGCAAATCTCCCATATTATAATATAATTTAAAAAAAAATAACATTCCTCTGCCTCTCCAAACTGAACTCTGTCACTAGCCTCGCGAGAACTGCCAGCTGCATTAGCCTGGGTGGCAGTTGTCACGAGGTTAGTGTCGACAGCAGGTCTGGCTTCTCCGGAGCCTTTGTGCTCCACTGTCTCTCAGGTTAACTCGTATTGCAGCGGTGCCTGGATAGTGCGACGTGTGTGGTTGTGCTGCTGCCGTGGTCCTGCCAGATGCCTCCTGCTGCTGCTGCTGCCATCATTAGTCATTAGTCATACTTCTACTGTTATTATACACATATGATTATTATTATCATACATGTATACTGCCAGATACTAATATATACTTTCAACATATTGTACCACAGTAGCCAGAACTATAACGACAATATTATTACTTTCATGAATGTTGTTGTAAGCTACCGTCATTACCGAGGATGTCATACAGATTACTGTATTGTGTCATACAGATTACTGTTAATTTGTTATGCTGATCTGTTCTGTACGACATCTATTGCACGTCTGTCCGTCCTGGAAGAGGGATCCCTCCTCAGTTGCTCTTCCTGAGGTTTCTACCATTTTTTTTCCCCCGGTAAAGGGTTTTTTTTGGGGAGTTTTTCCTTATCCGCTGTGAGGGTCTAAAGGACAGAGGGATGTCGTATGCTGTAAAGCCCTGTGAGGCAAACTGTATTTGTGATATTGGGCTTTATAAATAAAATTGACTGATTGAATTGAAGTGGTTATTTTAGATTTCCTGTACACCCAGGGACGAGTTTTGCTATGGGCAATGTGGCCGACTATGGTGTAAGACAACTTTAAAAAAGATGTGTGCATAATTTTAACCATTCGTATTCGTAATGTTAAACATTTAAAATTGTTGTACACAAAATTCTGTTGTCATATATGCTAGTCTGTGAAACTGTTTGGGTTAACTGAAGCCTGATCTACTGAATCGTGTCCGACAACAACAGCCCAAATGTCTCTTTATTTTTCGTTTATTTTTCATTTTCATTTCTGCTACACTATCAACACATGCTCATTCTTCCATACAGGTAGGCCTACTTGTGGTTCTGAAATGAAAAGTAAATACATGCTATCTATAACTAGGTTGTAAATAAACCATAAACATCAAATATCAGATTAAATGAATAGTATTAAATACATATGCATCAATAACCTGGAAAATAAGCCAGCAGTTCACAAAGAGACAAACCAGACATACATTTAAGTACTCATACTGTCATCTACTGGTGGAGTCAGCTTAACCGACTTCCACTCTGTTTCGCTCAGGCAACAGCGCATTACGGTGGAAACCCAGTTAACAGTAACAACTGTGCACACACAGTATTTGCTGGTAATTGCAACATAAGCTGGCAGCTCCACCCGGTCCGCTGTCATCTTTGCCTTTGGGGCATGCGCGTTTTGAATTAATCATGGTTCGATTACTTTCCCCTGTGACCTGTCTGTGACCTCAGTGACGTTTTTTCAACACTTTTCTGCTTGTACCTGTAACCAAGATGTAGAATCACTCAGGGTCCTGATAGCAGTTTACTACCAACCCAGGATTATTCATACATTACTGGGACTGAAATACATCTCACCTCATTGTTACTTCCACAAACAGAATTTACTCACACTTCCTTTAAAATAATGCAAAATAACCAGATCTCACTGTGAGTAGCAATATTTCAAAAAGACAGTGGTATTCAAATGAAATAGTTATGAAAACATTCACCTTCTTTTATGTATATATATATGGGTCATTCTTCAACTATGGTCAAATGTGGTCTCAAAAATTTTAGAAAATCAAACACATATTTTAGGTAATATTTATTAATATAATATATAATATAATATTAGTTTTTAAATCAAAATGTAATTCAATAGTAAGAGGGATTGAATGTCAAAAATCTGACCCAGGGACAAAGGAAGTATAGCACAATCCATACATATAAAACCATGGTTTATGTAGTAAAAATAACACTTGACCTTTAAATTAATTTTTGTATGTTCCTCTTGGTGTCAAGTAACTGTGCCAAAAATAAAAAATCAAGAAATGTGTTTTGTATCTATTATTCCTGCAAAGGACACAAATTCTACCGTAGTTGAAGAATGACCCATATATATATATATATATATATATATATATTATATATATATATATATATAATGTAGAACTTGAATGTTCTGTTGAGCTCAAAATATGAATTAATTGTCCTTCAGTTTAGGGGTATTTCCTCCACAAACACATGAAAGAAAAAAAATCACAGATCAAGTCTTTAATAAAATAGTCTTTAAATTGTCCTTTCAAAAAAAAAACCCTCAATTACTGGCCAAAAAAAGAGAGAAAAAAAGAAAGTGCTCTTTTTATTTATGTTTATGTATGTGCGTGTAATATGTGCAGGGGGGGTTGGGGAATATGTCTGTGTGTCTGCCTGGGAAATGGTCAAGGGGGTCACGAAGACGGCGGGCGGCAAACGTCCTCCTCTGCGGCCACAGGAACACCTCACAGCCTCTCTCTCCCTCAGTCCACAAGTCCAAGTCTACATCCCTCTCAGCCCGCGATTCCCACTAGTAACAAGTCACTAAGTTTTACACACTTTATGAGCTATTACATGACAACAGAAAATAAAATAAAAAATGTACAGAATGATGTGACACTCTGCTTTAGACTATGGCTTGACCTTCAAAACACATAACGTTAGCAGACATTTAGCATTACATGACGTCAACAAATCAATAATCTAAATTCGGTCGTTTAACTCAGCCTTCTTATTATACAACACATCATTACAACAATGACAACACTACACATTAAGTGTGAATGCTCACCTAATAGAGGAAACACCAGAGCTTCAAGTGCTATCGGAGGAGCCTGGGAGCAGCACGTTCCGCTGCAGCTACGTCCCTCTCAGCTCTCAGCCCGCGATTTCCACTCGGGGTGGTACCGTAAACCAGCTGGCAGTCGTAAAACTGCCGTGATGCGGTGCTTAAAGGGCCATGCACCCAAAACAGGCCTGACAGGATTACAATAAGGAACTGCATTTACGCTGGGTTACATACCCACAAACTTGAATTCGTGTTCACAGTGAGGACTTCGTAGTCGTAGAAAATAGAGTTGTACTCACGAGACTTTTCACTGCAGCTTTTAGATTCATACTCACATAAAAACAATCCTAACCCAAACAATTTCACAGACTCACATATATAACAGCAGAATTTTGTGTACAACAATTTTATTTCACCAGTTTTCTAGACTACCACTCATTTACATGTCAAGTTAGTGGAGTGGGCGCTATTATCACGTTTCAACCAGCAGCAGAAAGGAAAGGCAAATCCTGCCAGTTGTGGGTTGAACGGGGGTCACAGACAGGAATACGGCGGGGGTCTTGCGTCGGGTGCCGAAAAATTTCCCTTATTTTCAAATCCAAAACTTGACAGGTATGACATACACGGAACTTTTAGGACTATCATTAGCATAGCCAGCAGATGATAGAAAACATTAGCATTAAGATTGGTTTGGTTTTGTTCAATGTTACAGCAAATATAAACCTTAACTTTTTAAAAAAATGGCATGTAAACACTACCTCTAATTCTGACTGATACTTGATAGGTTTTAGTTACCTTCGCCATGTAGAGAGCTGTCCAAATTCACAGTTAATCTTTTCCGAAGCGAGGGAAAAGATGGCGGAGATGGAAAGTCTACAGCGACAGTTTCTCTATCCTTGAGCCCGCCTGCAGGAGGCGGGATTTCCCATTTCTGGCTGTTGAAACATATCTACTTTCTTTCCTCTTTACATGACTGACATGCACATTTCAAATCACTCAAGACTGAAAAACTTTTATAAGATTTAATCATGTTTCAAAGAGAAATATTTACGTAATATAAGAGTTGCATATTTGTAAATTGACCCTCCATCTTCCATTTTTTTCAGTGTTTGAACAATCAGTGTTAGAATCAGAATAATGTTTCTTTTTAAGTAGGTGTTCACTTACAAGGAATTTGCCTTGGTGTTTGGTGCATACAATAGACATATTAAGAAGACATCTTGTAAGTAACCCTCTCTTTCCCAATGGCCTTTTAATGTGAAGCACCTACACAAGTGTTAATTTTCATTGGCTTCAACACAGACAAAAAAGCAGCAGTATTTCTGTTAAAATGAGCAGCAGTGGCGACTCTGATGTTGTACTGATGGAATATGTATTTTGTGCTGAATCTTAGCCAGCACTGCTAATATCCAGGAGCTGCCCATTGGTCCGACATCCCATTGTTCTGACCATATTAAACCCATTGTTCCAAAGTCCATTCCGAAATCACCATGATGCCCTGTGGTTAAGGTCTGGTTAGGTTTAGGCACAAAAACCACGTGGTTAGGGTCAGGAAAAGATCATGGTGTGGGTTAAAATGAAAAAGAAAGTGACAAACACATAAGCCGTGAGCCTGCTTCGCCTCAAGCCTTTCCCAGCTGACCCAGAGCCGGTTGCGGCGCACCATACGCCCGCCGCGAGCCGTTCAGCACCACGGACAGTCAGACTAACGGGATGTCGAACTAATGGGCTGTTGGACCAATGACATGGACCCTAATATCTTCCCCTCTTTCTTTCTTTTTTTAAATCCAGCATTCTATTAAAGACCAGCCAGTTCATACTGGCTGTAAAGAAATTTGATTACACTGTTTTATTTGAGAATTTTAAAGTAAATACTGTGCCTTGAAGCATTGTCTTCTTATTAGTTTGAGGGTAAATAAAGTGCTCTATGTTGTGTGCAATGGTTGGTCCATTGAACTTTAAATAGCAAAAATGTTTCTTGTAAAACAAGAGTCAGAAGCTTGCAAACTCATTTGCATCTTTATTCTCCACACCCTTAATTGTGAGCGTATGTGTCATATTATAATCACATACTGTATTTGGCAAAGCTCCTTAAAGAGCATATTTATGCAGTGGTTTATTTTCCTCCAAGACAGTGTGAAAGGCTGTTGAATAACAGCAGCCAAGTCAGCCTCGGGGTAATTTTATTCACACTTTGCATTAGAGGCACCTCCAGTGTTTTATTAATTTCACTGTTGAGTGACCTTCTTATAGTAACCCATTTGTTTCTGGGCAGCACCCCATGGTGCTGCTTTTTACTGGAACAAATACCATGAACTGTATTAAAGTGAGCAACTCAACTTAGAGTTTGTCTTGAACTAAACCTTCAGGCCAGCAAGTTTGGATTGTCTCTGGTGATGTCAGTGCCATACTCTGCTGAGAGGTAAATTTAAGAAGACACAACAAACCCTGTTTGTTTGCATGTGTGTATGAATGTTTGCATTCATTCGTCATAAGGACAGTGGTCGGGGCTTTTCCCGGTGCTGCCCTGTGGCATATGGAGTATTGGTGAATGCTTATGGTGCCATCATCCATAGTGGGTGCCACAAATGGGGAAGAAAAACAATTATTTTTTAATAATAATAACTAGTCCATATCCATTGGTAGCTTTGTCACCTTCTACCTTTGCCAGTCCTCAATGCCTATGTGCAGTTTCACATAGATGGACCATGTCAGTGAGTAGAAAAATGTGGAACAGACAGAATGACTGACTGACAGAATGACACACTGACAGTTTCCGTGATTATGTACAGCATACCATACCATGACTTAGTCACACCAAAAATTAGAAAAAAACCCCCCAAAACATTCGGGCACAAGGGGAGCCACAGCGATCGGACGTATTTTAGCCATTTTTAAGGATTTTTCTGATGTTATAGCGCCACCCAGTTAAAGTTTCACAAAAGGATTGCGTGGCTTTTGCGGCCGCTAAACCGGTAAAAATAGACCAAACAGATAAAGCCAGCATTTGTACTTTTCCATATGGCTAATTGCAATCAGGGGCAAACTGCACTCAGCTGCCAAACTTTGTGGGCATGTTTGCGCTGATATATCATTAGCGCAATATCCTTTGTGAATAGGACGTTAAGACGGAACAAACTGCAGGTGCAAGTGAAGTGCAATTCACGGTGCTATCAGCGGCCGCAATTCATTCTTTGTGAATTCGGCCCTGAGTTTTGTGATTCACTCATATCCATCACCTCAGCCTGCCTCTAAATTGGACTACTTTGGACCACTTCCTTCTTTACTCAGCGCATTGGTCACATGTTTGCAGCCTTCCAAAATATGAGGGTTATGCACAAATAATTGACTCGTCCTTACGTGGGATATACTAATTTTGGTGCATTAGTTTTTGTACAAACAAACAAATGTACAAACAGTGCATGAAAACAGCCTAATATAGATGAAAAGATTTCATCATCATCTGTGTCGTGATTTCATTCACTAGTGTGATTGGCACACTATTTTCAACAGGTAGTGTTGTCTCAAATCCCCAACTGCTGTTTTGCATTTACCAGAAGTGACAACAGCTTTGTTTTAACTGCTCTTTTAGTCGTCTTCATCTTCTTCTTAAACAGTGAATTGCAAACAGATGGTGAAGCATTATTGCCGAAATTTGACTGCTATCTCTGGCCACAAAGTCAAAAAATAAGAAGTTCGTCCGCTACGTCACAAACATAGAGACTATTGAGGGTGAGAAGTCTCCATTCTATACTTTTGGACTTTTGGACTTTTTTGAGTGTGCACTATGCAGTGTGAATGCACCTAGCACACTTGTGCACTCAAAATATTAGTTTAGAACAGAAGAATGCAATCTGAGACACATCGAGTATTGCCAAAGTATAGGCATTGCCAGTACTAAAAATCCTCTAAAGGACCTCTAATGTTATTCAGTTTTCAAGTAAGCACATTTTGTTTTAATGGTCTTAAGCCTGTCTTTTGGGAACTAAAGTTAAGCTAATTAGTGCCTTTCCCTCATTTAACCAGCTACACACCTGCCCTGTGTTATCCTCATAGTAGTCCTTCGCTGCTCCTGAGTTTTTCCCCAGCCAATCAGCTCAGTCGTGGTTTTCAATTCAGTCTTTGTTAGATCCTTGATTTGATTATGTGATGTTAAAATGCTGTTTCCCGAGAATAAAGACTGATTTTTTTGAGCTTTGTGCAACCTACACTCGAGGCTTTAAAACGGGAGTCTACAAACCAGTGGTTGATGTCACGATGTCTATGTCCATTATTTTATCTATCAATTTTATTCATAAATCTCCATGTCGCAAATCACAATCTGTTCTGACTTATTTTAGTCTATCTGGGATTATGAGATAAAAAGGGCAGCCACCAACTGAAGCATGATTCATTATCATTCACCAGGATGAGAACAGTCAGAAGTATGCAAAACTGTCATCCAGTGTATGCACAAAAAATCTCAACGATGTGTGGACATAGCATTGATCTAAAGGTCCTAATAACACTGATGGAGTTTTGGATCCTTTGACTGCCAGGAAGTGCTATCTAGATAAACACTTACAGGCAGGTTGGCTGTTGCCAGATGCTGTTATCTTACCAGATGAACACCAAAGCTTCACTTCTTGCTTGCACTGTTGGCATAACTACAGGCAGACACAAAAACACATTTTTAACAAATGGTGGCCAAGCCTTGCTGAGGTTTCTTTGTATTCAGTTAAACACACGGCAGCACAGGATGACAGGATGATGATGTTCCTGGAAAAATTACCAAACTGAGAGAATCTGTATGGTTCCTTCGATATGAGAGAGGAGAAGGCATGCAGGCTCTCTAAAGTGCAACACACACTGCAGCCGGCGTGGCGCTGTGGCCGTCAAGTGCTGCCCCCCAACACACAACCGTCAACACTAAAGTGTATTTCCCAACCCAGCCCGTTAGGTGGCTGTACCTAGACTAGTTGCCAATGGTTGCCAACTGCGAGTAACGGAAGAAGAAGAGGAAAAACTTTGAGGCAACAACAACTTGGATTTCACGGGTGAGTTTCTTATCAAAATCATCTTATTAAGAATTTGAAAAACTTAATAATGTTAAGCATCCAGATAACCCTTTGAAAGCTTTTGGAGTTGATACTACGGCGGCCGAGATATATGTAAAAGGCTTTTCTCACAGCATCGGCTGCGCTGGAAATAGAGCAGTGGGCTGAAGCAGAGCAGAGCGGCACGTCGGCCGGCGCCGGTGTGGGTTTGTTCATAGAATATAATGGAGGTGGGCGTTTTGACGGCGGTGTGTGTTGCACTTATTTCTTTATCTCAGGATGTCATTGGCAATCTTCTTTTTGGTACTCATCCTTACATCATTGCTCACATAGCCAACATTTGTATGTACATCTCATGTCGGTAGTAAATGGGCTGAAAAATGGGCCCCCAATGGGACTGTCCCCAGGTTCAATATTGCCCCATGCCAGTAGCCCACATGAGTGGGTTTACCCAAGTTGGCCCCACATGGATTATGTCAGTGATACCTGGGTACCAAGTGGACATGGGTCCACAATGGGCATCTTAACTGGGTCCCACAAAGATAACCCACCCATGTGAGCAATATGGGTCCGATATGGAACCCATGAACAATCCCTTTGGAGGCCCATTTTTCAGCCCATTTGCTACCTACATAGGACCCATAAGAAACCATTCAGTCACCCTGTGTTTTCAAAATAATGTCAATAAATGAAACAATAGAGCATGTCAAAACATGTCTTTGACTCTGTCAAAGTGTTTTAGCTGACATTGTAAACAGAATAAGTTTTTAATCCACAGTATGTCATTTCTGCCATTTCTCGATCAACACACTACCGAGTCACATAATGAGTTGCAGAGATAAATTGTAAGTTGTATCAGTCTGTAATTTCAATGTTTGACTTTGACTTTCAGTGTGATTTTGAATTCAGCCATCAATAGTTCAGTGATTTTGGTTTCCATTGACCATTCCGTTATTTTGTTAATGAAAATTAAATTGTATTATTTAAAATAAATAATAATTATTTTTTACCAGCCATATTAATTTTTGAACCAAGAGTTCCCAACACTGTGCAATCAGGGCTAGAAACTCATGCCACTCCATTGGTAACCATCTTTCTCTAGACTTGTTTTGCCAGGATATGATCATTTTTGTTATATTTTAAAACATGTTTGGTTTTCTAAAATGACTTACGATTCCATTCAAACTGTAATTTAAAAGGTTTTGGAGGTTTTGTTGTTGTTTTTTTTCTACAATTTTTGTCACAATTTTTGTTTGCATTAATGTATAACATGTGGGGCACAGTTTGGATCAGTTTAATTATTCTAGGTGTGATTTTACATACATTCTATATTCTAAATGACTTTTACCTATAATTAAAGGCAAATCAATAACAGTATGAAATCATTTGCAACTACAGCATTGAAAAGCAGACGGCCCAGGGCTGCTGGGTAAATATGGGTTCAGCCTTGGATGATGAATGGGGCGACACAGCTCTAACAGCATTTGAGAAACAGCGATACACAGTAAGGTTGCAGGAGCAGATAGAAGCATGCTTACATATCCTTGTAATACAGGTGAATACATGCATTATCTCACATCTGCCTTCCTATTCAGAGGCAGCCATAGACTTATGATGGTTCTGGGAATATGGAAACTGTTTTTCATTCAGGCACTATTCACAAGTGAATACTTTTTGATTACTAGTCCATGACACGGCCGCATCCTCTGCTGTTTCACATACAGAAAACAAATTGTTCAACAGCACTCAGTCATAAAAAACCCACAAAGTAGAAAGTTTGTCCTCAAATGAGTTGAAATGTAGACACTGAAAATCATGTCTGCATGCACTCAGGCTGACAAACAGCTCTGTCTTCTCATTAGCTAGCTACAGAAGTTTCAAGTGTTACAATTAAAGATCTTATTCTTTTTCTAGGCACCCAAAGACTTCGGTCTCTCATGGTCATCCATGTTTTTGAGAGCATTGCCAATATAATCCATAATCCATCCACCTGACAGGTGTGGCATACCAAGATGCTGATAAAGCTGTGTCGTTACCACACAGGTGTGCCTTTGGCTCACCACAGTAAAAAGACACTCTAAAATGTAAAGTATGATCACACAACACAATGCTACAAGTAGGCCTGCCGCGATATGTGATAAGTTGGTTAATTGCATGGTAAATTAAAAGGGAGACGGTAACTTTTCCAGCTGCAATTAATTGCCATATTCATGCATATTTGTTTTCCTCGTCTCTCTCCACCAAAGAGACTGGACGACAAGAGCGTTCACTGCCGTGCATTGTCTGGTCGCCAGGTGAGTTGTTTCATTAGCATAATGAACGAAGGGAAATCTCTTGTTATCGAGTGTCTTTGTCTCTGTGGGGGAGGTGGGGCTATGGGCTACACACACACACACACACACACACACAGTGCAGTGCAATCTTCGTGAGGGGGAGACGAGGCAGAGAAAAACAACAGAGCGTTGAGCGCAAGAGAAAGACATGGAACTTGTTCCTAAACCACATACCACAGCCCCTGTGTGGGAGTGTTTTGGATTTAAACCAAATGACAGAGGGCAGCCCAGTCATTTGGACGAGCCGGTGTGCCGGGTTTGTTCTAAAACCATCTCAACAAAAAGAGTGAATACGACCAACTTAACTGCACACTTGAGAGTGAGAGACTGAGAGTCTATTTTTTTGTACTTATTTATTTATTTCATCAATATTTTTACGTGTTATTTCAGATATTTAAATTTTCTTTTTTGCATTCATAAATATTCTAGTTAAATAAATGTTTATTTCTCTTTAAAAGGGTGTACTTTCATCATTATGCCTTTATTATCATTATACAAGTTTAAAAAATGGTCTAAAAACAGAAAAATTACAACAATAATAATAATAAAAATGGTCTTAAAAGCACATTATTACGCAATATTATTGCTTATCTCAATAATTTCTGATGCAATTAATTGCCCAGCAAAATTTGTTATTGTGACAGGCCTACTTGAATCCCCATTTAAATTAATTTTCTAATTTTTGGATTTGCTGTTTGCCATGGAGGCATGAGAGAAAAACAGTTTTCTTTTCACAAATTCAAATGTAACACATGCGGAGTAATTGATATACACATCATCATTTAGTGGGTGAAACATCTCTTAATTGAGTGGATAGCAGTGCTTGATTTTAATCTCTGTGTCTATATTTTCTGTCCTTCTTGCTGCACTTGAGTATTTTCCAGAAGCCATTTCTGCTGAGCTTTGTTTCTCTTTTTCGAAGACACAATAGTTAAAACAAAATACAGCATGTACACTGACTGAAGACATTAGCCAGCTCACTGTTATTTTCTCCCCTGTTTTATTGTTATCTCACAGTTTTCTTCTAGGGGTTATGTTTGTATTTTTGGGGCCTTTGTTTTAACGAATGATCAAAGTGTCACTAGCAGACTTGTTGTCTTTGCTAACACTGCTCATGTCGCTCTGTGATGGTGGTAGTGCAATCTCTGCTGCTGGATGCAGAGCTGGAACAGTGGGTGCAGAACAGGCTGTGACCATGGATATATAAGAGAAGTGAACACAGCTCTTTAAGCAATGTTGTCAAAACATTATCAAACTCAATGATAGTCAACGAGTCATTTCACAGGGGTGGCCACCATGTCAAATTGGTTTCAAAGCCTAGTGCTGTTCCTGGGAGCTAACAATAATACTAATAATAGCAATATTATTAATAATAATAAAAGTCTCTGGTTGTTTATCAAAGAATTTTAACTGTTAAGGCAAACTTACTTTTCTTCTTCCTGTTTCAGTTCTGAATGAACTTTGAAAATGTTTCAGTGATTGTCTCTGAAGGTACCTTGAATTGTTATGTCATTTGACTTGGTACAAATGACACATGCAAAGGCACGGAAAGGTCAATAGTCCATTAAATGCAAAATTTGTGTGTGAAAAATATTGGCAAATAAAGCTATTTAACTGGATAGACCCACATTTACAGATAGACCAACTTATTTTCATGTATTTGAGATAATCATTTGTTTAAAGTGACAAAACAAGAAAAGACTTTTCATAAAAAAAACAACTAATCAAATAAATAACCAAAAAAGAAAAAAAAAAGAACACAAATTCAAAAATGCCCTTTGTGGTTGAGGCCCAAAGCAAATGCCTATTTATGATGTTTTATAAAATGTCTATGCTGTAATATAAGTGAATGTCTATTTTGTAATAACACAAAGCCACAGATTTAATATTGTACCACCTTACACTGTGAAATAGTTTTGTAAAGGTCACAACAGAATGTCACAAACTATTTAGGAAGTTATATTGTGTGTAATGAAGGCCATTTACTGTAGCTGAATGCTCTGGGTGATGGATTAAAGTTAGTCAGCGATAACACTTGATCTTATAATAATACCC
The DNA here is from genome assembly GCA_026686955.1 of Epinephelus cyanopodus. Taxonomy (NCBI): domain Eukaryota; kingdom Metazoa; phylum Chordata; class Actinopteri; order Perciformes; family Serranidae; genus Epinephelus; species Epinephelus cyanopodus. Next base: position 4,953,082 of record CM048928.1, read on the forward strand.
TCAATGCACCTAACATAATGAACTGATAATGTAGGGCGGCAGATTAACATCCAAGGTTAGAAGTGCTCTTTAAATTAAGTACTTCAGAAGATTGCTGACTAGAGTGATTTTAGGTCAAGGTATTTTACTATAGAAATAACATAAAATTAGATAGGAATGGAAGGCAAATCGTCTGAGTTACTGTGACAAGAATACACTCAGATACACTGATGTGATTGTCACTGAACACAGAATACTGACTGGTTCATTTGCCATGAACAAACACATAGTGTTGGGAGTGTGTCTGCAGTACATGAGGGTACTTCACTATGAGTAAATGAGTGTGAGACCATGTCAACAAACACACTGCAGGCTGATCTGCTGTTTACAGTGCTATTAGCAAAATAATCAAAGCTGCTCCTCAGACAGGCTGTTCTCATGCACTGTTGGTATGTTTTCCCACAAAAACGTAATGCACCAAAATTGGTACACATCTCATGTCATGATGGGCCAGTAATTCATGCATAAGTCACATAATTTAGAAGGTTGTGATCATGTGACCAATGTGCTGACTAGAATAAAGAATAAAGCAAGAAGCAGTGTTGTAAGGATATGCATTGAAACAGACAATATTACTGATGTATTAAATAATGTTGCGGAACACTTTTTTTATTCTGATGCCACACAGTAACATCTACAGTACACGCATCAACACGAGCACATGCTTGCTCAGATTAACCCCTCTGATCCCACTCTAACATTCACACACAACAGGCCAAACCTATTTATACATAAACGCACAGATGAGGCCACAGTGGAAGCTGGAGTAATTTGATCATTTTGTTTTTTTCTGTTTACTTAAAAAAAATCAGATATTGACTTCTGTCTCTTCATTTTGCCAGATGCAGCCAGCGCAGGTGCCTGCTGTTAGCTCACGACGCTCACGCATGACGTATTGACAAACAATGCACTTGATAGGCACACTAATATCAAATCAAAATGCAGCAGTCAGTGGGAGTTTTTTATCAGCAGCAGTTGGTGAGAGTGAGTGAAGATGTGTGGTGACTTGGCTGTAAAAACACAGATAGGCTACAACTTAGGCTTTTATTCATATAAAATAGTTTGTCAGAGTAGAGCCCTGCGCGGGACTGTTTTCTTCATCCTGCTCCTGCCCGCCCCCGCTGAATTTCTGACCATTACCGCCCGCAACCGCAACTTGTGTGTTACACTCCCGCCCGCTCCTGTAGAACTCTGAGAATTTATGCCCGCACAATAATAGAGATGAATTGATTTTGTGTCTTCCCCCATCCCGCAGGAGAAAACACGTCATTTTATAGGCTATTAATAACAAGATTCAGGAATAGCGCTCCTATTTTGTTGTTTTCATTTAGTTTTTAATGAAATAAAGGCTGTTTCATGTTATATTCTCCTCCTCTGTATTTATTTATTTTTCTACCTTTATATACTAATCACGCAGTGATTGACGTTAAGGCAAGCTGTGCCATGATGAAGTTACTGAGGGGGCGGTTAAAAATTACGAGGGGGCAAATCTTTATTATGCAACATAGATTCACACAGTGGGTTATAAAGAGCGCGCAGCCGTGCGTAATAGTTGCGCGTAATGACAGCTCGTCGCCGGTGAAACACAATAAACTGCACGTCTCCTTTAATGTTTGTCTCATGACAGATGGAGCTGACAGACAGACAGACAGACAGACAGCAGGTGGAGCAAGCGGGAAAATTGGTATGAAAGCTGGTTCAGGGCATATTCGTCCATTTATGTATAAATATGGAGTGGAAACGCTCATGCATGTGCACCAAGTTCCTGTGTTGACATCCTGTCGCTAGGCTACACCTTCCTCTTCTTCTTTTTTTTTTTTTTTTCTTTTCTTCTTTTTTCTTCTACAGTTTAATGCCGGTTGGCAAACAGCGAATTGGCCCATTACCGCCTCCAACTGGTGGAGTGTGGATCAAAATGACTATATCTATTTGCGTTGGGTGCCGCTGGGTCCCAATGCAGCCCTGTATGTCAGAGTACAAAAGTTACCCGGGCCATGGCCCCCATGGTTCCGCGGCCTATGCTCTGGCCTGTCTCTGCTCTTCGCCCTCACTATTTTCTTTCAATTACATCATTTTGCAATCTGCACTCTCAAAACACAGCTTCTATTTTGAACAATCATATATGATTTTGAAATGTCTTCTTCACATAATTCTTCCACAGCATAAGCGTATTGTGCAACAGTGATAAGCACCCATGTGAAACAGTGTGCTGCAGTGGCAGTGCATTATAGCTCAATTAATTCCATTTTACTCTAAACAATAAAAGCCCTAGACCTAAACACTGCACCACTTTCATGTGTGAATATTCGTAATTTCAAGACAATTTGAAGGAAATAATATGCATAACATCATTTTTTGCATAATCAGGAAAAGAAAACAAACTATGAAACAAACTAAACAACTATGAACAAATATTTCACTTATGATGGAAATCCTTCTGTAGCTTGGGAGATTTAGCATCCATGTGAGGGTAGTAAAATTATAACACAAAGGCTCTGTAGTCTGAACCATGACTGCTTTCCACACTCTCAATGGCAGTGCATTAGCTAAGCTCCTTCTGTTATTACCTTTCACAATAAAAGCCCTAGACATACTGTTTACACTGCATTGCTGCCAGGGGGAACTTATCCATGCTGAGGCTGTGGTGATGAGTTGTGTAATATATTAAAAATAATTTTGCTTCAGATTTTGCTCTGGCCTCTTCTGTAAGTTCCTATTCAACATAATTCCTTATTATATCAATGAAAGCTGAAGCAAATGCATATGACACACAAAAGAGGTAATAAACGATTAAGGCTGTTAAAAAGACTGGCCCTAACCATTGGACTTTTTTCTATCTAACCGGTACTCCTGCCTGTTGAGTCAAAAAGTTGATTCCAAACAGTGGCCAAGCTCCTAACACACCATCTGATAATTTATTACTCTAAATTTAAGTGCCGTAGTGTGCCCGACACACTTTGCCACACACTTCCCATTGTGCCCCCTATGCACTGGGCATTACACAAATATAGATCCCTGGGGCTTATGGTCTTTGTGGTTTCACAAAAAAAGATAAAAAGAAAGAGTAATTGGAACTTTTCTGGAACGTTTGTTGACAAGAAAAAACAAGATTAGTAATGAAAACATATTAAAGCAAGTCATTTTCACTCTTATGCCTTGGGTCTTTAAGCTAGCCAAATATTTTTTTTTTTCTGTTCATTCATGTATAGCAGGAGCATGTAGGCCAGAAAAGTGTGGCTTTATCTTTTATTAATTTCTCTCTTTTGTGTCAAATAAGTTTGTTATATCACTGAAATTACAGCTTACTGATATCAATACTTTAGTTCACATGCAGGCTGGCAACATGTGAGAGCGTCCCTCTGTCAGCCAACTCAGAGCCGACTGAGAATGTGGGACACTTTCTCTTCATGGTGTCATTTGAGTTGGCACAGGATCAGGAGGAGGGTTCAGGCAGAAATAATGCTTATAGAATGATTACAAATAAAACACTTGTAATTAGTAGAACATTTTTTAATTTAAGATTTTGTCATATTTTTATTTCTATTATATTCACAATGCTGTTGTGAATACACCTATATTTTCAGGCTCCCTCTAGAAAATGACCCAATGAGGGTGATTGTGATTTCATTTATCACCCAGCCCAAGAAGCTGTCTCAACTTAGTTATACCTACTTACATTATTAACTTACTTAAACTCATGCTTGCTTACTTACTGGTACTTGATTATTTAATTAGAGGGCATTAGGGATGCACTGATCAATTGGCCACTCATTGGTATAGATATAGATATAATAGATATAGATATAATTGTTACGGCTGGCTCGTAGGCTGCAACAAATGAGGGAGATGTAGACGGGGCGGCTCCAGAAGTTAACAAAAGTTTATTAAACACAGTAAACAATAAATACTGCAATGGGGTGTGGAAGTCAGTATCAGTGGTGTGTGAGGGTGCATGGATGTGTTGGATAATGTAAGGTGCATGTTGTCAGTGCAAAACAAAAGACAGCAAATCAAAACAAAAGGCAGCATGGCTTGAGGAGGGGACCGACAGGAGCGCGGCAGCAGCCACATGGCGTTGATGGTCCAGGTTAGGTTGTGGCTGATATTGACTCCAAGGTACTTGAAGCTCTGCACGACCTCCACTGCCTCGGGACTTCTGACTCCTCCTGGAATCCAGGATCATCTCCTTCGTCTTTGCTGCGTTATGGATCAAGTTGTTTTCCCGTCTCCCTCTCACCAGGTTCTCAACCTCTGTCCTGTAGGCAGCCTCGTTGTTTGACGTGATCCTGCCTACCACAATGGTGTCATCTGCAAACATTATGATGGTGTTGGCCTCATGGGTGGGTTTGCAGTCGAGCATGTAGAGGGAGAAGAGGAAGGGGCTCAACACACAGCCCTGTGTTGCACCGATCTCAACACAAAGCCCTGTGTTGCACCGATGTTTAGGGTGATGCTGGAGGAGACCTGTCTCCCCATGCGCACGGTCTGTGGTTGGCCAGTGAGGAAGTCGAGGACGCTTGCCTGTTCCCTCTGCCCCCCCCCCCCCCCCCCCCCTTTCCCCATACACACAGGAGACAGCAGAGTTTTTGAGGAACAATGCCCGGGACATAGTGGGCGAAATACAGGAAGAAATATAACAAAGAAAGAATGGATTCAACCCGTCGTGGGGGACGACTCTAAAGCACTGTACAGAGTATGTAAGTGTGAAATATGTGAACACCATGCGGACCTCGTACAACATGCTAACATAAAAATCCGTCCCCACGGATTGTAAAACCGTGCACACAGTTTATTTATTTTTCTCTCCCCGGATCCTAGGGGGGCTCTGTAGAAAAAGTCGCTTGCTTTGGGCTTGTTTTCACAGGCCTGGTTGCTTATTTGTCTCGCGAGATCTGGCAACACTGAGACTGACCAATACTTTCATGTGCATTTCCAAATACTTTAATTACTAAACTACACATCTATCCCCCCTCTCATCATGTCCACAGTGATTGAAATTGTTGTAACCCTTAGGGCTTCACATGAATCTGTCATGTAATTTTTATACCTCCTAAATGTGAGTACATTATATGCCTATAATAATCCAGTCAATTCAGCCAGGGTCTCCACACACTGTTTCAGACCCCATAAATGCAGTGAGTACCTTTGCAGACCTTCAGATGCTGCAGCTGAGGCACAGTGAAGCATTTCAAAAAGGTGATTGTCAAAGGCTTGATCTGCCCTGGAATGGATGATCACCCAAATGCTGCCCTTTAGTCTCATAATAAGCCACATCCCATGTCAGTAAATCCTCAAAATCACTCTCTATCCATCATTGGCCGGAGGTTACCATATAACACACACAGCCAAAGTTACTCTTAACTGTTGTCTCAGACATCACACTGACCTCATTCAGCCTCAGAATAGATGGGCTTGTGGAGCTGCTATGATATTTGATGGGGCAGGGGAAAGATGACCTGACCCAGCCTGATAAAAAGATATAGATGTCACACTAGAGACTCATGGAACAATTTAGATCTTGAAAAGCCTGTTTTCTCCTAATAAAACTTGTGCTGTTATGCTCTTATGCTATTATCTGAGCAGTCTTACAGTAGCCGACACAGGATTTCACTTCCTTTCTTACAGTGTGGCACTTGTCTTTTTAAAGCTGCACAAGTCAGTATTTTAACATTATCAGTTAGTCAAATGAAGTATGGTCCGGGACATGGAGTACCATTTGACAGTTTTTGGTATGGATGACAGAAATGCTCCCAGCTTCCACTGGACATTATTATGATGTCAGAAAGATGTTGCACTCTTGCATTGGACAGATGTGAAATTTTGGTTGGAATGATATTTTTACAACGTTACAATTGTGACATTTTGCAGCCATTGGGTTACGTTCTCCATTCAGTGCCTTACAACTAAATGTTATTCTATGGTAAGATGACATTAGCATGAGGTGCTTTGAGGACTTTGGATTTTGGTTTCTTAACAACACAATTTAAAACCAACAAAATATTAATGGCTTTAGTATTCTACATCACCTTGACGTTGGCAATAGAGATTGTCCTGACATTGAATTTTGGCCTCCCGACGTCAGTCTAATTTCAACCAAATATCAACATCTAATTATGCTGGGTGTCACCTGGGCTGGGCTTTATCTGGGAAAGGTCTTATATTGCAATGAAAACTAGAAACTAGGGTGCAGATCCAGTGGTAGTTTAAGTGAGTCCTGTAAAGGCTTGTACCAGTGTAAATATTCAAACTGGTTTAATATTTAGCCAAACACAAGATTGGACTGGTGTACTGAATTTTTCCGTGTGCCACTGCTGAGTGGAACATGACACCGTGTCCCAACATCAACTGAGCATCTGATTATCACATTGCATAACATCAGAGCTCTCCATCTACACTTATCTCTTTAAATATGCACTTCTGAATCGTCACGTAAACAAATGTAGCATCAGCTATGTGCTCAAGATCAGACTGGCGATGTAACCACTAACAAAAGACGGTTGAGTAACCTACTTGCTATCTTCTTATGTTTGTGACATCACAATATCATATGTGTTTTAAAAAGTAATATTTATTGGAAAGGATATACAATATAGCCAACAAGTAGCCTGGCTTGCTATTAGCATGGTCATAGCAGAAATTTCAGCTCCCTGGCAGCCCTGCTGGCCAGCTGCCACTCTGTTTAGATTTTTGTAGTGAGAGAAGGTATTGGGTGTATAATCCCTCATTTCAGCTCAAAGAATCAGCCATGTCTGTCCACTGCAGAGTTTTCAAAGTGAGCAACAGATAAACATACTGAACAAAAATTCAGAAGCAACCGTTTCTTTTGGCTCTTATTTTTCACAGGTTTAAGTTGAAGATCTAAGATTTTTTTTAATGACCTCAACAGATATATTTCTTTTGTCACAAATTTGTTAAATTCCATGTTAGTGAGCACTTCTCTTTCCATAAGATAATCCATCCACCTGACAGGTGTCACATATCAAGATGCATCATTACTACACAGGTGTGCCTTGGGATGGTCACAATAAAAGGTCATTCTCTGTAACACAATGCTTCAGATGTCACAAGTTTTAAGGCAGCATGCAGTTGACATGCTGACTGCAGGAATGTCCACCAGAGCTGTTGCCTGTGACCTGAATGTTAATTTTACTATCATAAGTTGTCTCCAATGTCATTTCCGTGAATGTGGCCATACATCCAATTGGCCCCAAAACCTGTTTAAGACCAGCCACCCAAACAGCTGATGCAACAGCTGGTTTGGACAACCTAAGAATTTCTGCACAAACTGAAACTATCTCAAGGAAACACATCTGAATGCTCATCATCCTCACCTTCATCATCCTTAGATCACGGTCAACAGCTCTGTTAGACATTTCTGCAGTCAGCACACCAATGACACATACATAGTGTTGTGTGATCAAAATGCACATTTTGGATTGGCCTTTTCTGAGCCCATCCCAAGGCACACCTGCGTAGTAAAGAGGCTGTTTCATCAGCATCTTAATATGCCACACCTGTCAGGTGGATTGATAATCATGGCGAAGGTCCAAGTGCTCATGAATACAGACTTTAACAAATTTGTTGAAGTGCATAAAAGTGCATGAGTGCATAAAAAGTCTTAGATCTTTTACCTAAATCTGTGGAAAAAAAGTGTTGCATTCAAATTTCAGTTCAGTGTAGAATTAAGCAATATTACAGGCCTGACCGAATCACAGCTGTGATGATATCACAGTACAACATCATGACCTGGAGTGTGTCTATCAATTGCCATTGCGACTCTACAGTAATGTTACATAGTTAGAGTAACATCTTACCGATGCCCAGTGACTGTCAAGATCTCCAGTTTCTGGATGGCAGTGGCCCTGAGGCTGTGATTGCTGTAAACAGTTTGTGTCGCCGCCTCCTTGCACATCTTCGGGAGCATCTGTGCCAGTGTGTTAACTCCCAGTGGAGCTGCAGTGTACCAGACCTTGTCTGTGGGGGCTGCTGTCATTTTAGGTTTTAAGGTAGAGGGCTTTTGCATCTGGTGGGATTTTGCTGAGGTATTTAAGCAGAGAAGCAACCAGGCAGAGGTGGTTTTCTGGCTCCTCATACATGGCACCTCTGCTGTTTTCTCTGTCTCTCTCCAACGGATCTTTATGATTTTTAGTTTCCTCATCCGTTTTTAACACGAAAGAGTCGGGTTTAAGGGCCCTGTTCCCCTCCTTCCCTTGCCGTCCAAAATGTAACTGGAGGTCATACCAGACTTTGTTAAGCAGACCTTTTGGATTGTCTGGCCGCAACACAACAGAGTGCATTAGGATGAGCTGATCCTCAGGTGTAATAGCGGGATGGTGTGTTGTTCTGTCCTTCCCAGCTCTCCTAATCTGTTTAACCACTCCCTTAAACACATTATTCGCTTGTGTGAACTCTGCGTCTTGCATTATGTTCCATGACCAGCTGATAGGAGGCTCATTAATGTAACGGTTTAAACTGGCACGCAGTCCGAGATAACTACTTATCCCGTAAAGCTCTCCTTTGGCTGATCGATAAAACTGCCTCTAAACTTCATTCAGTTCTGCCTTCACGATGGCGATTGATTTCACACGCAGCCAAGTTTGGAAACAGTTGACAGCCCATAACGGTTTTCACCTCAGTCTTGGTTTTCTCCAGTTCGTCCAGTTCAGCTGATGAAGCGATGGCAAACCTGGATGCTGGCACAGCCCCAGCCAGATTCAGCTTCCCTTCTCCCTCATCCTCATCTGATGACCACTCGTAATTCAGTTCAAAACTGAGATTTTTAAGAAAATCCATGTTTTCTCTGAAGTAGGCCAGACTTGTTAAATGTCACTTGAGTGCAGCAGTAGTTAGCATGTTGCCATGGCAACGCGTCAGCATTGATCAGCTGTTTGATGCAGGGTAATACATTCAGAGTGTAAACAAACTGTGATGTTGTACTCCAATATCGTCACATTTTGAATGTCTCTTGGCCAATCAAATCGCTTGGCCGGAACTAACTGTTGTATAAAGTGTAGTAGGACACTTTTTTTGACGGCTTCAAATAAAAAATGTTGCCATATTGACACTGTTTTTAGTTTTAGACTCACTGCCATGCCTCATCTGGTCACCCCAAAAACCACATGAACTTTCTAGTAAACAAACAGAAAGTGCACTGCTCATCCCCCCTTCCATGTCTACTGATGTATGATCTCCTTCATGTCACTATACACGGCTCAAAGCTTTTTGGACACTAGTGGCTTGTTAGTCCATTTATAATCATTATAATATGTTAATTACAGTGTCTAATTGCTTATTGTTGCAATACATGTTGGATTAAGTGCCGCAACACTTTTAGCACAGGTCGCTGCTATAGTGTACTTTTTTTATTTGCCAGAAGATATTATAATAACAAATGTAGAGTCAGCCAGTTTGCCTAAAATCAAATCAATTTAAGCCCATACACAGGACCGGACTGGCGAAACCGGAAATTGACCCAAAAATCATACTGTGAAGCTTGATGAAACCACAAATTTAGCCTCTGACAGCTGTAAGTAAACATGTAGGATATGACTATGAGGAATGATTTAAACAAAGCAATGTGTGAGAGGGGAAGCAGTATTTCAGAAAATAACCCACCATTGACTTTTGGGGAGCTCTGTATGAGAATGACTGCATTAGACTGCTGAGATTTGATTAAATGTGCACCAGTGCCCCCAAACCCCATATAACCATCAGTCCATTTCATTCCACGATCAGCACAGCTGCTATCTGTGATTTGAGCATTTTATTTATGTTCAGGATGGAGCCAAACTGCATCATTACCCTTTGCAGTCACTTTAGTCAGTCGGTGCATTTCATTTTGACTTGAACTATATGACAGAAGAGAATCTCAGACTGAGAGGGAGACTGCAGGTCATCAATCACTCCTGTGATAATAAAATAGCAGGAGAGACACAGTGTGTGCACAATGTCATTTCACTATATTTGTGACCATGACACAAGCAGTTTACACTACCTTTTGCTTAAATAAGATACCTGCAGAACTGTCCAGTAGGAAAGCTGACCAAGCTCTATGCATGAGTATACGTTGGTGTTGTGAATGCTTGTCAATGCTTGTAATGAATTGACATTTTATCTTGTTTTTACCCAGTTTTTAAGCCATATCTTGCACTACACTTTTAGTTCTTGGTTGGTTTTATCTGTCTGTGCTAACAAAGTGAAGGATTTTATTCATCAGGTGCTCACATTTTAAGTTTCATGATTCCTGGGGGGACAGTCTGCCAAGACTAAGAAGACCATTTGTTTTTAGCACTGGGAGCTAATCATCACAGTGAGGTTACCTGTCGGTAAGTCTTGCCACCCTATATGAATCTCCTTTGTGCTGCAATAACCAGAACAATGCAATGGGCTCAGTGTCGGAGCCCTTGGCCTCAAGTTTTCTGGTGCGGTGCAGGGTGGCGCAGGGTTGCGAACCTCGCGCAGAGCTAGTTTCGAGCAGCGCAACCCAAGGCGTGCTCAGTTCGGTAGTGTGGCAGACAGAGGTGCCCTGAGATGGGTGTGGCGGCGCAGCAGGGGGAGGTGTCGACAGATCCAGCTTGGCGCAGTGACAGTTTCGTGCCAAAAAGCTTCACCGAAGGTGTGCTAAAAGCTCGCCAGCTGAAGCCAGGTCTACTGTCAGCGCAGGTGGAGCGCAGGCGGAGCGCAGCTGGTGTAAGTGGAAGTTTGGCTGACCAACGGACAGTGTGCACACGTCACCAAAACCTCACAGGTAGGTTTCCAGAATGTCAGACACATTAACGATGCAATAAATACCCACAAACACCACTATTCAATGCAACTATCTGCAATCAGCACATAAATGTATCTTTATATTGACTGTCCCGTCACATCTGATGTCAGATCAAAAGGGATTGGTACTGTTTGGCACGTTTGGCACGCGTAATGGAAACCCAGCCTGATTTGATTAACACAGCTGCAAACTAATGAGTTCACATCCCTCTCAGCCAACCACAAACAGCCACAGCATCAGATAGGGAGTATATATTCAGCACTGTCAAGTCAAAAGAAAAGAAACAGAGTGAGACTGTGAGAGAGAAAGAGAGAGCGCATGAGAGAAACACAACATTGATTTATAATTGTGGTGACCTCCTCCCAGGCTACCTTTGCATCATCAGCCCGTGGAGGTCTGCTTGCAGTTCTGTATATTCGGACACTGCGAGCTTGGACCTCCTGGACCAAAACATCAGTTTCCTCCTGGGAGAAGTTTGGCTGTCTGATGCTGCTGCTCTCTTCTGCCATGGCATATCAAGTAAACTCTCATTCCGCCACCGCGCAGCGCATTTGAAGGCAAGGAGAGGGGCTCATTTGATTGGTGTGATGTGAATTGGCTGTGTAAAACCCACTCCATGGTCTGCAATACTAGAGGCCCTTGTGTGTAAGTGCCTGTGGCCTCCCTGTTAGCGGCTGCTACCATCTGCAGCTAGTCACTAACTTTTTAGTCACTAACTTTTTAGCACGTTCAGCCCTATACTGGCCTCTTTTTATTTCTGTTCCCCAGCCACCTCAATGTCCACATCAATGGCTCCCCTCACCTCTCCATCTATCAGCTGTGTCCACCTGGTCGACAAAGTGTCAGAGCTTGAAGCAAGGATTTCAACACTGTACCAGATCCAGGAAGCCGAGAAGTTCATGGACACAATCATCATTGGTCTGGCATAAATTACAAGTGTGCTTGATGCCTCTACTCGTTCTTGTCCTGCAGCTAAAGATGATGAAGCCACTGAAGCTGCCTCTTGTAGTCAGGTGTTTCTTCCCCCTGTTATATTCGGAGACGCCGTGGTGTCCGGGCTCGCTCTGTGGCGAACAAGGCTCACATACTAAATGACTTATTTTCACAGAAAAAATTATTTTCTTATTTGTGACTGATACCTGGCAACAGGCATTGGAATTTTTTTATTTAAATGAACTGTGCCCTTCGGGTTGTTCATTTTGTGGGAAGGACAAAGTGGCGGTCTTGCTGTGGAATCATCAGTTCTCTTGTGAATTGATGAACACTAACCTTTTACTACTTTCAAATTACAGCAGTAGTAAAGTAGGTCAGGTCATTTTATTGTGTTTTTCAACCTCCTGGTCCAGCTGGTCAGTTTTTATCTGAGTTCACTGACTCTACTAGATCTATTATCAAGCTGGAAGAAGTGTTGTTAGTCTGTGATTTTAACCTGCACAGTAATGATTCTGTAATGTAGGTAATAAGAATGAGAATTGTAGAGTTATTAAACTTTGTACTGGTCCTTTAAAATCAAGTGGTGAGCACTGTGTTAACCCAAGGAGACAACTGCCACTTCTCAGTTAAAACAAGCTTGTTTTTTTTTTATTACAGCCGCACAGACACGTCAACGGCTCTTTTTTTTATAAGCAGAATATAAAAAAAATGTCCTTTAAACAGTCTTCAACATACGGCTAAAAGTCTGTTAAAAAAGGGGAACAAGGCCCAGAGTTCAGGCCCGAGCGAAACCCAATACCGGCGGCTTTCCTGCTGGTGTCCGCCGCCACACCGCTCTCTGGCTTCCTCCTCTGACTCACTCCGTAGGGGGACAGACCATCGGCCAGGACACCTGGAAAGAGACAACCACAGCGGCAGCGGGGGCTACACAACACGGTACAGCTAGGACGCCTCCTTTCACGTGCCAGAGTGTTACTAAGTCCTGAAGGGTACTTACGCGGCTAGGCAGAGCTCCTCACTCTGCCGCTGCCGTAAGGTCGCGTTGTAACACTCTGGGTTTCTTTGGCTCGGCTGTTACCACCACCTCCGCTGGTCTCTGGTCCGCAGCCGTCTCACTCACAGTTCCTCTCGGGCGGTCTCTCCACTGTTCGTCCGTCAGTATCGTCGTTCTCCTCTCACTGCTTGCTGCTCGTGTGTCTGCACTGTCTGCCCCGTCTGACCCCGTCTGACGCGCACACCTGCTCCCCTCTCCTCTTGTTTCCGTGTACGGCACGTTGAGTCCCTCCTCCTCGCGTTCAGTTGGTCGCTCACCGCTCCGTCCTTCAGTCCTATTGGTCAGTCTATGGAGGTAAAGCGCTTCCCAGGTGCAGGTTATCAATGTAATAAAGAATGCCCCAGAAGAAGTAAACATACTCAAAATGACTTCACTTAAAACCATGCAATAAAACATAAATCACCACTACAAACCAATAACAATAAAATCATGCAGGAAAATATAAAATTATACACAAACAAAAGGGTTACACAAAAATCAGCTGCTACTTCTGCCGTGCGACAATGCCACAAATGGTGCCACAAGTGAATTTCTTAACATTACTGAATCTTTTCATTTCTTACATGTTTCTGGTGCCACTCACTTGAGTGGTCATACCCTGAACCTCTTCTTCTCTCTGGGCCTAGATATTGATCGTATCAGTTGCTAGGACCTACTGATCAGTGATCATAAATGTATTTTCTTTGACCTCTCTAAAATTGATGACCCTCCACATCCTAAAACAATGTGTTCCCACATTATCACTCAGAGTATGGCTGATCAGTTCTTTTTTGCAATGATATTAGTACAAACTTTAACAATGTAGAGTTTTTAACACAGTCTTTTAATGAGCATTGCTCCTCATTGCTGGACAAACTGGCACCATTAAAGGTTAGGACTAGGGCTATCTGCAAACTTTATCCATGGATAACAGATGGTGTCTGCTGCCTGAGACAGAAGTGTCACAGGTCTGAAAGACTACGGAAAGCCACTGGGCTCGAGGTGCATTTCCTATATCTCAAGGACCTCCATGCTGCATATAATGCAATGATAACGGAAGCCTGGACTGCTTACTTTATTTCTTTTTCGAAAAGAAATCCTACAATTCTGTTTGACACTGTAAATACTATTGTTTTACCGCCGCCCTCTACATTACCATGTTTCTCTATTGATGATTGTAACTAGTTACTTACCTTCTTTGTTTAGAAGGTAATGACTATAAGGTCCAGTGTTCAGACTAGGACTTGTCCACCCAACTGTCATCCTTCTACATCTTACACCATTCTGGACACCTTCTAAGCCATCAATTTGCTTGATCTGAGTTTGTTTAAAAAGTCCGCTAAAGACGCATCTGTTAAGACAGGCGTTTGGATAACTTGTGTGTACCGGAGCTGTACTTTTTCGGTGTTTGTGTATAGTTGCTGTGTAGTGTAAATTCTTCTGTTTTCTTGTGTGTGTGCAAATAGTTATGCTGGTTGTGCACTTTTCATGACATGGCTCATATAGTCACTTTGTCTCTATGATTTCCTTCTTGTCAGATATTGCCCTTGTGAAGCACTTTATCATCTATGTCTGAGAAAAGCACTTTAAAATAAATTTGACTTACTTAATTAAAAACTGATACACTATTACACAGCATTGCTACATTTATTGTTTCCTCAACATTTCACATTTGATAAGATAAGATAAACTTTATTAATCCCACACTTGGGAAATTCACATCACAGCAGCTCAAAGCACAGACAGAAAAAGGAGAGGTGACAATGTTGCTTGAATAAAAGTTTAAAATTAAAGATTTAAAAATATAAAATATGTCCATCCATCCATCCATTTTCATCCGCTTATCTGAGGCCGGGGTACTGGGGGCACCAGCAGCAAGCAAGGCACCCCAGACATCCCTCTCCCCAGCAACACTTTCCAGCTCCTCCTGAGGGACCCCAAGGCGTTCCCAGGCCAGACGAGATATGTAATCCCTTCAGCATGTTCTGGGTCTCAGTGCCTTCAACCTCAACCTGGATGTTCACTGTAGTCTAGGGCGCTTTCCTGCGGAAGTCAGTCACTAACTCCTTTGTCTTGCTGGCGTTGATGTGAAGACGGTTGACCTCACACCAGTTGACAAAGTCTGTGATGACCCCCCTGTACTCCAGATCATTCCCCTCTGACACACGCCCAACAATGGCTGATCATCAGAGAACTTCTGGAGGTGGCAGCTGTCTGTGTTGTATCTGAAGCCCGATGTGTACAGGGTGAAGACAAAGGGGGTGAGGACTGTTCCCTGTGGAGCCCCCGTGCTGCAGACTACCACATCAGACGCACAGTCACGAAGCCTCACATACTGTGGTCTGCTGGTGAGGTAGCCGATGCTCCATGCAGCCAGGTGGAGGTCGACTCCAGGTCCTTCCAGCTTCCCCCTGAGCAAAGATGGCTGTATTGTATTGAAAGCACTGGAAAAGTAAAAAAAAAAAAAAAACATGACTCTCACAGCACTTCCAGTGTTCTCCTGGTGAGATAGTGATCAGTGGAGCAGTCATCCATCCCAATGCCTGTCTGATATGATAATCCTCTCCATGGTCTTCATCAGGTGGGAGGTCAGGACTACAGGTCTGAAGTGGTTGGGCTCCCTGGGGTGTGCAGTCTTTGGTACAGGAACCACGCAGAAAGTCTTCCACAGGACAGGAACCTTCTGCAGACTGAGGCTGAGGTTGAAGATGAGCAGAACCACCTCACAGAGCTGGACTGCACAGTCCCTTACCAGTCTGGAGATTGTGTTCAGGCCTCTCCACACCTCTCTTACGTTGTTGTGTTGAAGGTGCTCCTCCAACTTCCTCCTGTAGCTGTCCTTGGCCCTCCTTAATTCTCTCTTAAGGTCTCTCTGGACCCTCCTTAGCTCTTCTTTGTCCCCTGATCAAAAAAAGCACCGTACCTTGGAGAAGCACCGTACCTTCCTGATCAGTATGGCCCTGACACACCAAGCCAACAGTTGGCCGTTGGTCAAAGACCATTTGGTGGGCGTCTGTCGCCCTAGTTTTTGCAGTGTGTCCTGCACCGTCGGCACTTCACCATCGTCGGCTTTTCAGCCAATTGAGCACGTTGAATCGGCGGCGGAGCTTGTCGGTGAGAGGGATCACTCTGATTGGCTGTTCAGGTTTTCACCCCTGTAGCGAGTGAATCTGCCTGTAGTGAAACTGGCGCTAACTGTTGCTTCCTCCTCAGGTTCCACTTCACTCAGCTGCCCGACAGACCCACTGCTCCTTTCCTCTTTAACCTGAATAACAAACTGAGGCTAGCGGAGCATTACCCACAGCATGCCCGGAGGGAAGCACAGCCAGTTAGCCTCCGCTAGCCTCCTAGCGAGCCCCGGCTCTCTGTTTGGAGCTAATTGGAGCACCGTGCCCTGGTTTGTTATTCAGGTAAAGTGGGAAGAAGCAGCGGGTTTGTCGGGCTCGTTGTCAAGTCTTTGATATATTTTAAGATACCAAATTTGGTGCTTTCATCACAAAATGAACTATCTGTCAGTTATGCACTAAAAGGGGTGGGGCTTAGGAAGGGTGAATTACTGCTTCAGATATTGCATTCTCCACCATCAACAATGATATTTTCTACAGTTATCCCAAACAAATCTAATTCAGAATGCTCACCATTGTGTCTGTACTCTTGTCATGTGGCACTCTAACAGACTAAACCCAAACATTTTCAGAGACCATTGGACTCCTTCTTAATGTCAGAGCAATTTAAAGCCAAAAAAAAGCTTTTCTTCCTAAATTTGTTTAAAAGTCATTTTTACTATGTTTCACTTTAGACAAAAAATTATTTTGGTAGTTTGATGATTACTGTACAGGCCCTGACTACAGCTACACAGTTTACCATCAGGTCCTATTCCTTTACATCCAGTTGCTGTGTTTGCAGCCAGGCTGGTAGTGAAATATATACTATTGCCATCATAATAAAAGTGACATGTTTGTAACCCAAGTGACAAGTAACCCAGCTCTTTCTTTCTTTTTCTTAAAAACTCAAGCCTGTACTTGACACTTAAGCAAGTTTAACACACAGGTGCAGAACTAAGAGGATGGTCCATCATTCTGGTGTCTGTTTTGGCATAACTAATTAAAACACATTAGTTGGTGTAACATGGGCCTTTGAAAGGTTTAATATTAAAAGTTATATTCTAATTAGTTTTCTAATATGGAAACACAGACATTTTAGCAGAACAATTAGAAAAACATTTATATTCATCTGTGTTGCATTGGCAATTTGCAATAGTGTGCATGTAGACCAAAGTAAAGCAAAGCTTATCATGCAACCATTACTGCCATCTTCAACCCATAGCCAAGTGGTTATAGCTGTAGTTATTATTATTAATTTCAACATACTTAAACCCATTTAAAAGTGGAGAATTCTGGCACCTACCCCAACATGCCTGTGTATCTGTACATTTGCCAATAAAAGAAAAAAAAAAAACATGCTTTAACTGAATGAGAAACGCTGGAGCTCTGTGACAAGCCGAGCAGTTTTATACAATGTTCCGACAGGGTCTGTAACCCAAGTCATGAGAGCACGTTCCACTGCGTTGCTGCATTGACTCAGTAATTCTTCCACTTTACAAACTCTGTTAACATTTAAGAAGTGCAGAGTTCCCTGCACTCTAAGCAATATCCCCAAGTGTAAGCTGGAGTTTGTCCAAACAGCCATTCACAAGTCATCCTGCAGGAAGTGAGGGCAGAGACCTTCCACGCACAAATACACACAGTCAGTCTTCCATACATTCACTGCAGTCAGCAGTAAGAGTGAAATCCTTTGTGCCCACCTTTAGAGATGATACAAAAAGCAAGGCAGTCAACTTCGTTTATCAATTTTTTTGTCTTTTAACTTTTTATGTGTATATTTATAGATGAAGATGCAGCACAGTATTGTGTGATCAATGTTCTTTTAAACAAAGTTTTAAGATTATTGTTTATTATGAAAGAAATTATGCATTTCAAAGCGTCATTGTGTGCTACAATAATGCATCACAGCCAGAAGGCAGTTTAGCTTATACTAGAGAATAAAACCTGGCAGACGGTGTGACCGCATCATCTGTAGACCTGTATATCAAACTCACATCTCTGAGACAGAGCAGCATCTGCTTATAAAGCTCTGTGAAACTAATGGTTTGAATATCTGAAAAAAGAAAAGACAAAGATTACATAACCATCAGCAGTCACTCTAGGTACTAAAATATGTAACTGAAAAAGAAAAAAAAACCCTACCTAGCTTCACGTGCTGCTTCCTGTCAAACAGAAACAGGCCGCGGTGAAGACAAAGTGAGGGTAACTTGAAAATTACTTGAGTTGACTGTAACTATGCTCGTTACTGTAATTAAACCTTAGCAAGTAAAAAGCCAATAATTCATTATTGCACGTGTTCAGCGAGCATAAACATGTAAACATTTAGACAGCAATGTTTCAGTCTGCTCTGTCCGCAGTCTCACCAGGTTGCTTCCTACAATTGTAATACAATTAATCATATTTCCACACGTATATTGAATTTTATTGACCAAAAAAAAATGTCCTGCAATGAATGATTAGAGAAAAGTAAAATCAATAATTGACTGAAGAAATTACTGCAAGGCATCAAATCATAAAATCACATCATGAATGAACAAATATCACATGAATCAAATACTGGTCAAATTTTTTGCACAACTGAAACAGTGTAAAGAGTAGATGGCTGTCAGCTCTGCTTTCCAGTCTCATACCCAATTTATGTAATTCAAAGCCTATTTAGGGTCTCCAGTATGAACAAATAATTCTTAAAAATGACAACGTTCCTTTTTCCCCTCACAAAAAGTTAGCGTAACTTTGCAGCATCCTTATCCTCCCTGGCTGATTCTTCTCTAGTTTTGTGTTCTGCTAGTGTCCTCAGGGACGGCGCTAGGGATTTTGGGCCCCATGAAAAAAAATCACATTGGGCCACCCCTGCGCAGCTGTTGTCACCACATCTCTAGGACCTAACTGACCCATTAAAAGCTTTGCATAACTCTAACTTTGAAGGCTTGCAACTGTCCTGCTTCTTGTAGTTCAGTACTACCAGTGCAATATTTACTGCTAGTAAGTTGTGCATACAACAGTCTGCATACAGTATGTGATTCACTATTTGATGCAAGAAAAAAGGAGAAGTATGATATTTTGCACTTTGAGCCCCATTTCTGGGTTGTTTATGATGAAATAGAGTGTTTTTTTGTAATGGTAAAAAAGAGCAAGAGAGAGAGAGAAATTCCCACAGACTCCCTGCAATGATGCTAACTGGCATGTCATTCAACATGATGTTGCTCACCTTCTTCACTGGGACGGAGAGGGGTAAAGTTATGGGGAGACAGGGCTGCTGCTTCTGACTCATCTGTTGTTGAGTCTGGTAAAAGGGGCAGGGACAACTGATTTAATATGAATATCTTGCTAAACATTTACCTGCACTGATTAAATGTAGGTTAAAAAAGGAGTGAAATGAAGGCTAACACTTGTCTGTAGCTAGCTTATTTCACTATTTCACTACTAATTTTTATCTATTTTTTCTGTCAGTCAGGAGCTCTTGGAATTGTACGAACTTTTCCCCCCTATACGGCACCACTGAGTGTCCTTGTCACTACTGGTAGCATGAGGCAGTACCTGCAGCCCTACCAGGTTGCACAGGAAGACCAGCGCCTCCAGGATGGCACATCCATACATCTGGTTGCAAGAGGGTTTGCTGTGAGACCGGCCATAATACAAGGAGAGCTGAACAGTGTTGTAGAAGTGGGAGGAGGAACAGGAGGAGCACTGCCAAAGCCCTACAAAATGACCTCCAGCAGGCTACTGGTGTGCATGTTTCTGACCAAACTGTCAGAAACAGACTCCACAAGGGTTGAATGACGGCCTGATGTCATCAAGAAGGACATGTGTTCAAGGCCCATAATGTTATATTATTATTACCTGGATGCAAAACACAACTCGCCATCACAGGGCTGTAGGTTATAGGAGTCTTAAAATGTCGTCTTGTTGTGTTATTGGGAGCTAGAATAGAAGGAGTCATGGCTCAAAACTTAAATTTTATCGCAGACCAGCCACCACTGTCCGTTAACAAAAACAAAGACAACTATAGTTGAATGTGATAAGACAAAAGAACTGGAGGTGATCGTCAAAATTGCTTGCATGTGCAGTGTACATACTACATACATACAGTGTACTTCATATCAGGCTAGGGAAAAAGTATTTACTGTTGTAGGGATGAATAATGTATTGCGTATTAAGGGTTATTATGTCCACCTAATCAGACATTGGGTAGGTATATTAAAATTTTTTAGCATATTAGCCAATATTAGCTTCAGTGTTGGACACTGCAGTTCTTTAGATGTTACTGAATCACTAGAATCAGTTCACTAAAAAGATTCGTTCAAAAGATTCGTTCACCGAATCGTTCAATGCTTGACGGGAGGAGCCTGACTCATTGAACTGATACACGGCTGAACGATTCATGTTTCAGTTCTGGGAGTGGAGACGGCCGGGAGCGCTGTGTTGCTTTGACAAACACGTATAAACTTGTTTATAAATCATGATGTTTTAAGTGTCCTGTCCTATATATAGTAGGCTATCGTAAATGAACACTGTTTAGAATGAGGGTTTTTTAACTGGTCTACTCTGCAAATTGGGCTGATGGCTCACGTGCACTGCACTCACTGTGCAGTATGAACGTGGCGTGCAGTACCAGTACTTTCAGTGAGTGATCCGTTCACTGAACGTACTGCAGATCACTGAGTCACTTAACATGCACACTTTTGCACAGTTACCTCGTAATGAGAGGATCTGACAGTCTCAGCCACGCGTTTTCTCAAACTGTGGGTTATATTTACTACCTGTTACATGCTATGTTATACTGTACATGAGTTGTTGCTTGCTGTGTGTAATTTAGCAAAGTTAAAAAAAGTTATTTCTCTCTGGGATCAATAAAGTGCCTATTACACTTGAACACACCACACCCCCAGTCTCTGTCGCTGCAGCAGCACTGACTGGTGAGTCTCACTCTTCTCATTACTGCTGCCAGCCTAACATTTTAAGTTTGTTTATCTGGAAACTAAATCTGTGTGTGGTTGTGCTGCTGCCGTGGTCCTGCCAAATGCCTCCTGCTGCTGCTGTTATGTCATACTTCTACTATTATTATACACATATGATTATTGTCACACATGTATACTATCAGATATTATTATTAATTATAATATTATTACTTTCATTAATGTTGTTGTAAGCTACTGTCATTACCGTCTGTCCTGCATCTCTCTCTGTCTCTCTCTCTGTCTCTCTCTCTCTTTCTGTCTCATTGTGTCATACGGATTACTGTTAATTTATCATGTTGATCTGTTCTGTACGACATCTATTGCACGTCTGTCCGTCCTGGAAGAGGGATCCCTCCTCAGTTGCTCTTCCTGAGGTTTCTACCGTTTTTTCCCCATTAAAGGGTTTTTTTGGTGTTTTTCCTTATCCGCTGTGAGGGTCCAAAGGACAGAGGGATGCTGTATGCTGTAAAGCCCTGTGAGGCAAATTGTGATTTGTGATATTGGGCTTTATAAATAAAATTGATTGATTGATTGGTTGATTGATTGATTGAACTGAACTGAGAAAGGAACGAATCAGTTCTGGAAATGATGCAGTTCAGTACGTTCATTTAAGAGATTTGTTCTTTTGGACAACGACACATTCGCAACCGACATAACACTAATTGGCTTCAATAGCAAAACAAACTAGAGGAAACTGTTCAAGTGTCGTCCTCCTTTACAAGATTGGCATTGTAATCAACCACAAAGCCGGCCATCCCACCCTCAGCAATCCTGTCAAATCATCCATCCACTGAGTGAGAGAATACCAGTCGGCAAGTCCGGTCCTGTTGGTCAGTGTTTACTCATTCAGTAACTCTTGTGGTCCTGGAGAGTGAGTGACCTGACATGGTGTCTTTGTAAAGTGAGTCTGACGCTCTACACTAAAATGAGAGCCTTGTTGACTGAAGAAATGGAGCATTCTATTTCTATATGAAGATTAGGTTGATCATACAGTCACTTCGCTCTGCTGCTCCATCTCCCCAGACAGAGAACACAGAGTCCGCTGTCACTTTCATAGACTGCAGTGCTCTGGATAACCGAACGGTACATTCCAACAGTGGTCAGAATTTACGAATGGTCCAGTTTATGCCAGAGGGCGCTCTGCCACTCGGAATGAGTATTTGCCAAATGCACCATATATATTCTGTTCTTTTATATATTTGCTCCTGTATCCATTTGTTTTGGTATTTTGTGCTTGTTCAGCACTTTGGTGAACTGTGGTTGTTTTCATTGTGGTATACAAATAAAGTTTGACTTGACTTGATCTAGCTATGTCTCTCCAAAAACTCTGGATCCCGAGCAAATTCATCAACAGCTTCTGTATTTAGGGTTTTAATCTTGTTTATTCCTAATCTTTTCTTCGTCATCTTCATATCAAATCATCACTTCCTACTGAACCAGATGTTTCCTCAACTGGATCTCTGAGGGTTTCATCTCAGTCTAATCAAATGTATGGTGATTTATTGTCTCTGCATTTATGTATATATTCATTCTGTTACTTTTAGTAATTCTGTCTTCTCTTCTACTTTGTTTGTCTCTCTCAGTCAGTCTGTCTCTCCTTTCCCTCCACAAACTGCCTCTCTCTTCTCATCTCTCACACACCTTGATGTCCTGCTGTTTCCTCATCTCTCTTCTTGCATATCCCCTCTTATCTGTCTTTCACCTTCACTTTGCCTCCTTTACCTGTCTTTCAAGCTGAGCTGTGCTGCGTCTTCTGTAATACTATAATCAGCAAGCAGTATAGCTCTGTATTAAGCACAGAGTTCATTAAAAGTTTACCTACAGTATACCTCCGTCCACTGTGTGATACCACACTGGCTCAGTCAACGCTTTTCTTCTCAGATGAACTCTGCAGCAGCTTAGTGGTCCTTGTATTTGATTGTATGTGTAGATACTCACTTGAGCTGTGCTTTAATGAGGCAGAGAACAATTTCTAGTTGCAGTGTAATTGCAATTATCTACCATTATTACAAGGACAGAGGAGACACACCATGGATACTGTATTTACCATTCTATACACTCTCACATACCCACACTGACCTTTTTTTAATACTGTAAATTCTGAATGTTAGAGTAATCATGTAATACAATTGTTTATACTGTGCTGTTGGATCTATAGCGTATACACTGTATTCATATTATTTCTCCAGCTGTTTATCCTATTCAGCCTGTCTATTATTAGCATTACTTGTACCTGCGCTAAGTATTTTATCCTCATTGTTCGGATGTTTAGTTTTCTGCCCTCCGAAAAGGCTTGTCAGGAAGCACAAAAGGTTATAACTCGTGACTCTTTGCTGTTGTTTTTATTGAATGACCACAGGTCATAAACCTGAAACAATAAAATAAATAAATCACAACATATTCATTGAATGTAAATGCAAATCAGAGAAATTAAACTCCCAATAGAAGCCTACTTTGCCACAGAGCTGACTTACAGAATTACACAGACTACAATTCCCAGAATGCTTAGCATTTACTGAGCATGCTTAGAGCAGCTCTCTTCTATTACCGAGCTACGTAACACCAAGCACTCGTGTCACCTGCATGGCTTAAGGATACAACAATAAACGACAAGAAACAT
Source organism: Epinephelus cyanopodus (assembly GCA_026686955.1). Lineage (NCBI taxonomy): Eukaryota > Metazoa > Chordata > Actinopteri > Perciformes > Serranidae > Epinephelus > Epinephelus cyanopodus. Next base: position 4,976,537 of record CM048928.1, read on the forward strand.
AAACAAACTATAGCGCGACAATGCAGAAAATTACAGGAGCCACTGCAGTGCTTATCATGCTGCTGACAATATCACTCGCGCTAAATGCTTTAAATAAGCAGCGCTCCACCGCGGCTTATTATTATTAGCATGATGCTAATAGCGTTCACATTAATAAGCATCCCGTGTCTACAAAAGTTTGCACAGAAGTTTCCCAACACAGCATGACAAGCACCACTACACAGCACACATATCAACGTTATCTGGCAGCATCATCATACATACCAATAGGCTGTGTGCTCCTGACGATAGTCCAAAACTCACTGAACACTGAACAACCTGCAGGAATCGCACATACACCCGCGTAACGTTCAGGGACATACAGAAAATCTGAACATTCAGAACTTAACCCGATTTCCTTTTACAAAGTGACTAATAGTCTCAACACCTCCCACTTGGTCGACTGATTGAAAATCTAAGGAGGCCACAATAAACACAATAGTCACTTAAGTTGCTAACCAGGCATTTCAAACTCAAAGTCCAATAAACATAAACATTCACAAAGGAAATTAAAGTGCTTTCCAAACAAGAGGTCACTGTAGACCCCAAGCACAAAGATAGCTAAGGAGGGAGGCCCCACCACCTTTCCTCCTACTGAGTGTAGGTTTACCCTTGAACCACTCAGTTGCCTCCCAGGGTTACCCACTAACTAACAGAAAGTCACAGAGTCCTTGGGTACCCTTGGTGAGGACTTATGTCACCTCCGGTTGGTCCTCAGCAGGAATCAAAACAACCAACCTCCGCACATCCCTTCGAATGACGATGGTTGAGGGCATGTCACAGTCCTTTCTTCTGGTCCTGGATGCAAAGGGGATAGGAAGGCCCACACAGGTCTTTACGTCCACGTCCCGGACCACCCCTTTCTCATCAGGATACGTCGTTACAACCCGGCCGAGCCGAAACTGTCCTCTAAGGGCGTTCTGGTCTGCGACCCAGACCACATCTCCAACCTCGAGGCTTCTCTCCGTTCGGTGCCACTTGTGTCGAATGAACAAGTTTGGTCCTGCAAGTTCACTCCACTTCGTCCAGAACTTGTCGATTCCAGCCTGGACAGCCCTCAGCCTGCGCCACGGGTGCGTTTCCATGTCGACTCCATGCATGTCTCCCCCCTGTCCAGTACGTCCCAGGAGAAGGGAGTTGGGAGTCAAGTACTCAACAGTGTCCTCTTGCTCCTGTGCTCTGGCGTCAATGGGTCGCTCATTGGTCAGATTGGCTGCAGCATAAAGAAGTGTCTGAAACTCCCCCCAGGTATAGCAGCCGGTAGCTCCGCTGAGGCTGTTAAGTGCTCTTTTGATGAGCTTAACAGCTGCCTCCGCTGCTCCGTTCCTGTGTGGTTAGTCCGCCGGATGGAAGTCCCACTGCCATTCTGTTCCATGTGTAGCAGCTGTGTGTTCAACAGAACTCTTTGTAAACAGGCCAGGTGCCTGTGTAACTCTCTCAAAGCAGGTCTAGCACCCAAGAAGTTTGTGCCTCTATCAGACCACAACTTTCTGGGATGCCTAAGAGAAGTAAATCTGGAGTAGGCCTGAAGGAAACTCTCGGACGACTGGTCGTCGACGAGGTCTGCATGAACGGCTCTGGAAGCCATGCAGCAATACACGACTCCCCAGACCTTCTTCCTAGTCCTCCCTTTAACAGCATCCCTTACTTCAAAGGGGCCGAACAGATCCAGTGTGGTATACTCGAAAGGATTTGCTTTGCTGGTACGCTCCAGAGGAAGGTCGCTCATCACTTGCTGGCACAGTCGAGATTTTCGCTTCCTGCACGTGATGCACTCATTGACCACCTTCTTGACGGTCCTCCGACCTTGCACCACCCATGCCTTTCTTCTGGTGCGCAGCAGTGTGGCAGCAACGCCTTCATGGTTTGCTCCATGAGCCTCCCTAGCAAGCAAGGTCCCTAGCCAGGACTGAAATGGGACTAACGGCACAGCTGTTCCATCTTTAGTCCAAGATTGAATTCTGCCGCCACAACGTAAGAGTCCTGTTGGCATCCTTGTATACCACCAGGCGGTTCAGCGTTGTGTCATGAAAGTTCACACCATCTTGAGCTGCAATCGCGAGGTCTTGGAATGCCAAACTTCTTTCTTCCACAGACAGAGCAGGGCCCCTCGCCTCCCACTGTGATGAACTTGGAGCTTGGTGTTTAATATTAAGCCAGGATTCCGCAGCTCTCCGAACCCAAGCAACCGTACCACACAGCTTGGACAAGGTGCTGAATCGCTTGGGCTCAACAAGGTGTACTAGAGCCACACCCCAGGGTTTCCTCTTTGGTCTTTCTGCCGCTAAAGTTGAACAGTGGTCTTTTGGCATTGGTTGTGGTACAGAATCTCCCACGTTTGCGGCACCATCAATGTTACCGGAGCTTGACAAATTTCCTGCCTGAGACCTGGTGACCGCAGCTGAAAATGCCTTTCTTTGCAGCCTTTTTACGGCATCTGCAACGTCGGTAACTATCTCACTGGCCATCTTTACAGGCCAGTCAGCTTCAGGCCATCTGAGGAACTCTGGGCCTTGTTGCCATTCCGACTCTTCGTCAAGTTCCTCAGGAGTTGCTCCCCTTGTAATAATGTCCGCTACGTTGAGGTTGCCCTCAACCCACCTCCAATCTTCCACTGGCCCAGCCTTCTGAATCTCGCCGATGCGGTTGGCGAAGAAAGTTTGGTAGCCATAACTGTCCTTGTGGATTGCCCCCAGGATAGTTTGACTATCCACGAAATGGATCCAGCGAGCAACTTCAATGTGACAGTGCTTTTCAAAGTACCTTTTCAGACGGACAGCGAAGACAGCCCCGCATACTTCTGCCTTAATCACGTCCCTTTTTGGTCAAGAGGGGTGAGTTTGGCCTTTGATTCAACCTGCCTTACAACGATCCCGACTTGTGTCTTCCAAGAAGGTACAGCACAGCGCCGTAGGAAGCCTCACTTCCATCCGAAAATGTGACTCCCAGTGGATTGTCTACAGCTCCTGGGGGTGTGAGGCTTCTTTCAAACCTGATCTGGCCGAGCCTTACGTACTCTTCAAAGAGTCTTATGGAAGCCTCCCGGAGTCTTGGTGAAAGTGGGTCATCCCAAGTGTCTTTGCCTGAATTGCATATATTAGCTTCTTGGTAGGATTCTCTTACAAGCATCACTCCCTTTTGCTTGGCGGGTGTGGCAAGACCAATCGGATCGTAGAATCCAGCAATCTGGCTGAGCAGTATTCAACGAGTCAACGGGTTTGGAGTGTTACTCTTGACATCATCTTCACGTAAATCGAGCCCTCCCAGCGCCTTGTTCTCCTCATCACGCATCTGGTTGGGTAACACCAGCATCCTAGAGACAGACGCAGCTTCTGGATAGGTACTAGTGCCAGCCGTGGCTCCAGACCTCCCACTTTGACCTGATAAGACCCAAGGTTTGAGGGAGAAGCCTCCTACTTTCAGGACCCTTTCCACTCCTTCGGTGATCTTTACCAGCATCTCAAGGTCATTGTGAGATGTCAAAATGTCATCCACGTAGCTGTCCTCCAATAGAACCCAGCGCTCTTCAACCAAGGCTGTGAACTGGGGTAGGTTGGCTGTTTCCCTCATGGCAACCTGGGCGATGGAACCAGCCGGTTTATCTCCGATGTTTACTCTGACAACTGCAAAGACATCAATTTCATCCTCTGGACTGTCTCTCCAGAGGAACCGATGAAGATGTACTTCTCTGTCTTCCAGCCAGACAGAGTTGTACATCTTTTTCACATCACCGAGGGCAGCATACAATCCCGATCTGAATCGTAGCAGTACTCCTCTTATCTGATTTAAGACGTCTGGTCCTTTGTGCAGTAGGTCATTCAAACTCACTCCCATGAATTCTTGGCTACTATTCCAGACGATTCTCACAGGGGTAGTGGTTGAGTGAGGATTTGGGGCAACTAGGTGACTAATATACCACTTCGGTCCCTTCCAGTTGTCGATGTCCTCGTTTGTTAATTTAATGGCAGCTCCTCTCGAGACCATTTCATGGATTTGCTCTCTGTATGCAGCCTTCCACTCTGGCTCTTTCTCAAGGCGTCTCTCTGTGTTCCGAAAAGTCGCTTCCACTGCGCATCTGTTGTCTGGTAGTGTTGCAGGGTCTCCCCTCCAAGGGTAGGCTGCGTCCCAGTGAGGGAGTTCACTGTGCTTGTCGGCTTGTACATAGGTGAGGCATTCCTTAATCATTTCCATTTCTCGCTCCTCTCCTAGGGTCATTTCTTTGCCTCCAGGGGGACACCCCGCACTTGCAGCCACCACATTGAGGATCACACGCCGCGCCAACACTGTCCCACTTGAACCATTCCAAAGCTTTTGCTGGTCACTGAGGTACTTCGGAGGATTGTTTCTCGTCCTTCAACCTTGGCTTCACTAAATCCAGCCGGGTTGACAAGAATCTCTCTGTAAACCCTTGAAACTGTTCTCATTGACCGTGCGAAGTGCGTTTCAGAACAGTGTACCTCCAGGTCTATCACTTCAAAGAGGTCAGGATGAGTTCCACCCACGGTCTTTCCCAGGGGACCATCCCAGAGGACGAGGTCTCCCACCCTTTTGATTGGCTGTGGGACCAGTCGACCTTCTCTGTGACTAATCAATAAGTCGATCTTCTCAGGGCGGACTAAATCCTGAAGTGCCACATCTGGGAAGAATTTCTGTAATTGCTGTGGTGTGACTGACTGGTTCACCTTAGCGATGCTTTCCAAGCCATAACAAACAAGAGCTTGTACTGTACCTTTGGGAGTTTTTTGTAGCCTCAGGGTGTACTTTTGGTGGTAACTGTTTTCTCCATGTCTCCAACTCCTTGAACGATCAACTTTATGTCTTCGCCATTGAGCTTGAGACGCTCTGCAGCCATATTGGAGATGTAATTGGTGTCTGAAGCGAGGTCAATTAATGTGCCGACTAGGTTGCCGGAGTTTGTCGTTACCTCTTGTAGCATCATTATGACAGGGTGCTCTTTTGGCTCACAGTCAGTGTTGGCACACACGGTTGTTGAGATTTTGTTTGAGAAAGCCTCTTTGAACTCTGCTTTTAGCTCAGGAGACAGTTTAGCAAGGAGCTCCTCTTGTTTGTCTGTCAGTCCAAGTCCTCGTCGTTCCACTTTTGCATCGCGCTGCTCTCCATTCTTTTTGTCCTTCTTTTTGGGCTGTGGCTTCGGACAGAGCAAGTAGTTGTGGTCTGAGGAACCCTCTTTACGACAGTCATCCTTAGAGCATAGATACCTTTGGGTGCAGGCACTGTCTTCACCATGGAGGAGCAAGCACCTGAAACATGCTCCTGCTTTCTTTAGCTGAGCTTTCTTGCTCGCTAAATTGAGCTTCTTGAAGACTTTGCAGGCAAACAGCCTGCCTGCATGTTCGTCGTCTCCACAGGTGATGCATGAGCTTGGTAGAGAGCCTCTTTGAGTGTTTCCTGATGTGGCTTTGGTGAAAGCTTTTTTCTCTTTCCATTTGTCCTTTGACCTCTCAGGATTATCAGCTGGGCTCGGTTGTAGCTGATCCAACTCCTCGAGAATGTCCTCCTGCTTTTTCAGGTACTGCAGCAGACAGTCAAAGTGGTTACGTGATGAAAAACCACTTCCAGGTTCATTCTTGTGTGTTAGCCACTTTTCTTTCAGACAGTCAGGAAGTTTACTCTCGATCGACTGCACCACCACTCGATTTTTTACAGCATCTTCCTCACCTAGGACTTGGAGGTCATGTAGAGCTCTCTCCACTGTCTGAATCAGCTCAATCGTTTTTCTAGGGTTGTTTCCCTTAACAGGAGAAAGTCCCTGCACTTCCTTTGAAATCATCAGCACTATTTTTGGCTTGTTTCCATATTTGTTGTCCAGAAGCCTGAACACGTCGTTGGCAGATCCACAGCTGGATAACACAAGGTCCCTCTTGACTTTTTCATCTAGGCTGCCTAGAAGATGGAATTTTTTCACATTTTCCAATCCATGAGGATTTCCCAGCTGTTGGAGGTCCTCCCATTCAGATTTCCAGCGGTAATAATCTCTCACGTTACCAGTAAACATGGGCAGGCGTGCTCGCTCTAGACTAATCTGGGGCTTTACATTATAAGTCATGGGATGTGCGTTGAAATCACCCTGCAGTGTGTTTAAGGCGCCGTGTGGCATGCTTGCTGCATCCGGGAATGCACCATACCTGAGGTTTGGGGGGACACCTGGCAAGCTAGGCTGGACGCCGCTGACAGAGGGATGGGAATCCACCAGGTGGCTCTGGTCGGGTTCAAGTTTAGCACCGACAGCAGTGACTTGATCACCGGTTTTGTGATGCTCTTTGCCCTGGTCTTGTCCTACTGCACCAGCTGACTCCATCTGCTCCAGTCTTCCAGCTTTATGCAGCTCCTCTTCATCATCGGACTGGTCCCAGTCTTGAAGGCTGCCTTTCCATGTCCACTCATCCCACAATTTCTCACGCCGTTTCCTCAGCTTCCTAGTACGGTCTTTGGACTCTGTTGCTTTGGCTCTAGGAATCAGGTCTAACCACTCATTTAATCCCCTTTCGAGCTCATAGACTTCCCGTTCCAGGTTTTGGTTCATTAGTTCGCGCTGTCTCCTAGTCATTTGCTGATGGTTGGCTGTCTCGGCCTGATCCATGGAAGACTCAGCCTCTGCAGCGAGTGTGGTAATTTCCTCCTCGGCGAACCTGGTCCAGAAGCTCTTCAGAACAATTTGTTCGGTCTCATCAAACTTACAGTCACATTCTGCTGTTTTTCTGTCAATGTTATCCGCTTTTTGTTCAGCTTCTTCATTCTCGACTTCTCTCAGGGCCGTGGCATACTCAAATCCCGCATCTCTGACTCTGGAGTACTCTCCTTTAAAGATCTTCCACTCACTTCTCATTTCACCTTCTCCCAGTGCATTAACTCTGGAAGTGAGATAGTTGGCTCTTTTGGTGAACGCCATCTGGGCTGCTGATCGTCTCTGCTTTATCTTTTCCAGCTCCTCCTCTGTTGTTGCCATCTTGTGGTTCTTTCTGGCTTTAACCGATCGTATAATCCTTTTCTACCAACTGGGCTTCAGCAGTCCTTTGCTTGTAGACTCTGTCCTCTTTGGCTTTCACTAGACTAAACGTCGACCAGCAAGTTAGCACATAAGCGGACAGCTATAGGAGTGGGCTGGTACCTCTTATCAGAAGCGAAGCAGTGTTTAATGAACACGCTGGACTTTGGGATTTTTCTTCCTCCAAGGTTATCTGGCCTCCTTTTCACTGAGGACTAGTCCTTGGTTTATGACTGTTCGGATGTTTAGTTTTCTGCCCTCCGAAAAGGCTTGTCAGGAAGCACAAAAGGTTATAACTCGTGACTCTTTGCTGTTGTTTTTATTGAATGACCACAGGTCATAAACCTGAAACAATAAAATAAATAAATCACAACATATTCATTGAATGTAAATGCAAATCAGAGAAATTAAACTCCCAATAGAAGCCTACTTTGCCACAGAGCTGACTTACAGAATTACACAGACTACAATTCCCAGAATGCTTAGCATTTACTGAGCATGCTTAGAGCAGCTCTCTTCTATTACCGAGCTACGTAACACCAAGCACTCGTGTCACCTGCATGGCTTAAGGATACAACAATAAACGACAAGAAACATAAACAAACTATAGCGCGACAATGCAGAAAATTACAGGAGCCACTGCAGTGCTTATCATGCTGCTGACAATATCACTCGCTAAATGCTTTAAATAAGCAGCGCTCCACCGCGGCTTATTATTATTAGCATGATGCTAATAGCGTTCACATTAATAAGCATCCCGTGTCTACAAAAGTTTGCACAGAAGTTTCCCAACACAGCATGACAAGCACCACTACACAGCACACATATCAACGTTATCTGGCAGCATCATCATACATACCAATAGGCTGTGTGCTCCTGACGATAGTCCAAAACTCACTGAACACTGAACAACCTGCAGCAATCGCACATACACCCGCGTAACGTTCAGGGACATACAGAAAATCTGAACATTCAGAACTTAACCCGATTTCCTTTTACAAAGTGACTAATAGTCTCAACACTCATACTTGCAGTGCCGACTGTAACAGCTGCACATTCTCTACTATTTGTATACTATATAGCGTATTCATACACACTGTTCATACAGCTAATACTGTATAATGTACTCATACCCACCACTTACAGTCTGTTAAAGATTGCATATTTGTATGTATGTACAATGCTTTGTATGTATGTATGTATGTATGTATGTATGTATGTATGTAGTGTATGTATGTATGTATGCATGTATTATCTGGTGCAGAGGGAACCAGCAACCACCCGGACTGTGAAAAGATGGTCTGATGAGGCCGAGGAGGCCCTAAGGGGCTGCTTCGAGACCACTGTGTGGGAGGTACTCAGCGATCCCCATGGAGGACATTGACAGACTGACATCATGTATTATGGATTATATTAACTTCTGTGTGGAAAGCACTGTACCCACCAGGACTGTACACTGCTTCTCCAACACCAAACCCTGGATTACTCCAGATATAAAAGCCCCCCTGAAGGAGAAGCGGAGAGTTTTTCACTCTGGAACTAGAGAGAACCTGAAGGCCATGCAGAGGGAGCTACGGAGAAACATCAGGCGGTGAAAGGAAGAATATAAAAAGAAGAGAGCAGAGTCTGGAGAGGTCTGAAAACCATCTCAGGACACAACCGATGACTCTGCCATAGTCGGCCTCATCACAGATCGGGATGGGGAGAACAGAGAACTGAACCAGGACTTTGTGGACTGGTGCCTGAGGAACCACCTTCAGATCAATGCGGTGAAAACCAAAGAGCTGGTGGTGGATTTCCGCAGGCCCCCCCCCCCAACACTGGTGAACATCCAGGGAAAGGACATTGAGATGGTGACATCTTATAAGTACCTGGGTGTTCATCTTAACAATAAGCTGGACTGGACTAACCACATAACAGCACTATACAGGAAAGGCCAAAGCAGACTCTACCTGCTGAGGCGGCTCAGGTCTTTTGGAGTGCAGGGCGCTCCTGAAGACCTTCTTTGACACTGAGGTGGCATCAGCCATCTTTTACGGAGTGGTCTGCTCGTGCAGCAGCCTCTCGGGTGCAGACAGAAAGAGACTGGACAAGCTGAGCAAGAAGGCCAGCTCTGTCCTGGGATGCTCTCTGGACTCTGTGCAGGTGGTGGGAGAAAGGAGGACGACAGCCAAGCTGTCATCTCTGAGGACTAATGACTCCCATCCTCTGCAGGAGGAGATAAAAGCTCTAGAGAGCTCCTTCAGCGATAGACTGATTCACCCGAAGTGTGTGAAGGAACGTTATCGCAGGTCCTTCCTGCCTGCTGCTGTCAGGCTACATAATCAGGACTGCTCACAATAAACTGCACTACGGACACTTTATAAACACCACTATAAGTATTGCTGTTGTTCATTTGCAAATACAATTTTCACTTTGCACTAAATATGCTCACTTTAATCCATTGCTTACTTTTTAATCTATTGCTTATTATTATTATTATTATTATTATTATTATTATTATTATTATTGTTATTATTATTATTATTTATTATCATCATCATCATCATCATCATTATTATCATCATCATTATTATTATTATCATCATCATTATTATTATCATTATTATTGTTATTATTACCATTATTATGTTAATTAATTATTGCTGTTTCTTGTATTTTTTGTACTTTTTTTGCATGGCTAGTTTTTAAAAGTTTTTAAATATTAAACTTTTTAATATGACTGCTGTAACACTGGAATTTCTTAATTGTGGGATCAATAAAGGTGTATCTTATCTCTTATGTATGTACTGTATGTGTGTATGTATATATGTAAGTAGCTTGAGAATGTTGGTAGATATCTACCACTTTATTTCTGACAGAAAAAATAATAACATCCTCCATTGTTTTGTAAATGTGTGTCATCTTCATAACAGTGGCATTGGATTTTGCATTAATGCATGGTATGTCCCAGTAGAAGCATGTATACAAACAACAGTGGCAATGGTTTATATATATATATATATTATATATATATATATGTACATACATACATATATGAGGGGCCGTACAAGCCATAATTCATTCTGGCCCTCTTACACACATACATTCTCCTTACACATACATATATTTTCTCTCTTACACACATACATTCTCCTTACACATACATATATTTTCTCTCTTACACATATACATTCTCCTTACACATACATATATTTTTTCTCTCTCACACACATACATTCTCCTGTCACATAGATATATTTTCACTCTTCTTTCACACACATATATTTTCACTCTCACACACATACATTCTCCTTACACATACATGTACTTTCTCTCTCACACACATACATTCTCCTTACACATACATATTTTCTCTCTTACACACATATATTCTCCTCTTACATACATATATTTTCACTCTTCTTTCATACATATATTTTCACTCTCACACACATACATTCTCCTTGCCAGACATATATTTTCACTCTCACACATACAATCTCCTTTCACATTCATATATTTTCACTATTCTTTTACATACATATATTTTCACTCTCACATATATATATATATATACACTTTACTTTTCAACACATACACATAGGCTGCGGTCGGGAAGTCTTTTTTGCTTTGGAAGGTTCCTAGCTGAGTGAAATCAGAAATTTAATTATTTAATTATTTTTGAAGGATGGTCCTTTAAAATGAATCATCTTGTTTTCGAGGGAGTCCTTATCCTCCCAAAATGACCCGGAAGTATTTTATTGGCCGCCATGATAAGAGCTGTTCGAATTCTCTAAACACTAAGGAAAGGAGGTTAAATGCTTCCTTTCAGATCTCCTTTAGCATAGGATACATCGGAGAGAATTCGGAGAGAATTCCATCCCACAAGTCATTGCAGCGGCAATATTTACGCACCATTCACAAACTCAAATGATTAGGAAAGAAAAAGATCAACATGACCGAGAAAGGAAAGAGATCACCATTTAAGTTCCCGCTTTATGAAGCATTATACATCTCGTGCCATAGCTTGTTCATATATATTTTTTCAACTTTCAACATTATGTTAAACTTAGATGTGAACTATGAATGTTTTGCTACTATTGGTGTACCCTCCATCCACAGCTTTGTTTAACTTGTTTTATAACAGGATAAACAAATATACAATGCATCATTTTTATTTTACGATTTTTTTTCGTGTGAATGAGAAAAAACGGAAATCCACGTGCTTTTCCCATTTTCATCTTCAAATGGCTAATTGATATAGAAATTAAATCAAAACCAGAAACCTACTTGTTTTTCGCCTTTATTGTTATATCTATATTATCTGCCCCTACTGCATCTCAAAACATTGGCATCGGCTATGCTTATGGCCTAGATAGATAGATAGATAGATAGATAGATAGATAGATAGATTCAAGAGCAATATCTAGACCTGCTCTATGTGTAAAGTGCCCTGAGATGACTTTTGTTGTGATTTGGCAATATATAGATAAAACTGAATCAAAAAAAAAAATAGATAGATAACCCAATCTAGTAACGTTGCTGTGCCTCGTGCGTAAATGCACATATAGCTAGCACAGGCGTATCTGGAGATTTAAATAATCAATGAAGTTACTTCCCATTTTTTATTCCCCTGCACAGTGTTTCCCTGCAGTGCTACAGTGGAAGGATCATAACAAAAAATACAAAAGACTGTAACATTAAAAGATATCTGCCTGAGGTTAATAAATACTTGCAGCGAGCACCCCACCCCACCTCCCACCCCACAGCAGAAACAATAAGTGCGTTTCCCCATAAAGAGAAACGCTGTGCGCATTTATGCAAGAAGCACAGCAGCATCCCTTTTATTGTTAATATTATTATGTATTATTATTTTTCTGTCTATCTATGCAGTAGGGGCACATAATATTGATTTAACAATAAAGGCCAAACACAAGTTAATTACTGGTTGTGGTCTAATTTCTACTCCAATTGCCCAAGAAGAAAATGGTAAAAGCATAAGGATTTCCATTATATTATTATACATCTGGCTGATGTCGGCCCCATGTATCAAGTTTAGATCGTTCAGATGTAGCAGGGAGAGTGTTTGCTCATTGTCAAGATGTCGCTGAGACATCGGCCTTTAATCGAAAATGACCACCACGCGACGTTCAAACGATCAATTAAAGAAGCTGCACTCAGTGGGCGCTCCTTCATTAATATTCATATGTTTCGTTAACTATGACCTTGATTCATTTAGGTTGAATCTTTCAAACTACAAATATTTCACCATTCAATGTGAGAAATCAATGCTAACATTCAAAAATAGCTGACTGTTTATCCACTGAATCATTTCTGATAAGAACAGCCAAATGTATCTTTATTTTTCCTTTATTTTTCATTTTCATTTCTGCCATACTATCAACAAATGCCTACTTGTAGGTAGGCCTACTTGTGGATCTGAAATGAAAAGTAAATACATGCTATCTATAACTAGGTTGTAAATAAACCTGTAAATAAACATCAAATATCAAATTAAATGAATAGTATTAAATACATCTGCATCAATAACCTGGAAAATAAGCCAGTAGTTCATCAAGAGACAAACCAGGCCACATACTGCTATCTACTGGTGGAGAGTCCACTTAACCTACTTCCACTCTGTTTCGCTCAGGCAACAGCGCATTGCGGTGGAAACCCAGTTAACAGTAACAACTCTGCACACACAGTATTTGTTGGTAATTGTTGGTTGAACTATACTGCGAACTGTATTTGTCTGACTGATTAATTTATATTAGGCCTAATGTATTTTTCTTCAGATGTTACCCTGGTATGTATTCTATTGTATTCTCTTGGCTTTTATTTTGAAAGGCCCATATTTACTTGGACTTCTGGCAAGCTCATCTGTCTTAAGGCCTCTACACATGATCGGCTGTAAAACCGCTTTGCGCTGGCTGTCCCATTGTTTGTCTCTGGAGAGGGCGGCAACGCCTGACAAAGCGGCCCCTCATGATAGTTACCCTTGGCGTCGCGCATCGCTCGGATTGTCCGCCCGAGCGCTGTGCTCAGTGTTGAGATCATTTGAACTTTGACCTCGCCGCTGCGCCGCACCTGGCGGTGAGCGAAGCGCGTTGATCTTATCATGTGAAGGCCGCTTCAAGCCCTTTTCAAGCCCTTTTCACACAGAGCGCGCAAAGCGCAGACCTCCGCCGACGAACCCATTTATTGTGTATGTGCTACCGCTCTGCCGCCGAGCTGAGCGGCGCATGTCGCGGTGTCTGCGCGCCAGCAACCTGCACTCGAATTGATTTTTTCTTTAATTTCACCGGAACGGGTTATAGATATTATCCAATAGATATAGAGAGATAAGCTCTCTAGTTATAGATAACATGTATTTACTTTTCATTTCAGATCCACAAGTAGGCCTACCTGTATGAAAGAATGAGCATGTGTTGATAGTGTGGCAGAAATGAAAATGCAAAATAAAGGAAAAATAAAGATACATTTGGCTGTTCTTATCAGACACGATTCAGTGGATCAAGCTTCAGTTACCAGCCAGTCACAGCACCACCTGTACACTGTAGCTCATCATTTACTCTCAGCTCAGAGTCAAACCTGCATGTCACTCTGTTCCAACTCTGCTGTTAGCGGTTTACATCAAAAATTTCTTGATGTAGGCTGTTTGGATCAGGGTACCCTTATCTGTGTGGTCTAAAGAATGATTTACATGAGTGTAGGAATAGACACAGCAACATAAACTGGCAGCTCCACTCCGCTGTCATCTTTGCCTTTGGGGCATGCGCGTTTGGAGGAATCGTGGTTCGATTACTTTCCCCTGTGACCTGCCTGTGACCTCAGTGACGTTTTTTCAACACTTTTCTACTCGCACCAATAAACTCGAATTGGTGTTCACAGTGAGGACTTCATAGTTGTAGAAATTAGAGTTGTATGCATAACACTTTGCACTCACAGCTTTTAGATTCATACTCACATAAAAACAATCCTAACCCAAACAGTTTCACAGACTCACACATATGTGACAGCAGAATTTTGTGTACATCAATTTTATTGACATACAAATATTTAACATTACGAATACGAATGGTTAAAATGATGCGCGCATCTTTTTGAAAGTTGTCTTACACCATACCTGTTACCCCATTTCGTGTGTAAGTGTGCACAATGAAGAGACAAAAGTCATTTGACAAACTTTATTTTCAAATTTTTCACAAACAATATCTGATGGCCAGTCCGCTTCTCCTGGCAGCCTGCAAGACACAGAAAAGATGATGAGCACATAACTTCAAGAAATAAATTCCTACTTCACCACTGTATTTTTTTAACATTTCAGATATATTTTAGCCAGATTGAAGGCTTTGGGTCTGACACTCTGCTTAATTTAGTGTTGAAACTGTTAAATAACGGGATCCGGCGTTAACTCCATTAACTTAACAGCAGCTCAACAATCATTCCTTCATCTCGGAAAACAGTGGTTTCAAAACTGCGCTGTTACCTGTAGCCACCGGGTCAGTTTGCTTTGCAGAGGAGGAGACCTCGACTGATAAATTGCCCATAAAAAAAATCACATTAACAACATACCGAAGGCATCCTTAAACTCAACTATTTCACCTCCGCGTTCCTCTCCGCTGGTCTCACCGACACTTGAGCACCCGTTCTGGGATACACAGTGTCGGCCCGCCCCGCCTTACCTCCGCGCTCCTCTCCGCTCCTCTCCCAGACACTTGAGCACACGTCCAGGGCCCCGGAGGTCAGGCCGGGGGGCCGCGGGACCACGGGTGGCAGCTACGGACACTTCCACTTTAACCCAAAACGAGTGCTCACGATAACCAGATGAGCAGATAACGTCGACTAGGGAAAATAAAATGAAAACACCACAGTTGTAGCCTGTTAGCTAACATAAGCTAAACTAGCTATCAGTTAACGAAAGATAACATTAGCTGGTGGGGACATGTGCCATATACACCCAGTCGTGCCTCGCCACTCACCAGGAACCTCTTTTAACAGTCACAGAAGAAACAACATAGCTATTTTCTGCCAATTTATTCCAATTAGCTTACCTGAAACCAACTGAGATGAGATGCCGTGTCCTGCGGGCTCAGTTCCAAACAAACACCGCGGAGATGAAATTCCGCCTCTGCGGCGACTTCTGTATCTGGGCAGACATTCTTCGGTACTGGGCAGACCCAAAGCATTTAGACATATCCGCCCAGCGGCCGACGCTTGTTACACGTTATAAATTCAAGGCCGATGTGTCGTCCTCAGCCCGACGTTGGCCAGATGTATGTGTGCTATCTGGGTATCTTTCACCGTGTTGTCCACGTTAATATATCCGGCATGAAACAACACGATGAGAATATACGCCCCATACGTTCTTGTGTGCATTTTGTAGTCCATCTTCAGAACACTGTAGTTTCACCACAGCAGACCCACGTCAATAACATCCTTCTCAGCCAATCACAGCTCCATAAATTCTTCTTCTTCTTCGTTTGGTTTAATGGCGCGTTGTATACCGCCACCTACTGTACCGGAGTATGTAGCTGATAAATGGACTGCCTTCCGTTTCCACTATACTCCTTCCGTTTCCACTATACTTTCACTCACACATGCATACATTCTTCTCTTACATACATATATTTTCTTTGCACATGCATACATTCTTCTCTTACATACATATATGTTCTTTGCACATGCATACATTTTCCTTATACATACATATATTACTTATAGTATTAAATGTATCAGTGTGTGTTCAAATATATAAATGTGTGAGTGAAAATATATGAATGTGAGAGTGAAAATATATGAATGTGTGAGTGAAAATATATAAATGTGTGAGTGAAAATATATGAATGTGAGAGTGAAAATATATGAATGTGTGAGTGAAAATATATGAATGTGAGAGTGAAAATAAATTAATGTGTGAGTGAAAATATATAAATGTGTGAGTGAAAATATATAAATGTGTGAGTGAAAATGTATAAATGTGAGAGTGAAAATATATGTATGTGTAAGGAGGATGTATGTGTGTAAGAGGGCCAGAATGAATTATGTCTTGTACGGCCCCTCATATACATACATACATACATACTTAATGCTTAAGGCAAGAAGAAACACAAACAGTGGACATTGTTACTTACAATAGATGAAATAATGGGACAAACACTTTTTAAAACGCCCTTGAGAAATCTGGCAGGCATAACATTTAAAGGCAGCAAGGCAGAGGAGCTGCAATATTGAGGCTATTATATGAAGGCTGGGATAGAGTCTTTTATCCCATGGGAGCTATGAGGTATGACACATGTAACTGGAGCTGCGGTGGTGTCCACTCAAGTGCTCTTTGGGTGCGCTTCGTTCTCGGTCCTCATATCTTTATTTTTTGTATAAAATATATTCTGATCCAAGGATGACTACATATGCCTCAGTGAAACGAATCAATCATCGCCATGTTCTGTGATTGCTACTGAGCCTTTAGGCAAGTGCAGACCAGATTATACTGCAAATGTGTTGTAGCCAAATGATATGCTATGATATGACACTGTTATTTCTCCTTTTTTTAGCCACCTTGTGCAGTGTATGTATGGGTCACCAGCGACATAACTGATCTGAAGTTTAATTTCAGTTATTTTGTTTGTGAAGACAGACATTCTCACTAATCATTACGGTGACTTTAGCTTGTTGTTTAGGAGGAGGGTTTATTATGTATTCAGTGATTTTGAAAAGGACTCTGAGGTTATGATGGCTGTTGTAATGATGCTGATGTTGTAAAAAGAGGACCTGGACTCTGCACTCTCATTGTGCAACAGTTAAACACTGTTTTAAGGTTTCTCCTCTGGTCAGTGCCGTCTGTTTCTGTTTGGATGTCATGGCAACAGTGCAGTAGTGTATAAGACAGAATCAGTGCAAATATTAGTGGCAGTAACAACAGAATAGTGAGTGAACATTAACCCTATTCAAGTTTTAGCATCAGAACAATGGAAAACATGGTGGCACAGTAACGGAATAGTAAACATAATTACTCAAAACACTGCAATAGGTATAAGTTTCCCAGTTCCCATTCCCAGTGATTACCAAAAACCCAATTAATTAATCTGGTAACTGCAACACAAGAATGCTCATGTTATGAGAGAGGGTCGGAGGGAGAGAGGTGGAGAGAGAGAGGTGAGGATATTTTTTTTAACCAAGTTTATGCAGTAATTTCTGTAAATGTTTTCTCAGTGATTCTGCTGTCAGCTGATAATGCTGCTTTTAATAAGTGCACTAAAACACTAAGTATTTCTTTTATTTTGTCAATTACAAGAACATTCAAATAAATAAATACATTTTAACATTAAGTTTAAACAGTTTTGTGTCATTTGTTATCATTTTCAGTCCTAGATCCAAAAGCACAATTCAAGAGGTAGAGAGCAGGTGAAGCCTGGGCTTGAGGCGAGGGACAGGAGACCCGTAATGACAAAATATTGTATTTTATCAGATGGGGGAGAAAAAAAAGTGATATCGGCCTTGTATCGGCCATCAGCCGCCCTGCTCTCTCTCAATATCGGCATCAGCATAATCGGCCTAAAGGCCATATCGGTCATCCCACAGTTTCTTCCAAACAAACTGTGGGACTTGAGTAATGTTGTTGCATGCAGATAATGTTAGCTAAATGATGACTAATTAATAGATGGCAATATATCAAGTTAAGCTAGTTAAGAAGAATACTAATGTTATTGTTACCTATGTTAAATCACTTGCTAGCTAGTTTCATGTTAGGAATAAACCCACTCCTCCTTAATAAAAACATGTGCTCACTATTGCTTTTGTGATGGCCTAAACTGCCGCTACCTCGTGTTAGTATTTCTTTGTGTTTTAACACCAATTTTGTTTCAGTTTAGAAAAATCACATTGCACACTTTTTTGTCGAAATAAAACCACTTTTATTGTATTTATGGCAGTTTTTTTTCTAATTTGGGTGCACACAATTTAGTTAACAAGCTGTCACATGGTTTAATTTTTCTACATCATGATTTAATTTGTATTTATGGTTTAATTTCAAAGTAATCCTTACCCTTGTTTGTCTTTTGTTTGTTTGAGCTCTCCTGGCAAAAGGCTGTCTGCTACTTCAAGATGGCCTTTTAAGCCCCGCCCACAGGAGGTGGGAGAGACCATCCAGGGGGAAGGAAGGAGAAGCTTGGACTTTTAATTCATCAAGTTTTTGTCTGTGTTCTTTTCAGTTAGTGAAGACAATTTAGATTTTCCTGTAAATAGTTTGTTTTGATAATTTGATTGTGGATTTCTAAGTTTGTTAGATGTTTAGTTTGAAGTCACCTTAGTTTCTCCCTTGTGTTTATGTTGGACTACTCCTTTGTCTATTTAAACCCCCAGCATGTCTCACTGTGGTTAGGTCTGTTTGATTATGTTTGTTAGGTTGTAGCTTTAATTCTTTTTGCTGAGTTGACCTCTTTTAGTGTGGGCCCAGGTTTTGTTTATTTCCTAAGATCTTTTCCACACCTTTGTCCCTTGCCTGATTGCTTGGTCCCTTACAGCTTTGCACATATTTTTTTTAATCTTTATTGCCACAATATAAAGAGCAGGGTCAGGGAGGAGACAGTGGACCAGAGACCAGCAAGGATGATCATGCAGGGTTCTCATAGATTGTAACTGGCTGAGAGAAAATATTTAGAGCATAAAAGTGACTTTGAGGTTAATTTCCACAGCTATGTCACCACTACTATTCCTAATCCTATTATAAATTTTGCTTTGCACATTTATTATCTATATTATTGCAATAGATAGAAGAGGGACAGGGAGAGACCAGGCAGGTAACAGGACAGGGACCTGACAGCAGCACCAGTTATCAGCCCAAGGCTTCACAGGTGAGGAGAAATTATAACTGGCTAAGGAAATGTCTATAGGATAAGAGTTACTCTAAGATTAATTTTCACAGCTATTTCAGAACTATTCTTTATTTATACCCTAAAATGTTTTTTGTCTGTATTGCAATAGCAATACTACTGCATTATTTGTGTTTTTAAAGGCAGCAGGTATAGGTCATGCCATTTTTCTTTATCTTGATTAATTTTGCACATCTGTGCTGATATTTTTGATGATGTGTATATGCAAAAAAAAAAAAATCAAAGCTACATTGCATCCCCTTTGTTGAAAATTAACAATTTGACCACTGAGTATACTCTTCCAGAGCACAGATCAACCCACTCAAACAAACAAAAAACATTTTACTCAGTCAGATAAGATTTCTAAATGCTGGAGGCGACACTGTTCCTTGCATTATTTGGGTAAAAAAGTAGTTCTATTATTCATACCTCAGCCTACTGTTAATTATGATCTAAGACTATGGGGCATTTAAAAAAATGTAATTTCAGTGCGCCACCCTTCCACAGTCTGTGCCCCTAGCTTGCCCCGCCAAGAAAAAAAGTCTAGACACACCCCTAGAAGTGGCACACATGACTCGTGCTATGGACGGGTGGACGGACGGACAGATGGACGAGCCATGTATCTCGGTGCCGCCTAAAAACAGTAAATACATCTGGCTACATCTTTCCCACATCAAATATCTGTGATCGCCTAGACTCGCATGCGTAAAAGCGCATGCAATTCCGTGTCCTCTTACAGTGGATGCTGTGATTTAATGGCCCGGTGCTCATTGTTGCCCACTCTTATAATACCCAATAATAATAACAATAAGTTACTGTGGACCTATATGCCATGCTTTTTAATAAAATTACTAGAGGAGTTCGCTGAAAAACAGGTAAAGTCAGCCTGAATTACTCGCGTGCAGCCCCAGTGAAAATCGCATCATATCGTATCATTCATGTAAAATCATATATGAACAGTGAGCTGGTCTTAACATTATACTGGCATTGCAAATAACATCAACATCTTGCCCGTGGGAGCTTCTCCACCATATTTGTTCATTCTAAATTTTACTGTTGTCTTTTAGTACCAGGGTTGACCTTCAAAGGCACAACGTCTGAGGTGATAGGTAGTCTTTCTAATTCCAAACTGACCTTTTCATTACTTCCTACACACTGAGAACAACCACCTCAATGGTTCCTGAGGATGGCACTTTCAGACACCCAGGCTCAGCTGTTGGCAACCTTTCAACCTCCTGACATTCCGCACAGGACTAACAACATGGTCCAAGCAGAGCTTAGAGCAGGATGACCTGGAGGCTGTTTTACAAAGCAGGATTAGAAAGTGGTTGCTGTGATCAGTTGTCATCTCAATTACAAGTCGGAATATACCATATCTCTTTGTAACAGAATGTTTCAAACTTTGCCAACATTAAAAAAAATAAGCATATACAAAAAAAAGCAGTGGATATATTCCTAAATTGTGGTTGTTATGGTTTATTTTGAAAATGAAATCATATTCTTTTTTTTTAATAATATAATTTTTTAAGAATACATTTTAGTCATAATAATGAAAGCCTGTTCTTCAGCTTCTTCCAGTGTAACATGCAGCAGAAAACCATTACACTGTAACAAAAACAAAGAAGCATATGCAAAACACCAAATATCAAGTAGCTGATCAGTAACTGCTCAGTCATCGCCATTTATAAGTGCTTGCCTTTTTTTTTTTTAACACAATAAATCATCACTGAGTCATCTTATTTTATTTTGCATCATAATCAATAGAAATAATCTGAGATTAGTTGATTAAGATGTTATAATTATAACTTGTATTGATGGTTAACACTGCATTTTTTTTTTATAATATTCTAGTTTTCCTCTCCATTGAAATCAAAGAAAAAAACATTTCTCTCATTAGCACAATGTCCTTTATTGACCCTTTCATGCATATTTGTCACAGTATACAATGTATTTTATCTATACTGACAAGGGCTGTCAAATTTTGGTCTGTTGGTTGATATGCTCTTGTCCAACCAAATGCTTATCACAGGTGTTACTTTAATAGAATGCTCCAAGAATGACATTTTTCTGTGGGCTGACATAGAAGTTAGCTTTGCCCTGGTTCCCTTGTCAAAAAGCCCATGGGATTTTTCCATTTGATTTTGGATTACTGTAGAAAATAAGCTCTGTGGCAAACAAATGTTTATGATACTTGCATGTTTTGTTCAGCAACATAATCTTCACAAATAAACACCTCTTTTCAGATTTTTTAAGCCTAAATGCAATTGCTGTAAGAAAAAAGCTAAGGTAAAAGTTTAAATGAACTACACCACAGTAAAATGACTTAATGTCACCACCACAACAAGGCTATAAAGCTGTGTTTGGTGTGATGATGTTGGGAAGTCTCATGTAGCCACTTATTAGCAACCGCCTTATAGGCTTCAAAAATGTAAAAGTCTTTTCAGCTTGTGTTAATGTAACCTGGATGCTGAGGGAGACACTAATGGGCTACAATACTCTAGGTTCATGGAAGGGGGTAATGGTTACCAGTGAGTAACTAGGACACACAAATGCAGCTATAGAAAATTACTTGTATTAACAAAATATTAACACACACACAAATTTACACTCTAAGACGACCAATAACCTATATCCTGTAAATGAATGAAGAAGGTTCTCAATCCAGGTGCTAAACATGGGTAGCTCGCAATCAAGGTCGAATCCAAGTCCAATCCAAGAGGCATGGTATCCAAGGGTATCCCAAAAAAAACCACAGCGTGTGTTAACATAACAGGTGGTTTATAGCATGTGTATCTCCAGTCAACTCTTTTAAATGTTGTTTTAAATTTTCTAACTATTTAAATACACTGAACAAAAATATACTTTTGTTTTTGCTCCCATTTTTCATGAGCTGCACTCAAAGATCTAAAACTTTTTCTATACACACAAAAGACCTATTTCTCTCAAATATTGTTCACAAATTTGTCTAAATATGTGTTAGTGAGCACTTCTCCTTTGCTGAGATAATCCATCCCACCTCACAGGTGTGGCATATCAAGATGCTGATTAGACAGCATGATTATTGCACAGGTGTGCCTTAGGCTGGCCACAATAAAAGGCCACTCTGAAATGTCCAGTTTTATCGCACAGCACAATGCCACAGATGTCACAGTTTTTGAGGGAGCGTGCAATTGTCATGCTGACTGCAGGAATGTCCACCAGAGCCGTTGCCCGTGAATTGAATGGTCATATCTCTACCATAAGCCGTCTCTAAAGGCGTTTCAGACAATTTGGAAGTACATCCATGTTCACGTCCAAGATCGTCTGAGACCAGCCACCCCGACAGCTGCTGCAACAATCGGTTTGCATAACCAAAGAATTTCAGCACAAACTGTCAGAAACCATCTCAGGGAAGCTCATCTGCATGCTCGTCGTCCTCATCAGGGTCTCGACCTGACTGCAGTTCGTCGTCGTAACCGACTTGAGTGGGCAAAAGCTCACATTCAATGGCGTCTGGCACGTTGGAGAGGTGTTCTTTTCACGGATGAATCCCAGTTTTCACTGTTCAGGGCAGATGGCAGACAGCGTGTGTGGCGTTGTGTGGGTGAG
Organism: Epinephelus cyanopodus; assembly: GCA_026686955.1. Taxonomy (NCBI): domain Eukaryota; kingdom Metazoa; phylum Chordata; class Actinopteri; order Perciformes; family Serranidae; genus Epinephelus; species Epinephelus cyanopodus. The sequence continues at coordinate 4,999,025 of CM048928.1, forward strand.
CGGTTTGCTGATGTCAGCGTTGTGGATCGAGTGGCCCATGGTGGCGGTGGGGTTATGGTATGGGCAGACGTATGTTATGGACAAGGAACACAGGTGCATTTTATTGATGGCATTTTGAATGCACAGAAATACCGTGACGAGATCCTGAGGCCCATTGTTGTGCCATTCATCCACGACCATCACCTCATGTTGCAGCATGATAATGCACGGCCCCATGTTGCAAGGATCTGTACACAATTCCTGGAAGCTGAAAACATCCCAGTTCTTGCATGCACAGCATACTCACTGGACATGTCACCCATTGAGCATGTTTGGGATGCTCTGGATCGGCGTGTACGACAGCGTGTTCCAGTTCCTGCCAATATCCAGCAACTTCGCACAGCCATTGAAGAGGAGTGGACCAACATTCCACAGGCCACAATCAACAACCTGATCAACTCTATGCAAAGGAGATGTGTTGCACTGCGTGAGGCAAATGGTGGTCACACTAGATACTGACTGGTTTTCTGACCCCCCCAGACCCCCCAATAATGCAAAACTGCACATTTCATAGTGACCTTTTATTGTGGCCAGCCTAAGGCACACCTGTGCAATATTCACGCTGTCTAATCAGCATCTTGATATGCCACACCTGTGAGGTGGGATGGATCATCTTGGCAAAGGAGAAGTGCTCAATAACAGATTTAGACAGATTTGTGAACAATATTTGAGAGAAATAGGTCTTTTATGTATAGAAAAAGTTTTAGATCTTTGAGTTCAGCTCATGAAAAATGGGAGCAAAAACAAAAGTGTTGCGTTTATATTTTTGTTCAGTGTAGCTTTTAGCCCTTTAAATGAACGCTTTTAACTATTGTTCATACTTGTTTTCACTGTACAGTATAATCTTTTTATCAATATCAAATACAACCTTTTAAATTATCCTGTGAATTTAGGTTAAGAGTTGCATTGAAATATTAACATATTAAATGTCAAAAAAGTGCAAATAGAATCACGACATACACGTGCAAATAAAACAATCAATGACAATTGAAATCAACTTGAAAAGATTTTGTGGCTAACTGTAAAGCTAACTGCAGTTTTTGACATTAAATGCTCACTACATTGAATAATGTGACTGAAACAATACATTTATGTGTTACCATGCTGCTATCTACAGTATTGGCCATGGACAGTAATAGCAGATACCGTGACCAACTGAATCGTAGCCTGTTAAACTTACATAAATCACGCTGTTTATACCATGAAATGAACACAAACTCGTTTCACAACAAAAATACTTGTTTATCTCTTTCAATAGAAAAATAGCAGCTCACAGCAGCTCTGTAGTGAATCACCATGAGACTAACGGCAGGGCCACACCGGACGCATTAGTGCCGCGGAAGTCCTGCGAGTGTTCCTGCAGGTGGTTGACTGTCCACATAGGAAGCACATTTCTCCTGCACTCTCCACGCCGGTTAAACATCGACTCCACTTGTCTGTTCCCGTCATTACTCATTTTTTCACTTAGTTAGTTAGTGTTTATTGTTTATTGTTATGAGCATCCACAACAAATGGCACTGAAGGTTTTTCCTCAGCATTCAGAGTGTGTTTTTAAGTGAGGACCACTTTCCTTGGGGACAGTTTATGACTGTGGGGGAAGGGAATAGATTGCTTTAGTTGTTTGCCCCTGTAGGCCTACTGTCAAGGGGTCTCATGCATGAAATGTGAGCAGAAGGAATTTGTGTGTAAACTGTTGGCGGAAATTTACGTGCATGTCCGCATTCATCAATATTTTAGTAGCTCCGATCTTTTTGTAGCTACTCGCAAAATCTACTCCTGCTCCTGACCACTCGTAGTGCTTGTGTAAATCTGGACAATGCATACAAAACCGCTGTAGGCTATATGTTATCGATGTCATTTGTTTAAATAAATGTTAAATACAAAACCCCACAAATGAATCTTCTGTTTGTTTGGTGACCGCTTTATTTTTTTTTGTGTGTGTGTGCTTATGCGTTTCTTTGTCTCCAGTTTCATATCAAACCATTTATGCTTCACCTCTAACATAGTTCTTTGTACTACAGAGACAACATTAACAGCATCTGTTACCTCCCTCAAGGCCTTCGCTTTGCCTGTCACACCACTACTAACTGAAGAAAATAAAATGTTTTTTCTTAAGTCCACTCTTTTTCTTTCTTTGCGCCATGACTTGCAGGTCGACTGGATGCACCTGCACCTCCTTATATGGTGGTCATTGGCTATTCATGGGCTGGGATTTATGCTAATTGATGATTACCGGGAGCGCGCTGTCACTTTACGATGGATTGGCATTCATGATCATACACACGTGTTTACGATCGAATCTGAGTTTCCCTCAGCGTTCCTGAATCTGGAGTAGGTTTTTAGTAGAGTAGGCTTTTATGTGCAAATCTACACACAGATTTACTCACTTTTCATGAAGGAGACCCAAGGTGTGTGTTTCATCAGAGTGTTGATTCATTTATTGAATTTACGCTACAGAGGCCAGATATTCAGTCTTGTTAACACAGGAGATCAAAATAGCATACTTACATGTTGCTCCAACAGCTTTGGCAACAGCATCTCAAAGTGCTTCTTTTTTGTTTATGTTGATCTGTTGACATGATCTGTTCTGTGGATCATATAATTCCTGGTACTTCTCCACTTCATAAACTAACTTTTTGTCTTCCATCTTCGATTTTTTTTTGCTGTAATATGACTACAGGTAAATTAACAGGTCTGTTACCTAGGTCTCTCCTTCAGTATGGATGTGAGTGTGTTTTTTTGGAGGCACGGAAAGCTGCTGTCCCTCCCACTTATCTCTACCCCCCCCCCCTCTCTTTCTGTATGTGTGAATTGCAACCCCCAACCTGTAACCATCTCTCTCTCTCTCTCTCTCTCTCTCTCTCTGGGTATGTGTGTGTGTGTGTGTGTGTGTGTGTGTGTTTTCATCTCTCTCGTGTCTGGACCAAACTGAACAAATATTTATAGACAGACAAGCAACATCATCATTAAACAGGCTTTTATTTTTTAAATTTATTTTATTTTGAAAATTGGTGGGATTCTCTCGTCTTTTCTGTGTCTGACTTCCTGTTTGGTACTATCCAGCTTGACAGACGCGCTCGCGGCTTGCGTGAAAAATAGACCAGACACCGAACTGAAGCACTGCAGTGCACGATCTGCGAGCACTCCTCTCTGCTCAGCGGCCTGTGTGGACAGTCAGATAGGTGAACATGGGCGCCAACTGAAAACTGCCTCCGCTGCTGGGCGCTGCGGATAGACCAGACGCCGAAACAATCGCTGCAGGGCGGGCCGTGGAGCTGCACAGCCGGTGTGGATGACACAATTAGTTAACATGGCCACCGAAAGGAAACTGGCTTCGCTTCGAGGCGCTTCCAGGTTATTCGCAGCGCTTCCGCAAGTAGTGTGGCCCTGTTGTTACACCACAGCTAAGCTAATTGATTTTGCTAGTGCTCATGTGCATTCATTGTTCGATAAAGTTACTCACCAAGGGAGAGAGAGAAAAAACAAAACAAACAGAAGATGGGGATCTCAGGGTCACTCCGACAGCGGTCTTAACTCATATCTGGTTGGGTAGTTTGCTGTTTTTTGGTGCAATATTAAGTACTTTTATCAAGGAATATCACTCTCAATTAGCAAAGTCTCTGTTGTCATCTTGCAGTGCAAGGCAGCTCTGCACACTACACTATGCAGCGTCACACTAGCTTGAGTGATTGATGCGAGGAAGGCGGAACTTGCCTTATTCTACACCAATAGCACTCAATATAACACTGAGACCCAACAAATAAGTTTGTTATTTTTTCACAATTAACTCCTAAATTGATGCAAGATTAGACCTCTGAGATTAAATAAAAATTAAAATAAGAAAAATAAAGAATGTGGTTTTCAATTAAATTAAATTAATTATCAGGAAATAAACTTTAGTAACTATTGGTTCACCAATGGGTTTTATTAACTTTATTTCAGGCATCTAACCAAAAACCTATCACTGAAGTCCGAGATGACAGAACTGTGAGTGGTGAAATGTTAACTGATTCCCAGGTTTTAGGACTCATCCCTGGGGCAATCTATAAGGCTGTGAGTCCACCAAAGTGTTTCTTTTCCCAGCTGCTCAGCACTTGTATTTGTTCTCTGTGACGGTAAGTCTTTGGTATTTGTGCCGCCCCTTCTCCACTGCTGTTGGATGGCTTGTGACATTGACAAGCACAGGGTTTAAGTTAAAACATTTATCAACTCTCATTTTTAATCAGAAAAAACAGATACACGATCACAGAAGAGATTCAGTACTGGATTACTTTGGATTAATTTCCATTTTTCTTGGAAAAAAACAAACTGTTATGTATGCATTTTTCGTAGGATATCATACGAACCATTCTATGAGAATATGTTTGACAGTGCATTGTCACATATCATGATGTCAATTTAGATTTAAACAAAGCTACTTTGGCATCATGCTAAATGACCCCTTTTTTCACACTTGTCTACCACACCTATTTACTGCTGTGTAGAAAACTAGAGTCTGAAAGCACAGATTAGCAAAACCATTCTCACAGATTGTGAATCCCCAGTATAGAATTACAAAACTGTGGCACAAATACACTCATGGACAGGATTTGAACTCTAAGCTTTTATTTAAACTAAATTAAGATTTAATCCTCGTTGGTGCTACCTAACCTTTGTACATTTATCTTATAGACTAGCTTAGAATGTCTACCTTAACAGCAGGATATACAACAACGAGATCAAGTGGACTTTGACATGGATGTGACAGCATCATTCCAAACTTTATCAGTGCAGGAAATTATCCGGAGAAACCGATTCAATGTACATCATAGTCCAGGCTTTGAAGTTTGCCCTCATTATCTGCTGCTGCCGTGTGTGCAAGCAAATTCACATTTAAAGAGACTGCAGTAAGTGTAATTTGACATGTCTGCAAGTCTATTTGTCACAGACATGACAAGAGCTGGAACTTTGTCAGTGAAATTACGCTGCAGTGTGTGATGCTCAAGGCTCCCCATGGCAAAAGTCTTCAACTGCTCAGATGATTTCAATAATTGAGGTTTTCTTTTAGACGTATCCAATGACAACTTGACATTTTTTTTTATACATGATTCCTCATCAAGAATGCTTCGTAGTGTCACTTTGTCTGAATGTCTAAATATTGTAAGTTTTGGCTGAGTGCTTTAATATGCACAACACCTTGCCCAATACAAAGAATATAAAAACACAGTGCTGTGTGAAATGTAGGACAGGCACCTCGAGGCCAAACGTAAGTCTGTCGGGGGATTAGCTCAAGTCTCCAACCCAGGATAAAAAGTCTGTTTTGGGGGATGAGAGCGAGTCTTCCCCTGAGGTCTGAGGGCAGCACAGGATCCAGGGCCTAATTAATCACGAGTCTGTCTGAATTCAAAGATTCCAGAGCCCTCGTGAGTATGCCTTCCTTTCGGAGAAACACAATTCTCTGCTGAAACAGAGACATCGGGGCTGGAGCTATCATATCATGTCCCAGAAGAGCTGTGGAAGTGATGAACAAGGCAGAATCCGAGTCGGCAATCAGGAAAAGATTCTCATAAGAAAACAATAAGACATAGTTTCAGTGGGAGGAGGGTGTAGTTGGCGGCAGGGGTGATGGAGGTGGTGAGGATGGGGGTTGACACTTTACCTCTCTCAATTTGAATAGCATGCTCCTTAGTGAGCTTTCCAGAAGACTGTCAGGTAAAATGAATCATGGTGCTTTGTCTGCACATATATTTCCACCATTTGGGAGCTGTCACGTAGGACAGTTTGTTTAAGTGATGGAAGTGGAAAAATGAAATATGAGACTGGGAGCTGAAGGAAGGGAGAAGTGTGCATTCCTTGTAAATAAGTAGAGACAAGGAAACTTGTGCAGGCTTTAGATGGCCAGGGTTAATAGCTGTACACTGGCTTTTAACCTCTGTGATTAAGGTTTCTCAGAAAGGTTCATTGCCTGGCCAGGAGGATACTGTTTACCCACAATCCTGTAGTCATTTAGACAGCAGTGCCTTAATGTGTTAGGCCTTGCCACGGGATCACCTGGATTTGCACTCAGATCACGGAAAATTGGGGGCAAATGGATGTCTTGGTGCTTGGATCCACAGCAGCAGTAGCAGCACAAGCTGCCAGAGGCTAGCTTAGCTAATAGGACTGGTACTAGTGCAAATATAAAAGGAGGGTTACAGATGGAGTTGCTAATGCTATCCAGCAGTAGTCTCTCGGCCAGCAGAACATGTTGGAACACATCAGCACCTAAAGAATGATAATTAGTTTAGTACTGTACCTGTTTGTAGACCCATGCTGTTGTCTTAACAAGTGGAGGGAAAGCAATATGTTTCCAGGCCCATGGACAGCTCATTTCATGTTGGGTGCTGTTGGTTTTATTAAGTAGCAAGTGATCCCTCCCCCCATTTATTTGCTGATGAGAACTCACTCACTGCCTTAACCCCTTGAACGCTGCAATAGAAATGGTCCCAGGGCCTACATTGCTCTTTTTGCTTCTTGTTATGTCATTTCTTGGAGTGCCTTCAAAATCTTCATATTCTTAAAATCTGTACAGCCTAAGATAAAAGGTAATGTAAGTCAATAAACCATAAGAATTGATAAAAGTATTTAAGTTGTGTCTTTTAAAAAAAGTACAAAAATATGACGTTTTAAAATCAGATTTTACAAAATAAAAACATCACACATTTTGATACTGATTTTAACTATTTACTTTATTTAGTCTTTTAGAAATGCTCATTTTTATGAGCAGAGTGCAACGGTGCTGTGATGGATTCATCATCTTTTCCTCTGGCGCCATAGAAGGTTTTTTCCACCACACATAGCACAATGATGTCAATACAAGTGTGCAACGTGATGACATGGAAGACAGAAGCCTTAGTTTTCTGCTGAAAAACAATAAATGCTCTATTATGGCTTCATAGACACACACAGACAGAGTTTTCGTCATTATAGTAACATAAAATACCATAATGGCTGTGGGAGATTATATGTAATCCTACATATATATATATATATATATATATATATATATATATATATATATATATATATATGTGTGTGTGTGTGTGTGTGTGTGTGTATACACATATATACATATACATATATATATATGTGTATATATATATATATATATATATATATATATATATATTATATATATATAATATGTATGTATAAAGCTACTCTGTTGTTAAAGAAGAACTATGCCCATTTTGAAAATTCATATATATATATAATCCATAGAGTGCTAAAACTCAAATTTGTGATGTCATAGGGTGTAAAGTCTGGAGCTGCTGCATAGATAATGAATGGTGAAAGATGTTCTAGTTGACACGGAGATCAGCCAGGGGAGGGCTCTACATATATGGGAGCCTTTTCTGTTTCACAACTGAGAATACTACTGTAAAATAAATCTTAGGAAAAAGGGTGTCCACAAAATGAGGCTCCTATTCATTGTCTATGGAGCAGCTCCACACTTTATACCCTATGACATTACAAGTTTGAGACATACTTCTTTGGTTTCTGTCTTTGAGAGCGAGTAGCTCATGTTCACAAATATGAATTCAGCATGCCTAAACCATAAAATAATATATTATAATTTGTAATTTAGGTGGTGTTCCCCTTTAAAATGGCGAAGAGTGCATAATACCTTGTCCAGGACTGGAAACTCAAAGTTTAGAACTTGAGGCTTGACTTGGAACTTAAAAGTCTTTACTTGGGACTTGACTTGTGATTTGAGTGTAAAACCTTGAGACATGGAAAACATTGGCTTAGTCCAACCTCTGAATATACAGCCTGTTCTCATTCTGAAGTCATCAAATACCGCCCCTTTGTCAGTTATTTCAGTATCAGAAATTGATGCCGAAAGCCACCTCTCACAACTGTATGATATGTCACTGGATGGTTTCAGTTTGAAACACTGCTGGTAATAACATATTATGAGGAGCTGGAAAGTCCCTATAGGGCTGGTGGGAGGGGTGGTGAATGGGTCCAACAGCCCCAGACCTTCATCCTGGAAGCTAGTGCTTGCTTCCCATATGGGTGTAGAGCAAAACCATTATGTTTTTTCTAAACCTAACCATGTGCTTCAGTTGCTTAAACCTACCCATGTTTTGTTCTGAAACATCAACAGCAGACGCAGGAGGATACTAAGGGCGTAAGATTTGGACATGAAAGTCCACTGACAAAGCAGTGATATGTGACGACTTGTTATGAGAATGTGCTGGGATATAGCACTGAACGACCAGGATGAATTGACAGTATAATAATTTGAATGAATGAAAATTTACTGACTCAAAAAAGGGAATTTAGTATTTCAATTACCAGATGGTCTGTAGTGTCAGATGTGAATTTCTCTGCTGGCTCCAGCTCAGTGACCTTTAACCTCTAAAAAGATGCAGGTCATGCAATAAGATAAGATTGATTTGTTTAATACATTTTTTTTTTTAAATCCTCCTGTTTCAAAAAGCACATTAGGTCTTGTGTTCATCTAAATGTGATTTGATTATCCAGAGTAGCTGCAGAGCTTGGTCTGGTTAATGCTGTTGTTCCTGACCGCAGTTCCACAGGCAGTATTATGCAGAATGCTGGGAGATAATCAGAGAAGGCAAATGGCCCTACACAAATACACAAACAGCACTAAAGACTGCTTTATGGTTTCTAGCCAAGGTAAATATCTAGCCCAGTCAATAGCAGCCCCATGTTGACCTGTTCAATTTACCCTCCTGATCTTCTCTTTGTTTAGTGAACCTGCTCTTGGAACAGTTACAAGGGCTTGTGGTTAAAATCTTCCTCAATGAAATGGGACAACCTTTCAAGACGCTGATTTAAATTAGTTTATTTGATTTATAAAAGGACAGGGTGTGTGACATTAATCATTTACTAGAAATGAAAACGTGGTTGCACTAGATTTAGCAAAAGGGTAATTTCCATCTGTAGTCCTACACATTACAAGCAGATGCAATAAATAAATATGTCATGTCATCAGGAGTCATCGGTGTTGGGCCAGTTACTCTTGAAATATTACATATCATAGTTACCTTCATTTGAAAGTAATAAGGTACTTTACAATATTACTCTCTGTGTAGAGTAATAAAATACTTACTATACCACTTTTGCATTACTTTGATGAAAATGAGCTCAGAGAAACTAATGTTCATTTTAAATGGATGAGGGTCATGTTGTTTCACAGCAGGTAATCAAAGCACAGAAGCTCCAGTTTATTACAGTTCATTTCAAATCCAGTGCTCTGCAGGTCTGACCCATTCCTGCATTCACATACAGTGGTTACCACTTTGTTGTTGTTTTATTGATGGAAACACACTGAACATTATAACACACAGTATGGCATGACACAGATGTGCTGATCATCAGCACCCTTCTATGATGTTGTCTGCAATGACATGCCAACACCCAACAACCTTCGAGGGAAGTTTCTTTTCTGGTTACGCACTGGTGGAAGTGGAGCAGTGTGGATCAGTGAAGATGAATGAAAAATGCCACCAATATACCGTTTATTTCAGGTCATAATGTATTATGTGACATTAAAATGTAATAATATTACACAAAATTCGTTAACACTACGTAATACATCCCGCTCACTTAGAGCGTACCTACCACTCACTTTGCACCTAATTTAACAGAAGTACTGAGTAACTCTCGCTCACTCCCCCGCCCTATTTCCCCCGTGTTTTACAGTATAACTAGGCTGCTTCTTAGCGCGTACCTCCCGTTGACTTATGTCCTACTTTACACCAACTTCCACAGAAGTACAGAGTAACTCTTGCTCACTTCCCCCACAATTTCCCCCGTGTTTTACAGTATAACTAGGCTGCGTCTTAGAGCGTAACTCCCGTACAATTATGTCCTACTTTGCCCGGACTTACAGTGTAACTCCTCCTGGTCTTTTTTCCCCACCAATCATTTTAAGTACCAGGTATATTAAATTAAATAGTCTGCTGTACAATATGAGCACAGCCTTTCCCGCTTTGCAATTGTTACAATCTTGTTTTTTCTAAGTGTCAGCAGGCAAATTTCACCCCTATTCCAGAGATGTACTATTCATTATGGTTTGGAAAAACAATATGTTGGGAAATCGGTGTACAGGTAATTGCAATGTCAAGTAAGTGTAGTGTAGAGGGGAAGCGCACACACACTATAGCTATGTCCCGATTCGGAGTCTCCATGCTTGAAGGACTATTCCGACTCCATTTCATGGAGGAGGAGTTGCGGTGGCAGCGGTGGAACCGGCTTATATGACGGGCGTCTCCTGCAGCACAAGTTAACATCGTTAGCTGCGTTAGCATCAACTCACCAAGACGTTGATAAACGCATTAACACTCCCACAGAACAGGTCCTCAGTCCCTCCCTCACGTCTCCTGCAAGGATCTCAGAGTGTTATCGTTGTGTTTACAGCAACACTTCTCACTGTAGACATTGTGTAGTTTCACTTGATTCCCTCCGTCGTCTGATTGCTGTGCCTGCGTACTTCCTGCCTTAACCAATTGGAAATGTGCACCTCCCTGTTTGACCAATGACTGCTGGTCTAAGCAGAGTGGCTGTGATTGACACCTTGTTTGATCAATGAGACTATGCCAGAGCGATCTAGTAATTGACAGTTAACAACGTAAAACCTAACGAAGAAACAAACAAACAAACAACTTCAAGACACTTGAGGACTTATACAGTAATATTGTAAGAAAATAAACCCGGTACTTTCTCTGTTGACAATGTCAAGCAAACTATGTCCCTCTGATCTTACAGCAAGGGACCTGGGATTAGGTGTTCTGTTCAGTTCACTAATACCACAAAAACATGTCATCAGACAATTTCCGCATAAAATAAGAAAAAAAGAATTCAACATGTTTAAATTTATTGTTTTATTTAAACACACAGCACACGTATAAACTAACAATCAAAACAAAACTGTATATAATGTTGGAAAAAAAAGAAACAAGAACAAGAACAAGGAAACTTTAAGATATTAAATTAAAATGCCGGAACAGAACATAAAAAAACAAACGTAATGGCTGTAAAATCACCACGAAAGTGGAAGGAGCTGGTTATCTTTTTTCATGGTTTTGATTTTTTCCTGCAGCTCAGCACATCCTTCCAAAAAATGTTTAAGATGGTTATGTAATGTAGGTAATAAGAATGAGAATTGTAGAGTTATTAAAACTTTGTACTGGTCCTTTAAAATCAAGTGGTGAGCACTGTGTTAACCCAAGGAGACAACTGCCACTTCTCAGTTAAAACAAGCTTGTTTTTTTTTTTTTTTATTACAGTCGCACAAACACGTCAACAGCTCTTTTTTTTTTATAAGCAGAATATAAAAAAATGTCCTTTAAACAGTCTTCAACATATGGCTAAAAGTCTGTTAAAAAAAAGGGAACAAGGCCCAGAGTTCAGGCCCGAGCGAAACCCGATACCGGCGGCTTGGCTTTCCTGCTGGTGTCCGCCGCCACACCGCTCTCTGGCTTCCTCCTCTGACTCACTCCGTAGGGGGACAGACCATCGGCCAGGACACCTGGAAAGAGACAACCACAGCGGCAGTGGGGGGTACACAACACGATACAGCTAGGACGCCTCCTTTCACGTGCCAGAGTGTTACTAAGTCCTGAAGGGTACTTACGTGGCTAGGCAGAGCTCCTCACTCTGCTGCTGCCGTAAGGTCGCGTTGTAACACTCCGGGTTTCTTCGGCTCGGCTGTTACCACCACCTCCGCTGGTCTCTGGTCCGCAGCCGTCTCACTCACAGTTCCTCTCGGGCGGTCTCTCCACTGTTCGTCCGTCAGTATCGTCGTCCTCCCCTCACTGCTTGCTGCTCGTGTGTCTGCACTGTCTGCCCCGTCTGACCCCGTCTGACGCGCACACCTGCTCCCCTCTCCTCTTGTTTTCGTGTAAGGCACGTTGAGTCCCTCCTCCTCGCGTTCAGTTGGTCGCTCACCGCTCCGTCCTTCAGTCCTATTGGTCAGTCTATGGAGGTAAAGCGCTTCCCAGGTGCAGGTTATCAATGTAATAAAGAATGCCCCAGAAGAAGTAAACATACTCAAAATGACTTCACTTAAAACCATGCAATAAAACATAAATCACCACTACAAACCAATAACAATAAAATCATGCAGGAAAATATAAAATCATACACAAACAAAAGGGTTACACAAAAATCAGCTGCTACTTCTGCCGTGCGACATCTCCCCACCCCTTAATGTTGCCAGTCCCTGCAACCTAAGTCCAGTCTGTTAGTCTCTGTAACACAGAGGAAGTTGGCCAAGATTTGCTCTTGTGGAGCGTCGTGGAGCGTCTTGTTCCTCATTCTGAGTAGGCTCAGGTGCTGCTGTGGGTAAAAAGCCATAAAACACCGGTACATTCAGTCTCTGAGTCTCTGCAGCCGGTTCGTCGGCTGGAGGCAAAACCTCTTGGGGGGGGCACACAGACATTCAGGGCATTTCTGTGTAGAGTCTGTATGCGACCACCCTTCTCTGGCTGCACCTTATACACTACCCCAGTGTCCCCTACCCGCTCCAAAACAACATGTGGCTCTGAACTCCACCAAGTACACAACTTTCCTTTTCCTTGCCTATTCCTATCCCGTACCCAGACTCTCTTTCCAGGTAACAGTGGCAACGCTCTGGCCCACTTGTCATAATGTAGCTTGTGTTGGGAGGCAGCATTACCCATTTTTTGTCTAGCCATACTATATGCTAGCGACAGTTTCTGCTGGTGATCTCGGACCCACCCCCCCTAGATCATGTCGTTTCTGCTGGGGGCTGACACCTAATCCTACATCTACTGGAAGCCGCAGGTGTCTCCCAAACATGAGGAAAGAAGGAGCATAGCTAGTTGCACTGTGTGTGGTGTTATTGTACGCGTGTACTAGCTCAGGTAAGTATTCTGGCCATCTGTTTTGTTTAGCTGTTTCAAGGGAGCGGAGCATGTTTAACAGGGTCTGATTAAAGCGCTCTGCACTACCATTACCTGCAGGGTGGTATGGTGTTGTGCGGCTTTTGGTTATACCATAGGTATCACAAAGCTGTTTCATTAATGCTGACTCAAAATTGGGTCCACGGTCAGAATGGAACCGGGCCGGGCAGCCAAAGGGCTGTATTACATGCGTCCATAGGGCTCTAACTGTGGTCTGAGCTGTTTGATCGCGGGTGGGGATGGCCCAAGCAAAACGGGTGAATAAATCAGTGGCAACCAGAATGTTTTGGTAGGTGTCTGTGGGTCTGCCTAAAGATAAGAAATCTAGGCCTACTACTTCTAGGGGGTATGACACAGAAATGGGGTTCAGTGGGGCCCTAGGCTCTACTCTCTCTCTTTGCAGGCTGCAGGTAACACAACCCTGATGGAATTGACGTACCTCCCCCTCCATGCCGTCCCAGTAGAATTGCAGACGTAGCCGGGCCAAGGTCCCGTCCACTCCAGCATGGGCAGCAGCTTCATGGACTCTTCTCCAGACCTCTTCACACCTGGCACTTGGACACACAATCTGAGAGTGTATTTCGTGAGTGTGTTGGTCAATCACTTTACGACACAGTAAGTTACCCTCAACTTGGAGCTTTTTCCACTGTTGCAGCAATTTCTTTGCTCCGTGGGGTAACGCCTGGCACTCCACATACCTCTTAACTGTTTGAATGTCAGGGTCATGTGCTTGTGCTTCCTCCCATTCACTGCTGGCCCAACCCTCTTCTCCTCCTTCTGGGGTGAGTTCAATGGCTGCCGAAGTGGGAGCTGCAGCAGTCCCACTTCCTTCATCTGGGGCATCAGCAGGTCTGGGGGTAACTGGACACCTGGACAGTGCATCAGCATTCACATTACTTTTACCTGAGCGGTACTTGATGTTGTAGTCGAACGATGCCAGCTGAGCAACCCAGCGTTGTTCCACCGCACCCAAGCAGGCTGTCTGTAGGTGAGCAACAGGATTATTATCAGTGAATACTGTGAACCATGCTCCAGTCAGATAATCTTTAAATTTCTCAGTCACTGCCCACTTAAGGGCCAGAAGCTCCAGTTGGATGTAAGCTTCGACTGGCATAAGCGATTACACGCTCTCGCCCCTCTTGAACTTGGGCCAGGACTGCTCCTAACCCCTGGTTGCTGGCATCTGTGTAGATGATAAAAGGCAGAGAGTAGTCGGCATACGCTAAAACAGGTGCTTGTGTTAGAGCTGTTTTCAGTGCATCGAAAGACTTCTGGCACTCAGTGGACCACCGCACTGTCCGGGTTTCGGACCTCTTATTAGCTGGAATGCCTGTCAATAGCTGGTTTAGGGGGCGTGCAACCTTGGCAAAACCAGGCACAAAACGTATATAATAGCCGGCCAGTCCTAGAAAGGCTCGTACCTGCCTTAGCTCTGGTTGACATTCCTGCAGTCGAAATGCCAATGGCACACTTGTGACAGCTGTAGCACTGCCTTATTTGATCAAACTGCATGTTTTAGAGTGTCCTTTTATTGTGACCATCCTGAGGCACACCTGTGTAGTAATGATGCTGTTTAAGCAGCATCTATATATGCCACATCTGTCAGGTGCATGAACTAATTTATGAAAAGAAAAAGTGCTCCCTCAAACAGACATGATAACAAATATTTAAACAAAATTTGAAAGAAATATATCTATTGAATTCATAAAAAAGTCTTAGATCTTAAACTTTTGAAAAGTGTTTTGTTTAGTATACTATGAGAATGGATCTAAGACAATCTTGCAAGGAACGTAGCTGGGTTGTTTGATTGCTATATACAAAGAATACCTTGTTGCTAAATAGAACAGAATGTAGCTTTAAGGGAGAAATACGGATGTAGTCTCAAACTACAGTAGTAGTAGATGGGAATTTTTCTCAGATCCAGGCATGCATTACGTGGGTCAAAATAGAAATCTACTTGTAGCAGGTGATGTGACCCAGGTCTGCCCCCTAAATCAGCCTCTTACTCTGCCCCAGCAGGGTGCTTTACCATGCTTCCAGCCTGTAAAATGGTTCACTACTGGGAGCTCGGCGATATTTTACACTTACATGCTTCATTTCAATATTTACATCATTACAGTCATATAGGCTGTCCTGTCATGTAGGCAGCAGCTGTGAAAAGATTTCAACCACAATAAAAATCTAATTTAGTCATGGCCACAGAAGACCCCCAAACTCAATAGCCTCCTATCCACAGTGCCAAAGCATGTTGATACTTTTCACACATCAATTCCCAGCGTGCTGCAGATATTCAGTTTAGCCTTCTTATTGGTCATGTCCTTTTTGTGACTCTGCAACATGTTGTGGTTCTGGGAGCTCTAGGAACAACAGGCAGACTCTCTTTTATAATGTGTGAAGCAAGCAGAGGTCATATGAGATATTACAAACATTACAAGAAAACATTTCATGTGTGACAACCAAACACATGCCATGCATATATGTGGTCAAGCATTACTTGTGTTTACCGTGCGCTTTCTTGACAAGTGACCTTTTCACCTGCATAAATGTTTATTTGTACAGATGCAATATCTAAATCTAATGGACACCTAGCACCACCCTCAGATCAATACCTCAATTTTTGCACACCAGATGTCTCAATCAAATAGTCATATTGCAACAAGCTTTGCTGAATGGTACCCACAGTATGAGCTATATTAATTTTTCAGTGATCTCATGACCTTTCTTTCACCATCACTGTTGGTACAAATATCACCATTTCTGCCCCACAGTGAAGGCTCTGTCGGGCCAAAATCATCAGTATGTTGTATGCTCTCTGGGGTTTAATGAGCACTGCAGCCTCCTGGGACCACTAAACCTTACAATGTAGACACTTAGTCTTGTTTAAATTACAGTCAGAGCTGCTCTTCTCTTCTTCTCTTGGCAGTGCTCTGCTTTACAGACGGCACTGACATTAGCCAGCAACTAAACGTGATGCATCTCTTAACATACCAATCAGTGAAGATGAAATCACGCTGTGGTCATCCAACCTTGGAGATATAGTAAAACACTTACATAGAAAAGTTGTCTAACATTCAGTGATATGGACTACACAAAGGAGTACTAAGTCATTGGGACACTGTGTAATTATTAATTGTTCATGCATTCATGTGGGTTACAAACATGCAGAGAGGCGGTTACCATTAATGCAGTTCACATTACCACTATGTTCTAGAGTAAACCTTGATATAATTTTGCAGACTTAAAAGAAACACTGTACAACTGTCTAAAAAGGACTCTTAATTCCTTCAAGAATGGGCTCAGCTGGAAGGATTCCAGTAATAATATATTGTCATTGAGCATTTAAGTAAGGGATAATTCCCGACGAGGTGTCTATTATCAGAAATTAATGGACTAAGGGGAGGACAGCCCCCCAGAGGGTTGCCTCCACAGAGTCCATTAATTCCTGACTATGGACACCTCCAAGGGTCATGTATACCATGGTCATTTGCCAAAGAAAAAAAGCCCATTCATTTATAATTTGATGTGTTTTGCAATCACAAGCCGTACCTCAGTTTCCCTGTTTACACCTACGTATGGGTTTGACTAATGCCTGGAACAATCATTGCCATCCTATTATGATCTTATGCACTGGAAAAGTATTTCACTACTCTAGTAAATAGGAAAAAAAAAACTTAGGTACGACTTGGCAAAAGGAGATATTTCTAGATAGATATTAGATATTTCTTGTCCGCTCACCTCATAGAACCCTTTGGCTTGGCTATGAGCCAGAAAGCTAACATTCAGGAATTACGGAGGCCAGGCCATCAGAAAGTTGTGCTGCGGACTCCATTTATTCCTGACTATGGACACCTTGGAGGGCCACTTTAACCATGCTCCATTGCCAAAAACAATAACAACAACAAAAACAAAACAAGTTTGAACAAAAATATACATTGCACTGGCAAGAGAAGCTGAGAAAGATGAGGAGGAGATGGAATTCACATGTTTAAAAGATATTTTACATTTTTCTTTGGGGTTAGGGATAGGGATGTCAATGTCCAAGGTGAATGCCAAGTGGTCAGAGATATGGAGTTTGAGGAGAGTTGGAGAGGTGAGAAGTGATGTATTGTAAGACCAGTGGCTGTGACTAAATGAGTAGGATCAGAGAGTTTATAGGCGATGTGTTCAAATGAATTAGCGGCAGGAATGGGGATGGTGGGATTTTAATGTCCTCTCTATAAACAGGGGCAATGCCACCGCCCCGCCCCTCAAGGCAAGGTTGATCAATGCATGAGTGTCCTATGGGAGTGGTCTGATTGAGAAATAGTCCAGGGGTTTGTGCCAGGTTTCAGTGAGACAGAGGAAATCTAGGTTGTTATCAGTGATGAATTCATTCAGAATGAGGCTTTTATTGTTAAAGCGACACTTCGGGAAATTTTACACTTTTCTTTGTTTAGGTTAAAATGCTATTAATAAGCTGATGGCACACTAATAAGTGAATTTCACCAGAGATGAAAACTCATAATTATACCATTCTCATATGGTTCTAAGAAAACTCCGACCAATCATTGCATTCAAACAATTGGTCGGAGTTTTCTCCTGTCTGTCTGTCTTCCCCACGTAGAGGCCATCGACTGACGTAACCGCTCGCGAAACATCCCACCCCCCCTGAAGTAAATTCTTCAATGCAATACAGTAGCAAGTTTCTAACAGACATTACAAACCGCTGCAGAGATCTAACGCTACAACCAAGGGAGCTCAGGATGTGTAGCAAGCTTGGTCTGCTACATCAAGCTAGCCCTGAGATGACTGTGGTTTCACCTGGAGCTGCCCTGACGGGGAGACGCCAGCAGCGTTGTGACAGGATGTGGGAGCGGGGGAAGCGCGGAGAGATTGGCTCTAGGCTAAGAGCTATGCCATCAAACCAGCTCTTCCCAGCAACCTTCTGGCGAACGTCCGCTTGCTGGACACGAAAATGGATTACATCTGACTGTGGAGATCCACTCACTGAGGAGTGAGGGACTGCTGCATACTTGTGTTCACCGAGACATGGATGAATGGTCACATATCAGACTCAGGTGTTGAGCTAACGGGGCTAAACTACATAGAGCAGACAGGGAGGCTGCACCATCTGGTAAGCTCCAGCAATACACAAACAATTCATGGTGCTGTGATGTGAAGAGGATCTCCCAGTTCTGCTCTCAGGATGTGGAGTTCTTGACTGTGAAATGTCGACCCTTTTCACCTTAATATTGCACTATATGTTCGTTCTGGTATGTTACACAAATTGTTTTTAAATGTTTTGTTTCTTTTTGCTTGGGGAATGCGAAATGTCATTTCATTTTTGTGCTGTGCATAAAAATGACAAATAATGGAGGAGGGGGGAGTAGGCCTTTGGAGGGAGGTGGAGTTGCAGGAGGAGGGGGATGGGACTTTTGAGGGAGGCAGGAGTTGTGGATGTTCAAATTTTTTCTCAGTGCTGTGTGAAATGCAAGAAAGGTAAGAGTTCCTTTACGTGAGCGGGTGTTAAGTAAGGCCTCTTTCAGGTGACATTGCTTTATGATAGGTTGTGAGGACTGAGGAAGTGGATGGAGATTGGACAGATTCACGTGTTGTCACAGATCAACGAGATGGAATGGAGTTAGGGGACGTGAAGTTATACGTAAACACACTGCCAAAGCCTCTGTGTGGAGGACGTTTTTTGCATTGTATTCCAGCTTATAAGAGAAAGTCCGTTCGCTGATGGTTGTTGAGTTGGAGTTCTGTGGCAGAGTACAGCAGCACCATTGTCCAGTTGGGTAACACTATCACAAGGCTAGTGTTAACTTGCAGCTGAAGGCCAGGTGTCCAGGAAAGAAGTGATGTGCACCCCAAGACCATCCACAGGGTAATCCACAGCATAGCAGCGGCAACACACTAACAGACTGGAGAGGAGAAGAAGTATCCCCAAGAGGCTACCAGTGTGTTAGCCTTGTGATCCTGCTCAGAGAGTGTTGGCCTGCCCGGTGTCGTAGTGACTAGAAGAGGAGAGCAGAGGAGGGGGGACAGAAAGATCCCGACGGGACAAGCAGGATGGCTTGTGCTGGCTAGCAATGCTATCAGACAGAAGCTGGAGAAGTGACCGCTGCAGTAGCAGGACGACAAAGCCACGCTGTGAATAACTCCCACATGGGAGCTCCTTGGGAGGTAAAACTTTCAGCTGATCTTGAGATACAAGTCCAGTAAAAGTGTTTGTCTGGATAGGAGGATGACAGGTAGCTTGTAGCCACGGAGTCACAGGACAGTTAACCGGCCAGGCCATAAAATCAGAAGTGAAGATTAAACGGCAAAATGGCAAAACTTTTCAGATCAGAGCTTGAGGGCAGCTAGAATGCACCAGCGTCTACCATCTTGAGAAGAAACTACACACAACACTGATAATCCAGTGCTGAAATCTGGAATCTAGGGTTGTACATGAAGGTGCTAAAAGATTGGTTCACTGAACATGCTCATGTTTTGGTTAAATGGTGAATTGAACATTAGGACACCAACATTAACATTCAGGCTTCTTTGTGTCCCTTCATCCTTGAAATGTTATTTGTGGTAATATGTTTCATTTTGCAGTGCAAAGTTTATTACAAAGTCCTGTCGGCTAATTAACAGTTAACATAATTAACGGCTCAGAACACATGGAAAGTGTAAGTAAATTAAAGTCCCAATGCTGGTATACTATATATCAGAATTCATGACGTGCCTCTTGTCCAATCAAATTGCTTGGTTGAAAGTAACTGTTGTATAAAAAAACTAATAATAATACATAGCATAATATCACAGAATTTATTTGATGATGCAGATTAGTAGAATTCAAAATAATATTTTTTAGGAGAGAGGGTTGAAAAGTCATAGTACTCTAAAGCATGATTCTGCCTTACTGAGCTTTAGACTTGTGTCCCTTTTTTGCACAAGTTTCCATGTCTCAATCTGCTTGCCTGGTTTGGACTTTTGCCTGTTTTTGACCACAAGTACATGTGAGCTTTTACCTAAACCTGTGTCATGCATCTGGGTTCAAATTTAGTTTTCCACTGAGCCCTCACAATGTGTTTATTCTGGCATAAACAGTATGTTTATACTTGTTGAGGACTGTTTTTTCCACCATTGTGTTCTTTTTGGAGCATAGTGAATCATTGGCTACTCAGTAATTTGTAATGCAGCCACAGTAATCCCTGAGCTCTGAAGGCAGTGTGGAGTTGTCCGTGACTGCAGAGCTGATGCTGTGATCATCTCTCATCACTCTCCTCATGTGAATAGGCTGGGGGAGATGAAATTGATGGGGGAGGTTTAATGTTGTCCTGGAGAGTTCTCATCAGCATGATCCCAGACAGGGGAATGAAACCCAATGAGTTGTTTATTAAATCTCGGGACTTTCTGACACACACCATCGGCACACATTGACAGTATGGAGCGCTGCAAATCACAACCAATGGACGGGAGGGGAATTAAATTATCACACAGCCGCACTCTATGGAAATGCATTTAATACTGGCTTCATGATCAGTTTAACAATCTCTTTTTGTTGACTCCCTCTGCTTTGTTCTTTGTTGATTAACTAGGCTTGATTAACTAGCCTGTGTTTGTAATTTTATAAATGTGTGTAAAACCAGCATAAATTACATGTACGAGTCTCATTAAAGGGATAGTGCACCCAATAATTAAAATTCAGCAATTATCTACTCACTCATATGCTGATGGAGGTTCAGGTGAAGTTTTAGAGTCCTCACAACACTTGTGGAGATCCAAGGGGAGAGGGGGTAGCAACACAACTCACACGTGTGCTCAGTGCACAGAGAGGTTGTTAGAGCTACAGGCTACAATGAGGCTAAAAACAGAGTTCAAATGACATTTTTCCAAACAGCTTTTTATGTTGGGGCTTCAGGACACTTGGATCACTACGGACGAGCAGTATGGATGGTAAGTATGGTTTCAATTATGTGTTTTTGGACGTTTGAATCTGGGGTGCCGTAAGCCTCCATTAGGTGGAGTTGTGTTGCTACCCCCTCTCCCCTTGGATCTCTCCAAGTGTTGTGAGGACTCTAAAACGTCACCTGAGCCTCCACCGACATAATGGGTGAGTAGATAATGGCTGAATTTTCATTTTTGGGTGCATCCTTTAAGATTACATTATTTCCGTTAGAACATACCAGTGTTGCATTATGATTTTCACCAGTTTCACTGGAAAGTCTGTCTTTCAAACGAGCCAAACTAATTGAGTATTAATCCAGGATCCACTGTACATTTGTTGAAACATGATGTCTATAATTAACATAACTAAAGGGCAGTTCACACAGGACACCTTTTTGTCAATAACCACTCGTCTGTCTCATGAAACAGAAAGGTTTCAGCTTAATCAAATGTGTCCATCCACACTGACTCTGAGACAAACACGTCACAGCTGCTTATACGGAAAGTGACGTCATAATCTGTGACACCAGTGTCAAACTAATTTTGGTTCATGAGCCAATTGGGCCCTGATTCTATCAAACAGTTTTAGTATGGTACCTTTGGAACCAAACGTAACCCTTCAGACACATACCCAGACCCTTGTTCCGTTTCGCATTTCCACCACGAGCAGTACAGTACTCTTAAATGTGGGTGGGGTTGTTTTCACTCACTGCTCTGTCCAGCACTTGCTGTATTTCCCCTTCACTGATAACAAAGAGGGAAGTCTGCACCTCATTTATTGTCCCCAGAACAAGGTTGCACGCAAACATTTTCGGATCAAAATAGAACTGACTACAGGGAGAGTTTCTTCCAATGGGATATTTAATAATAGCGGATTTGTGCATTGAATCCTTCACAGACAAGCTCATGGTTGGAGTGCACTGTAGCCCACAGGAGCAACACTCCGCAACACTTTTTTTTTTTCAAAGTGAGGATTAGAATATATGCAGCTCACATAATCTGGTCAAATCTGATATATATCTGTATTTTTTAAACTTCAAGATCCACTCATTACTAAAAGAGTATATCATCCAAGAGGGACAAAAAGAACGAATGGAATCGTCAGTTGTCATATTGAAATTTAAGGTGTGTTGATGGATTCACATCATCAACTCATATATTGAGTAACATTACAAGGAAATGCTCAACCTTAGAAGTTGCCAGCAGTCAGCCCTGTGAATTATTTTTTGTTTCTCAGGCTACAGCTGCTGCAAGAGGCAGCAAAACAACCTTTGATTTTATGGTTATAGTTGACTTATGCATGTAAAACTTGCCACAGTTTAAACAGTGGTTACAAAACCAGCCACAACTCAGCTCTGAGCAAGAGTGACCATCCTCTATTGACCAATCAACAGACTGCAGTGTTCACAACTTCATCTGTTAGTACCTCTGTGTGCTAGGTAACCCAACAGAGGAGTGACCAACAATGGGGACAGTAAGGAGCGGTTCCATTGGTGCCACCCACAACTTATCAAACTGACCTGAACTGTACCGGACTGCTTGGTGGAAGCAGGGCTATACAGCCCAATTTAATCTCAAGTGGGCTTGGCCAGTAAATCCATTGCTTAATAACCTATACATAATAACATCCCCACATTTTTTACCTTTCTTTTAGTGTAAAGATGTACAAGTATGCTCTGATTATAAGTGCAGTTTCAACCATATGTCTCAGTGAGTACTAGACTGAATGTGGAAAAACTATCATTACATGTGCATTTTTTTCTAACATTTTTACTCCTGATACAGATTCTTTTGTACTGAAGATGCTGGTTGATAATATTCCACACAATGTTCAGTATCTTTAAACTTGAACACAAGTATTCCTTGTTTTTTTTCCCCTCAGAGAACTGTATTACACAGAGTGGAAAAGCCTCTGAAGCAGTGTTTTACATAAAGTGGGCTATTCACTGTTTAACTTGTTCCTGAAACCTGACTCCTCTTAGCCTTCACAAGTGCATCGATATTAGGTGTGTAAAGTCATCCAGTGGGCCGGATAGGACTCTTAGGAGGGCCGGTTCTGGCCCAAGGGCTCGATGTTTGACACCCCTGATCTATGAGGATTAATAAAGTACCCTATCTGACACCCCTATCAGCAGGACAACATCTTCTGTCTGTCATCAAAAACCCTTAAAATTACCTTTGAAAAATAAATCAGTTTTAGGCAATGTTTCAACAATACTTTGGTTACAGTGTGGTTAGGTTGAAATAAAAACCACTTGGTTTAAATAGTGTTGGGTTAAAATGACCTCTTGGTTAAGGTTAGGGAACCTTTGTTACAATAAGTATGTGGTTAAGGTTAGGGAACCTTTGTTACAATAAGTATGTGGTTAAGGTTAGGGAATAATTGTTTTCTTTGGTTGCATTCACATTACAGGGTTGCTCAATTCCAGTTTTTCCCCAGATTACATCTTTCTGCCTGGACTGCTCACATTCATGTTTGAAGTGACCCATAGCTGACATCTGAAATCAGTGTGAACAGGTCCCTGCTCTGAAAGGCCTCACATGCAGCCAACAACTTCACAGACGTGCACTGGAACAACAAAAAATACATTAGAAATTGGCTGTGGACGCTGGTCGTTCACGCTGCTTGTGCTGTGGTTGTGTTTGCTACGTGTTCCCTACCTGTATGGGAATGGTTGTTTGTTGTTGGGTAACACTATCGATCTGACTTGGTGTCCTCTGGACTTGATTCTGTCCTGGCTTGAGTTGCTGTACTCTCCATGCTGGTGGCTCAAGGGGAAGTTTTCACGTTCCTTCTGTGCTGCTGGCTCTGGGAGCTGTACGCTAACTCGCCAGCTAGCTGCCCCTCTCCTGGCGATCGACTTCACTGAGGTAAGTTGCAAATTGTCTCATGTGTGGTCGATTAAGTTGCTGGCTGTGTCCGGGATCCCGCGACTGATGGCGCGATGTACTATCACTGGCTGAGTGGTGCGTACATCAACGGCATTGGCTGAGTGGCGGTATGCATGTAAAGATGCATTTAACGCACCTGGTCTGCCAGAAGAAGAAGCAGACGTAGTACCAGAACGGATCCAAAGACCTCTCGGTACAAATGTGTGGGCAAACAAGTCCAACAAGACTTAATAGTGTCACATCAGCGTCATGAAACAGTGAAGACAGCTGCAACTGCGTTACACCCAATCGTTGTCCAGGAGGCATGGAGTGTCCTTGGAATGGATCTGATTGTTCCTCTTCCTACCACTGCAAGAGGCAAACGGTAATTGTCCTGTGTAAAAGGTATTGTCTAAAATGAAATTTAAAGTGACAGTCAAAGATGTAACTTTTTTACAATAATCTGCATGTTATATTGTAGATATAGAGGCTACTTATGGCCACAGATCTGTTCTCCAAGTGGGTTGTGGCCAAACCCCTGCGCACCAAAACAGCCGCAGAGGTGGCCAGGAAAATTTCAAACATCCTGCTCAACTTTGGGCTGGTCGACCAGACTATCACAGACCAAGGTCGTGAATTTGTCAGTGAGGCACTGTTATGTTTATAAAACTCACTGTTATGTGTGATATCTGTAATTGAAACTTAATGTATCTTTCAAGATAACTTACTTACACTATCATGTATGTAGGTCAACCACAGTCTTTTTGCTGCATTGGGGTTAACCCTTGGATGGTGTAGGTGCTTCACAACTGCTCGCCCGTCTGCGCGTGGAGGTGTATATGTCTAACGAGTAAACTATATTGATCGTGTGTCACAAATCGGTCCTGCTCGCACAGCATTGTGTGGCTTTTTTTTTTTTTTTTTTTGCTGTATAAAACTACAGTAAAAGTTTTCAGTGGAAGCTGTCTTTTTGATCCCTGTGCATCTCTTCCATATTCTGGTGTTGTTTCACTCCCGCATCGCAGGTTGCCAGCGATTCCACCGCACGGCAGCCACCCTCTGTGCTTGTGGGTGGCACATCAATAGTGCGACACGTGGCAGTACGCGGTGGCCAGACTGTCTACTGTCCAGGGGCCTGGGTTAAAGATTTAACACCAACCGCTCTGCAGCTGATCCAACAGCACAACACCACCTCTGCAGTTGTTGTCGAGGCAGGGATAAATGACATAAAAAGCCAACAGTCCAAGTTGCTCAAAGAGGACTTCAGGCTCCTCGTGGACAGTCTGCTGGACAATGAGAAACAGGTAATCATTGCTGGACCTGCCCCTCCCCTATGTTTTGGTGATGTTAAATTCAGCGGCATACATACCAATTACACATCTGGCTGAAGGGTTACTGCAGGAACAGAGACATCCCCTTTGCGGACAGTTTTGATGCGTTTTTTAACAGACCTCACCTTTTTAAATCAGATCGCCTCCACCCCTCTCAAGAAGGCTCACAGCTATTATCTACAAACATTGAACTGACTTTGCTGTCCTGTAAAACATGGCATACCCACTGACTGTCAAAAAACACTCCCACAAAAAGTCCTGCCATATACACAATTCCTGTCATTGTTACCTCCAGGTATAACAGCAAACGAACCAACTGTGTGAATTTTAATAACCTCAGAGTTTTATATACACCTGCACCTCAGAAGAGAATTTTACCAGTGACTTTGAATATGGCACTTTTTAACGTCAGATCTCTTTTAAACAGGACTTTTATTATTAATGACTTGATTTTAGGTAACAATATTGATTGCATGTTTTTAACTGAGACATGGCTTAATACAGATGGACCAGCAACCCTCAGTTAAACCTCACCACCAAACTACAATTTTACCCACTCTTACAGGGAAGATAGGAAAGGTGGGGGTACAGCAACCATCCTCTCAGCATCACTTGTTTTTAAGGACATTACATTTGATGAGTACAAATCATTTGAATATCATGCATTTGTTTTTAGCCGCCCTCCTATTTTATGTGAGACAGTTTATAGACCCCCTCCCAAGCAATGCTCTGCTTTTATTTCAGATTTTCAGAGTTTCTTTCAATCCACCACGCAAATTATGACAAAGTTATTATTTTAGGTGATTTTAATTTGCATGTAGATAATCAGACTCTTGTGCATTAGGATTTTTATAACTGCTCAACTTTATAAATTTTATCCAACATATTACACTGCCTACTCACAACAGAGGCCACACTTTAGATTTAGTAATAACTTATGGCCTGACTGCTAATATTTCCTCAGTTGTGCATGTAGGCATTTCTGATCACTTCTGTGTGTTTTTTAGTGTAAATGGTTTTATACAACAGCATATTCCAGAGCGAACTGTGAGGAAACGCTATCTTACTACTCAAGTGGCTGCAAATTTTATTCATCTTTTACGTAACAAAACCTGCAGACATTTTATCCTCCTCTTGTGATTTTATTGTAGATAGTTTTAACAGCAGAATTAAAGTCAACCCTTGCCAGAGTAGCCCCATTAAAACTGAAAACAAGTACTTCCAATTCGACACCACCATGGATAGATAGATCAAATATACATAATTGTCAGCCTATGAATTTTATTACTCCAGAACCTTTGTTCATATGTGAGGAAACACTAGAGAAGTTTGTCCTGGTTGATGCTGAGATGCTCAGCAAAGTTATGTCTCAGATAAAAGCTGCAACCTGCTTTTTGGATCCCATCCCCACATCCTTTTTTAAAGCTGTTTATAGTGTTTTAGATGAAGATTTACTTCACATTGTGAATTATTCCCTTCAGATGGGTGTTTTCCCTACAGCTCTCAAAACTGCCATGGTTAAACCCCTTCTGAAGAGAAACAACTTAGATGCAGCACTTCTTGATAACTACAGACCAAACTTGTTTTTAATCAGTTAAATGATTTTATGAATTTCAAGAACATTTTTGAAAAATACCAGTCTGGTTTTAGATTCAGTCATAGCACTGAGACTGCACTTGTCAAAGTTGTGAACAACAGAAGGACTAACATGAATAATCAAAAACTTTCTATGTTAGTACTACTTGATTAGAGCGCAGCCTTTGACACAGTGGATCACTCAATTCTTTTAGATAGACTTCATCATCTTATTGGCCTCTCTGGAACTGTTTTTAATTGGTTTAAATCTTATCTCACCAATGGAGAATTTTTTGTAACCATGGAGGAATTTCCATCAAAATGCTATAAAATAAATTGTGGTGTTCCTTAAGGTTCAATTTTAGGTCCCACACTTTTTAACGTCTACATGTTGGTACTTGGTACTGTCATCAGGAGGCACGGCATAAACTTCCATAGCTATGCCGATGACACACTCCTAATGACCCAGGGCCAATCTATGCCCTTTTTAATTGTATTTTAGATATCAAGCAGTGGATGGCAGAGGATTTTCTACAGCTCAACCAGGGCAAAACTGAAGTCTTGGTTATTGTTCCTGAAGCTCACAGAGAAACTCATTCCGAACCTGAAAGCACTGGCATTGAACCCTTGTCAACAAGCAAAAAACCTTTGACTAATATTTGATGCGACTCAAGAAAGTCATCCATACATCTACAATTTATCATTCACAACTGGTACAAAAGAGGACAAACAGCAATTCAATAATTATAGGCCTGTGTCATTACTGTCAATTCTCTGAAATACTGGAAAAACTATTTGTTAAAAGGGAAGATGATTTCATTGAAAACATAATTTATTGTCAGGCAGTCAGTATGGTTTGAGAGCTGATAGATCTACATCAATGGCAATGCTGGATTTAGTAGAAGAAATTACTGGTTGTATGGATAGTAAACAGTAGGAGTCTTTATTGATTTAAAAAAAAAGCATTTGACACCTTGGACCATGACATATTGTTTAGGAAAATGGAAAGAAATGGGGTAAGAGCTGTTGTGTTAGAGTGGGTGAAAAGCTACATGAGAAAGAGACAGTTTTGTACAAATAGGCAATGACATGTCAACATGCCTTGACATAACAGTTGGGGTCCCACAGGGATCTCTTTTAGGGCCAAAACTGTTTATCTTGCATATAAACGATATATGTATGGTTTCACAAAAATTTAAATTTGTTTTATTTGCTGACAACACCAAATTCTTTGCTCTGGGGAAAATCTGCAGCATCTTTTGAAGGAGGTCACCAGTGCTTAATTTGAGCCGTAAGATTCTGGAACGCATACCGGGATATTTTCAGAAAAGTCCCTGGTGCGTTCCGTAACTAATCTGCATGGGTCTAGAACTTTTCACATCTAAAAACTACATACAGTATTGGCTGATGTCACTAGTGTTGCAGGGTGGAGTACGGTAGTACTACGGTGCCTCACATACCACTACTGTGGGATCGATAAGTTCAAAGTCCAATTGCAAGAGGGTGAGTGTCCATGCGCCGTCCAATAACAGTGCACGCTGGTCATTAACGGCGCGCGCTGGCCACCTGGCACTTAATATGCTGCTGTAGTGGATTGTTTTCCAGACGTGAGTATCTTTGAGCAGTGAAAGTTATTATTTATTTATTTTTACTTATATTGCAAATAATTTAGGAATGTAATATAATTGGTTAAATGTTGTATGTACTAACTATATTCATGTAAGAAATTGTGCCAAATAATTGAAGTTAATAGAGGAAATATATGTAAAAATTGGTGCAAAGAATTTAAGTTAAGAGAAGAAAAGTGAAAGAGGGGTAGAGACATATAAGTTTTACTTCTACCTACTCCTTTTCGAACATTTCTGTTTTGTTTTTTTGTTATCACAACATTGTTTTAAACTTTGGTTCGAAATAAAGTCATTCATTTATTCATTATTCATTCATTCATAGCAGCCTCCTTAAGTCCCTCACCATTTAAGTGGTGCATATTCCCAAACAAATCTGCAAGTACTAAAGATACCACAAAGTAACTGCAGTGAACCTGGGGCCTTTAGGGCCCCTGAAGGCCTGCCTTACTGTGGAAGTTCCCAGAATAAGGAAGTGGAAGGAAGATATAGAGAGGAGAATCTTGTATGGTTCCTACATCACATAGAAACTCCACTGTTTCTCTTGTCCAGGCTTGCCACATTTTATGACTCAGAGGGTCTCTCATTTTTCTCATTTTGTCAATATTTTATTCCCCCTTCCTTTGCTTTCCTTCCATTCATCTTCACTTCAGACATTGGCTTGGACCTGAGGGGCTCTCAACAAAGGAAAGCAATCTGCTGTGAGTGGAGGGGAGGGCAGAGGCTGATCTCCATGGAGGGATGCTGAAGGAGGAGAGGAGTAGACTAATGGAAAGATAGATAATAGTGTTCTATTCTTTTTTATGAAAAAAAGAGAGTAAATGTATGGATAAATGAAAATGAAAAAAAGAGCTCCCAGGGTTTTTAAAAACAGGAAAATAAAGATTTGGTTACAACAGTAGGTGTTTGAAAAGACAGGTTTAGAAAGCATTTTGTTCTGTACAGAAGCTGCTTTTATCCACCTGATTACCCCCTTTGTTCAATCAAAGCTCTTTTTCTCCACAATGAAAACAGCAGGTGGCTAAGCTTTACTCCTAAGGAAATCCATAAAGAAGACAAAGTGGAGCATATTTTTCTATTATTTTACAGTTCTTAAACTTCATTGTATAATGCAAGTTTTGACTTGGTGCTACTTATATTACAGTTATTTTTTTATTGTTGTTTACATTGAATTACGGCTGGAGCCAGGCTTGCTGACACAAAATATTGAGGGCCAATCCGGGGTAGGCCCCAGACTGCCATCTAGTGGGTTGCGAAGGTACTGTAAATTGGTTAGTTAAAATTAAACATTCAGTTTTTTGATAATTTACAAAGCTAGTTACATTTAAATCTAAATATGCTCCAGACATAATGTAAATCAGAAAAAAGACAAATTAAAATGCAGTGGTCATTTTAATCTCAATGTCACCCTACCAATTACAACACATCATCAGGTAAGGACAAATATGTTATGCTACCGTTACGTGGCTAAGTGACATGAAATGGATTGGATTTTGAAACAGAGAAACGATGAGGGAGACAACCCTGCACTAGTAGAAGCTCCAAAGCATGTGGTGAGGAAATATGACCATTACATTAAATTTGGAATCCTGTCTGTCAAATGAGGTGCTATAACCACTGAAGCTCCAGAGACACCTTAACACAAAGCATTCAGGATGTGCTTGGAAGCCAAAAAAAATCCCCAAACATTTGTGTGCACGGAATACTTCTAACATGAAGTGAAACTTGAAAAGTTAATTATCTCTTTTGTAACATTAGTAGCACTAGGATGGCAATGTAATGTTGGACAGTTGGTCTACCACTTTGGTCCCAACAAAAAACTCTCAACAACTACTGTATGTATTGTCATAATATTTTTTACAGACATTCATCGTCCCCTCACAATGAATTGTAATCACGTGATTGCTTAACTTTCATAGCTCCACTGGTGTCATCTAGCTCCATTGACAGAGATTATACACAAATTGTCAATGTGGATTCTTTTCATTCACCAGCACCCTTGCAGACTTGATGTGATAACAAAAGGTGTTTTAAGACCAAACCATTTTAGCTCTCCCAAGATCTACATACCTTCAAGATCTCAATGTCTGTTTACAGTGGCATCACCAGTAGAAACACTGGGTCTCATTCATGAAAAGTGAGTAAATCTGTGTGTAGATTTGCACATAAAAGCCTACTCTACTAAAAACCTACTCCGGATTCAGGAACGCTGCGGGAAACTCAGATTTGATCGTAAACACGTGTGTATGATCATGAATGCCAATCCATCGTAAAGTGACAGCGCGCTCCCGGTAATCAGCAATTAGCATAAATCCCCGCCCATGAATAGCCAATGACCACCATATAAGGAGGTGTAGGTGCTTCCTGTCGACCTGTCAGTCATGGCGCAGAGAAAGAAAGAGAAATTTTTTCCGAAGCGGAGATCAAAATAATTTTGGGTGAAGTGGACTTAAGAAAAAACATTTTATTTTCTTCAGTTAGTGGTGGTGTGGCAGGCAAAGCGAAGGCCTGGACGGAGGTAACAGATGCTGTTAATGTTGTCTCCGTCGTACAAAGAACCAGACGTGTCAGAGGTGAAGCGTAAATGGTTTGATATGAAATTGGAGGCAAAGAAACGCATAAGCACACACACAAAAATGCAGCGGTCACCAAACAAACAGAAGATTCATTTGTGGGGTTCTGAATGAAGTGGGAACGGGAAACCAGAGGTGTTTTGTGTGTAATGGATAAACTAAATCAGTGATGGCTGTCGGAATGTAGAGCTATTTAACATTTATTTTAACAAATGATACGGATAACATATAGCCTACAGCAGTTTGTATGCATCGTCCTCAAATTATTTGAATCTTAATAGCCTAAAGCTCTGTTTGATACAACGTAAATTAATCATTTTCAAATCAGATTTATTCATTCAAACGATCGTCCTCCTTCCACCTGCTGCCCCTGCTGAACCCAGGCATCCAGGCCGAAGAGGCTGTGATCCGGCTGTCCTTACGGATATTTTTATTATCATCATTCAACGTGCAGAAAGAACATGTAATCTATTGAGTCGATTTACGTAGATAATTCACAATCGTGAACCTAATCTGGATCTTAAACCTGCTAATTGCCAAATAATTTAACTAAATGTGTTATATTTTTAATATTTTGTCATGTTTAGATTACGTGTTTCAAAGGCATCTGTGTATTGTGTACATAACAGAGTGCAATACGAATTAAAATTGTCATTTCCAATAGTAAAAAGCAATATTTATGTGCTTTACTAAATTTACACAAGCACTACGAGTGGTCAGGAGCAGGAGTAGATTTTGTTAGTAGCTACGAAAAGATCGGAGCTACTAAAATATTGATGAATGCGGAGACGCACGTAAATTTCCGTCTGCGAACAGTTTACACACAAATTCCTTCTGCTCACGTTTCATGAATGAGACCCACTGACAGTAACATAAGCTGAGTGAGGGTTGGTGTAGCAACGTCATGCTGTCAAAGATTCTTATACTTCACTTTGAGGAGTCAAATTGTGATGTATTTCACCTATCTCATAAATGATCACTAAAGCCTGGACTTCAGTGTTGGTACATTTGTCTTTGTTTTCTCTTCACTTTTTATTTGTTACAAGTTCTTTGTGTTTTGTGTTGTTTACACACACTATTTTCAAAATAGTGGTTGCCAATGCTGCATTGGGTTGTATTCGACCAATCACTGGAATTTCTCAATTGGTGGGATCAATAAAGGTGTATCTTATCTTAATCAGTAAAGTAGGAGAGTACTTTTTCTAAAAAAGAAAAAAAAGCTAATAAAGTATCTCGAAAAAGCATTCAAAGAAGCCTCTGTTGAATAATCTTTTGAATCTTTAAATACAAGTATTACGTAAATACCACACTCAATACACATGCTGCTGCTTTTGGTGCTTAGAATCCTTTAACCCTCATCTACTCTTTTCTTATTTATGTCCTGTTTCCTCTGCTCTATCCTTTTTCTATTAGCTTCTGTGGCAGCCCATTTGTCCCACAGGCATCAATATAATTCCACCAAATCTAATCAAATCTAATCAAATCAAATAGCAGTGACACTGTGTTTTTCCGGCTAACAGCGTGATAAATTATTCACTGTGGTTGTGCCTCTCTGCTTATTTTCACAGGTAAAACTGCACTGACTGTAATCAATAAAGAAGCCATTTATTTGGTTGATGGTCCAAATATGGTGTGTGTACATCTGTGTTTGTCAAGTCAAGTCAAGTCAATCTTTATTTATATAGCACATTTCATACACAAGGCAACACAATGTGCTTTACATAAAATTACAGTACAATCACAACACAGTCATAAAAATGCAAGTGCAGAAGAGAAATATGCACACACACACACACAAGGAATTTAACCATATGCGGTTTTAAAAAGTAAGGTTTTTAACCTGCTTTTAAAGGTGTTCAGTGTGGGGG
Organism: Epinephelus cyanopodus; assembly: GCA_026686955.1. Taxonomy (NCBI): domain Eukaryota; kingdom Metazoa; phylum Chordata; class Actinopteri; order Perciformes; family Serranidae; genus Epinephelus; species Epinephelus cyanopodus. Next base: position 5,031,741 of record CM048928.1, read on the forward strand.
CCTTTCTCTGGACTTCAGGCAGGGTGTTCCATCTTCTTGGGGCATAAGTGCAGAAGGCAGCATCTCCTGCTTTAGAGTTAGTACGTGGGATGGTTAAAAGACCACTGCCTGTGGACCTGAAAGTTCTTGCTGTTCTGTATCCAATCAGCATGTTTTTTATGTACTGAGGTGAAAGGCCATTTAGAGCTTTGTATACTATTAATACATTTTTAAAATCGATTCTGGTTTTGACAGGTAGCCAATGCAGGGATCTATGAACAGCTGTAATGTGTTCAGACTTTTTAGTTCCAGTGAGAATGCATGCAGCTGCATTTTGAATTAACTGTAGTCGCTGCACAGCGGATTTTGAGAGGCCGGTGAGTAGACCATTACAATAATCTAGACTGCTTGTTAGAAAAGCGTGGATTAATTTCTCAGAGTCTGATTTTGATAGAAAGCCCCTTAGTTTGGAGATGTATTTTAGATGGTAAGACCGATCTTGTGAGATGATTGATGTGGCTCTTAAAATTTAGATCACTGTCTATGATCACACCCAGATTTTTAGTTTCACTTTTGCTCTTCAGAGACAGAGAATTGAGATGAGCTGCAATTCTCTGTCTCTGAGCCTTTGCACCAAAGATGAGTATTTCTGTTTTGTTCAGTTGTAAGAAATTCTCTGACATCCATAGATTAATGTCTTCAATACACTGAGTTAGGGAATGTATGGGATCTACGTCATCAAGAGATAAGGCTATGTAGTGTTGTGAATCATCTGCATAATTATGGTAATTTATGTTGTGTTTCTGTATAACGTGTGAGTATGTGAGCATATAGAGGTTGAATAGTGGTCCAAGAATTGAACCTTGGGGTACTCCACACGTAGTACCCAATCTGTCTGAGGCAAATTCACCAATGGATACAAAGAACTGCCTTTCCTGTAGGGAGGTTCTGAACCAATTTAGAACCGAGCCAGATAGGCCGACCCATTTTTCTAACCTCCCTATTAGAATATTATGATCAACAGTATCAAAAGCTGCGCTGAGATCCGGGAGAACAAGAACAGATAGTTTATTGGAGTCTGTGTTTATCTGCAGATTGTTTACAACTTTAATAAGTATCGTTTCTGTGCTATGGTGAGATCGTAAAACCGGATTGATAGATGTCTAGAAGGCTATGTGATGTTAGATACTCATTAAGCTGAGAAAAGACTGTCTTTTTCAAGTACTTTGGTGAGGAATGGTAAGTTGGAAATGGGCCTATAGTTAGCAATAACTGTTCAGGGTTACTCTTCAGAAGCGGTTTAATGACAGCTGTTTTAAGTGCTGCAGGAAAAATGCCAGACTGAAGAGAGTAGTTAATAATTTCTAAAACATCAGGTGCTAAGCAGTTAAAAACAGTTTTAAAAAATGTGGTAGGGATGGGATCCAAGCAGCAGGTGGAGGACCTGAGATGCCCATCTATACTGTCTAGTTTTTCTAAATCTACAATGTCAAAGTGAGACATAGCACAGATAATATTCCTGGAGAACTGGAGTGTAGGGTCATTTCTAGATCTTGAGGCACTAATGTTTCGCCTGATGGCAATAATTTTATTATTGAAGAATGTGGCAAATTGTTCACATTTTTCAGTGGACAGCATCTCTAATAGGGTTGAAGATGGTGGATTTACAAGTCAATCAACAGTAGAAAAGAGCACTTTAGTATTATTGATATTTTCATTAATGATTTTAGAAAAGAAGGATTGTCTGGCCTGTTTAATTTCTTTGTTGTAGTCATTTAGTCTGTCCTTGTAGATTTCATAGTGAACCTGAAGTCTTGTTTTTCTCCATTGTTGTTCTGCCTGGCAACACTTCCTCTTAGACTGCAGAACAGACACTCCATTTCTCCAAGGAGCTTTTTGTTTTTCTATGTTTTTGTGACAAGTTAAATGATGATACATTAATAATCTGATAAGTGTAAAAAAAATTGCAATTTCATGGTCTGTTACAAGATTAAAATGCTTTGATGAGGTTTAAAAGATCATATGGTCATGAGAAACATTTCATAAGATGTGTTTTAAAATGAGTTAAAAACAGTAAAAACTCACGGTATGTTTACAAAGGGTTAAAACGCTAAAAAGTCTCTTTAATTCATCGCTTATTTCATTTTTCATTGTTAAAAGTTTAAGATATATCAGTATTATCGGTATTATCAGTGATTGACACTGTGGTCTTGATCTTACTGAGGAAACAACACTCTTAATCACTCTCGTGATTATTTCTCCCCGTATTCAGGGGCGTAACATTTTTAGTGTTAAAAGGTGCAATATTGTCAATGATATTTTGTACTTTGGAGCTGAAGTTTTTCACAGTATCCTCAGCTGGTGATTCTGTGAACAATGACAACTCATTTACAGTTTTTTTTAAAGGTTTCAATTGTATTATTATCAATGATACGTTTTTTGATTGTACGAGTGCTCATTTGTTTTATAGGAAAAGCAGACACATCAAAGAAAATGCAACAGTGATCTGAGATACCAACATCCATGACAGAGAGTACAGTAATATTACATCCTTTTGATATGACTAGGTCCAAAGTATGTCCCTTATTGTAGGTGGGTCCAGAACATTACTGCTGGTGTTCCTTCAATTATCTGAAGATAAATTGGAAAGTCCCAGACCAGAAGGACCTAATGACAAGTTGTCTCCAAAGTAAGTCTTTGGTTATGAATGATTATTCGACAACCAAAGCTTCATGGGCTATGTTTACCTTTTCAACATATTTTTTGGCTGTTTGCTGGAATCACACAATCTACAGCCACTGGTACTGTGATAACTGTAGCCTATAACATTTTATGTTGTAGTACGTAACTGTAGTAGAGTAATACAGTGTGCAGCAGCAGCTGCGCAGTAATACAGAAGTTTTGTGGTTGAGAAAATGTAGTACCAAATAAAAGGTATGCTGATGGTGAGGTAAAACTGTGAAAGATCCTCAATTCAGCGTCTTAGACACATACTTAGACTGATATTTATTTTTATTTAGGTGGACCTCTTTTAAGGTCGCTAAAATATGTTTTGACGCCAACCCCCATCCACAGCAATGTAATGCTGAGCTTCACTGCTGGGACTCCTGCCTGCTATTTTAAACTAGGGGCGGGCCGACCATCATCTACAGAAGGAAATACGCTGACTATAGATGAAAACCTTATACAGGCCACTTCAAAAATCCCTGAACTAACCCTTTAACAAGCAAAACAGCCATCAATCAATGAAACAACAAAAGGCATTCAATGGGCAGATGGCCGCCCACCATCTTGGTTTCGCTCGAGGTTTCTGCCTGTTCAGATAAAGTTTTTCCTTTCTACTGCTGCACAATGTGCTTGCTCTTAGTGAGGATTCATTTAAATTGTTGGGTCTCTGGTCTAGACCTGCTCTATATGAAAAGTGTCCTGAGGTAACTTTTGTCATGATTTGTGCTATATAAATAAACATTGACTTGCCTTGACTGGGAATTAACAGATCTTTCCCCACAGTATGTGCACTGTCAGAGCCAGAGAGCTCCCCCATATGTTTAGGTGATTTACTGTGGATCAACTGCCATGTAAATATTTTACCATTTATCTAAACTTTGCAGCCCAGTCCAGTCAAATCTTGTCTATGTCTGTAAGTTTAGGTGGTCAGCTTGTTTCCTGCATCTCAATAATAAATAACAGACGATGATTCCAACCCAGCGGAGTACATACTTTCAGAGGCTGTCTTACTGGTGAATTGAAGGCACAATGCCACAGAGTGTATCCCCACCAGCCATGTCAGGGAGAGTTCAGAAAAGAAGCCTTGCTGCTTGCCAAAGTTTGTGCCTTTCCCATCTGCACTGACTTAGTTAGCCCCCCCTCTCTGCTTAGTGTTGCCAGTTGAACCCAAAAGCCCAGAGATGGAGGCAAAAAAGGTCACTTGCAGATGCATCCTCTGTCTCAAGCCAGATTTCCATCCATTGGAACTCAAATTTAAACCCACATTTCAGAAAATCTGCAAAAGAGTATTGTATTCTCTGCAAGTTTACATCACTACTGTTAATCATACACTGAATTAGGAGTGGTTTGTCAAGATAAGCAGTAGGTGCTGAATTTAATTACAAGAGCACCAGTCAAACGTCAAACAAAATGAAACAATATAAAAAAGGTGATGGAAATATGGGGTTTATTTCTTTTGTATATTAATGTGAGGCAGGTTACAGTTTTTTATCATTTCACACAGATCTGATGCTTTTGTTTTTTTGACATTTTTTGTCTCTTCAGTGCAGCAGAATCTTGCTTTATGTACATCACGATTATTTCACCAAATCTGTTTCTATTGATCTTTCTTGCAGTTTGCTTTAATTGTTACAATTTCTCCACTTAAGCTAAGCATGAAAAGTGTGCCCTATTTATTTATTTATTTATTTATTTTCAAATTTACAGGATTCCACTCAAGTATTGAAGTGCAAATTAAGAATGTGCATAAAAACAGGTGGATGAAAAGACACCTTCAGTGATGCTTTGGGCAACAGGATTGTAGATGTAGATGTACTTCAAAGGTCCATTGTGAAAAATGTAAGAGGACATAGTAGCAGCTAGAAGTGAGGACTGCACATTGCAACCAGCTGAAACTACTCCTTAGAATTCCTTAAGTCTTCAATGTTCAGGAGGTTTTTACTAGGAGCCAAATTATCTACAGAGGTCTCTTCCTCTCGGAAACAAATGGACGAGGTGATTTAAATCAGTGAAAACACTAAATAAAGAAGGCACAGAAGAGTTTTGCTTTTTGACATAAATGTTATGGAATACAGAATCAAAGCGCTCATGCACAACATGCTTTTTTGGCTTTCATTCACAGTGAAAAGGGACTAAAAGCACTGGCTTTCTCCCATTTATTTCTGCACTCAATGCACAACTGCTACATTTCTCATCAGAATATCTGCACTACTGAATTAATATGCAAATGAAAGAAATCAAAATAAATAGTAATATTACAAATTAAAATTTCTTACATTAAATATTATTGGTTTAGAAAATGTGATTTACAACGGAGACAGGATAGGCTGCTTACTTTGCCTACCCTGACAGCACTTCACTGGAAATAACCAATACTATGGGGAAAACAAATAAAACACGCTGTTGGTGACTATTTTAACGAAGGGTTCAGTATTAACATTTTGCAACTTTAAAGATATGTTTACTGAACACATTTTTCAAAATCATTTTTTCTCATGTTAATAAAAGATAAAATGTGGTTGGCAGTATATTTTGAGTTGTTTAACATAGTAATCGTAGTGGTGGTAGTGGCAGTACATTAATATAACCATAAATGGACAGTTTTGGATGACTGTCATTTGAGACTGCCATTATTTGAATACTTGCTTTTACTTGTGCTTTTACTGTACGTTACTCTGACAGTGCACTCCAACACCCGCACAACTTTGAGCTGAATCATTAGTTAGGCACTGCAGTCAACTTCCCTTAAGTTTCTCCCTGCACACTGGATAAGCTTGCAGTATGCCCAGCAGAGTTAAGAGCTTCTCATTTTTAATAGCGCAACACCTGCGAGGGTCTGAGTGAGTAACAAGGGTCCTGAAATAAATTAGCCGGGCCTTCCTGAGATCTGTCACCAGTGAAACAATGACTCCACTGTGCCTGCAGAGTTCCTGCAGTGCCAGGCCGTTTCAGCCCCTTTCCAAACCTGATGCTTCACTTCCTCATTTTCTCACCGCCAGCCCTGCGCTACCTCCATCTAACACTTAATTACCATTCCATTTTTCATTTTCCTCCAGAGTTGGCCCCTGAGGCCCCGGTCCACGGCCCCCCCTCTAGATGATTGAGGGGAAAAAAACAATCAGTGGGAGCTCAACCCAAGTCATAAAATGAATGCTAATGACTTGAGCCTGTATTAACGCTGGAAAAGTGAAATTATAATGTTGGATTCAGAATGGCTTTTAAAGATGAGGATGCCAGAGCCCTACTCGAAGGATGAGCTGTCATCTCATTCCTATATTCAGAAATCTACTCCTCCAAGAATACAGTGTTAAATTAACCACACCACATTACCACAGTGGTTCCAGCATTAATCTTAACCACTATAACAAAGTAACAAAGTTTGGGGGAAATGAACCCAGGTCATAAGCAGCGAATCTACAATCACAATAATATACCAGCTGACTGAATGATTTCATGACTGCCTTTCACTCTGATCCATCACCTACCTTGACTTGAGATAAGACATGTTCTCATTCCAGGCTATGAGTCCTGTATTAGGGAGGACAATGTGAGCACAGAATACAAATGTGATGGTTATTTTTTATCAGAATTTCATTTTAGATTGTGCAATGTCGTGTTCATTCATAACTATATAAAACAAGTTGTGTGGTGTTCAAAGCAGAGTACTGCACAGGGTCAGGTGTCTGACAACTAACCTGCCAAAAGCTGTGTATTGGGTAAAAATATGTGTGTGTATGTATATATGTATATATACATATACATATATATATATACACACACACACACACACACATATATATATATATATATATATATATATATATATATATATATATATATATATACACATATATAACCGAGATGATGAAAACATTCTGAGCAATCACTGCCAGGGTAGGACACATTTTAGCATGCTCCTTCCACCACCATAGAACCTCAAATGATTCTTCTTGGATGTGTTGAACTTCATGTCGGCAGCCATCTCATCTTCGAGCTGTGCAAGTTACGCGGGGTTTGTTGTTTGCTGACATTCTGGGAAGTCGTGTCACCTTCAGCGTGTTACATGCATTGTCTGGTTTTAAAATACCCGTGTTTTCATTTTTTTTTTCCTCTTTCAAAATAAATGCACTGTGTCATTACAGCTACATGATTTGACCTTTGTTTCCTTCAACAACAAACACAGGTGATTACGTTTAGCCAACGCACACACGGTTGGGTTTAGCTATCAAAAGCACTTGTTTGCGTTTCAGAAAAAAATAACAGGGCTTGGCTTTACAGTCATACAGGAAGTGAACACTGCTCTCCTGGGTGAAAATTGGTGATTGTTGGACCCACCCAGCCTACTTGGATTTTCACCCTCTCAACTTATGTTGTTGTCTTGCTACATCTCCCCCCCGACGCTGACACTGTAACACAATAACAGTAACCTGCTGTGTATCATACCAACTTGAAAGAACTTTTTTTTTTTCATTGATGTCTGACACTGGAAGTCACTGACCAAGCACCACTATTTGATGACATCGGAGTGAGACAGGGTTTATATTTTGCACAGTTGCCAGTATTCACTCTTGTGATTCTTATTCCTCTTTTATCTGTGGCATAACTATGTGTCATATTCAGTGTTGGGTAAGGGTTACTTTAAATGTAATCAAAGTACGTTACTGCGTTACTTCTAAAAAAGTAACCAGTTACTTTACTGCGTTACTCCCTGAGTAAAGTAACTCAGTTACTTTGAAAGTACTTCCAACGTTAATCCCTGAGAAAAGTAACTCAAGCACTTTTGAGTATTCTACATTTCCTATTGAGCAATGGACCACAGGGCGCTAAGCCTACATTTTTTTGTCTCCAAAATCAAAGTTATGGACTGAGATCCAATTCTCCCATCACAGCCGTCACTTTGACTAGTAGAAAACACCGAATGATCTGCTGCCATAGACACTGTATGACAACAACACCCCAGCATTTTTAATATTTCCTCTAGGGATGTTAGCACACAGAGTAAAAGGGGGAAATGATGGTGTGAAACAGCAGAGGCACTTTGTCAACCCCCTGAGTTAACGTTACTGTCATTAGCATCAAGCTAGCAAACAACGCTACATCCTCACGGTCGGACATAAAGTAATAACATTAACAAATAGCGGCGGGGCTTTTACTCACCACAACTGCAGAGGCTCCCAGCTTCATTTGAAACAAACTACATTATAGACACTCCGTTATTTATTATTCCCTCTGTGTGTTTATAGATTTACCTTTTTATCCGCTCTGTTGTCTTTATAAAGTTAACAGATTGCACCATCATTTCAAACGCAACACTTGTTTCAAATTAAAGCCCCTTATAACTCAGAGACTCTTTATCTGATGACATAGTCTCTCTCGATGGCATTGCTCTGGCCTTTACCACTACCGTAAGAAACCTCGGAGTAACATTTGATCAAGATCTGTCTTTTAATTCTCATTTAAAACAAACCTCATGGACTGCATTTTTTCATCTGCGTAATATTGCAAAAATTAGGCCTATCCTGACCCAAAAAGATGCAGAAAAATTGGTACATGGATTACATTGGATTACTGTAACTCTCTATTATCAGGTAGCTCTAGTAAATCATTAAAAACTCTCCAGCTAATTCAGAATGCAGCAGCACGTGTACTAACAGGAACTAAGAAACAAGATCATATTTCTCCTGTTTTAGCTTCTCTGCACTGGCTCCCTGTAAAATCCAGAGTTGAATTTAAAATCCTACTGTTAACTTATAAAGCTCTAAATGGTCAAGCTCCGCCATATCTTAGAGAGCTCATAGTGCCATATTATCCCACCAGAACTCTGCGTTCTGAGAACTCAGGGTTACTCGTGGTCCCTAAAGTCTCCAAAAGTAGATCAGGAGCCAGAGCCTTCAGCTATCAGGCTCCTCTCCTGTGGAATCATCTTCCTGTTACGGTCCGGGAGGCAGACACCGTCTCCACATTTAAGGCTAGACTTAAGACTTTCCTCTTTGATAAAGCTTATAGTTAAGGCTGGCTCAGGCTTGCCCTGTACCAGCCCCTAGTTAGGCTGACTTAGGCCTAGTCTGCCGGAGGACCACCTATAATCCCCCGGGCACCTTCTCTCTCTCTCTCTCTCTCTCTCTCTCTCTCTCTCTCTCTCCCTCTCTCTCTCTCTCTCTCTCTCTCTCTCTCTATCGTATCCTATTACTGTATCTTGTTTACTCGGCCATTCTGGATGTCACACTAACTCGGCTTCTTCTCCGGAGCCTTTGTGCTCCACTGTCTCTCAGGTTAACTCGTATTGCAGCGGTGCCTGGATAGTGTGACGTGTGTGGTTGTGCTGCTGCCGTGGTCCTGCCAGATGCCTCGTGCTGCTGCTGCTGCCATCATTAGTCATTAGTCATACTTCTACTGTTATTATACACATATGATTATTATCATACATGTATACTGCCAGATACTAATATATACTTTCAACATATTGTACCACAGTAGCCAGAACTATAACGACAATATTATTACTTTCATGAATGTTGTTGTAAGCTACCGTCATTACCGAGGATGTCATACAGATTACTGTATTGTGTCATACAGATTACTGTTAATTTGTTATGCTGATCTGTTCTGTACGACATCTATTGCACGTCTGTCCGTCCTGGAAGAGGGATCCCTCCTCAGTTGCTCTTCCTGAGGTTTCTACCATTTTTTTTTTCCCCGGTAAAGGGTTTTTTTTGGGGGAGTTTTTCCTTATCCGCTGTGAGGGTCCAAAGGACAGAGGGATGTCGTATGCTGTAAAGCCCTGTGAGGCAAATTGTATTTGTGATATTGGGCTTTATAAATAAAATTGATTGAATTGATTGATAATCTTGGCTGAGAGAATCCCTCCATTTTCTAAATAGACTTTTATTCTGAAACAGGTGTCAGAACTTCCTGTGGAAGATACAGTAGCTTGACAGTTTACATATGGCGCTTCAAATGTAGCTCCTGCCATCTGCTGATGCTTTTAGGTGACTACAACATGTCGGTTGGCACATGAACACACACAGTGACTCAAATAATAGTGAAAGTCATAAAAATAGGACAAGAATAACCCGATGACATTACACACGCCGTGAAAGACGACCGGGGATAATTGGTGAGTACCAGCGTGTAGCGTGTACCAAGCATAATGCAAGTCCTGAGTCTGAAATATGTCTGTCAGTGAGTCCTACTCCACCTATTTATACTCTACTGTAGACAACGGCAGCATTTCTCCGACCACGTAGCGAGCCACAAGCTCCGTGGCTTCTTTCAGACTGATAGGTTTAACGTTATCTCCGTTATTAGAACCAAACGACAGCTGTTGCTGTTTTGGAGCTGAAGGACCAGCGTTCTAAAAGTAATGGAAGTAACTGATGTCTTGTTTGAAAATGTACTTAAGTATTTGATTACTCAAACTGCAAACTAACGCGTTAGAGTACTTTGATTACTTATTGCAGTAACGAGTAACCTAACGCTTTACTTTGTAACGCGTTATACCCAACTCTGGTCATATTTGATCACCATCACACGTTTTATATTACCCACCAGGAGGTGCAGTTTGCCAGGCACAGTAAGCAACTGCCTAGGGCCCCCAAGGAAGATGGCCCCTAACAGCTATATATAGTTTATGCCAACAATTTTAGAACTGGTATATGTAAAATGATTTCACTTATACTGGCTTTTGTTATATTCTTGAATTACAAAATATCCTCAAGGCTCTCCCTTTATCTCTTTATATTCAGAAGGAGAAAGGGAAGGAGAGACAGGGCTGTAATAATTCAGATTCTTTTGTTTTGACTTACCTGAGTATAAGTAACAATACCATAGTATAAACTATTCCAATTAAAGTCCATTTAAAGTGTTGCAGGAATCATTATGATGGATGCAATATAGATTGTTTTACTCTACCATTTCGTAAGAAAGCAAGTCTTATATTTTCTCCTATCACAGGGTTGACACAAAAGCCCTGTTTTCACCGAAACCTTGCAGTATAGTTTCTTTCAAAACCAAAAGTAACCTCTATGAACATGTACTTAGACAGATGATCCATTTAGCACTTCCACCGCAGAATCAACACAGAAGATCCCTTTTGTGTCGAATCATAACCTGCAAAGTTACTCGCAACTTTAACTGTCAAAGAGTAGAAGTATGAGGTAGCATCAAACTGAAATACCTGGAGTTGTTTGAGATAGCTGTACTTGTAAAGTATCTCTTGAAAGGCACTTTAAGAGTATAACACCTACAGCACTATGTACTTGGTGACTTTCCATCACTGGTTGGCCTGGTGGGCTGTTCATGTGGGAAACAAAGGAAAAGCTAAAGTCATAATTGCCTCCATTACAATCCTTAACCTACAAAATAAAATATTATATAAAATATTAGAATATTTAAATTCATATAAAATATTTAAATGAAAAACATTGTGAAACCAAAAAAGACAACTTAAATATAAATAGTACAATATTTTGTTATATGAAAACACAACAACTAAACTAAAATGATATATTAACAAAAAAACAAGAGCTATCACTCTTCCAGGATTGGGACAGACTCATCTAAAATGTCAAAAATAAAAGAAATGGTCTTGAACCGACCTGCAACCTCTCACTTTGAAGGGTCCTGGAGGCAGGCATCAACAAGTGGGACTGAATCATTTTCTAATGCGTTTATACTGGGCACAAAATAAACAATTTGCACAAGCGAATTAAATGAAAAGTGAATGTAAAGATGCAATGAGATGCAAATCCCAATGGGCGGCACGATGGACGATGTGAATGACGTGAAATATGTAAATTAAGGGGCGCAAACTACAAGAAAACAGCGCAGATTTGCGCCCCGATAGCCAATCATCATTGAGATCCTCAGGGATCATATGACAAGAGTACATACTGGCTGAAGTTCAGAAATTCAACGGTTTTACGTGCATATGACAAGAGTTATTTGCGTATATGAAGCGAGTAAACATAAAATATTCTAGTGTTCAAATCGCTCGAGTAACGCAATACGAAAATTCACATCGGGTTTGGTGTTAACACAACAGTTTGAAACAAAAGAACTGGACACTTTGAAAATGTTTGAGGTATAAAAGTTCCATCTTATTTTATCATTATCTCCTTCAATTGCCTTTTCATCAAGGCATTATCTGATATGCAGGGTTGTGCACCCTTAATAAAGATCAACTGACTCCACTGGGACCGTGTCCTCCTTAACAAATCCAAAAAGTCTGACTCTCTGCCTCTTCACTGTGATCATCCTGTTGGCTCTCTGTGTGTCAGCCAGTAAGGTAATAAAGTCCTATGAGGGTGCAGTTATTTCCAGAGAGTGTCCCTTTTGCATGGGGACATTGGAGAGAGGGGTTGTTAAGAGCTGTTGTGACGACAGGCTCAGTCAGTCCTCAACACTGGAGACATGAGGAGAAGAGAGTTTGATGAATTGGTCTGGGTCCTGGAGTCTCCAAGGCCTTGTTCCAGGGCTGCAGCAAGCTGCCAGGAAAGCACCTCTGGGGCTGCTGGAGTGTGGTAGTAACAGAAATAAAGTAGTGAGAGTCTGGGTCTGTGCCCTGAACCATCTGGCAACAGCTGTGCTGTTATGCCTCCTTCAGATTAGACCTGAAACAGCCTCTGAAAGAAGTTTCAATAAAACTGTTGTTAATTATTTAGATGTTGGCTGGGAAGCAGTGGGGGCAAACCATCTGACTCAACTCTACACACCTTTTTAATTTGTGGTTTCACACTGTTTGGCTTAAATTAAAAAGTCAACTATCAAATTGATTACATTTTTTTACTCACTAAATAGGGAAGGACATAAATACAATATTTATGAAAATGTTCCTGATTTCAGTTTCTCTTGGAACACTGTTATCCTGTAATGGTAACTGACTGGAGGTTCATCTGTCTTTTAATCTAACTATTCCTGGCAGCCCTGTCTCCTGGAATTTGCATCTGATTTGAAACAGCAAATTCATTTACTATTAACATAATGAGGAAATACTGGTAACACTTTACAATAAGGTACACAAAATTAGAGTAGTTACTGAGGAACTAATGAGTAACTAATGAGGGACTAATGAGGAACTAATGAGTAGTTACTGAGGAACTAATGAGTAACTAATGAGGAACTAACTAGTAGTTAATGGTCAGTTCCTCAGTAACTCATGATCAAATTTCTGAGGAGTAGTTACTGAGGAACTAATGAGAAGTTACTGAGGAACGAATAAGTAACTAATGAGGAACTAAGGTACACAAAATTAGAGTAGTTACTGAGGAACTAATGAGTAACTAATGATGAACTAACTATTTGTTAATGGTCAGTTCTTCAGTAACCCATGATCAAATTTCATAGAGGGGTTAATCACGACTTAATAATTAGTCAACTAGTTACTTCATCAGTACAGAATCATTACTGTGTAACCCGTCCATTAGTGAAGCTTTTTATGTTCTAAAGTGACACATAATGAGTAGTCTTTCATTACTTCATCATCATCTTTACAATTAGTTCCTTAACAAATGAAATCACAGACAGCAGGATTCTTGAGAAGGGTTTTATTCATTATCTTCAGACCACATACACATTAATATGATCATCCATGTTATTCTGTACGATGATGCCTTAGAAATAAATATGATAGTGTGGCACATTTTAGGAAGGCTAAGCTTAAAGTATTTATCATGGGGGCTGCGTTTAAAGTACTGTATACTGATCACACCGTTGTTCACAGTACAGTTGTTTGAGGAGCACAAAATTTAAAGTAGTTACTATGAAACAAATTTGGAATGAATGAGGAACTATTTGTTAATGGTCAGTGATTCAGTAACTTCCGATCAAATTTCAGTAGTTACTGAGGAACTAATGAGGAACTAACTATTACTTAATCATTAGCTACCCTTTTTGTGTACCCTAAAGTAAAGTGAGGCATCAAAATGAGTAACTAATGATTACTGAATCATTACCTACTCATTAGTTACTCTTTTTGTGTACCCTAAAGTAAAGTGAGGCATCAAAATGAGTAGCTAATGATTACTGAATCATTAACTACTCATTAGTTACTCTTTTTGTGTACGCTTAAAGGCTAAGTTCGTTTTTTTGACACCTGGGCCTTATTTTTAGGAATAAATACCCTCGTAGACTCACCCAGACGATTTTGGTGGAGCTCGGAGCCGTTTTCGAGCAATTTAGATCCATCCGACGGCGTCTTCTCTCATGCCATAGAAGCGGACGGGGCCAGACATCGAAGCCCCTAAATTAGACATTATCTGCTGCGAAACTCGCTCATTTCACCTACATTTTATAAATGAATGGCCAGTGTTATCACCATGTCCGCTCAACTTCCTTGTTATGGTCATCCGGGGCTTTACAACGATGGGTCACTTTTGGTGACGTCATAGACGTGCGCCGCAGGAGCGCAGTCCAGCCGGCGCTAGGCTAGGAGCTACACGGGTACAAACATGGTTTGCCATTGCGTTTTTCCACTTTGTCCAAACAAAATGACTAGGTGGACAAAGTTCACATTCCACAGGCTTCCTTTGAAAAACCCGGAGTTACTAAAGCTCTGCTTGTTGTCCTGAAAATGGACCCGAATATTCCTATGGAAGAACTGAGGAGGGTCAGTCACCGGGTCTGCAGCGCTCACTTCGCTCCAGAAGACTTCATTACGAAGACGACAAAGATAAAAGGCCAGGAAGCTCAGCGTCAGTACCTCAGGAGGAATGCCATCCCGATTGTTTCAGAGGGCAGAACAGACGCAGCGGAGGTAATGCATTTCTTTTGAAGATGTAATAATATTGGTCGATAACCAGTGCACGTCGGCCAGCGTATAAAGCTCCTTATATAAAATGAATAGCTATCTTCACGACCTATGTCTGAGCAGGAGTAGCCTTCTAAAAATACATTCCTGCAAAAGAATACTGCACTGTAACGCAATATAATTTACTCTAGTCCATGCTAGTTTTTGAAAAACTAACTCGCAATGCATATGATATGGTTATTCTCTGCAGGCAATAAATTGTGACTCGAGCTGCAATCATCACGGTCTGCATTGTTAGCGCACACTTACAAGTAGTCATATGCTTTCTCCAAAACTAATTGTCAGTTGTTTCGACCGTTATTTATTTATAAAGCAAACACTCATAGAAAATATACCCTTTTTGCATTTGTATGGGCTACTTACTCTATCGAAAGTTGTCCGTTCGGTCCTGCTGGCTTCGGCTGCGTCTGCCAGTTGACTCTCGGGACATAAAAAAAAGTCTCTACCACAGCCCGGTTTGTCATGGCTGAAAAATCTTCCAGTGTAGTGAGACACGTATTTTGGGGGGCATCAACACGTGTTTCCTCTGGTCTCAAGTCCCACTCTGAGCAGCAAAGGCTCTCCTCTTCTGTTGTCTGTGGCGTGCAGCGTCCACAACAACAACAACACCAGTTAGCCCCCATTCGTGGACGTGCAGTGGTCGCTTGTTCTCTGGCCAGCTGTTCGGCTCTTTCCCTCTGCATCCTCCTTTCAAATAGCTCCTTGTCGGTGTATTCTGGCTCAAAACGATACGGGCATCCATCATACTCAGTGTCGTCATCAGACACTTCTACATCGGATAAATATTCCGTCATGTTGCACAAGAATAGCTGTGTAGCTGTATAGCCTAGCCTAGCGCCGGCGGAACTCAGCTGCGCTCCTGCGGCGCACGTCTATGACGTCACCAAAAGTGACCCATCGTTGTAAAGCCCCGGATGACCATAACAAGGAAGTTGAGCGGACATGGTGATAACACTGGCCATTCATTTATAAAATGTAGGTGAAATGAGCGAGTTTCGCAGCAGATAATGTCTAATTTAGGGGCTTCGATGTCTGGCCCCGTCCGCTTCTATGGCATGAGAGAAGACGCCGTCGGATGGATCTAAATTCCTCGAAAACGGCTCCGAGCTCCACCAAAATCGTCTGGGTGAGTCTACGAGGGTATTTATTCCTAAAAATAAGGCCCAGGTGTCAAAAAACCGAACTTAGCCTTTAAGTAAAGTGAGACATCAAAATGAGTAGCTAATGATTACTGAATCATTACCTACTCATTAGTTACTCTTTTTGTGTACGCTAAAGTAAAGTGAGGCATCAAAATGAGTAACTAATGATTACTGAATCATTACCTACTCATTAGTTACCCTTTTTGTGTACCCTAAAGTAAAGTGAGGCATCAAAATGAGTAACTAATGATTACTGAATCATTACCTACTCATTAGTTACTCTTTTTGTGTACGCTAAAGTAAAGTGAGGCATCAAAATGAGTAGCTAATGATTACTGAATCATTACCTACTCATTAGTTACTCTTTTTGTGTACGCTAAAGTAAAGTGAGGCATCAAAATGAGTAGCTAATGATTCAGTAATCATTACCTACTCATTAGTTACTCTTTTTGTGTACCCTAAAGTAAAGTGAGACATCAAAATGAGTAGGTAATGATTACTGAATCATTACCTACTCATTAGTTACTCTTTTTGTGTACCCTAAAGTAAAGTGAGACATCAAAATGAGTAGGTAATGATTACTGAATCATTAACTACTCATTAGTTACTCTTTTTGTGTACGCTAAAGTAAAGTGAGACATCAAAATGAGTAGCTAATGATTACTGAATCATTACCTACTCATTAGTTACTCTTTTTGTGTACCCTAAAGTAAAGTGAGACATCAAAATGAGTAGGTAATGATTACTGAATCATTAACTACTCATTAGTTACTCTTTTTGTGTACGCTAAAGTAAAGTGAGACATCAAAATGAGTAGGTAATGATTACTGAATCATTACCTACTCATTAGTTACTCTTTTTGTGTACCCTAAAGTAAAGTGAGACATCAAAATGAGTAACTAATGATTACTGAATCATTACCTACTCATTTTGATGCCTCACTTTACTTTAGGGTACACAAAAATGGTAGGTAATGATTAACTAATAGTTAGTTCCTCATTAGTTCCTCGGTAACTACTCCTCTGAAATTTGATCAGGACTTACTGAAGAACTGACCATTAACTAATAGTTAGTTCATAATTCATTCCAAATTTTCGGCTGATTGAGCATGTTGAATCTGCAGCGGAGCTTGTCGGTGAGAGAGATCCCTCTGACTGGCTGTTCAGGTGTTAAATCCTCTTCACTGTAGCGAGTGAATCTGCCTGTAGTAAAACCGGGGCTAACCGGTGCTTCCTCCTTACCCCCAATTTCCACCAGATGCGTATTGGAGCCGATTAGATTCAATTCTAGTCAATGTGTGTGTTTCCACCGGCTCCGGCAGTGCTGCGTTCCGGCTCCGTCTCAGCTCCGGCAGTCCGGAGGCCTCCGCAACAGATACGCAGCACTTCTATTTTTGCCGGACGCCGGAGCACAACGCAGCAATTCAGCACAGAGCAGATCGTGCGGGGCAGGAAGTCGTGCAGAGAAACACAATAAAACATCCGGTTAATACTCAAAATAAGATACACAGTGTTCACGGCGGATCATATTTCCCTGCACTACACCTTGAAAACTACATAATGGGCAGAGGCAGGCCTGAAGTCAACAGGTCAGAGGTTTTTAGACGTCATTTCACCCCGTTGACACCGTGGACGAGGAGATATTCATCATGGCAGTGCACCGAGATGTCTTCCGGCGGAGCTGCACCGCTCCGCACAGCAAACGCAGCCGGTGGGTATTGATGGACGGCGGAGCACGCCGCGGATAACCAGCGCTGCCGTTCCGCAACGGACACGCATCCAGTGGAAATCCGGGGTCAGGCTCCACTTCACTCAGCTGCCCCACAGACCCGCTGCTTCTTCCCACATTAACCTGAATAACAAACCGGAGCTAGCTGGGAGCGGCTAGCTGGGAGCGGCTAGCGGAGCGTGAGCCGCAGCATGACCGGAGGGAAGAAGCCAGTTAGCATCCGCTAGCTTCCCAGCTAATGTTAGCCCCGGCTCTCCGTTTGGATCCAACTCAAGCACCAAGCCCTGGTTTGTTATTCAGGTTAAAGTGGGAAGAAGTAGCGAGTTTGTCGGGCAGCTGAGTGAAGCTGAGTGAAGTGGGGCCTGCGGAGGAAACAGCGGACCGTCTGGATGTAATAGTCCGTGGAGGTGCTGCGCTGCTCGGCTGCAGATAGGAAAGCCCTCGGCTGACAGGATGTATCACTCTGTCACTCTGCGCTACTTTGTTGATCTCATACATTCAACGGACTTCCGGTTTGCCTTTTTGCGTTATTTCCTTTCACGCAGGCGCAGAACCTACGTGCTACTTGACCGTCGGATGTAGTCTTTTTTTTTTTCCACAACTTTATTTATGAGAGGAAGTTTACAGAATGCAGATCTTCAACATTACACACAGATGTCATATATCACATATGCTGGGGCGGATAAGAGTTTACAAGAAAATATTAAAATGATATCAAATATTAATGGTTTTGATTGACTTTTGATTAGGGAAGATTTAATGGAATTGATGTAACGAAAGCAACAAAAGAGGGTTTTCTATGTGTAAACTTACATTTGTGAATGTGAAATCTTGCCAAAAGTAAGATGAGATTAATAACAAATCTTTCAGTGGGTTTTGCCGTATTTCTGTTAAAGTCAAAAAGTCCAAACAGCACATCTTCAAACAGCTTAAATTATTTTTTAATATTGTTCGCAATAAAATTACAAATATCACTCCAGAGTCTTTTGACAATGGGGCAGTGCCAAAATAGATGAGTAACCGTTTCAAGCTTTGGGTGGAGTCTTTGTTGTGTGTTCAAATGCAACTGACAAAGGGTGATGTGAGACGATGTGAGGCGGCGTAGACAACGCAACAGCTGGCTTTTGTTGCCGCTAGTTCTTTGATGTCGGTTTGGTGTGTCAGCACCTTGTACAGAATAACATGGATGATCATATTAATGTGTATGTGGTCTGAAAATAATGAATTAAACTCTTTGCAAGAATCCTGCTGGCTGTGATTTCATTTGTTAAGGAACTAATTGTAAACATGATGATGAAGTAATGAAAACTCATTGTGTGTCACTTTAGGACATAAAAAGCTTCACTAATGGACGGGTTACACAGTAATGATTCTGTACTGATGAAGTAAATAGTTGACTAATTATCAAGTCGTGATTAACCCGTCTATGAAATTTGATCATGAGTTACTCAAGAACTGACCATTAACTAATAGTTAGTTCATCATTAGTCCCTCATTAGTTCCTCAGTAATTTTTCCCATGAAATTTGATCATGAGTTAAAGAAGAACTGAACATTAACTAATAGTTAGTTCCTCAGTAAGTACTCCTCTGAAATTTGATCATGCGTTACTGAAGAACAGACTATTAACTAATAGTTCATCATTAGTTCCTCAGTAACTACTCCTCTGAAATTTGATCAGTGGTTACTGAGGAACTGACCATTAACTAATAGTTAGTTCCTCATTAGTTACTCATTAGTTCCTCAGTAACTATTCTAATTTTGTGTACCTTAGTTCCTCATTAGTTACTCATTAGTTACTATTCGTTCCTCAGTAACTACTCATTAGTTCCTCAGTAACTGCTCCTCAGAAATTTGATCATGAGCTACTGAGGAACTGACCATTAACTAATAGTTAGTTCCTCATTAGTTCCTCAGTAACTACTCCTCTGAAATTTGATCAGTGGTTACTGAGGAACTGACCATTAACTAATAGTTTGTTCCTCATTAGTTACTCATTAGTTCCTCAGTAACTACTCTAATTTTGTGTACCTTAGTTCCTCATTAGTTACTCATTAGTTACTATTCGTTCCTCAGTAACTATTCATTAGTTCCTCAGTAACTACTCCTCAAAAATTTGATCATGAGTTACTGAGGAATGGACCATTAACTAATAGTTAGTTCCTCATTAGTTCCTCATTAGTCCCTCATTAGTTACTCATTAGTCCCTCAGTAACTACTCTAATTTTGCGTACCTTAGTTCCTCAGTAACTACTCATTAGTTCCTCATTAGTCCCTCATTAGTTCCTCATTAGTTCCTCAGTAACTACTCTAATTTTGTGTACCTTATTGTAAAGTGTTACCGAAATACTGATTGATGTATAAGGCAAGTCACAAAAATGTTGATACACAACTAAATTATGAAAAGAATTCACTAATATCCAAATATTATTTCTAGGAGACAGGGTGGGCACTGGATACAATAATGTAGAAAGAAAGAAAGAAAGAAAGAAAGAAAGAAAGACCTGAGTACAAACATGTTTTGGCTTTATGAAAATGCTTTTATGACAGTATCCAACTGACTCAGTTTATCAAGCAACCAACAAAGTTGTCTACAGCTGAGGGCAGTGCACCAACATGACTACCTACTACTAGAAAGTCCTAACTTCTAATAAGCAGTAATTCTTTCCCCACAAAGTGAGGATCTAAATTGTATCTGTTTTGGTGCTGACTTTCTGTTTGGGGGCTTTTTGGCTTAATTCAACCTTAGATTAAACACCTCACTGTGCACATAGGTCCTTGACTCCCTAAAAAGCAGACCCTGGGTGGTGAGAGTGGGCAGACACACCTCTTTCACCCTTATACGTAACATTGGAGCACCCCAGGGCTGCATTTTGGGTGCCCTGCTGTATTCCCTGTACACACAAGACTCCGTAGCCTCTTGTCTAACACCATCATCAAGTTTGCTGATGACACAGCTGTGGTGGACCTGATTACAAAGAACAATGAAAAGGCCTACCTGAAAGAAGTAGATAGCCTGATGCGATGGTGTCAGGACAACAACCTGCTCCTGAACATTATCAAACTAAAGGGAAGATAGTGGACTTTTGGAAGAAGCAGCAAATGAGTTATACCTCCCTTAATATGAACGGGTGGAGAGGATGGACAGCTTCAAGTTTCTTGGTGTCCACATCACTGGGAGTCTGACCTGCATTCTGCCGACTGTGTCATTTCAGAAGCCTGGGGAAATTCTGGGTATCCCCTCAGATACCGAGGAACTTCTTTACTGCACCATCAAGAGAGTCCTGATGGGGAACATCAGGACGGAAACAGCACTGAATAAGCCTGCAAAGCCCTGCAAGGAGTCGTTCATTTAGCTGAACACACTATAGGCACTGCTCTATCTTGCCTAAAGTATGTTTACATCAGGCACTGCAAGAATTAGGCCAGGAGAATCATAAAATATCCCAAACACTTGAATAACTTCCTTGTCTCCCTGTTGAGGTCAGGAAGAAGGTACCAGGTACACCAGGCCAGCACTGAGAGGCCCAGGAAGAGACTACCCTCAGGACACAAGGATCCTAAGTGAGGCGTGTCAACATATTTCATTTGCTCTTCTAAAAAAATCCACTCCTGACATCTAAACATTGTCATGGTTACGTTTGTCCACTCAAAGCACTTGGTTTAGGTTACGGAAAGATGGTGGTCTGATTAATTATTGAAAAAGACATGCCAGCTTATAGAATAAGAAAGGACCTGTTGACTTTTCAGCATTTAAACTACCATCTTTACCTAACCTTAAGCAAGTGTTTTAGCAGCCTAAACTTAACAGCAGTTGGGATGCAGAGTGTGAAGCCTGGTCTGGCAAACCTCTCCAGCATTACAATCTCCGTGCACACAAGTGTTTCAGCACCGTTTCATAATTTATCTCCATTAATACCAACACGCCTGGAAATACACATCAGGTGAACATTTACGTGTATATACACTGGTCATGCATGTACCAGTGTAAACTGTCTATTCTGCAGTTGGTTGTTTAGACAATTCATTACAGAGGTGGTGAAAAGTAACACTAGAGATTTCTTTGCTTGGGCTGACGACCAGTTGGAACTTTGTATCATATTATTTAAAGTATTATAGGTATAAGGAGGTCATGGTGGCACAAAATAGACTGGGAATCATTACAAAGCAAATACTGCAACATATTAGAGAAGTACCCTCAGGGTGCAGGGAAGCAGGATGCCATGGCAATAGGAAAGGAATGACATTAGGCTATCAAGCTGTGACTGATAAGGCCCAATTGAAAAACAAATTAAAACAGGATCATAAGTATTTTTAAAGGTCTTCGTTTTAGATATTACAAAATGCATACGTAAATCAAACATATTCAGTGTAAATCATAACTTTTCAGTCTTCAGCCACGCAAATAGACACATTCAATTACGTAAACCTTGTCAACAACCAATCGCTGCACTTTCCTTTCTCCAACACCAAACAGGAAGCAGCACACCAAGGAGACAGTAAACAAGGACAGGACACAAGATTGTGAACAAGTCTTGGCTCTTTGTGGCAAAGGAGGATAATCTAGTGGAATTATGGAGTTAACAAGAGTCAGTATTTAATGCTATGTGTATCTGATCCACCAACCAGCACTTACTTTTCTAAGAAATTTAAATTTTTTAAACGGTTAGCCTCTCATTCCCACAGTCTCCCTCCAGTGACATAGCACAGCTAACTAGTGGAGACTGGTTGTGAGTTGAGGCAAAGAAATTCTAAACTGTAAAGTTTGATGGCAAATACAGTTTACCTTTACAGTTTGTAGAAAAGACTCCCACACACTCCTCTAACTTGCAGGAATAATGATTTTAATGCTGCAATGTTTCACAAACGTTTCAACATTAACATCACCACATCACCATAACCATAGATCCAATAATCATAAAACTTGCAAGACAGGCAGAAATGTTTCTGAAATGTACTCTGAGAGTTTCATTCAAATTGACCACTAAGGGGTGCTACGAATGCAAACAATGGTCATGGCTTAACACAAATCAAACTATATGTCAGCCACTGTTTGTCCAGTCGTTACAAATCTCACATGATATTTTTAATAACAGTTTTTAACCATGTTTGTAAAATCATTTTGATATTTGCTCAATGGGGGGGGGCACCAGTTCCGAACAAGTGCATTGGCCTGGCGCACCATTAGGCCAAAAATCACCACACTCTGCAGGTATTTTTCATTAAGCAGCTCAGAAATGTCCCCAAAATATTTTCATAACAACATGTTTTCATGCCAAAGAAGAGCATGGCCTGGCAGCGATTTGAACGTAAATGAATGAGCGTCTGTCTGATCATCAAACCTTATTTTTAATGTAGATGTGAACCCTGGAGTCACTACTTAGGGCTCTATTTTTATTATGCTTTTCTGCCTTAAACAGATTATTGAAAGCCTGTGTAGCACTCGAAGAAGCTGTTGAATTAACAGACATTCCATATTGACTTTGCAGGTCTAAGAAATAGATTAAATCACTGAAGGGCCCTGAGCTATGATATGTTATCTTCAGGGGTATTCATCATCTAACAAAGAGAATCACAGCCCCTCTCTGGTGGTCCCAGAGATAATCTCATTCTCACTGATGAGCCAGAGGAGTTGGCAGCACAACACCGAGCAGAGGGAGAAATTAATTTATCTCAGAGGTTAGATCAATGAACACAAAGCATGTGTGATGTCTCCCTCTTCCCTCCCGATGCTTACCAGCCAATGACACGATCAATTTGCCCTCCTGCTCTCCCTCACACCCTGAGCCATAGAAATCAATCACAAAAGTGAGGCCACTATTCTTGTGTGAGCATGTTTGTGTGTGCATCCATGCTTGTGTGTGTGTGTGTGTGTGTGTGTGTGTGTGTGTGTGTGTGTGTGTGTGTGTCAGTGTTTTGAATGCATCCATAATACAAAATGATTCAGTTTGGAAAGAGTCCCTGCTGGCAAAATGAGTATTCAGAGGAATGGCAATAATTCAATGAAGAGGTGTTTAAACAGCGATCAATGAGAATATTTGGATTCTGGCCTCAGAGAGGGTGCAACCCTTCATCCCTCCCTCTCTCTTTCATCTGTCCTGAATTAATGTGAATCTTTCTCCATCACCTCTCAAATTGTGAGGAAGTTGTAATGATTTATGTGCTTTGCATCTCTTTACATCTCCTTGCAAGGTGGGTTTCTTAACTTTAAAGTAAATTTTGGCTCTTTGGAATTTGTTGATAGCTAGACGCGTGGCACGGTGGTGTGGTGGTTAGCACTGCTGCCTCACAGTAAGACTGCCATTAAACAGTAATGAACTAAATAAAATAAACCACAGAAGGAAATAGGATGAATACAAATTAGGAGGGAATGAATACATATGACAAAAAGACTGAACTGTACAAATAGGTCTTTAAACAATTCACAGGACCACGGATGATTAGTCATTTGTTAAAATCTAAACTTGAGAGGCTTTTCCTCTAACCCTAACCCTCTAACCCTAACCCTAACCCTTCGAACAAAAAGAGCTGTTTGACACTCATCTCCACAGGAGGTCATCTCACACCTCAGTGAGACACCAGTCGTCAAGCTTGATTGGACAGTACTGTTACAGTGGCATGCCCCTCTGTGATGTCACCAAACTCTAAGCTAAGTTCTGCTCCTTTCAGACAGTCTTTCTCTCCTACTCTAGAGCTGCTGAACAGCTCACACCTCTTTCCTGCTGGGCCTGGAAAAGCCCAGATGCTCAGACCCTTGTTCCTTGCCCTGAACCATCAAAGGTGGGGCAATTGCTCACAGACTTTTTTTCCTGGACCACGACTTGCCCACGCTTTAAGGCTGAGGCAAACCTGAACCAGAGAGGTTAGACTTGCAAGCACAAGGTTTGCAACTAGCTTTCCAGCAACAAGGAACTAAGTGAGTTAGCACTCAGCATCTAACTCTGCAAGGACCCAGAGCGACTGGCTTCCTCGGATCAGAACCTTTGGAACAAGGACACCACAAAGACTGGAAGAAAGAAATGTTGTGATTGTTTGCAGTTAGGTCATTGATTAGTTGGCTTCTCCAAAGCTAAGTGTTTAGTTTGCTAATACTGTTCACAAACAGATTCTTGCATGTAACTAAACAATCTCTGCACTAATCAAGAATCACATTCATATAGACTCATTAATAAATAGCCTTTCAACAGAGCTACACCCAAACAGGCATCTCAGAGTTCCCGCTTCTTTTCCTTTGTCTTTGTCCTGACCACACGGTCAAACACCTCCCCTGACCTGAAGCCAGCTTTGATTCAGCCATATTATAGTTCTTTGTTGTCAGCCATTTTGTTTTGTAGGCCAAACGACTCTTTGATCACCATACCTGACTTTGTCCCTCTCTCTCTCTCTCGCACGCACACACACACACACACACACACGCATATAAACACCAAGCTTGTGTATAGTTAGTTAGAATTTGTGTGTTTTGGTTTGCTTTGCTAGTTTGTGAATAAATATAATTCTTTGGAATCATACCTGCTGTCTGTTTAATGTTGCACAAGAGTGAATGAATAGTCAACCTCTGCTGCATCAAGAATTCCAAAATCCTTCAGGCGTTACTGTTAATTTTGGTTGTTGTCATTAATTTAATTGTTAATCAAAACTCCAAATTACTAGTTTAGCATATTTTGTGAGACTGATATCTTTAACTGGCTATCATTTTCCCTTTACAGGAATGGTGCCCCACAAGGGGATTTAATGTTAATTAAGTCACATTATTCAACATAATTATTAATTATTATTAATAATTATTAATTAATTAATTATAGCCAACTGACCCTAACATAATTGGTGCCTCTGCGTGAAGCCCTAATTTATGTTTGCAACATATTTGGTGCCCCTTGGTGAGGCCTTATATGTAGATCCCAACCTAATTGGTGCCCCTTGGTGAATCCTAATATGTTGATCCCAGCATAATTGGTGCCCCTTGGTGAATCCTAAAAAAATGTTCCCAACAGCAGCCACACTAACATAGGCAATAACCCACCATTAAGCTTTACAACAAGTAAGCTAGTCTGGCGTATAATCACACCATCTCCCTCCAACTCTCTGTCAGATACAGGTTTCTTAACTTGACACAAGGTTTAAGTCTCCCAAGCTGTGACTCTGATAATTAGTTTAAACAAATCAGACCTGTGGTTTGGTGCTGTACACACTGTGCACACAGAGCACGGCGAAGGAGAGAAGGAGTGTGGAAGTGCAGCTACTTGAGGCATCTGGTCACTGGAATTCTTTAAGAATAGACTTCTTATTATTTATAAGATAATCATAAGAATTTGTACATGACTATTTAATGAAATCACAGCGGTTGTCTCTTACACACAAACTTAATTGTTTCCAAAGTTGTAGGTGGTGGATTGAATAAAAAAACAAACAAACTTAAAAACAAAAGTGAATTTAATTTTTATTTATGAACCAAAAGAAAATCAAGAATTAAATACTTCTGATGGAAAAGTAACAAGAGAAAATTTAAAAACAAGCCCTGCAATTAGGCATGTAGAAAAGAATCATGTTTGTAGGAGGCTGAAGTTAATTTTCAAATGATCCAAACTTCCCCAGAAAAAAGTCTCTTCTCCTAAAAAATGTGGATGGAGGACCCCCAGACCTTCCCCACTTAATATATGTCCCTTGCAATGTCCAAATGAAATGGCACCATTGTCTGCATCTCTGTATGGGTATTGAAACTAATAGATGTGCTATTGTATGTAATTTTTTTTTCCTGAAAAATTATAACAGGATTGCTCTTATTTTGCTTTAGCACCTGCCCCCAGAAAATGTCTGTGCATGGGACTGAACAAAACCATTAGGTTTTAGACTGTGTAACACAATAGTGTCAGCCTCAAATTTGACATATAACATATACATGGCACGAACAATCATTTGCTGCCTTTGTTATGTGGCGGCTGATCTTGTCCTGTGCTTAAAGGATAAAGAGCTCCTGGATCTCATTGTCTCCCCTATTCGTGACATTTTCAGCTGTTGTTCTACTTTGAATTAGCTGCTCACTGCTATCAGCTGCGTTTCAAATCTCCTGGCGATGGGTTGCGCCCATAACACATTGTCAAAAAGTCATTCCCATTTACGATCTCATCCTGCCAGCTGTCCCTTTTACACAGACATTGATTCGGCACTGTTACTAACCCAGCTGCCGGCTTAAAGGTGATACAACTCTGTCCACCCATTCTGCAACTGTACCTTAAATACAGAATGACGAGGAGAAATATCAGCATGACATTCATGCCTTGAACAGGCAGAGTAAAAGGGGCTAGTGAGTTCATCCAGGTCTCTAGCTGCAGCCCTAAATCACTCCAATCAGTAAGTCAAAGCAGGCCGGTCACTCCAGCTTTGCCTCATTGGTCCATCTCATCACAGTCATTAGCAAACTGTTGGCTAGGGTCTGTATATGGTGTAAGCTGATAATATGAACACCAGAGCCACCAC
The DNA here is from genome assembly GCA_026686955.1 of Epinephelus cyanopodus. Lineage (NCBI taxonomy): Eukaryota > Metazoa > Chordata > Actinopteri > Perciformes > Serranidae > Epinephelus > Epinephelus cyanopodus. Next base: position 5,058,599 of record CM048928.1, read on the forward strand.
ACCCCCATGTTGCATCTAATATTGTGTTTTAATAAGAAGCCAGCCTAAAGTGTTAATATTTTACTGGGCAGATGGCTTTGCCTTTGTGACTTGCACACAGAAGTCCAGAATACATCCTCAAAGTCTGAACAGCACCATATTCATAAATGTAGAACTACTAGTGGCTAGCTAGATAGCTAGTTAAGAAGACACAGTGTCTGAAAAGGACAACTTTGAAATCAGCCCTTCAAAAGCTGACATCCCGCAGATAGCCACGGGAGATCGTTGTTTGCATGATCCTGTTTAAACAATTTTAATATAATAATCATAATAGCTTCATCAGAGAGCTAAAGTTTCTATCTTCCCTGCCATCATGTCATGACCTTATGTTACCTTACTTTAAATTCCATGCAAATGTCGTAAATTGCTGTAATCATGATAATTAATAATAATGATAATTTAAAAAAATAAATAAAATGTTCAGTTTTATTTTTCAGAAATTATAAATTGCTGATGTTATCAGATCATGATTATGGTGGGATATTGTTTTTCGCATATCCTGTAAACATATATATATATATATCTAAACTAAAAAACAAAATAGCTAAAGCATTCATTCTTTCTGCAGCAGAAATCTAAGGTTCATCATGCCATTACCTTACGTTCCCTTACTTACCTTATGTGTCGTGCACATGTGTACTACTTCACCATCATTTCCCTGGGGATTTCCCCCAAATGGCCGCTGTGCATCATTGTTTGCATAATCCTGTATATCAATGTGAACTAAAAAAATCAATCATATGAAGTGATGTCCAAAAGACATGAGGTTAAAGATGAAACATGGTTTTCAAAATGTCAAGCAAGATTACTGTATTAGTTTTGTTTTGTTCAATTTTAAGATTAAAAAAAAAAAAAAAAAAGAAAAAGAAAAGGAGCACCATGCAAAAGTTTGGGCATCCCAAAAGATTTGAGCTCTCACACAACATTTACCAGGGTCTCAGACCTTAATTTGCTTGTTAGGGCTTTGGCTTATTCACAATCATCATTAGGAAAGGCCAGGTGATGCAAACATCAAGATTTATAAATACTCTGACTCCTGAAACCTTGTCTTAACAATCAGCAGCCCTTGGCTCCTCTAAACAGCTGCCTAGCACTCTGAAAACATAAACACAAAGCAGGAGAAGACTATAAGGAGATAGCAAAATGTTTTCAGGAAGCTGTTTCCTCAGGTTGTAATGTAATTGAGAAATGACAGTCAACAGGAACTGTGAAGGTCAAGTTGAGGTGTGGAAGACCAAGAAAACACTCGTAGGATTGCTAGTGAGGCGAATCAAAACCCCTGTTTGATTGCAAAAGACCTGCAGGTAGAATTATCATACTCTGAAGTGGCGGTGTACTGTTCTACTGTTCAGTGACACCTATACAAATATGACCTTTACGGAGTCATAAGTCATCAGAAAAAAACCTTTCCTGTGTCCTCACCACAAAATTGAGCATCAGAAGTTTGCAAATGACCATCTAAACAAGCTTGATGTTTTTTGGAAACAAGTCCTGTGAAGTTAAAAGTAGAACTGTTTGGACACAATGAGCAAAAATATGTTTGGAGAAAAAAAGGATGCTATCAGACTGTGTCCAACAAAGAAAAGACTCATAAACACAAGGTCTTTTTGCTGAAAAAAGGGGTTGGTGCACAGATAATCAGTCCAAAATCACAAACAAAGGTGCCCCAAGGCAGTAGGCTTAAGCAAGGTCATAAATGCAAAAATCTGGTCAGATGCTTTCCATCTGAGATCACCTCTACTATCCTCAGACCAGATCATGCGTTGGTCCTCCTCACTGCACCTTTTCCACATCATTGAGCTAACTGTACCAAGCCCGGTTCTAGGCAGGCATATATGAGGGGGCAGTCATAAATGTGAAGGGGGCATCATGTTCCAGCACATTTTTGCCATAGGTAGAGCTGACAAATAAAGGTCATTCACTCAGTCACTCAGCCATGGCTTGGGCAGCAGTGTTGTGGGCCGATCATCGAAACACCAGTAAAGGAGGGTACCCACAGATGACCCTGATGAAGCTTTTACCCTCCCTAAACCCCCACCCCCTTGCCCAGCAGGGCCCCAACTATCATTCACAACTGCAAGTTTGTGCAATAATAAGGAATTGATCAGTTAAACTCCACTTCAATTAAAGTTAGGTAAGTTTTCCTCCTGTTAGTTTCCCCTCTCTTCTCCCCTTTCTTAACTCATGAAAATGAGGGAGAAGGGGAAGGTAGAGTGTACGGCCCAGTCCGGCAGGAGAGTTCAATCAACACACGTCGCTCTTGCAGCGTTGCCAGGTGGGAAATGTAGGATTATCGCCCCAGAGACTCAAAATTATCGTATTTTGAGGGAAATTATAATAACCAAAATAACAATCCTACTGATACACTCTAGGCAAATATAATCACTCTAGTGTTTACTTTTTTGGTTTACTTTTTTCCATTTTCCTTGCTTCTGTTTTTCCTCTTCTTCTTCTTCTGTTTTGAATCTCACTCGACTTCCTGACGGGTCCTAGCGCCTCATGGGGCAGGTACAACTGACAATCGTGCCCATTGTTCAGAGACAAACGTCACCCGTATCTCACGCTAAGCAAAGTGCCATTGGCTGAAAACATGTCACATGGGAACAAATGCCTTCAGGGCTCCCAATAAAACCCTGGCATACTGATGACAACCACACATTCATGAAATGGTCAAATTATCATACATTTGGCCTCGTACATTATTGATCGTACATCGTACAGGGGGCCAAATTATCATCCAAAGTATGATAATTATCGTACACCTGGCAACACTGTCGCTATGCTCCTCTTACTTTTCTATCTACCTATGCCCCTTCCCACTTCTCTATCCATCTAACCTTAACCCTTTGGCTCCCACTTGGAAACCCCTAGACTGTACCACAACTCTCACTCAGAGTTTCAAGTATGTGCATTGAAGGATTGTAACATCTATTACTTAACTGAACTGTTTTCAGTTAGCCTATTTATGTTGTATTATTTATCATTTGTATCTTTTATGTTTATTTGTTTTTCGTTTACTCACTTTCATGCCTATATCTTGCTAATATGGTGAACTTGCCTTACTGTAGTAAATCTAAATTGTTCAATACAGTTTTTTATTTTTTTTATTTTATTTTTTTAAAGTGATGCAACAGTAAGTAATGGGTTACTGGCCAGCACTGTCAGCGATAACTGGCTGACTGGACTTGACCTGTTAAAACATTAGTCAGAACAGCAGTAAAATGTGGAGGCACAATAGCATTAATCAACGTCTAACAGGAGATTAAGCTATTATACTTGTTTATGGCTGTGTGTTGTTTCCTCACTGCTGTATTGGACTGTTAAGGTTGTGCCTGTTTTAAACGTATACTGTACATCTCTACATTCATTAAAGTGACTGTTACTGTGAAGCGCCCTTGCTTCTCCTTACAGAGGACACCCATAATTGATACACTGCGGGCCAGACCCTGAATTTTTTACCATACTGTATGAGAGCAGATGCTACAGCCAAAGAGAAAAACAAAAGTGTAGAGGTAGTTTGAATACATTTTGTCCATCTCAAATGCCAATTAAGCTGTGAGCTTGTGTGCCAAACTGGCTGCTGTAGGAACTAATATTGACCGTAATTCACCATAAACTACATAAAAACTACTTAATGATCAACCAATGGTTCCCCTTACTGTGATCAATGAGCAGCTTTACTGAATATCTCTGTGACTGGTCCAAACAAGGTTCATTGTCTTAAAAAAAAAAAAAAAAAAAAAAAACCTGAGGCAGAAGGATTCAATTAATCAATCTGTATACACCTTCAGAGCTCTCATTGAAATTATGAATGTTTGCTGTATATGAAGTCCATTATAAACTCCATCTATCAAGCTGCCACAGTGCTCTGTGTAGTGGAACGCTGTGGTAGTTTTAAGGGAAGAACGGCAACAATCCAGGTAAAAGCAGAATGAAATCAGGGCTGTGTGAGGCTTGTTAGTGGCTGGTAGTCGCTCAGTGGTTCTCACTTCTATTAGTGCGATCTCTGGCTCATCACGAGATGGCTTAATGAAGGTTCATTATGCTGATTTCAGCTATAGCTGCTGGTATTCATGATACAGTTCTCATTGATGTAATTTAGAGAGATAAGCATAGGCAAATATCACTGTTAATGGGACTGATATTAATCTTATTTAAATTGTAAAAATAAACAAAAAAAATATTGCTTCCAGTGTTAATTTTGTTAACAAAATCTATATATCAAAACTATGAATTGCATTTTTGCCCTTTCATCATCAGGTCAGGTTCTTTACCAAGCTATTCAATTATCATTTTCCAAAGCTGAACAGAGAGGAGCCTCTGCTTTTGATTTGCTTTTCAGATTGTTAATGCAGATGCTAGCCTCAGAAGTTTCAGACTGTTAGTCTTTGCCCACTTTCATCCCTGCTACTGACAGTCTGAGAGTTTGCAGGGAGTGCATCATTAAAGGACTGAGCATCTACCTCAGTGAGCATCCTGAGGAGCTGGTGCAGGAGTACATGGTGAGTGTGTGTAGAACTTCGTTTAACCAGACATACCTGTGTATCTCAGTAAAAAAGCTGCATGGTGAAAAAAAATTCTACATTTAATACATTTTATCTTAATTAAGTATATCACTGCTGGAAAGATGGTCTTTTCATAAAACCTAGGCTTTTATGCAGTACAGGCACTACTACAAATGCTTTTGAATTTGGTGCTACATGACTAGAGAAAACAGAGATGAAGGACTGGCATTTTTTTATTTGTTTTATTTTTTTAGCTCAGAAGGTAGAAAACTTACAACTACTGGAATGCACTGTGCTGGACCGAACCAATAAACTCTCCTGCTGGTTGGTGACATATTGCGAGCTTATCCCTTTTGACACAGGAAACGATATGGGAGCCAGAAAAAAACCCCAAAACAGTTAAACAGTACACTTAATTTAAAACTAAAAAAAAATGTAGCTTAAAAAAATACTTTTCAGTGTTTGAAAGACACCATAATCATATTCTAAGTTATTAAATAATAAATTCACAATTAGAATATCCATACATAAAGATGCAAATAATGAATAAATAATATAAAGTCATGTTTCGCCTCTAAACGGGACACAGTACATATATATTGTAAATACAGAATGCACGTTATTCATGTGCAGATGTTTGTTAAACAGTGAGAAAATAGCCTACAGTTACTCTGGCAGTGAGAACTATGTGTCTTTATTAGTATGAGCACAGTGTACATGTATGCAGACAGTAACTCCACTGAAGTCTGAATGGACGTTGCTTCACTTGACAGCTTAGAGGAAACAACTTCTTCTCCAAAAACATAATTCCTTGTTTATTCTCTCCTCATATGTTTCCTCGCATCTCTCCATGCATTCATGTTAGGAGGGACTAAGATGCCAAGGAAAATATAAAAGAAGAATGGTCATGACTACAGTGACAGCATTCGAAAAGCCAGACTGGGGGCGGGCACAGCAAATCACACTATAACCCATCAAATCTTTGTTGCTTCAACTTTGACTGAAAAGTCCTTCCACCAGATTAAAAAATTTGCAGCAGCTAGACAGAGCCATGATCTGTACCCGTAGGTTTCCAACCCAGTGCCGGACTCACTGGTCAGTAAATAGAGCTATCATGAAAGGCCCAAAGCCTGAAAACTAAGCCACACCAGTGAGGAGAACTCACTGATGATGTTCGTCACTCCTTTTTCCTACTACTGTAGAAGAGGAAATTGGAGAGTCTGCACTCCTGGACTGAGCTGTTTGGACTGCTACAACCAGTCAGGGGTTATTGATGCATAATTGAGGGTAATTCTATCCCATTAAGTCTTATTATGCAGTTGTATCTTACAGAGCTTGCTCTGGTTCTGCTGTAGGATACATGTTGGAATATCAGCATTCCATATCAGTACAATTGCCAAACCTTTCTGTATCTGAACATGAAGGCTGCTAACTCAGTCTGTTAGTTTACTGTTTTTATGGCATGAGGTGTTCCTTGGAACTAACTCTCTGGTTTCAGAATATCCACAAATGTTCCTCTGTCTTCCTGTCATTCTGCATGACTGAGCTCACCTACAGGGTGTGTTATTTGTTCATCCACACAGCTGTTTGTAGGAGTCACTGTGGATTTGACTGTGGGTAAAAAAGCACTGACTTGTTACCGTCAGGTACATTTATTGTTTGTAATATTAAAAATGATCAAGAAAAAGTTAATTTATAAAGTTTTTGTATTAGACCAACAAAGTAATTAATTAGGCTACTTAAATTAATTGAAATAATTGATTACTTTTAATTGTAATTTGTTGTATTTGTTTTATTGAAAATCAGCTCAGTTAATTTTTTTATTTTTTAATTATGAAAACATGCAATAAACATGGGAATATTAAAATAACAACACTTTTAAGAGTTATGTGATCAAATAGTGTTGGGCTGAAGTAATAAATTAGTGTGGAAATAAAAGGAATAGAATTGTGTTTGAATAATGTGATTGCAATTCAAATTGTGTTGGACTAAAATGTCAAAATGTTAAATTTACTTTATTAAATCAAATTTCAGTTTTTGTGTTGATTCAGCACAATTCTCTAAGTTGCTGCTAAAGTGTGTTGACATGGATATGAATAACCCATTTATGATCAGGTCCCGTTAATGTTTTATTAATGAGAAACCCAAATATTGCAGCTGGAGTACTCTAAAAGAAACTGAGATGTATATGGAGAATATGAATAACTTGGTTTCTCTATGCTCATGTAAACACCATATCCCAAATTTAGCACAGCATTGGTTCAGGCAGGACCCATGTCAAGCTCAGCTTACATCCCAGCTACATCAGCTGATTGATGGAAGGGAGTCAGCTGATGGATCACATGACCCATTTCTTTTTTTTTAAAGATATTTTTTCGGGCATTTTTAAGCCTTCAATCGATAGAACAGATGAGCGTGAAGGGGGGAGAGAGGGAGGGAGTGACATGCAGCAAAGGGCCACAGGCTGCAGTTGAAGCTGGGCCGCTGCGGCAACAGCCTTGTACATGGGGCGCCTGCTCTACCACTAAGCCACCGACGCCCCGACATGACCCATTTCTATGCAACAAATTGGCAAATCTCATTTAGATATTTAAACGGCTCTAACCAGCCTACTGTTGTGGCTTCCTCTGCAAGCCACTTTGCAGGCTGCCTCTACCCCAGCTCCTCCTTTTCATGTTTTGTCTGACCTGTCAGTTGCATTTCTGTTTGACATTGATGCTGGCACTGCTGCTCTCCCTGTCTTGGCCTTTCAATGTAGGCGCATGGAAGGGCAGGGAGGCTTGTTCTCTCTGCCTTACGCTTCCTCATTAACACATAGAAGGGCAAAGAGGTGTGCTCTCTCTGCTATAAAGCTTCCCATGTAGGCATGCAGAGGGGCAGAGAGGTGTGCTCTCTCTGCCTTGGGCTTTCCATGTAGCTGCGTAGAAGGGCAGAGAGGCCTCAGAACAGGACCATACAACCAAATATAATACTGCAAATGGAAATAGTGGTCATGTGGTCATGACTGACATAAGTTCATTACCAGGATAAGCTTCAGAAATGGGTTATTCATGTATATGTACCTGCAATCTGTGTGCAACCAATGTCCACAAATAAGTAAATCCGATGTTTGTTTTTTTTTTTTTAAGTAGTGCACTGTCATTGTGCCCAACAAGACAGCCTGTGTGCACATGGGCAATCAAGCATGTATGTCCATTATATGCAGTGCTTTTGGAGATACTTCAGGTTTCGACATAAGCCATGGCCCGATGGCCCGGGGCCAATCAAAAAGTATATCGGGCAAGTTGACTGACAGGCAGGTCCACTCGGGCCAGTGACACTGTAAGGCTTTTTTGTCAGGGGAACAACTCCAGCGCATTTTTATTCCACTTTTCTTTTTGCAGGTGCGCTTGTGTGTCTCCACCAACGCAGACACCGCACACCACTGCCATGCAGGTATATTTCTCTCCAACGTGCGTTCGCTGGCCAGTAAACTGGATGAACTTCAGCTACTGATGGTGAAAAACGGATACTTTTCTACATCTGCAGTTTTGTGCTTCACAACATGGCTGTGTGGATCGATACCGGACTCTCCGCTGCAGCTGGCAGGCTTCCAACTCTTGAGCGGATCGTAACACGGAACTCTCCGGCAAAACCAAAGGTGGAGGTATCTGTTTTTACACTAACAGTGGCTGGTGTAATGACGTGACAGTGATCCAGCAGCTCTGCTCTCCTGATCTGGAATCTTTTTTTCATGAACTGTAAACCTTTTACTCATCCCGTGAGTTTGCTTCATTCATTCTGATCGGTGTTTACATCCCACCGCAGGCCAACGTGCAGGAGGTAGGCTACAGCGCACGTTCGCCGACCAGTTAGGCTACTGTGTGTGGAGCGGACTTACCCAGACTCCTTAGTTATTGTCCTTGGTGACTTTAACAAAGATAACCTCACCCATGAACTCCCCAAATACAAACGGTTTATAAAATGTCCGACCAGAGAGAAGAATATCCTGGATCACTGTAACATAACTGTTAACAACGCCTATCATCTTATCTCTCAGATTTATTACGCAATAAATTCCAAACTGATCTGTTATTATCTGAAATGTGTACAATTGATGTGAATTCATTTCAATGAAATTAATGTGAAATGAAATCAATACATTAATCAATTAAACTTAGGTTAAAAAAAAAAGTTATTTTCATTTTTTAGGCCAGTGAAAATTCTAGGGAAGTAGGGAAGAAATGTGATATTGAACCCTGACATATGAGGTATCTTAGATGTTTGATTCTTTTGCTGGTTGCAGCACTTTTCAAGATGTGTATTTGACTGAGGTAGTATAATGTAGTTTCTCAAGCTTTGTTATGCAGCAAATGGAGCTATGTATATGCAGGTAGTGTGTGTAACAGGGTTAGAAATAACCTTTATTATGAATTCCTGCAAAATCGATGTGCTGGTCTGTTTGTGTATAGTTTCTAATCGTGCAACTGCAGGTTTAGTGTTCCTCTCGGTGCACTGTACAGTCCTCTGCAAAGAAAAAACACTTCTGAGCTGGAGGTGAGTCCATGGGAGTCATGTTGCAAACCATATTTTTATGTTTAATGCTTTTTGGTTGTTGTTGAAGCTATCGGTGACATGCATTTTGACTGTAAGCACTTCTAGCATGTATGTGTACAGACGTTTCTGTGCAGAAATAGTAACTTTAAGAGGGATTGTTTCTGGTGGCATCTCCAGCTAATATAAGCTAGCTAGCTAGCTCGTCCCCTGCCATGATGATTTCAAGTAATTATTTTAGACACTAACTTTTCTGTTCTGTGTTACCCAGACCTGAATGCTTGCAGTTGCACTTTTGATGACATCTCTGTGTTGCTGTTATCTTTATACCAGCTCCAGAATTAAAAGGAAGCTATTGAGAGCCGTGAGAGCAAGTCCTGTGTGGCCGTGTCATTCTTCCTGGACCATAGACAGCTCCACAGCCACAGACAGACACAACCGGTTACATGTGCTCAAGTGCATGGCTTGCAGATTGCTTATGCACTGCTAACACTTTTTGTCTTCCAGCTTTAACAGACGCCGTCCTAAAGTCATTTAAAGAGGGAACAGAAGATAATGTCCGAAGACATGCAGCTGAACACAAAACATGCTACAGCAAGAAGAGGACGGGGGGCAACATAAATCTTCATCCCTGGAGCCCCTGCGTCAAGGGGTGTTTCACCTTCCTGTGTAACCCTTACCCAGAAATTTTATTGGTTGTTGTATTTGTTAAAAACTTCTATTTCTAGTTCAGGTTGAATAAGGCGGAACGGTGCAGATTTTAATTTAGAGTACGATTTTGCTGTAATTTATACCTAATTAGCCTCTAATAAGATCTAGTTCAGGTTGAAAAAGGCGGAACGGTGCACCATCCTGTGTAACCCTTACCCAGAAATTGTTATTGGTTGTTGTATTTGTTAAAAACTTTGAATAATACACTTTAGTGTACAGTACGGTTTTGCTGTAATTTATACCTAATCAGCCTCTAATAAGATCTAATTAAGGTTGACTAAGGGTCGCTATGTATTACTACCTACAAATGGGACTCCAGAAAATGAGCCATCCAGGCAACAAGGGATTTGTTGATGTTGTGTCTAATAAAATATTTTCCCTCTAGTTTTTGTCTAATTTGTGGCAAAGTACATCTTGTTGGCTCTCATTAGAGTATAATTGTGTTTGTTTAATATCTGATAAATATAATTACCAATAGTTTTTGTCTAATTTAATAATAATCTTGTTAACTCTTACTAGGATATAATTGTTTTTCTTTAGTGTCTAAATTGAGAATATATTTCTACCTAATTTGGTACAATAACCTGTTACGTCTTAATAGAGTAACGTTTTCTATTTTACTGTCTAATAAAGATTACATTAGGTGTAGTTTTTTTTTTTCTAATTTGATACAAAATACAACTCATTACTTCTAATTAGCGTACTGTAAAATAAAGTGTTACTACTCCTGGACACCGGGATAAACACATGCTACAGAACAGCTGGGAGGAGATTGGAAGGGAATAAAATGTGAGACATCCTAAAGTACTGGAGATGATGCTCGTCGTCCACTTCTCTCATCGGCATTACTAGAGAAAAGAATTCTCTGTCCTCCAGTCTCAATGTATTTAACGGCCCCACCGACCAACGCCTCATACAGCGCTGCCTCTGTTTTTGTCTTATGCAAGGAGTACATTATCAATATCTCCTCCACAGTCACCATGTTTGTTTTTGAGTTTGTTGTCATAAACTTTTGACTCTGGGCTGGCCCCTGTTTGATATATTGGTTAACATCCATGCTAGCATAAAGGACGCATGGAAGTATGTGGACAGTGACGGTAACATCGTTTGAAACGCACGTATACATTTTCATACGTAAAGGGAGCATAAATGGGCCTTAAGTCTTAGGCTTGAGACAAAAATTCTTATTAGTTTTCATCACATTTTAGTCATTTTTGTCCTTCAAATGTTTAGTTGACGAAAATTCAAAATATTTTAGTCAACTTTTAGTCATTATGTTTTCTACATGTTTTTTTCCTATCTTTAAACTAATCCAGTTAGGCTAATTCATCTATCTAAATTAGAATCAAGGTGACATGTTATGTAAAAGTTTCATTTAGTCCATTTTTTATACAACTACAAATACCTTCTACATATTTACAAACACTGGCACACACTGATCAGCATTTGAAAAACTCAACACCTCTCTATTTATGCCTTTAAAAAACTTTGACTGCACAAACAACCAATCTGAGACAACTAGGATTTGTACCCAGGTTCATTGAAAACTCGAACTCACCAATCTCACTGTTAAAAAGCAAAATAATATAATATATTATATATATATATATATCTATATATATCTATCTATCTATCTATATATATATATATATATATATATATATATATAATATAATAACTTAATAAAAGCCTAAATTATTTCTTAATCTGCAACATGTTTAAACTAATTTCCTCTCAGAGCTGGAGATCAAAACTAAACTTTCATCTATGTAAGAGGAAATTGTTCTGAGTTCAGAGTGTTTACTTACAGCACAGCTGCCTTCACAGATAACTGAGCCTCCTGCCTCCTACTGTTTGTACCACTGGTGTTCTGTGGCTAACAAGTGGAGCAGAAATTACAAACAACCATCTGTCCAAATTGGACATCATGCAACACTGGCTATATTTTAACTGCAATGCATACGATTACTGGAACTTCACTGGTCTTGAAAATACTCAATCTGCAGAAACTATTCTGGCTGTTAATCAATTGACTTATATTATAAGGCTCTGATAATAGAGAAAATGTTTCGCAGGTTGCAAACACGAGTCACCCCGCACTGCCTTTCTTTCTTTTTTACTTAAATGCCACTAGTAAATGCCTGCTGAACCGGTTATCGTTGCCAGGTAGCCACCCCATCACCTCCTCACCCTAATCTTCCAGTGTAATCAAGGTACCATTCATTTATTTATTTTTATTTTATTTTATGTATTTCACAGTAATTAGTAGCTAGCTACTAAAATGGACAGGCAGAGAGACCTTGCTCTAGCTCTGGTTGAGGGTGAGAAGCCTCAGTTTACTTGTATATGATGACTGGTAATGCATGGAAGAGTTTCATGAGGCTTTCAGCCCTACTTATCAAACATGCATGTACTATAATGGAGTGTCACAGAGTAATATATACATACTAGTCCATACCTATTGGTAGCTTTGTCACCTTCTACCTATGCCAATCCTCAATGCCTATGTGCAGTTTCACATAGATTGACCACGTCAGTGAGTAGAAAAATGTGGGACAGACAGAATGACTGACTGACAGAATGACACACTGACATTTTCCGTGATTATGTACAGCATACCATACCATGAGTTAGTCATGCCAAAAATTAGAAAAAAAAACATTCACAGGGGGGAGCCACAGCGATCGGTCGCATTTTAGCCATTTTTAAGCATTTTTCTGTTGTTATAGCGCCACCCAGTTGCCAATTAGAGTTAAATTTCTCCAGTCACCTTGAGGCGTCCTGTTCTACATATCTACCAAGTTTAGTAAAAATCGATATGGCGGTTAGGCCTAGATAAGAAATTAGCTCTCTAGCGCCCCCATTTTGTTTGATGGGGTCAATAATGGAGGGGTCCCCTCAGATTATGTGTGGTCATATGCCTACAAAGTTGCGTGGTGATCGGTGAAACCCTTGAGATGTTATACACCTTTATGTGATGAGCCACGCCCTCCACAATATTCATTGCCTTATGGAAGCTCAGTTTTAGTAAGTTTTCCAACTTTTGCCAAGAGGGAACTTCACAGTCTCATGCAGATCGGTCAAACTTCTTAGGAAGAGATTGATTTTAAGTGTTTTTTCAATAAATTCAAAATAGCGGAAAATCTATATAACCGGAAGTTATGGGTTCTTGAGGCAAATTGAGGCATCTCTGTGCAAAGTTTCATGTCTCTACGACATACGGGACATGAGATACGCCCATTCAAAGTTTGCAATTTCAAACAGTTGCTATCGTGCCCCTCTTTGGCCAACTGATGTAATATTGCTTCATTGGCAATCTCCCATGACCCTCTACCACTGTGCCAAATTTCACTCAGATTGACCAAGTCAGTGAGGAGAAAAACGTGGAACAGACACACAGACAGACAGTTTTCATCATTATATAGTAAGATATATGTCACACCTCAGATACCAAAGATCAGTAGGGTTCTAATTATCAGAGGAATGGTTTTGTCTTGATTTGATAGCAAATGCCATGCCAGTGAGCAGATTTAAGCAGATTCTGAAGTGCCAGGGAGCCAGGAAATGCTGACAAGCTCTTCAAAATCAGACTAGTGTTAAATGGACTTGTGAAAACCTCCCATTTATCTGTCAATTCTGAAAGGTTCCAATCAACTGATGAGGAGATAATTTCCCTCAAGGGCCACCTGTCTCTCAAGCAATACAACCCCCCAAAAAATCAATTCCTGGATTGCAATAGTGTGGCTGAGAGCAGGGACCTTTGGATACATGTACAGATTTAAGGTGTATCAGGGTTTACCTGGGCCTGGAGAGGTCAGTCAATTGGAAATGGCCGCAGACACAGTCAAATGCCTCTGTGATGACACACAGCAAAAGAATCACAAGCTCATTTAGGCACTACAACAACAGGGCATCTATGGCACAGGCACAGGCATAATCAACAGGCTCCATAGAGCACAACTGGAATTGAGGAGTGAAAAGCAACTCAAAAAAGAAGTAGGAAGAGTTTGTGCTGTTATAGGTGTGGCAGGTTGAGTTTCCCTCCCCCTCCTCTCCTTTCTTCCACCTCACCCAACTGGCAGCGGGTTGCTTTCAATCAGACATCAGCGCACTGATTGCAGGGCGGTGCCACTCACCTTTATATCTAGGTGTGTCAATACTGCTCTGGTTCCTCTGCCTAACCTTCACCAGAGTCTGGCAGTCTGTTGCAGTCTGGGTGCAGTTTGGTGTGGCCGGTGTGCCTTCTGTGGCTTTTTGTTGTGCTGGTCCTGCTACAAGCTTAAGTGTGGTTGCCTTTTCCTCCCTTGGCCTTGAATGTGCAACGGCCGTGTGCCTCTTCTCCTCTCCTCCACGCTGTGTGGAAACCGTTCTCCCCTTGGTGGCACTTAAAGGCCAGATAGTCTCATCTTTTCTGAGCCAACCACCATCACTCCCTGGCGCAGGCTGCTGTTCTCTCTTTACTGTTTGTACAATATTCTGGTCCATATCGGATTTGTGGCTGTCTAGATTCCTTCTAATTGCACAAGACTCACCAGTACTGTCCTCTTATGATATTCCTTTTACGCTTTTGCTGACAAGTTGACTATATGCATATTCGTGTGCTAGTGTGCCCACTGTGTTTTGTTTATTCAAGTTCATTTACAGTACTTATTTGTTTTCATTTTGTTTGCTTTCTTTTCTTTTGTTTTTGTTTTTTCTGGAGTTGGTTGACTTGCGCCCATGCATGTCCTCAAACTCCTGGTTAATGCATATTAGATTTTCTTTTGTTTATTGATTTAATTAAATTTTTGTTGACTTTATGTGGGAGGGTTTAACTTTGATTTTAGTTTTCTATTTTGTGTTTTGGGTCAATTGGGTTGTTGGGTTTTTTTTTCATGTGTGGTACATAGTTCTCTTTTGGTCCGTCCTTTGCGGTAAGCCTCCGCGGCTTTGCTCCTTAGGCCCCTACACACAGTGAATTTCCTGGTCACAGTTACCCATTTTACTACTGAAAACTTGTCAATTTTAAAAAGTTATTGTGAAAAATAAATTTCATACTTTTTTGGATTCCTGCCTCTGTCAGTGTTTGGTTGAACCTGTGAGCCTTATTTTTGGTGTCCCTTGTAAGGGTTAAATTAATAATTTCCATAGGTGGCGTTGTCGACAATACAATACAATTCTTTGGTATACTGCTCCATTCAACTTGCCACATAGGCAATGCTGAAACATCATTGCGCATATTGGTTAGACAGTTCTATTATCCACATGCCCTCTTCTAGCATTGGCCATTCCTTACCAAATGTGACCCAGAGATTAAGCAAGAAAGAAAAAAAGATGCTCAACATCCAATGGTCATTTTCCCTGTAGCTGTATCAGCATATGGAAGGAGTAGCTCTCATGGATCATTGTGTTGCAGTGTATTCCCACACAATGACAACTGTAAATGCCTGGAACCTTCACAGAATGTCTGTATAGGAAAAGAAGGAACTTCTACACCCTTCAGCATCCCCTGAGATCCAGCCCCAGCTCACCAGAGCAAAAACTGCAAACAGATGCCATGATGCTACATGCACACAAATAACCATGTGTATCAAAAAGGCAAAGATGGTGCCACTAGAGTTGTGACTTGACTACCTGGAGCGAAGGTCCAAATTCCAGGGGAGCTGATGCGTAGACAAAGGGGATGCAAGGCTGGAGCCATATGGAGAGCCAGGAGGAGAAGATAGTAACCCATTAATCAATCCATCACCAGGGCCACACCGCCCGCAGAATTGCTGCGAAGCGTAGCGCACCGATTCTCGCGTGCGCCGGAGCATTTCCGTTCACAACACGCCGGTCGACAAGCGCTTCTGCTCCCAGCTGTTGTCTCCGTCACATTTGGGGCTGTTTTTCCTTCATGGGTAAGTAAATAACCTCATAAAATTATAAAGCCATGTTTTCCTAACAACTGTACATGTATGTGCACTTCTTAGTAATGAGTATTATCCGTGAATGAATGTCCACAGTAGGCTGGTAGGCTACATACACACACAGAGGCTGCATACACACACAGAGGCTACACAGACACACACACACACTCACACACAGACAAGGAGTGTATGTTACCAGCGTTGTGTAGTTTGGTCTGTATATACAGTTGAAATACCAGTTTGTAAACGTGGTATTTGATTTTGAAATTGGTTTTATTCTGAAAATTGACTGGATTCTGTTGTTGTTACTTTGTTTGACTTCCTGCCTGGCTTGACACATTCACTCGCGCAGAAAATAGACCAGACGCTGAACTGATCGCTGCAAATAGACCAGACGCTGAACTGATCGCTGCAAATCGTGAGCCTGCCGCAGAGCTTCCCGGCGTGGCGCGGCCAGTGTGGATGACACAGTCAGTTAACATGGGCGCCAAAAGGAAACTGCCTTCACTTCTCAGCGGCTATTCGCGGCGCTTCCGTGGGCGGTGTGGCCCTGGCGTTAGGTTTCTTTCAAATAAGATGGAAGAGGTTGCCACAACAACCCAGACCCAGCAGGAATACCATGAATGCAAAATGCCTCCGATTTTTTTTATTTTTTTAATCTAAAATTTATATAAGCTGGAAAAGTAAACTATATCTCATCTACATGAGTGCCATTGCAAAGACAGGCAGCATTACATTGAACAAAGTTGCAGACAAACAACAGTTACAAACCAATAAAAAAAAGTCAAATGGGGGAATGCCTTTAGGACCCTGTAGAGTGAGAGAAAATCATTCAGGGACACTAGCAGCATGCCCTCTGCCCTCTCGTCAATGATGTTCGTAGGCAATTTCAGAGTTGAGAAGTTCCCCTCACAGGCCACCAGGGTTTTTACATGTGGAACAACTTCTACTCACCACTTCCACACTTATATCAGGATCCTCAAATCCCTCCCCGATTCATCATTCATGGTGCTGGCCCTGATGTAATCCAGTGGTGAGACTTTCCCAATGGTATGCAAGATGGATCAATTCAACCAATAATGCCCACTCATCAAATTCCACTAAGCATTTGCTGAGCTCTTTGTAAGACCCTTTTCTCTGATCCCAGGAAAATGCTTTGGATCCGTGCAGGTGACATCTGCGCACAGCACTACATTACAGCAGTGAAGACTATCAATAACAGTGTCCTGTATCACATTGTGGATCTTAAATTTTGTAACTCTACTTCTACTTTTTTTTTAAATTCTCCTCAGTCTGAGCCTCGTTATCGCAGTCTTAATTGCTTTGTCACTTCATTATAAAACACACTTCATTCAAACTAGACAAAAACAATAAAACTCAAAACCTTCTTAGGTTGTCTTTTTACTCATCTAGTTAGTCACTGTTCCAACAGTCACTGACTGCTTTGGTCAAAATTAACTCTTAATTCACTAAGTTTGATGTGAAAATATGCTGTTTTCCCCCAAGTTCTCTGTCTGCCGTTGTGGCTGTTTACAACCCTGTACCATTATCCCCACCACCCATAGTGGTTTCTTAGCTCAGCTGCATGTTCCACCAGTCGAGACTGGCTTCTGGCGGCATGTGCCGTGCACTACATACAATACATCTTCAATACAGCCTCTCCCTCTGGGTTTAATAGAAAGATGAGCTTATGTATTTTTGAGGATAATGAAAATCATACCATCAGGATTTCTAAATACCCCAGTATACCATCACACCGCGACACTGCCCATCTGGCTTTGCAAGGCTTTCAAATAATTCCTCAGGGCCCTGTCTTTGGCCTACCAGTAGGTTTCACCAGTGACACCAAGCTGTCTTTCTCCTGTCCTTACTGGCTTCCTCTCAAAGCTTGATGCACTTCCAAGAGTTTTGACAAACACTGCCATGTCATTCAGTGATGAGAAAAGAGCTTCTCCTGCATCAATAATCCAAGAAGTGTTAGTTAGCATGAGGTTGACGATATTTCAGTAACACCTTTCAGTAAGTACTCTCCTGTGAGCAATGCAGAAAAGCATCTGTATTGTCCATGCATATTAGCTTCTCCACCTGTTGCATTACCAACACACTGTTTGACGTCTATGTCTATCTTCTCAAGGGTCTGTTTCACAAGGTCCACAAAACACAGTCCAGTCAATGACTCACAGTCAGTGACTGCAATGAGTCTCTCATGGACAACATCAGTGACTTACTGCAGAACTCCTGCACACTGGTGCTTGGATGTTAAGTCCTGTGTTGTGTGCATTTGTATTGAGAACACCCCTGCCTTTGTCACTTCAACAGCAAATGTCCAATCAACATTCTGATGACTTCATTTACTTTATTTGCTGTTGTTTTGGACATCTTAGGTACCAAGGACCCTCTTTGTTTACTTCCCTTCTGCTTTTTGCTTCTCTCAATGCAATCACTAACATGTTCTTGTAGGTGGACATCATGTTTGTTTAGCAGCAAAATAACCTCAATAAAGTTGCCACGATTGACAAACATATTTTCCAAGTTATATGCAGCTTCATGTCTGTCCTCTGTGACTAAGCCCACATTTACCAATAACATTAACTACATAAGTCACCGTTCAATGACCTGCCCCCTCTGTCTGACCTGGTCTTGTTGAACAGACATTTGCTTTTCACTCAGAGTGGCACGGATGTCTGCTTTGCTGACTCTGGGAGAAACTTTCCCTATGGGCCTTGGTTCTCTCTTGTTCCTGTATTATCTGATGGGCATATTTCCAGGCCTGCATGCCTCCTTTGATAAATGCATTGTTTCTGGATGAAGGTTTTGTGAATGCAAGACATACTGAGCAGAACAAGCAGTGAGTGACTTCATTGTATGTCAGCAATTTTTTGTTTGTGCCATCTTTGGAGTGGAATGCCTTGGCAGTGACTCTGTGAGGGGTTTGTTTTGGGTGGTACTGAAAAAAATAAGTCAAAGTCCTTGGACTGAGGGCAGGCAAAATGATCACACTGATTTTCAGTACTTTAGCTGTCCCTTTTATTTTTCCCTGTAATGGGCTCTGAACCTCTCTCCCTCTTTCACTCACGTGCTGCACATCTGGTCACTCTGCAGAATGAGATTAACATTGTAAAAAACCTAAACTCAATTTTGTGATACTGGTGCAGTCATTGACTGTTTGCACCCCGATTACAGTCATACTAATAATCTCAAAAATGAAGATGAAAATGAAATGTTTAGCTTTGTGCTCTTGTACCTGAAGGTTCCTGCTCTGACTCTTAACTGTCACCTGCAGCACTATTGCTTCCTTCACCACCTTTGCTTGAGCAAGAGCAACCCATATTTTTTCTGTTTGGCCTACTGTTAACATTTGACCAGACAAAAGACTATTTTTTATATTCTTGAGATGATGGACAACAACACTGATATTGTATCTTGGGCTATACTAAGACATAACATACAGTTTTGTGCACAAATCTAAAAATCTAAATTTCTGTTCAAATTTGGCACTAGAAGAATATAGTATGTCTGAGAAACAACAGTATTTTACATGTAAACAACTGTGTTAATTTGCTATATTCTAATATTGTGCGACATCCATCCACCCATCCATTTTCAACAGGTTATCTGAAGCCGGTCACGGGTTCAGCAGTCTGGGTAAAGTATTCCAGACACCCCTCCCCCCAGCAACACTCTCCGGCACCTCCTGGGGGATCCTGAGCTGTTCCGTGGCCAGATGAGATATATAATCCCTCCAGCGTGTTCTGTGTCTGCCCGGGGCCTCCTATCAGTGGAACATGCTAGGGACACCCCTTAAGGTGCCCAGGAGGCATAGGTGAGGGTAGGGACATACATGTATCAGTAAATCGAAAGCTTTGCCCTCTGGCTCAGCTCTCTCTTGACCGTGATGATCCAGCACAGCGCCCGAATCACTGCAAATGCCGCACCAAACCGCCAGTTCGTCTCATGCGCCATTCTATCCTCACTTGTGAACAAGTGAACTCCTTTGCTTGAGGCAGTAACTCTCACCCAACCCAGAAGGTGCAATCAACCATTTCCTGACTGAGAACCATGGCCTCAGATTTGGAGGTACTGACTCTTAACCTGACCGCTTCACACTCGGTTGCAAACCGTCCCAGTGCTTGCTTTCTTAAAACGTCAATCATCCATCAGTGTATCAACAGACTACATTACTATATAATATCAATAATAATATTATGTGGTGTCTTGTGGCTTTATGCTTTTTGCAAATTTCTAAAAAGGTAAGAAAAGATAGTCTTGGTGAACTGATATACAACTCTGTAAAACTGAACAGACTTTACTGCTGAATTACATTTCAAAGGGAGCATTTGGAGAGTCATGGACAATATTTTTGTAAAAAAAAAACAATACAGCAGGTCTTAGCATCATGGAGGGAGGCTTTTGGTGTCAGGTATCCCCAATACATACTCATTTCACTATAAACACCTAACAAGTTGGCATCTGGCTGGAGGCAGATCACCAGTGAGCTGAATGTTTCTGGGAAGTATTTTGTGGGATGCCAAGCAGAGCTTGCTGGCAAGCTAGCTTGTTTAAAGTGGAGATCATGGTATGATGTGGTATCTACAACAATGATAACTATAACTTACGCATGATAGTATTGCTGTGGATATAAATAATAAAGATGTGTGTACTCACCCATTTTTTCAGTGGTTACTCTGAGACCACAGCTGCTAGGTAAGTGGTCTGTTTACATGAACCATATTTAATGGAACCAGTGTGGACAGAGAGTGTCCAATATATCGTGACGTGGTGCGATAGCCAGACGCTCGTTTGGTGGTGGGACACGACACAATGAATAAAAATTAACAATAATAATAATGTTAATAATAATAATAATATGAAAAACAATAAAATATATAACATATAACATATAACACTTTACTGCAAACTATGACACTATTGTTTACCTAAAACTAAAATTACTACATTCACTAGCATTCCAGCTCTGTGCAACTGCAAGTACAGGGTGTGCGACATCAGTGTATCCAGACTGGAACTTTGTGAAAGTGACTCCTGTTTGTGGTGACTCCTCTGCCTGCTGGCCTCTAACTGTTATTGATAGCCCTGTTGTAATTCTGCCTAAGACAGCACAGTTGTCAGTGTCCTTGCCTCCAGTAATCACACCAACTTTTAGTGATTGCGATATTTCTCTGACAGCGGGCAGGAAGGGCCAGGCAGCTACTTTACATATAAATGCACACTCACCCCTTGCATTAAGAAAGACATAATTAAAATGTAGTGACATGTAGATACTTTGGTCTAACACTTGGCCACTTGAGCAGCACTTTGGAAAAAGTTGGCCACTTTGAGCTGAAGAAGTTTTGACTTTTCAGCTTTCTAAAAATCTTTTATCATGCTGGAAGACACACAAGACTCAAATGATATGGTATACTGCATAAATATATAAACAGGTAGACAGCAGTCACATCAACAATACCTCATATCCTCAGTGTCAGCTGAGATTTTAAGCTTTCTAACAGGCTGCTCAGCTCTGTGTATTTGCTTGGAGTGACTAACTCTTGTGGGTCACCTGACCTTCCAAGCCTTGGGCTGTCTAAAAGACTGAGACTGCTTTATTATCTGAATATACTATCTATCTATCTCTATATATGTGTGTATATATATATATATATGTATGAGGCATACAGTATACATTAGTATGTGTGTGTATATATATATATATATATATATATATATTTTCAGTGGTTAGGGTTAGGGTTATATATATATATATATATATATATATATATATATATATATATATATATATATATACACACACACATACTAATGTATACTGTATGCCAATCTTAGCAGGTACTTAATGTTAGCTCAAATAAGTAGCCAGCAACTCGGTGGGCTTTAAGAAGTTTTATATATACAAAGAACTTTTCTAAAAATGAACTGCTTGCCAACCAGACCCGCTGTCTAATTGAAACCAGTGTTTATTTGTCAAAATGTGTAGCCATGCCCAGCTAGTAAAAGGGACTTGCTTTTTAATTGGGACTCATATAATTGAAGTTTTATGGTAAAATGAAACAGTACTACAGACAGAAATGTTCCGTCTAACACAGTGGTGTCCTAATTTTGTTTGCCAGAGGGCCATATTAGATAATGTGAAATTACCTGAGGGCCAGCTGCTTCATGTATCATATGGGTTATTATAAAAAAAAATCACATAATTATCATAAATGTAACTGTTCCATCTTTCAATGTGTGTGCAGGTTAGTCATGAGGAAATATGGGCAGGGGGATAACATTTTCCAAAGTGGGCCGACCATCCACTAATTGTTAAATTTTATACTTCTTGTGAATAAAATCCAGTTAATCATATTTCCCCATGTATTTTACATATACTCTGTGTTAAGACCTTATATTCTAATTTGAAAAGCAGAGGCAGTCACATATGTGTCCTGGGCTGAAGAAAAAAAAAAGCCCTCCAATGAACGACTGACGAAAAGTCAAATCACACATAAGTTGAAGAATTTAATGCAAGGTATAAAATCACACATTCAAATCATGAGTGAACAAATCCATATTCTTCATTTGTTTCCTTAATCTTGAGGGCTGCTTTAGTCAAATATTGGTAAAATTGTGTGCAGAACTGAAGTAGTGTATAGTGGGGCATCATATGGCACAATGAAATGTTTTTTAATAACAAAAATACATTTATTTATCATTCAAATACATACAACTTGTGTTGTCAGTGATAGTTCAGTTAGTAAATTGTATCATTTAAGGGTCAACCATAGACCTTTTTATCGCCCCCCCTTGTCCTTGGGCCAGGCTCATCTGTACCCCCCTGAATCCGCAACTTGGCCTGTGTGTGTGTGTGTGTGTGTGTGTGTGTGTGTGTGTGTGTGTGTGTGTGTGTTTCTTGTGTGTGTGTTTGTGCAAGCTAGTGCCACAGTGTGTTTCATTGTCTTTGGTGTGTTAGGCCTGCATTTAATAATGAATTGTTTTTAATTTGGAGAACTGCATATTACCCCAATTGGAAAAGTTGAAAAAGTGCATCAGAGAGGGACAGGAGATTCAACTAGCATGCATTTAACCACTCCGAGAGAGGCAAATAGTTAAAGTGTAGTCCACATGCTATGACCAATACGATTATAAAGACCTGACTGTTACTGTGATATGGTAAAAAACAAATTTCATGGTAATAGTCAGGTTTTGTCCTGATTTCAACCTCTGTTCAAAATCTTTGGGGAGTTTAAAAACTATCCATTTTTGGAAAGTTTAGAATGTGACAGACCCCAAAACCAATGTTTCCATTTTTTTCAAAGTCTCTGTGGCGGCCATCTTGGACTTTCAATATGGTGACCACCCATAAACTGTTTTTAAGTGGATGCCTCATGATAAACCAAACTGGTTCTGAGTTAATTACAAAATTTTCAAGCCAAGGAAACAAATTAGAACATTTCCATTACATTAAAAATAGAATCTGATGCTGCACCTGCCTATGGACAGCTAAGACATAGGCATGGACGGACAGTGTCATTCAGCCACGTGACTCATTTTAGTGATCTGACAGAGCAGATAACTCTGGCGAGAGAAAGGGAGGAGGTGTGTGCTTACTGGTAAATAAGAACTGGTGTGACAATATGAATGTGAGGTGCTGTCCTGTTCCTGCTTGCCCTGCGGAACAAAGAGAATAACCAAATCCCTCAGTAAGCCCAAGGCAATTGTACTGAACGCAACTGGACTAAGTTTTGTCGGAGAGGACGTTTCACCTCTTATCCAAGAGGCTTCATCAGATCATGCTTGTCTGACTAGGCTGGAACTAGTCTGACAAACTGGTGTGATAAAAACCCAGGTATTTAAACTCTGAGGAGGTCTTCACAAGGCCAATGATGTCATTGGTTTGTTAGTGCTCCAATGGTGTGTCAATGAATGGTAATTGAAACTCCTGCTGCAACGGTGGTCGTTGGAGTTGTTAGAGTCACATGAGGCCATTTGTGAATGACCTTTGTTTTTAGAGGTTAAGCTGTTAAATCTCCTGAGCAAGGATGAAAGGACAGCATTATAGGTGGGGGATAGGTGGTTTACTGAGATTTATGAAATCTAATATGGCCACCACTTAGTGACGCCACAATATGCAAATTAGATTACTTAATTTACTCCCATCACAAACTTTGGGTCATAATGAATAGTTTTCTCATTTAGTATGCCTTTATCTCTCACCACTTTCAAGCTACAGCCTTTTGAAATGTTGAAAAGAAAATGGAATATTTTCCCAAATAATAAATTTGTTGTACCCTGTTCCTCTCCTTCAGGGGACAGAAGTTATAGTCATAACATCTCGTTTTCTTTAAAAATCTCCAGTAAAATAGATCCATAATTAATACGACCATCCAAATTTGCATGCCCTTCCCTTAAGCTAAAAAAAAAAACTAAACGAGCAAGAAATATATCCACAGATGAGTTTATGTTTATGCAAGTAGTTATGGTATTGGTTAAGAAAAAAGGGGATCTGTCTTTATTATTATCAGTCATCGCTGTTACATTTCATAGAAATTCCATTCATATATTACTCCTGTTAAAGGCATCATACCAGAGTTGTACAATACCCACTGGCTGATATCAGAATGCTACTGAAGCATTAATGTCACTCCAGTATCTCAGCACCTGAACATATTGGTCTAACCTCACAGTCCCACTTCTCCAGAGAGTGAAGTCAGCACTCTGATTGGGCTTGGAGAAGCATTACTGGGCCAAGGCCTGAGTCAACTA
Source organism: Epinephelus cyanopodus (assembly GCA_026686955.1). Lineage (NCBI taxonomy): Eukaryota > Metazoa > Chordata > Actinopteri > Perciformes > Serranidae > Epinephelus > Epinephelus cyanopodus. Next base: position 5,083,035 of record CM048928.1, read on the forward strand.
ATTAAAACTTTGCATGTTGGAACTAATTGTCTCCCAGAGCCATTCTTCTAACACATCCTGTGATGAAAATGAATAGTAATTCCAGGAGTGCCCAGAATCTGTAATTTAATTAACATTAATAAAAACAGTACTGAAAGAGTGAACTTTTAACATGTTTTTTTTTCTTTTCTTTTTTTTTCATGTCCCTAAAGAGAGACTTCAGTCCTGGGGCATTTTTCCAAGGGGTCGACTGCCTGCAGGCTATTTGAGCTTTCGTTGGGATCTGTCTGACTTTCTTAATGTTTCTCATTATAATGCTTCACATTTTTGTCTGTTTTGCATTTGATAAGCCAGTTTTGATTATAGAATGTAGACTCCTTAGTTAATAGCTGCACTCTGTTTTGTTCTTTTATTGTGCTGATGTATCCTGTTTCCATTTTATTTGATTCTGGCTGATAGCTTATAGCTTGCTTGATTGCATTTTCCGATTTGTGTAATTATTGTTATGAAGTGTAATCAGAGATAGCACACCTTAAAATGTGTTTGTGTGTGTGTAAGCAGAACAATGTTTTATTCTGTGTATTGAAAGAACTAAGAGATGCAAATGAAACAAAAGATAGTCTGAACAAGACAAAAGAATAAAAGCTTGACGTATACAAGTGCTCAGTAACTTTGAAAACAGTCTGTCTACCAGATTTTTTGTGGACAATTGGTAATTTTGGCCAGTTAGTATTACTATAGTCAGTATCAAGTGAAATGATCCGTGTGACGCTAATCAGTTCAATTTTCCACATAAAAAATGAAAATTAGGAAGCTGAAAAAATTTCATTAAATTTCCCAAAATTGTATTTTGCTTCTGTCAATATAATAAGATTTTGAAGTCCTTTTTCCAATATTCTATATGTGGAATGTTGAATAGATGAACAGAAAATTTAATAATTGAAAATTGGACTATTTTTTTAATTTCTATTTGTGTGTTGGGCTGTATGCACCAGACTTGACGTCTGATTGGTTGGTGAGGTTGCCTCATTTTAGAATTACATCCGGTCATAGCCAAAGTTAGATACCACTGTTGCAGGTGAGTCTCATCGTTTTTTCCCTCAAAATGCATATTTATCAGAGATGGCAATTCATAGGGAAGACTCTGGCCTCTAGTTTCCCGGCGCAACGCAGGGTGGCACAGGCTGGTGAACCCCGCCCAAACCCAGCCTGATTTGATTAACACAGCTGCAAACTAATGAGTTCACATCCCTCTCAGCCAACCACAAGCAGCCACAGCATCAGATAGGGAGTATATATTCAGCATCTGTCATCTTAGAAAAGTCAAAAGAAAAGAAACAGAGTGAGACTGCCAGAGAGAAAGAGAGAGTGTGCACCCCACTGGCACCTGTGCTCTTCCTGTTGCTGTAAAGGTGACTGTGGCTCTGACCTTCGCCAGCGGGTCTTTGCAGCACACCGTGGCCACGGTGACAGGGATCAGTCAGAGAGCTGTCATTTTGGCTATACATGAAGTGACGTCTAGTCTAGACCGACATGCAAATGAGCACATAATTTTTCCATCCACACCTGAGAGCCAGCTGGAAACGAAGCAAGGTTTCTTGTTGAAATGTGGATTCCTTGGGGTACTGGGAGCAATCGACTGCACACACGTACAGTTGCGCGCCCCAGATACCCAAGCCATCGCTTATGTGAACCGTAAGGCAGTACACTCCATTATATCCAGGTGATTTGTGACTCGAATTGCCTGGTGACACGTGTATATTAATTCTCCTATATTAGAGAATATATAGTATATAGCATATTCGGACATTGTGAGCTTGGACCTCCCGGACCAAAACATCAGTTTCCTCCTGGGAGAGGTTTGGCTGGCTGAAGCCGCTGCTCTCTTCTGCCATGGCGAATTCATGCGGTGCATTTTAGGACGTGTGATGGGGGGTGTGAAACCAACTCCACGCCTTCTCTCCTCCCTCTTTCCGGAGGTAGGAGGGACAGAGGTGGGAAAGAGTAGTAGCTGCGCCAGCGTCCATGGTGTGCCAAACTTGCAAAATATGCCTGGCCACAGCCAGTTAGCGAAGCACAGGTGCACTGCGCCTCCATCTCACCCGGTCTGCGAAACTAGAAGCCTCTGTGTTTATTCACATATACACCATATAACTTGAGAATATGCATTCATGATATTGGAATTTTTGCCGATATGCCTCCATATATCAACTAATTTGGTTGACAACCAATACCAATATTGATGTAGCCATGTTTTTCCCCACCTAATTTTAGTGATCATCAAGTCTCTTCTGCATGCATACTCTTATCATGGTGGCCCAGCAGATGGAGACATGAAATAAAATACTTTCCAATGTATGTGTTATTCATTCACTGTGCAAAATAATAAAAAAAACATGTTGAGCGATTCTGTTCATTTTAAAGCCAATATCGGCTGTTACCAATGACATGCCAGTTTTATCATACATCCCTACTTGAGTGTTATACATAGTAATTTTCCCATATTGCAGAGGACGAAAAAGCCAAGTACACTAGCCTATGTAGCTAAAGTTAGCCTTGTTATGCAGTTGTCCATCATAGATGAATGCTTCTGTATATCATTTACAAACCAAACAGTGTAATGTTAGATCCACAGGTGGAAGTACTCAAGTATCAGTACATGTGAATGTAAAAATACTCCATCACAAGTGAAAGTCTTGCATGAAAAATTCTACTTTACTAAATGTACAAGTATTAGCAGCCAACTGTACTTAACACTGAACTATTACAGTAATTTCTTCTGACTGGTATTATATATGACATAATACATGTAGCTAATGTTGTTGTTATGCAGTGTGCTTCAGTAAATACTTGTATACTTGTACTAATACTAGTAATACTTGCAGATTCAGCCGCTGCACAGATTGGAAAAAAAAAAAATTAGAGCGCCCAGGGAAATGCATACTGTGAGTCAGAAAGACTAAGTTTGATACTGCAGCATCTTAGTGATGTAGGCTATGATCTGCGCTGTTGAATTGAAATCCCTCTGAAGCGATAAGCATTATGTTGACTGAAATTATCTTTATTTTGGTTTTTCAGTTTCCAAAAATAAAGAAATATAAACAATAACATTTATTAGAACAAAACAAACAAAAAAACAGCTACAAAATATTGTTTGGTCTTTGCTGTAAGCATTCAGATATGCTGATATATAACAACTCATTTGATCCAAAACCAATACTGATACTGATATATCCACTTCTTGACCTGCCTAATTGTAGTGATCATCAACTTTGATGCTCATGTCAGGGTTCTGGGTTCTAACCCGCCTGCCAGCTAGAGGTCCTTCTGTGTGGAGTTTGCATGTTCTTCCCATGTTAGCCTGGGTTTTCTCTGGGTTCCTGGCTTCCTCCTGCAGTCCAAAGACTTGCAGGTTAGATTACTGGTGACTCTAAAAAATTAGGGGTGGTTCCTAAAATATCGATACTGTCACAATGGGCACTGTTTACCTGCCATAAATGCCATCTTCTCAGCTCATTCAGTAGTTTTCCACTCTCCCCACCTCTCCACCATACCTACCTGCCAGTCTATCACCTGTCCTCACTTTTCCCACTCCTGCAGGTCCACCACACCCACTTCATCAAGCTAACTCCTCTCACCTGTGGATCATTACCAACTGTCACTATAAAGACTCTCACATCACAGACTCTCCTTGCCAGACTGTTCTTTGCCTTCATGCAAGACCTTTCAGTATTTGTTTGCAGACTGCTTCCTCATCACTGACCCTGCCTGCCCCTGATTCTCCTGTTTCATCTGCTCCCTGGTAAACCACTCAACTTCGGTCGCTCACCCTGGCTGCCTGCTGTGTGTGAGTGGAGAGCAAGGGGGCAGTGCTGTTGTTCCAGTGACACACTCTCTCCGGCTCTCGCAGATCTAAATATCTTCCGAAGGACTCCAAATGACACCAAACTTATCTGGGTGAGTAAATAACCGTATTTAATGCCAGAAATAAGGTCCACATAAAAAACGGAACTTCCCCTTTAAGAAGGTCTTTAGTGTAGTCCTTGTAGCACCTTTTTTGTCCACCAGCAGCCCGTTTTGCACCCCTTAGTTGGCCGTAGAGGACTTGACGGGGTAGGCGGTGATCCTATCCACTGTGGGTGCCTTTTGGCAAAAGCTGCTTCTATACAAATGGAGTTGGTGCTGTACAGGATTTCTGTATAAGGGACACGGTCTTCCCAAGACAGTCCTAGGATTTTCTGAAGGCAGGATGCGGAAGCCCTCCAGGTTTGTGACGTGCCGTCTGAGTCCAAGTTTCTGCACAGTAGAGTTGAGACACATACTGCATTATAGATGGAGACCTTGGTGCTGACCTTCAGGTTGTGGTTATCGAAAACTCTGCTGAGCAGGCATCTGAAGGCTGATGAGGCTTTGTTGATGCGAGTGTGTATTTCAGTGTCGAGGGAAAAGTGTGAGGACAGTGTGGAGCCGAGGTAAGTGAAGTGCTCAACTGTTTTGAATGGGACACCATTTATATGAAAGCTTGGGCGTGAGGCAGGTTGGGTAGTGAGTTGGGACAGTTTTTTGGGTGTTGACCTGAAGCCCGAAGGATTGATACAGAGAAAAGATGGTGTTGAGGGCGTGCTGCATGGACTCTGGGCTGTGTGCTAGGACTGCGCAGTCATCAGCATATTGCAGCTCACAAATTTGGTTGGTCTTCGTCTTCGTGTGGGCCTGGAGGTGTCGGATGTTGAAAAGATTTCCGTCCAAACGGTATTCTAAGTTGACACCGTCTCCAGGTTCCAGGGCACAATGGAAAAGGTATGTGATGGCAGAGAGGAAGAGGTTTGAGAGTACCGGTGCCAAGACACAGCCTTGCTTCACTCCAACGTTCACCTCGAGGGGCTCTGACTGGAGTTCCCCTGTGAGGACTCTGGTGTGCATCACATCATGTAGCTGTTGCAGGATGGAGAGAGACTTGGGTGGTACCCCAAGTTTAGAAAGTTGTTGCAAGAGCATCTCACGGTCAATGGTGTCGATGGCTTTGCTGAGGTCAATAAAAGCTATATAGAGGTCTTTTCGCTGCTCCTTGCTCTTCTCCATTAGCTGTCTCAGGACGAAGACCATATTGGTGGTGGATCTCTTCTGAGATGTGTTTTACCAGTCTGTTGAGCATGACGTGGGCCAGGATTTTCCCTGCGATGTAGAGAAGGGAGATTCCACGGCTGTTCCCACAGATCACTCTGTCACCCTGTCACCAGGTCACCCTGTCACCAGGTGTCCTCCCTGACCCGGAGGGCACGCTGGGTCTCAGCTCTTGCTGCAGCGAAGGTGGCTTTCAGGGTGGGAGATCCAGGGCAGTACAGGAGAGCTTTGTGCGCTTGATTTTTTGATTGAAGGAGTGACTGTATTTCGGCTGAATTGCAGTCGAACCAGTCCTGGTGATGTTTCCTTGATGGGCCAAGCACCTCTGAGGCTGTGCAGTAGATGGCATGATGCAGAGTTGGCCAATCAGTGGAATCCTTCGGGATCTGGTCAAGGTTTGCTGCAAGGATCTGTCGAAGGTTGTCTTTGGTGGTAGGGCTGTTGAGGGCTGCGCAGTTGAGCTTTCTGTTTGGGGTTTTCTTCGGACAGCGGGGTTGAATATTCATGAGGAGCTTGGATCTGACCATGAGATGATCTGTCCAACATTTGGCTCCACACACGACTCGGGTGGTAGTAACATCTTGTCTGTCCTTTTGACAGACGATCACATAGTCCAGGAGGTGCCAGTGTTTTGAGTGTGGATGCTGCCAGGAGGTTTTGAGCCTGTTCTTCATCTGAAACATGGTGTTGGTGATGACCAGGTGATAGATAATGATGGCAGAGACAGCCAAATGGTCAAAAGTGTGGCTTTACTTTACAAGAGTTGAGTGTTTTGCGTGTAAGGGTGGCAACACTAGTAATTTGTCAAAACACCTTGCGAAAGTGCATCATATTCAGACAGAAAGATGTACAGTGTTTGACTGCCCTAGCTGTACATCTTTCTGGCAGAGACAGCCAAATGGTCAAAAGTGTGGCTTTACTTTACAGGAGTTGAGTGTTTTGCGTGTAAGGGTGGCAACACTAGTAATTTGTCAAAACACCTTGCGAAAGTGCATCATATTCAGACAGAAAGATGTACAGTGTTTGACTGTCCTAGCACAGCTAGTTCATCTACGTCCATTCCAGATTTGTAACATTACGCTAGCAGCCAACATGTGGAGTTAATAACCATTAGCTATTTTGCAACCCTATTTACTAAATAGTAGGCACGTAATGATATATCGAATTTCGCAGTGTCGCGATAAAATAAATTCTCGATACCGTCGTGGGAATGCCACGGTAGTTATGCAGCTGCATTCTCCTACAGAGCCGGTAATATGACTGTGAGGCTACATTCCCCATAGTCCTTTGCATGCAATTGCGTGAGCAGGTTAGAGCAGAGTCATGCAGCTCAGCCCCTCGGCCTCCGACTTTGACCAGTTCATGACTGGAGAAAACAAAACAAGTGAACAGAAATGCAAAAATGACAAATAAAAGTAAGGAAATTGAGATTAAGGGTGCTCCTTCAAACTTTCGAGCTGATGTGTGGCAACATTTTGGGTTTCTCGTGTCAAAAAAGCAAAACGGCAAATATGAGAAGCCATTTGGCACATCACCACCCAGAAAAGCTTCAACCAGAACAATCTGCTGTGAAGAAAAAACTTGGGCCAGATCAACTGACTCTGAAAGAAGCATATGGAGCCCCACAGTCAGAGAGCTGAAGCCATAACCGGATGCCTTGGCAAAGACATCGCTTGAGACTTGAGACCTTTCTCTGTAGTTGAGAATGATGGATTCCGGAGGTTAGTGAACATGCCAGAACCTAAGTATCAAATACCTTCACAGGCATGCATAAGTCGCACAGTCATACCAGCTCTATATGAGGAGACGAAAGCTAAAGTGAAACAGAGGCTTAAGGAAGCAGAGTGTGTGTCACTAACCACAGACGGGTGGACTTCACAAGCTACTCAGAGCTATGTAACAGTCACCGCTCATGTTATTGGCTGTGAATGGGAAATAAAAGGTTTTGTCCTGGAGACGTGGCCCCTTTTTGAGGCTCACACTGGTCTCAACCTAGCTGAGGTGTTGAGGGCGGCTCTTACGGAATGGGAGCTTGAAACGAACAATAATGACAGTGGCAGTGCTATTGTGACTGACAACGCACGAAACATGGATGTAGCAGTGAGAGAGGCCAGACTGTCCCCACACATAAAGTGTTTTGTGCACACTCCAAACCTCGTGTCTCAAGCAGGTTTAAAGGTAGGATGAGTCAGCCGTCTCCTTGGTCGGGTGAGACGAGTAGCAGCGTTTTTTCACCGCAGCTCTACAGCCACAGCTGTGCTGGCCGCCAAACAAAGAATGCTGAACCTGCCGGTACACAAACTCATTATAGATGTGACTACAAGGTGGAATAGTTCACTCGTCATGGTCGAGCGGTACCTTGAGCAGCAACAAGCCGTGGCTGCAGAGCTACTGAGTGCCGAAGTTAGGCTCAACGCACGTGAAATCGACACTCTGGACCCAGCTGACATCACTGATGCCGAGGACATGGTCAAGCTTCTCAAACCAGTGAAAAAAGCATCCACCGTGCTGTGTGAGGAGTCCCAACCTAGCCTCCCTCATTGTGCCCCTCAAACACATGATAGAACAGAGCATGGTACAGTGTGGACTACATTCTCATCACACTACTGTCAAAAGTACAAGTACTGTCCCAAATGAAGAAGGCCTTACAGAAGGACTTGGCAGACCGAGACCAAGGGGAACAGAAAAGAAAGCACTGCGTTGGACCCCCAGTGGAGCCTGCGCCATCTAAATGACAGACAGAGGGACAATGTTTTCAACCAACTGAAGTTGAAAGCAACACAGAAGCAGAACCAAGTAAGCCATTTATTTACATAGCTAGTTAGCCGCATGCGCGTGTGTGTGTGTGTATGTGTGTGCATGTGTGGTGTGTGTTTGTGTGTGTGCATGTGCATGTGCGAGAGCTGTGTGTGTCTGCCTGCCTGTGTGCGTGTGATGTGTAGGCCTACGTGTATGTGTGTCAGGCTTGCCTCAGTTGTTCTGTTTTTCTGAAAAGAAACAAGATGAGACATTTAGGAAGTTTTTTCTCCCTCTGTTTCCCTCTATAGAGCCCAGTTAGGGAGACAGCAGTTGAAGGAGCAGTGCCAGGCAGCCCCACACGTGATGCGGCTGGACAGCCAGGGACTGTTGGAGCACACACAGCCGACTGAACAGAAAAGGAACGATTTTCGCCCTCCAAAAAGAAGATCTTGAAGATCTCCTTGGAACTCCTTTTACTGAAGATGATGTAGAGCTCAACGCTGGGATTGAGGCTGAAATTGAACTGTACCGCAAAGAGGCCTCTATTGCACTCTCTGACTGTCCCCTAAAGTGGTGGAGAGACAATGAACGGTATTAACCCTCTGCTGTCAACTCTGGCCAAAGCATATCTCTCAGTGCCAGCAACCTCAGTTCTGAGTGAGAGAGTTTTTTTAACAGCAGGGGATATTGTAAACACACAAAGATCCAGATTCTACCTGAAAATGTGGACAAACTCATATTCTTGAAGAAAAACCTGTCTGGTGAGTGAGTGTGTTGTTGTGAGTGAGTGAGTGAGTGAGTGAGTGTCTGTATGGGCTGGGGGTGGTCCAGCTTGTTCTTTCGTTATCTCTCTCTCTCTCTCTCTCTCTCTCTCTCTCTCTCTCTCTCTCTCTCTCTCTCTCACTCTGTGTGTGAGGGAGGGAGTGTGTTTTGAGTTCACATTATTTCCAATTTGTTAATTTTGTTGTTGTTGCATAAGCTTCCAAAATAACATTAACATTCTGTACAGTGTACATGAAATAATTTTGAATGGATGTACCAAAGCTGGCCATAACATCAGATGGGTGGACCAGCCTCAGCCAGGACCACTATATCACTGGGACGGTGCACTATAGAAGCCAGGGCAAGCTCAAGCAGAGGGTCCTCCAGGGTCCTCCAATCACAAACTGGTGAAGTAGTGGCAGAGAAGATCTCTGACATTCTGGAGGAGTTTAATATAGAGCTGAGCAAGGTTTGCGCCGTGATGGTTGACAATGCTGGCAATCTGGACGTTGCCATCAGGAGGCTTGGCATCTTAGAAATAGCATGCTTTGCACACACGCTGAATCTGGCAGCGCAGAAAATCTACACAGTAGCTTCCATTGATAAATGGGCCGCCCGAATCCGATCAGTGGTCGTGTGGTTTAAGAGGTCCTCGATGGCCAACACAGTATTGAAGGACAAGCAGCAGCTATATTGAATTGTGAGGTTAATTTATGCTGTTTTTGTTGTCTCAGGACTTAAACAACACTCACTCATCCTGGATGTCAAGACAAGATGGAATTCTCTCTATTTAATGATAGAGATTCATGGAGCAATATCCAGCAATACAGGCAGCAGTCTTGGACCCACGACTGCGAAGGGCGATGACTAAGGATAATCTGGACTGGCTGAGGGATGACGATTTCCACAAGGCTGAGGAGTTTATCCAGCTCATGAAGATCCTATACACATCTACACTGTGTGTGTCAAGGGAAAATAATTCTACATGTGGACAGATTATACCCATCCTCCAAAAACTGGAGGAGCACCTCACTGTAAAGCATGAAGACACATCGTTTGTGACAGCCATCAAAGAGAAGGTTTGGGGGAACCTCAGTGAACGCTACCAGGACAATGCCATCCAAGATTGCATGAGGCCACAGCGATGGCCCCAAGTTTCAAGGGAGACCGGTGAGTGAAGACACCTGGGACAGACTGAGAAAGGCAGTTATTGATCATGCAACAGGAGCAGCAACACCAGGTCCAGGGTTGTCAGAGGAGCGGAGCAGACAACACGGCACGGCAGCAACATGAAGAGGAGTCTGAAGGAGAGGAAGCAGAGGATTTGGAGACAGACCCATCTCAATCAGTGCTCAAAGCAAAAAGTGCCTTGGAGTAGCTGTTCGTGGAGGAGGAAAGGGAGCTCAGGTCGACAATCCAGCAGAGCACCATGTCCCTCACAGAGCGTGTTGACCAAGAGGTTGAGCTTTACAAAGGCCTGCCTGCCATCTCTATGGCTGAAGATCCGGTAATGTGGTAGTGGGAAAAGAAAAATATTCTGCCTCTCCTCTTTATCATTGCAACAAGCTACCTCTGTACCCAAGCTTCCTCCACCCATTCTGAGAGGGTGTTCTCAACTGCAGGGAACACTATAAGCCAGGAGAGATCCCGACTCCTGCCAGAGAAGGCTGATATGTTGATCTTCCTCCAGAAGAACTGCTGAAGAATGAAAAATTGTTGGCCTTTTGCAACCTACCTGCAAACTCCACCATGTTGCCCTACGCCACTGTATTTTATTTTGGAGTGAACTGTTTATTTCATTTGTTTTACATTTACATCATCACAACATAGTGATTTGCTAAAAACACTGCAGTTTCTCTTTCTTTAAATAACTGCTTATTGTATGTATTTCACATTTCAGTAAAAAGTAAAATGTTTTGTTAATACTATTTTGTTGCATAATGAGAATTGAGAAAATAAAGCAATTTATGTTCTTAATTTGTTTTTTTCTTCCTCAAAAAGTATCAATAAAAGTACCGGTAAAATACTGGATCGATAAGCAGTATCGATAAGAGTAGTACCGTTAAAATCTTAGCGATACCCATCCCTAGTGTTCTGTGGCGAGAGACAGCTCTCCAAAGTGAGTTTACCAGTTCAGATACCTGTGATCTTCTGGAAGGTCAATGGTTCAATCCCCCGCTCCTTCATTCTACATGTCAAAGTATCCTTGAGCAAGATACTGAACCCCAGATTGCTCCCGATGATGCTTCCATTTGTGTGTGTGTTAAAAACCAAGTGGCAGGTGGCACCTTGTATCGTAGCCTCAGCCACCAGTGTATGAATGAATGTGTATGTGTAAATGTGGCTATATGTACTATAAAAAGCGCTTTGAGAAAGGCGCTATACAAATGCAGGTTGATGTGGAAGCTTTCTGATTTGATGACAGAGACTTTAATTCAGGTTGTCTTAAAAGTGTCAGTCTGTCATCCCTGTACAATCTTAACTAAACCTTAACCATAATAAATAATTGCACGGTTGTATGAATGCTTATTTTATTTAACTATTTTTGACATTGAACCTGCCATTTAAGATTCAGGGGTTTTGTATTCTAGAAAATATAAAATGAATAGTCCACATTGTGTTTGTTGAGTGGTTTGTTACAATCACTTATGTCAGTGCTGTTTATGCTAAAAGCCTCCGTCTGCATCTCCAGCCCCTATAACGAAAATGCTCTAAAATTTTCAATTGACCTTCATTCTCAGGGTTCAAATAAATGAGGTTGCACTGTAATAGAATTCCAAACACTCGTGTGTGCTGAGTGGATGGCTGAATAGGACTGGCCCTTCAGTTCCACAAATAAACAATGACAAATTAATTACTGGAACTTAGCGAAACTGTCACGGCAAGCCAAGGAGACAAGCTGAGTGGCTCAAAGTTTATCCCCTGTCAAATTACCGTCTTGCCATGTTCCTCATTACTAATCCTGCAGAACGAAACAGGACTGAAACCAGTCTGCATTCTCTCTCTAATTGTCTTGTCAGATCATTTCCACAGGCACCGACTATTAGAGACTGAGAGGAGAATATATTATTGTCTGTGGCAGAATGGATTGGCAAATCTGGAGAGCAAATTAAAAAGCAGTGATTGAAACACTGTTGTAGACTGTATTAGAAGTTAGAGTGTGGAGGGAAACACTCTGAGGTCATTAAAGAGCTACTCTACCCCCAAATACACTGAAATATCATCAGTCTCCATCCATCCATCCATCCATCCATCTTTAAGACTGGTAAAAATCATCTTATTTCACGCTGTCTGACAGTGTCATACATTTCTGAATGACTGCTCCAGGTATTTATGGATGCTACATTATGTCTATACTAAGGGAAATATTCAAACTCAAAACTACATGTTTTTATGGCTGCACCATTCAATCAACTACAAATATTCAGCCTTGGGACTCTTTCTGAACTTTTCCCAAAATTCAACACAGAATTTTGCTATATTTATAAAACCACTCACCTGTTCATTACTCACTGGCAGTATGCAGTGTATACCCCAGCCTTACTCACACTTTGCCAGATTGTTCTTCTCCACCCATGCAAGACTCTCCAGCACTTTTTTTCCAGACTGATTTCCCATTGCTCACCCTGCGTGCCTCTTCTGATTCCTAATAAATGCACCAGCCTTCTGTCCCCGACCTTGAGATCTGCTTCTGTGTCCTTGGTTCCTGTTTGCCTATGGCTGCTTGGCATTCTCGATCCACAGCCTGGCCTCTACCTACCCTCAGGCTGTCCCCTACTGGTTTTTCTGCTTGGACTATGCACTTACCTGGCTTCTTCTTTATTGATAAGAAGGATAAAAATCTCCATCCATACATGGACTTCAGAGGACTAAACAACATTATAGTAAAACATAAAATATCCCCTGCCGTTTCCTGAACTCTGCTTTTGATTCACTCCAGGGAGCTGCAGTTGTCGCAAGCTGGATCTCTGTAATGCTTATCACCTGGTTCATATGTGAGAAGGAGATGAATGAGACACAGTTTTCAATACATCCCTGGGTCACTATGAGATCCTTGTGGTGCTGTTTGGACTCACCAGTGCCCAGTCGTCTTCCGGCACTTGATAAGCAATGTGTTTAGAGACCTGTTGGACATTCTGATCTTTTCCAGAGACCTTTCTTTCTGCATTTCTGTGATGTCCTCCAAGGGCATCTGGAGAATTGCCTGTTTGTAGAAGTAATGTGAGATTCATACCCCATTAGTTTCCCTTCTGGGTTACATCATTGCCAAAGATCAGATGGACAAAGTAAAGGCAAAAGTAGTCCCAGAGTGGCCCAGCCCAGACAGCCATAAGCAACTGCAAAGATTCCTGGTTCCTCCAGGAATTCAAGAATCTCACTTCTGCATCCATTGTCCCAGGTCCTCTCATAACGTTCATCTGAGGATGGTAAGTTACATCCCTGTGCCTTTCTGTCTTACTGTCTCTCCTCTTGCAGGGAGACATTTTGATATGGGAAACTCAGAGCTCCAAGCAGTGACGCCGGTGGATTTGAGTAACCTTTTCTGGTATGGACTTACTATAAAAACCTTGCACATATCCAGTCTACAAAGAGTCTCAACTCTAATGAGCACTCTTCTTTTAACTCCACATTACCTTACTGTGTATGGAGTGTGTCTAACTACTCTGATTGAATAGCTTCAGATGTATGTGTTGTTGCAGCTATCACTTGCGAGGCTGAGGGGGAAGTGAAGTGCCCTGTTGTTTTGTTGTGTAAAAGCCTTTATTGTGAAGCAGCAAAATAAAGAAATGTTGGGTTTTCATCAGCAGTAACTTATCGTGACTCTTACATAAAGCAAACATAAAATAGTTAAATAAAGCTGATTGTCTAAACTAAAACAGGACACCGGAGAGAGAAACTAAACTCCAAACCACAGAGATTCAGTTAGAAGCCAAAAAAGTTCTGAGAGCCGAACACACTGAGTCTTTTAAAAATGCCTTTCTCTCAAAGACAGATGAGCGTTGAGTCTCAAAACACACACATTTGTTTCAGGGAGAGAAGGGGAGTTGTTGGGGGTTTCCTTGGCTGCTGTCAGCAAGCTGTCACTGCTGCCCACTTGGAGGCAGGTGGGTGTGCTTTTAGCCCTACTTCAGAGAAGGTCCATCTCTGGTGCTCTCTTAGCATATTAAAACTGACAAAGGAAATACAAATCAGCGTGGCATGGTTTGACTCTGTCTTTTCTCCAATCAGTCTGCACTTTTTATCGTCCACAGAACGGGGTTGCACACCAACATTTTCAGAACAAAACAGAACGGACTGCAGTGAGAGTCTCTCTTGATGGGATATTTTAAAATAGCAGGTTTGTGGATTTAGTCCTTATTAGGCAAGCTCAGGAGTTTAGTGTTGCCACAGACCACAGGAATGTTTTTTTTTCTCCAAGTGAAGATTGGGATACATGCAGTCCACAGAATCCAGTCAAAGTAAATATATATATATATATATATATATATATATATATATATACATTATTATTATTTTTTTTTTTTGAAATGCTTAAAGATCCACTCATTACTTAAAGTGCATGTCATCCAAAAAACAATAAAAATAAAGTAATGGTCAAAGTTGTGACATTGAAATTTAAGGTGTGTTGATGGATTCACGTCATCAGTTCATGCATTGAATAACATTCCACTACCGAACTGAACTGAACCGTACCATACTGCTCAGTGGAAATGGGGCTTAAGACTGTCATCTTGACTGTTGTTGGCCTCCCTGTCACCCTGTCTCTCACTCTTACTGTCCTGCTCACTGCACACCTGACTGTCATCTGCAGTCAGCACACCTGTCTGCCACTCAAGCTATCTCCACTCCACTATGTAGGGGAAATACCTCTTTTAGAATATTTGCACTTGTAATAATGAATTTGGGGCACCACCCTCCTAAGGAGGGAAGCGACTAATCAAATTAATAACTCAGTAAATTACTTATTAATTCGTCACCACGCTTATCAATAATGAATCAAGCTCAATATCTTATGATTCCTCTAGACAGTGATCTCAGCTCCTGTACACAAGATATGCATCACAAACAACGACTTGGCGATAAATGAAGATTTATTTAACTAAATGGATAACACTGAGTAAATGAATAGCAAATGATGATTATATGACACAACACAAATTAACAATATATATATGAATGAAATGAAAAGTAACACTCGTTTGGTTTGTTTAGTTTGGCGATAGTAGGAGAGTAACACTGAGATGGCCTATGATAAACGAGAACCGCAGTAATGCGCAAAACCATTCACTTAGACCTATGAAACCTAAATTACAATTGGGATAATTTAACTAAGCCTCCTGTGTGACCTCTCTCTTCACCGCATAGCGGTTAGCTCAGATTATGGAAGTTTTGGGCCTACTTTTCAACAGCGGTGATCACAGGTGGAGCTTCGTCGGGGTCCCTGGACTATCGCTAGCTGCTCCGGGGTTTTCCAGCAGAATGGCATGGCCGTTTCACAGCCGAGGGAGCAGTTGAATTTGCAATGTCCGGTGGGTACCCCGCTGGTCCACGCTGCGGGAGGCCTGTGGGCTGGATGGAGAACATTGTGGCCAGTGGCGGGCAGCCGGTTCCAAGGAATCTGGAGCGAAGAGTTGGTCGACAGGTGCCGGTCTGCTTCGTTCTGGTTACTCGTTTATAATAATGTGACAACAATATCGCTGGCCGTTCGATATTGATGTCAAAGTTACTACTATGCGTAAAAATGTTGAAAACACTGAAGATGAAAGAAAAATGGATCGATAAAATTTCAAAGTTCAAAATAACTTTGCTCGTGAGCATAAACGTGTTAAAAACGTAATAAAAGACATAACGCACTACTAAAAGGTAAAATGTGAACAAATACGGCAAACAAAAACAAGGGAAAAATTGAAGCAACAGTTAAAAGTTAAGAGCGCGAAAAACAAGAGAGGACAAAAATCAAGAGCGAAACACACGAGGGAGAACACAAGAGAAAAACAAGAGACGGGAGCGCAGGCGGCGCCCGGGTATTTCACTAGGTCAAAAAGTGGGCGGCGATCCTGATCCAAAGGGGAGGTTTTCCTCATGATGAAGAATATGATCTTAATCAGAGGAAAACTTTAATTCTTTCCTGATATGAGGTCGTATACTTTAATATGTTCCGCGCGAGTGACGCATACTCTTCCCACTATGGTCCACATTATTTCTTAATATCCAATTAAACACACAGATTAATATTAAATCAAAATACACTTATTATGCCATGATATCAGCTAGCCTATGTCAAATACACACACTCTGATTAATTTGATGACAATGTATAATGCTAAACAGAATGCCGGAACACATAGTCATGCAACAAGTTGATTAATACTACCTAATTATATCTTCATTAAATATATATATACATATATATATATGTAGGCTATATATAAAGTGGACTTCCTTACGGTAACTCTTCTGAACTCCGCCACGAGGTGGCAATATGGCTACATGTTGAAATTAATATTTAATTATGCCACATACCAAAACTTTTGGTCTTAACAAAGAACCATTCATATCAGAACCTGACCATGCTACACGGTAATAAAGAGGCACAAGGATCTGATGCATATGTTTCAGTCCTTGTCACAATAGAACATTTGTTCTAGCAGAACTGGTAATAAAACTAGTACCTCAGGGTGAAAAAGGAAGGCCCCTATATTAGTTAATGTCTTGATTTGAATAGTCTTCACATGATGTCCTTGGAGACAGACGGACTGTCTTTCTCCTGATTGGGGTCAGTTAGGGGACAGGATAATAATATTTGGCTTGGCTGAGAATATACATCGATATGTCCCTACAACTACTAGTACGTTGCACCAACTGCCGGTCCTCGCCAGATTGTTTTGCCATACATGGTTTGTTATGTGCCGCGCTTCCAGGTCCTCAAACAGTTTAGCTTGCCTTTCCACCTGCTGTTGGTCACATTTTTTGCTTGCCTGCTTGCTAGTGACAAACACCTGTTCTCCTTATCTCCAGAAACACCAGTTGGCTTACTTGGCTTGCCAGCATGCCAAGCCTGCCAGCCAGCTCTCATTCCCGGATTCCTGCAAAGCCGTTCATCTCAAACACCTACTCCTTACCTCAGCCAAGGCTCGGGCCTGTTTCCATTTCACCACTCCAGTCCACCCTCATAAATAAAAAACTTGTTTTGCGTCTACATGCCTGTCCTGTCATCTGCATTCAGGGCCCACTTTGGATTTGTAACACCCTGTTGATTATGATTCTTATTACACCTTGTGGCTAAATATGGTTTCCTTTTACTTTGCACACTTAACATGTGTTTCACGTCAGATATCTATAATTATGTGAAGGCACTTGATTTCTTTTGTGAAAATTACACACTACACTCACAATATACATGATTTGTTTTCTTCACTTATTTTTGCCAATGTTAATGCTGCTTCTCCAATCTACAAATCCATACAATACTGAGGAGGAAAATAAATTTCTGATGATCAGCAGTGCGCATTCAAATAAGTCAGTAGTCCCTAGGGCCTTGTGAGATAAGCTTTCAAACAATTAGTGCTAAGACTCAGGAGGAATACTGAGCTAAGCAGATGGAGGACACATCAAAGCAGAGACACAACACGGTAACAGCAAACTGTCTGCTGTATTTAGATTTCTCATGTACCTGTAGTGTTATCTCTCAATGCAGACAATGACAGGAGTAGAGTTGCATGCAAAGGATATGGATGACATATTAGGTATTATATAATTATTTAAATCAGTTAATTTAGTTTATCAGTTTTAATACTTTTGCTCACTTAAAAATGGTGGTGGCTGAAACACAAATTGCTATTGCTCCAGTTAAAGACTGCAGATGGAACAGATACCAGTCACCAGTGTAAAAGAAAGGCCTTCAATAAAGTACAAAGGCGCACCACAGAAGTGTTAATATTTACATGTTCAAAAGAACCCTTCCCAATGCCTGCAAGCTATTATAGCAATAATTACCAAAACACCCCAACTGTTGTTTAAGCACATATTCTTCTCATGACATGATGTCATCAGACATCACCGACATTTTTGCCCCCAAAATGTTTAACTTCAGTCTGTATCTTTGGTCTCCGAGCAGCGGGGAGTGAATTAGGGGGAGCCTTGGGGTGTGCTGTAGCTTTCTGTATATACACTTATCTTGTGCACACAAATTAAACAAAACATGGGAACATTTTACTTACAGTGAAGCCACAAATTACATCTAGTGTTCACTAAATAAAAAGGTATTTCACCATGGCAAAGATGGTCTTTTCATGAAACTAGGCTGTCTATGTCATTTAAAAATACAAATACGTGGTGAAATTGGTGTTACATGACCACATGACTACATGTGGAATTTGCTTTTTCTCAAGAAGTAGAAAACCTACAACTGCCAGAATGCACTGCGCCGCACCAGGCCAGTAAATGCTGCCATGGGTAGCTTATGTAATGCGAACTTGTGTGTTTGACTCCAGCTGATAACAGACAATCTCATATTACAGTTAGCAAGCTAAACATGTTTCAGAAAACATTTGAGGCAACATGGCAATGCAGTAACAGAATCTTTGTGTATATTTGATCAGCCCTGCTTAGTTTTACCTTTCATCTGACTTTTCTCATTCATTTCACTATGCAGGAAACAGTTTGACGCCCGCTTCCTATTCACAAACTCTTGTTATTACAGCAAAACAGGGCACTAAAATAAGTGGCTCTAGACCCTTTCTGATGAGAAATATAAAGTGCAGTATCAGAATCTTGGTTCACATTTTCACGTTTGGTATACGTTTGAGAGAAAGAGAGAGAGAGGCAAGTCTGCTTTTGATCCACTTCTATACTCGTGTCTCAGGTGGCAGCATGGGTGGTAGGCGATACAGAAACGCAGAAGTACAGCCTGTAGTTTAAGCAACAGCCCGAGAGCCAGTGAAAGTCCACTGATGCATTTTGCATCATCTGGCGGAGTTTCTCTTGGAGATAAGCAGGGAGATCTAGGCACTCCTTCAATGGTGGGAAGTTTACCGCAGTCCATTTCCACGACCCACATTTATACAAAACTGGTTGAAAATTGGTGAAGTACTTTTTTGTTAAAACTTGGCCTCAATTTATTATTTCCTGCACTCTACGGCCACTCTGATGCTCCATACCCTACCATTCCAAGTCTTTATAGTTTTAACAGCTATAACACACCATCAACATTATAATCTGCAATACAATGAAATCAGTACATTAAAATTAAACAATAAACCTTTTTATTTGGAGCGCACATTATTGCCCTATTGTTATCTATAAAAACATTATTCATGCTATTCACTTTGGGTTGTTCTGGTCATCCATTTGTGACACAAAGTTTGGTAATTACTTTGTATTCGATATTAATTAGGAAAAGACCACACTCCTGAAGTCATTGCCCTTCTCTTAGAGTAAAATATATCCAATGTTCGTCAATCCAACATTGCTTAACATGCTCACAACTTAAGGCCCCAAGCAAAAAAGCTCTGCACAACTATGTATTCCTGAGAAAGGACAAGCTTCTAGTTTTAGTTAGATTTTGTTACATCTTCATGATGTTCTGATTTTATCTGTTTTGCATGTGATCCTGTCTGGTATCCCCAGAGAATTAGACAGACTCTCTTTTATTTCATGCCTGGCATACACTTCTGAAGTTTCTATGATATTTAAGGATTCCAGTACCAGTGGGGGGCCTGTAATATGTGTCTCTGTAACTAAGCACGAAGAGTCTCACAGCATGGGTGTTCTGAGGGCTGTTTCAGTAATATGTCATGGATTACTGAAACAAACCCCTTTGGGTTCAGCATTGTTGAAGGAAGGGTCAACATCTGGTGAGTATAAATATCCATATCAAAATTCATGGAAATCCAGGGCTTCATGTTCATCACCATGGACAATTGTTGATGTAACTGTGGCAACAGATGGACTATATATTAATTAAATTGAAGAATCCCAGAGGGAAGTGAGTTTGCAGTGTTGGCACAAAATCACCTTAAACAGTACATAGTCCAAACAAAGCAGACACCCAGTATGAGCCATAGACAATACGGTGTCATGCCACAGGCAGACACTAAGCTATGACAATATGTCCTGGTTGGTAGAACATTGTGTGTGTGTGTGTAGGGGGTGGGTTAAAAGATATGTATAAAGATATAACCTATGTAGTTATTGAAAAGTACTTCTGCTTAAGATAAGGAACAGCCATCAACTAATGATAAATATTTCTGACTTCTACTCAGACCCTGAGGTTTTCTGCCACAAAAGCTTCAATAGCTTGGCTTTGCTACTTACATAAAAAGAGGTAAGCAGTCAGTTGATCTGTATCCAAATGTGCGCACACCTGGCACAAAGTCTGTTTAGTAGAAATGATCAAACACCAGTATTTTTCGTATTTTCAGCAATAAGTCTTTAACCAGCAGCTACATGTTGGATGTTCAGGTTTTACCATTGTCCAGCTTGTACACAAGTGGTGTGTCTGTGTCTCCTCCACCACCTGTTATGCCTGAAATGGAAACAGAGCCAACACATACTGTCACTCGCTCCTAAATCTGGGTCAATTGTAAGCTTTTATGTAATATAATAATACATATTAATATCAATATTCTAATATATATAGCCTTAACATTTGTAAGCCATAAGTCTATGCATATCATAGATGTATAAATTAGATATTCAAGCCTCAACAGTAGTTCGGTTGTCCTCTGCAACTCTGTTGACACTGCATTTTGATGCCTTTGATGGCACTATTCAGGCTGTCAAATAGAACCAAAAAGTTAAACTAGAACTGGGACTTCAGCATTTCCTTTTCTAACTGAAAAAAGTCTGTCTTCTTGTCCATATTATGCCTCTCCAGGGCGTAAAGTGTAGGGGCATATTGGTAATATTTAAATCACAACTGTTTCAGCAGCCACATTTATTAACATGAGATCATTGTTACACTGCGATTTCTGAGATGAAAACATTTAATATTCATAAGATGATAAGATGATTTCTGCATTCAGATCTGCGCTGGTTTGTACATTAGATTGATAAATTAGGGCCCATGTGCACCTGGCGCACATGCAGGCCTCAGAATTGCCACCCATAAGTGTGCAGGCTGTTCTCACAGTTTTTTGTATATTTTCCTACAAACAGCAATGCACCCAAAGTCGGACATGTTTTGAAAGGCTGCAATCATGTGACCAATGCACTGATGGCATTAAACAAGGAAGCAGTCCTGAGCACTTGTAAGGAGGCAGGTTGAGGTGGGGATGGGTCACAAAAAACAGAATGTTGCCCAGGACTTTCCCCTGAAGCATGTTTGGATCAGTGTGAACTTTGAGTGAACTTTGAGTTAGTTTAAGGTACATGCTCACCATGTTTCTTTTCCTAAACCTAACCACAGTCACTTTTATTGCCTAAAGCCAACGTCTGTAACTTTATGTTAATCACGGGAGTGTATGTTGAGGATCTAACATCATTTGTGGGTCACAGATTTGTGGGATATCGTACAAACGGATATACGGATATACAAATGGATAGGATATCATTTGAGTCGCTTTATGAGAATATGTTTAAGTGTGTGTTCACAGCAACACAGTTTAGTTTGTACTCTTAGGTGCACATTTATTAGGTACACTTAGCTCAAACTATTGCAGTCTAATAGAACAGAGGCTGAGTAAATCCTGCCTCTGTGAAGAGTCCAATGTTTTGTTTGACACTGCTTTTGAAAGGGGTTGATTTTACTGTACAGTATGATCATTTGGGAGCATCTAGTTTGCGGTGCTGTTGAAGGGTGATGCATCATACTGACAAGTGTTTGTTATTTAGCCTACTCTCATTGATATAAATTGGCTACACAAAATAATAGAAACACCTATCATTTTGACAAAATTCAATTCAACAGCACCACAAACTGCCTCGAAAATGATCACACAGTTGAATCAGCATCTTTCCAATGCACTTTCTCTCAGCTTTAGGACACTTATAACATGTCTGGTCAATTACAACAACAAATATTTCATAGTTTGGGAGGGAGATGATACCTTATCCCCTGCAGGAGTTATACATATGTTATCCACACCTTTAAATTAAATTAAATTACTTAATACTAAAAAATAAAAAACCCCGCCTTGAGGTGAGCACATGCCACGCACTCACCGAACAATGCGCCACTCTATGCCAATCCCATGTTCCACATAAGCGTTGGTGTCAAAGCAACATCATGTTTTAATCATATCAATTTGTCCCGCAGATCAGAAATGCCAAGATCAATAGAGACAGACAGGGGATACGGTGGTGAGCACACCGACATGTCATTTCACTCAGATTGCATCAGCGCTCTCCAGCTGATAGAGTTTAATTTCCCCTCTGCTGTAAGAGGAGATATAATCAAGGCAAGTGGTGGCAGTGAAATTAGAATATAATTCACGCATATGAGAGTTGTTCCCAGCCTGTCAGATCTCTTACACCTTAATGCCGCCACTGTGAATAAATAAGATGCAGCTTGGAGCCTCTCTTCACAGCCTTGACTGCAATCACCAACTTGTCTTCTGAGTGCCACAGATGACTCAGAGCTTAATAGACACAGGCAGAATAGATCGTCCCTTATATGGACAAGAAAGCTTTCTGTTCTGTTGAGCATACTTATCGGGAAGTCAAATCTACAGCAAAACGAGCTGCATCATTGATTTCTATCTGATCTTAGGCCCCTTTTATACGACAACGATTTCAACTGAAAAATGTAAACTTTAGCAGCGTTTTGGGTGCCTGAAAATGCAATGATTTCAAAACGGGTTCCAGAGTGCAACTTTTTGGAAACGGCAGCGTCTCCATTGTCATGTAAACTTGCAACATGCAGTTCTTCTGAAAACTTTTTGCACATGCGCATTACGGTTCCAGTCACTAGGCATGCCAACCATCACAACAACAATGCTGAGCTCTGTTTGTGCTGCTTACTCTGTTGATTTGAAGTGAAGTGTAGATCTGTTACCGTAGCAACTCCACCTCGTCGTCCATCCAGACAAAGTTATCTGTGCATGCTTTCACCATTGTGTCTTCTTTGTTTTGGTTTGTAATCACCGCATTGTAAAGGAAGGCGCATGGCGCATGGCGTCATGCCATGGTGTTGCTTTGCAAATTTACACTGCCACCCATTGGCCTGGCGTGCATACTACAGCGTTTCTAGTAGATTGTGCAGCCTAGTGTGAACAGGGGATCGTTTCAATAACGTTGTCATATAAACGCAGTTTATAGTCTTTTTAAAACGCAAAGGACAGGCTTTTCTGTGTTTAGAGAAACTGTTTAATGTGTATTTCCTGTGTCATCCAGATGTAGGTCTCATGCATGTCTTTGTTCACACTACATCTAGTCACATTATCTACATGTAAGCATTTGCTTTTCAAGGCACTTTAAAGTCTGTGGTCAACGTATCATCATACATCACTTAACATGATAACCCACAAATTAGGTTCCACGAATGATGTTACGTCCTTAACATAAAGTCACGTAATTAACCCTTTCAAAACTAACCTCCGGTAGATTATTGTTTGCATCATCACATCATGACCTTGTGTTTCCTTAATGTTACCGTAGCTGCAGGAGATTGCTGTTTCCATAATCCTGTACATTTATCGATCTAAAATTAAAACAAAACAAAACACAGTAGACATAACATAAGTTCTTTTTGCAACAGAAGGCTAAGGCTTCTGTCATTATGTCACTAATGTTACCTTATTGTAAGTGAGATGCAAATCAGTGGCATACGGTGGTGACGATGGGCCCCAGTGCAGGCTTTGACGACAGGTCCTGGACCATATATTTTATAGTACCATCACATCATCAAATACAGACTTGAGGTTGGACAAGATCAGCACACATTTTACCAATCATCACTGCAAATTTTTATATGACAAAAATACCAAGTAAAATGAGAAATTATTCATTGATTTTATTTTTAGTTTATATAAATTATGTAAAATTATTGTATAATTTTGTTATAGATTTCTACTATTTCCCAAAATACAAAAAAAAAAAAAAAAGAAGAAACACTGACAGCGATGGGTTTGCCTTCTCGAGGGCATAAATAGCAGATGACAGCATATGTATTTTGATGTATTCTTCTTGGATCACAGACATTTTTCTTAGGTGGCAAGTTGAATCACTCGCAAGGGCTCGTTCTCTGTTCTAGCAGGCCCTCCAACCACTCTCTCTACAAGCCACCCCACCACATTGCAACCACACTGCTTGCACTGTCTATATTTATGCCTCTGGTGCAAATGTAGTATTTTGCCCTAATTATGCTGGAATTTCTCCATAATGCCATGGGAGATTGTTTGCATAATCCTGTATATATGTCTATCTAAAATAAAAACCATGCATTCTTTTTGCAGCAGAAAGCTAAGGTTTCTGTCTTCTGTGTCATCATGTTGCACACTCATACTGAAGTCATTGCATTACGTTACATGTGGTGCAAAAACAAATAGTGGTGTCAGATGAGCAATGATGAATTCATCACAATGTCTTTGCACTCTGCTCATAAAAATGAGCATATCTCAAAAAATAAATAATGCAATTAGTTCAAATAATTTTATTGAGTGTTACAAATTTTTGTTTATGTCTCTACATTTAAATATATATATTATATTTTGCGTTTTTATTTTGGAAAAAAAAAAAAAAATTGAAATTATTTTGTTAAATGACACAATTTAAACACACTTTTATCAGTTATAATATGGTTTATTGATTTGCATAACCTTTTAGCTTATCTTGAACAGATTTTAAGGAAATTAAGCATTTGAAGATACTCCATGAAATTAGATTGCAACAAGCAAAAAGAACAACCTGCTCTATTTTTAATATGGCACCTTCTGATGTCAGTGGTGCAAACTTTATCAAATTCACAACAGGATTGCATGGCTTTTGTAGCTGTTAAACCTGCACAAATAAGACAAGAAGAAAGCAAAGGCTGCACCCAACTTGTGCCACAAAGCAAATAGTGTCTTGGTGCTATTTATATTTAAGGGCATACATATGTTTGGAACCCATGGCCAAAATTTTGTTTACTGTGAATAGTTTATTAGGCAGAAGATTAACTGATCTCCAGAAGGCATGAAGTTAAGATGAAACATGCTTGTTAACATTTTGCGCAAGATTATTGTATTGTTTTTGTTTTGTACAATTTCATATTGGAAAAAATGAAAGGAGCACCATGCAAAACTTTGGGCACCCCAAGATATTTAATCTCTCAGACAACTTTTACCAGGGTCTCAGACCTTAATTAGCTTGTTAGGGCTATATCTTGTTCACAATCATCATTAGGAAAGGCCAGGTGATGCAAATTTCAAAGCTTTATAAATACTTTGACTCCTGAAACCTTGTCCCATCAATCAGCAGCCATGGGCTCCTCTAAACAGCTGCCTAACACTCTGAAAACAAAAATAACTGATGCCCACAAAGCAGCAGGAGACTATAAGAAGATAGCAAAGTGTATTCAGGTAGTTGTTTCCTCAGTTCATAATGTAATTAAGAAATGGCAGTTAACAGTAGCTGCTAAGTTGAGTTCTGGAAGACCAAAAAACTTTCAGAGAGAGCTGCTTGTAAGATTGCTAGAAAGGCAAATCAAAACTCCTGTTTGACTGCAAAAGACCTGCAGGAAGATTTAGCAGACTGTGGAGTGGTGGTGCACTGTTGTACTGTGCAGTGACACCTGCACAAATATGACCTTCATGGACGAGTTATCAGAGGAAAATCTTTCTTATACAAGCCTGATGCTTTGTGGAAACAAGTCCTGTGGACTGATGAAGTTTAAAATTGAACCTTTTGGCTGTAATCAGCAAAGGTATGTCTGGAAAAAAAGGGTGCAGAATTTTATAAAAAAGAACACCTGTTAAACACAGGGGGGGGGGGGGGGTGCTACTAAGTACTGACCATGCAGGGTGCCCAAACTTTTCGCTTCAGGCCCTTAACCTTTTTTTGTTATTTTGAAACTGAAAAAAATGAAATTAAAAAGTAATCTTGCTTAAAATATTGATGAAATATGTTATCTTTAACTTCATGCCTTTTGGAGATCAGTTCATCTTCTACATACTATTAACTAATCTTCTGCTTGCTCCTTATTCTCAGTAAATTAAAGTTTGATCATGGATGCCCAAACTTTTACATGCTACTTTATTTCAGTTAGGTAATATGCATACATTTGGTGCAAAATTGGCCCTTTGCTATGCAAATAAACCTCACCGCAAAAGCAGTCCAATTCACAAAGATTGGCACTAATAGCTACATGCAGGTACAGGGAAATGATTAGCATCTTTACAGAGTTAGTGGTAAGTGAAGCACTTTTATAAGGGATGTAACGGCCAGTGCTGACCCACTTACAGTTTCTTTGCCTACGACAGAATCACAGCCATGTTGACATTCATTGCAGTACTCCCTCTCTTGATATTGTTGAAATATTCACATCCTTATGTTATTACTTATAAAAATGGTCCAGGCAACATATCTGTGTTTTTTTTCCACATTAGTGGATATATGTTAACAGGTCCTGTTAGGTCAGTTTCTATTGTTTCTGCATCAAAATCAGTATGTTGAATCAAAGCTTAATACTTTTCCTATATTGTTACATAAATATACAATATCAATTATCATACATTCAGTTTTGCATTATAAAATCAGTTCCTTTGTTCTCTATCCCAAGTGCATTAGCTGTACTTGATGGATTCCAGAGCAACATCTGTGCAAGGGACAACCCATGAAAGCAGTTAAATTCAACATATTTTCATCCCAAGTTGTCACATATTTCTGTTTTCTCAGTGGACTTCACATCTACATATTACACGCTAAGGTATCCCAGTAACAAATGCTGGGACTTCAACAAAAGTGCACATTTAGGTTTAGACAACAAAAGGATGTGACAACCAACACCAGAATGTTAACATTCACACCTAAAGCTAACACTCCCCTCCTCCCCACCAGTAGGGACCAGTAGAGACTAGTAGAGACTTTCCAGCTCCTTGTATTATGCACTTCTTGGCAACGTTTTGAACTGACACTGTCTTGTCGCATATCATTACCACTGCGTCAGGTGCCGTCCGGCCGTGTGATGAACTGATGCCGCCCTTCGCATGTCATACTGCTGGAACATGTATCATCCAGCTATGTTACAAACTGACGCCATACCATATCATACCAATGCAAAAGGTGACTTTTGGCAATGGTGTCTGATGCTGAAATCACTGACAAAGCCTCAGCATTTGGTGGCGTCAGAACGAGAATGGGCTGGTAAACTAGCTTAGGTCCATCACCAGTTGGAACTCAGCATTGCTTTGGTCATCCTACGTGAATCCTTAGACTTAGACTTGTAAACAGGAAGGTTAAGGAAATTTACCCAGTTCTCTGTGTGGGGAGTAACGTTCTGCACAGCATGCTACAGAATGAAAAGTGTAATGTGTAGCTGAGCTGATAAATTGTGTAATCATTTAATTTCTAAAACTCACCTCATTGTTATGAAATATTATTTAATCTCTCCTTTTTTCAAAAATAGACAGCAGTTACATGATACAGGTATCACTGGTAAAAATGTCATGTGGAATTATAACATTGAAAAAAAATCTCACTGTCTCCACGTAAGTAAGAGTGATGAAATAAATTCCATAATAATGGCATATTTAATTATTTTATGCAGTTCACTCACTTGTTTAATGCTGGCTTATCTATCTGTTTTATTTAAGCACTTCGATACCCAGGGTGTTGCTTGCAGGGCTTTAGATTTTTAATTATTTTTAAGGATTTTTAGCAGTTTGCTCAATTTGCTCACACATATGTCATCAGTATCATCCCAGGACAACCTAAAACTGCTGTTGAGCATGTATCCTACTGAGGAAACTTGTTTTTATTTGATCTAATGAATAAGTAAAGAAATGGGGGAATATGTGGAAAAAATTCCTCTTTTTAAGCAGCTGATGTATCTTGATGCTGGAGGAGGAGTTATTGTAAAGCTACTGCCATGAATACAGTATGGAATGAGAGAGGGCAGGTGTGTTCATTTCCTCTACTGTTAGTTCTTGAATTAATTACATCTCAGACGGAGAGCTGTAGATGTATTGGTGTATTGGTGTACGAGAAAAATGTAAAAAATTGAGTTCAATCCAGCTCGAGTGTGGCCCCTTCTATATCGATCGCACAAAACACAAAACACAAGCTGCTGGAGAGATCCACTGTTGCCAACTCCTCAGTAATAATTGTCCATAAGCATGTAATTGTAATGGCTGCTGTAGGAGAGAGGAATAACGTCGTGGGAGAGACAAAAACTGAGTAAAAAAAACATTCTGAATATGTTTAGAACTACAAATGAACCTTCTTTCAGTGATTTATATTAGACAAAGAAAATTTTACATTTACATCTCGCCCTGACTGTAAAGCCAGCCAGCGGCGGTTCCGCGCATGCGCGATTCACTTGCAGTCTGGACGTGCAGGGGTTAACATCTCCTGCTCTGACTGCTACTGGGAGGGAGGACTGGGCCGTCTGTGAGTGCTTTGAGGTGAGAGAGGAGCCCACGGCAGCACACTTGTTGAGAAGATTAAGAATGATATGTGCTCTCACAACAGAGTCTCCAGAAGTCTTCAATAACATCAGAAAAAGTCGCTAGATTTGTCGCTAGTCGCTTTTTTGAAAAAGAGTCACTAGAGGGGTCTGAAAAGTCGCTAAATATAGCGACACCGACGAAGTTGATAAGTTGGCAACACTGGAGAGATTGGCTGTTACCATCAGGACCTATGACCATCTATACCCCACAGCACAGCACTACAGGACAGTTGGCCACACTAACCCAGATTCTGTGAGAGCCATGGCCATTGAGGTGATTCCAAAATATCCAAGGGGTGGTGACGGATTTGTCTTTTCGGATCAATACCCACAGGGCCACTACTTTTCTACACCTTGAAGAGAAAATTGACTTATTCCCCTTCCTATATTTTGTGTGTGTGTGTGTGTGTGTGTGTGTGTGTAATTAAATGAGCCATTCTGCATAATGAATACTTTTACGGTTACACCATTACATCAAATGAAAATATTCTTGATGTCTTGCTCCGTCTCTCCCCCATTCCTCTCTCTCACTCCCATCCTGAAGCTATGCATGGGTCTTACTGCTTTTCTGTGACACGTTTACAACATCTAAACATTTTTGCTTCATTGTTTTTCGTTGTATACATGTGACACTCTGCCATTTCTCTTTTACTCTTTCCACTGTAACCCCCCCAACACACACACACACACACACACACACACACACACACACACACACACACACACAGGGTTAGTTTACAGACCTACGTTTATTCTGGCAGGCTGGTATTTTACAAAGACAATCACACATTCACTCACATTTTTAGTCAAGCTTAAGAGGCATGTATTTCAAATTATATCTGGGCTTAAGCCTTGGAAAAATGACCTGGCGATGCTGATGTCATCAACCATAGCCCATGAGCTGCATGGAATCTGTTTGATTGTATGCCTCTGCTCCAGTAGTAGCTGTGGCAGGAGGCATTATATTTTTGGGTTGTTCATTTGTCTGTCCTAATGTACAGATGTTCGCCCCATATTTATGAACTTGGTATCACCTTGATAACAACACCTTGAGGGAATTTCTTCAAATTTGGCACAAACGTTCACTCTGACTCAATGATGACTGGATGTCAGTGGTCATAGCTCAAAGGTCACTGCAAACTTGGATCCATTTTATTCTCATGAACACGATCACTAAAGAACACTTTGAGGAAATTTATTTAAACTTGGCAAAAACAACCAATTAAAAGCTTCCTTCATAAAAAGAAACACAATGAAAATACACTTTAAAACACAAAAGAAAAACACAAGGTTTGAAAACATAGAGAGCAGCACAGGTTTAGAGAGGAAAGTGCTGAGTAAAAAAAGGTGAGGTGCATGATGTAATTTAAAGTGCTTGTGCGTTTGCATTGTTTTTGGTTCTGCTATTTTAATGTCATTTAACGTTTGATTATTTTGTTGTTTTGGTTTTTCAACAGTCTCCTCATCACAGCCATCATTTTATACAGTCTATGATCACAGCACATATACTTTAGTTTTCTGCCATTGTTTTAATCTTTTCAGAGGAATGGAAGCTTCAGTGGACATTAAAGTTTAAGTCACATGCTTTATGCATGTCATGGCTTTCTCACATTTTACACCGACTTTGGGCTCAAGACAAAAGTAGACTGTACTTTTGAGGCCATCACTAAACCTGAACTTTGGAGCGCTCTCCTGTTGCACTGCAGGTCCTTTATTTAGTTTTTAATATGTCACTTCATTTTATAATTTGTATGTTTTTGGCTGTATGTTGTGTCTGTTGTGCTGTCTTTTATTTGATTTTTTGTCTTTAATTGTGGAGCACTTTGTGACACCTGCTCTACACACAGAAGACACACAACACCAGGAGAGCCCCAAACTGTGATTTCAATATCATGAAACTACATCTGATCTGAATGATGCTATATCTGGAATTCCTTTTATCCTTCCTTTTAAGGAAGATAAATGTTTGACCTTCTGGAAGGGGGCTGCAGGCCATCGAAAACATACTTTTGTGAGCTTTGGCTGATGGCTTATTGGGAACTGAAACTCAAGACTCTTTGTAGTGACATATCAATATTCTAAACCGTAGACAGTAGACACTGATGACTTGTAAGAAAGTGAGAGACAAACAAGCATTTTCAAACCAATTCAAGCCAAATTTACTGATTATAAAAAAAAAAAAAAAAGAAAAGTAATCTCAGGACAACACTTCATACAGAGCAGGGCGGATGTCTCTGCACGGGAAGTGAAATAAGTTTCTCTGTTAGAAAATGTTGGGGATAGAATTGTCCTTCCAGCCTTTATTCAGCTCCTGGAAGTCTGTTATCCAACAGGGCCTGCAGAAAAGCACAAAGAGTTTGCACATTATACATTATTTTTAGATATTCAATTACACAAATATATGGCATCCCTGTTTCCACTTTAAAACTTCTAAAGGTTTAATAACTTCTAACATGCATTCAAAAATCAGGTTAACTGGGAAATCATGGTTTAGACACGAAGACACTACCAAATATCCCACCGTGTTATGCACCAGCCTGATCCACAGGACCATGAACTCAAACCAGTTGGCAGAAGAAAAGCTCTTCCTGGTGGATGACGTTCAGCATCTTGGCACTTCAGATTTCTGTTGATGGCTGGGTGCTCTTTCACACATTTGGAAATACCTGTTAGAGGAAGAAGATGAAGTAAACTGAGTGTGCAGGCCCCAATACACAGTAAATAGTTGCGCATTCACACCAAATCAGGTTTTAGCCAATTCTCCTAATGAGCCACTCCCCAGATCCCAGGCAACCAAACAAAAAGTAGTTGAGAGGCCAAGGAGCCCTCACAAACAGAAAGGTGGGTTTAATTCATCAGCCCAGGTATGCTATGATTGTCTATCTTACCTGAAAGGTTATATTTGGGAATGCATCTCTGCTCTTTGGTCCCTGGTGCATCTCTGGTCCCTGGTCAGCTGAGGTCTTCACATGGCAAAAGGGCAGGATTCAGGGGCGTAGATTTCTGGATGATGTTATAAATGAATTGTAGCAACATTTCTCTGCAAGAATCTGCAGGTGGAGGTGGCCACTGCTGGTTCCTGACAGTGGCTGTAGATAGAGGAGCTGAGCTGTCTGTCAGGATCTGCCAGTGTGGAAATACCTGTTAGAGGAAGAAGATAATGTAAATTGAATGAAACATAAAGGTGGGTTTAATTTATCAGCCCAGGTATGCTATTATTACACAGTTATGATTGTCTATCTTACCTGAAAGGTTATAGTTAGGAATGCATCTCTGCTCTTTGGTCCCTGGTGCATCTCTGGTCCCTGGTCAGCTGAGGTCTTCACATGGCATAAACATAGGATGAGGCGGTGTAGGTATCTGGTATATCCGGTAGATGTGGACATCATCCAGGACAGGATTCAGCGGCACAGATTTCTGGATGATGCTGTAAATTAATAATTGGCCAAACCTGCAACAACAGCAGACTGCAGACAGAGACGTTAGAGGTTTGGCTAAGCTGCCTCTAAAAATCTGCAGGTGGAGGCAGCGCCAGCAGGTTGCTGACAGAGGCTGATGTTGCAGGTGGAGGTGGCAGTGCTGCAGGGTGCTTGCAATTGAGCTGTCTGCCGGAATATACGTGTTAGAGGAAGAAGATGATGTAAACTGGATGTAAAAGACAGGTGGGTTTAATTTATCAGCCCAGATATGCTATTATTACACAGTTAGGATTGTCTGTCTCACCTGAAAGGTTATATTTATGAATGCATCTCTGGTCTCTGGTCCCTGGTCAGCTGAGGCCTTCACATGGCAAAAGGACAGGACTCAGCAGAGGCTGTAGATGAAGGCTTGGCTAAGCTCTCTACCAGAATATGCAGGCGGAGGCCGCAGCTGCATGTTGTTGGCCAAGGCTAAGTTGGAGGTTTTGCTAAACTGTCTATCAGAATTTGTCAATTGGAGGTGGTGGCTGCAGGATGCTGACAGCGGCTGTAGATGGAGGAACTGAGCTGTTTGCCAGAATCTGCAGGTGGGGGCGGTGGCTGCAGGTTCCTGACAGCGGCTGTAGATGGAGGAACTGAGCTGTCTGCCAGAATCTGCAGGTGGGGGCGGTGGCTGCAGGATCCTGACAGCGGCTGTAGATGGAGGAACTGAGCTGTCTGCCAAAATCTACCAGAATCTGCAGGTGGGGGCGGTGGCTGCAGGATCCTGACAGCGGCTGTAGATGGAGGAACTGAGCTGTCTGACAGAATCTGCAGGTGGGGCGGTGGCTGCAGGATCCTGACAGCGGCTGTAGATGGAGGAACTGAGCTGTCTGACAGAATCTGCAGGTGGGGGCGGTGGCTGCAGGTTCCTGACAGCGGCTGTAGATGGAGGAACTGAGCTGTCTGCCAGAATCTGCAGGTGGGGGCGATGGCTGCAGGATCCTGACAGCGGCTGTAGATAGAGGAACTGAGCTGTCTGCCAAAATCTACCAGAATCTGCAGGTGGGGGCGGTGGCTGCAGGATCCTGACAGCAGCTGTAGATGGAGGAACTGAGCTGTCTGCCAAAATCTACCAGAATCTGCAGGTGGGGGCGGTGGCTGCAGGATCCTGACAGCGGCTGTAGATGGAAACTGAGCTGTCTGACAGAATCTGCAGGGGGGCGATGGCTGCAGGATCCTGACAGCGGCTGTAGATAGAGGACTGAGCTGCTGCCAAAATCTACCAGAATCTGCAGGTGGGGGCGGTGGCTGCAGGATCCTGACAGCGGCTGTAGATGGAGGAACTGAGCTGTTTGCCAGAATCTGCAGGTGGGGGCGGTGGCTGCAGGTTCCTGACAGCGGCTGTAGATGGAGGAACTGAGCTGTCTGCCAGAATCTGCAGGTGGGGGCGGTGGCTGCAGGATCCTGACAGCAGCTGTAGATGGAGGAGCTGAGCTGTCTGCCAAAATCTACCAGAATCTGAAGGTGGGGGCGGTGGCTGCAGGATCCTGACAGCGGCTGTAGATGGAGGAACTGAGCTGTCTGACAGAATCTGCAGGTGGGGGCGGTGGCTGCAGGATCCTGACAGCGGCTGTAGATGGAGGAACTGAGCTGTCTGCCAGAATATGTCAGGTGGAGGTGGCAGATGTAGGTTCCTGACAGCGGCTGTAGATGGAGGAACTGAGCTGTCTGCCAGAATATGCAGGTGGTGGCGGTGGCTGCAGGTTCCTGACAGCGGCTGTAGATGGAGGAATTGAGCTGTCTGCCAGAACCTGCAGGTGGTGGCGGTGGCTGCAGGTTCCTGACAGCGGCTGTAGATGGAGGAGCTGAGCTGTCTGCCAGAATATGCAGGTGGGCGGTGGCTGCAGGTTCCTGACAGCGGCTGTAGATGGAGGAATTGAGCTGTCTGCCAGAACCTGCAGGTGGTGGCGGTGGCTGCAGGTTCCTGACAGCGGCTGTAGATGGAGGAACTGAGCTGTCTGCCAGAATATGCAGGTGGTGGCGGTGGCTGCAGGTTCCTGACAGCGGCTGTAGATGGAGGAGCTGAGCTGTCTGCCAGAATCTGCAGGTGGGGGCGATGGCTGCAGGTTGATGGCAGAGGCTGTAGATGGAGATTTGCAAGAACCTGCAGGTGTCACCTGCAGATTTAGACAGACAGTTTGGCCAAACCTCTAAATACAGCCTCTGTCAGTAGTCTGCTGTTGTTGCGGGTTTGGCCAATTCCTCATTTACAACATCATCCAGAAATCTACGCCCCTGTATCCTGTCTTTTTGCCATGTGAAGTCCTCAGCTGACCAGGGACCAGGGACCAGAGATGCATTACTAAATATAATGTTTCACGTAAGACGGACAATCATAACTGTGTAATAATAGCATACCTGGGCTGTCTTTTACATTCAGTTTACATCATCTTCCTCGAACAGGTATTTCCACACTGGCAGATTCTGGCAGAGAGCTCAGCTCCTCCATCTACAGCCACTGCCAGGCAGCCTGCAGCCACCGCCCCCACCTGCAGATTCTGGCAGACAGCTCAGCTCCTCCATCTACAGCCGCTGTCAGGAACCTGCAGCCACCGCCCCCACCTGCAGATTCTGGCAGACAGCTCAGTTCCTCCATCTACAGCCGCTGTCAGGAACCTGTAGCCACTGCCCCCACCTGCAGATTCTGGCAGACAGCTCAGTTCCTCCATCTACAGCCTCTGCCATCAACATGCAGCCACCGCCCCCACCTTCAGATTCTGGCAGACAGCTCAGCTCCTCCATCTACAGCCGCTGTCAGGAACCTGCAGCCACCGCCCCCACCTGCAGATCCTGGCAGACAGCTCAGTTCCTCCATCTACAGCCGCTGTCAGGAACCTGTAGCCACTGCCCCCACCTGCAGATTCTGGCAGACAGCTCAGCTCCTCTATCTACAGCCTCTGCCATCAACATGCAGCCACCGCCCCCACCTGCATATTCTGGCAGACAGCTCAGCTCCTCCATCTACAGCCTCTGCCATCAGCCTGCAGCCACCGCCCCCACCTGTACAGATTCTGGCAGATGCTCAGTTCCTCCATCTACAGCCGCTGTCAGGAACCTGTAGCCACTGCCCCCACCTGTAGATTCTGGCAGACAGCTCAGTTCCTCCATCTACAGCCTCTGCCATCACATGCAGCCACCGCCCCCACCTTCAATTCTGGCAGACTCAGCTCCTCCATCTACAGCCTCTGTCACCTGCAGCCACCGCCCCCACCTGTAGATCCTGGCAGATAGCTCAGTTCCTCCATCTACAGCGCTGTCAGGAACCTGTAGCCACTGCCCCCACCTGCAGATTCTGGCAGATAGCTCAGCTCCTCTATCTACAGCCTATCAACTGCAGCCACCGCCCCCACCTGCATATTCTGGCAGACAGCTCAGTTCCTCCATCTACAGCTGCTGTCAGGAATCTGCAGCCACCGCCCCCACCTGTACATTCTGGCAGATAGCTCAGTTCCTCCATCTACAGCCGCTGTCAGGAATCTGCAGCCACCGCCCCCACCTGTAGATTCTGGCAGATAGCTCAGCTCCTCCATCTACAGCCTCTGCCATCAGCCTGCAGCCACCGCCCCCACCTGCAAATTCTGGCAGACAACTCAGCTCCTCCATCTACAGCCTCTGCCATCAGCCTGCAGCCACCGCCCCCACCTGTAGATTCTGGCAGATAGCTCAGTTCCTCCATCTACAGCTGCTGTCAGGAACCTGCAGCCATCGCCCCCACCTGCAGATTCTGGCAGATAGCTCAGCTCCTCCATCTACAGCCGCTATCAGGAACCTGCAGCCACCGCCCCCACCTGCATATTCTGACAGACTGCTCAGTTCCTCCATCTACAGCTGCTGTCAGGAATCTGCAGCCACCGCCCCCACCTGCAGATTCTGGCAGATAGCTCAGCTCCTCCATCTACAGCCGCTATCAGGAACCTGCAGCCACCGCCCCCACCTGCATATTCTGACAGACTGCTCAGTTCCTCCATCTACAGCTGCTGTCAGGAATCTGCAGCCACCGCCCCCACCTGCATATTCTGGCAGACAGCTCAGTTCCTCCATCTACAGCTGCTGTCAGGAACCTGCAGCCACCACCTCCACCTACAGATTCTGACAGACAGCTTTGCCAAACCTCCAGTTAGAGCCCCTGCCATCACCCTGCAGTCGCTGCCTCCACCTGCAGATTCTGCCAGTGTGGAAATACCTGTTAGAGGAAGAAGATAATGTCAATTGAATGTAACATAAAGGTGGGTTTAATTTATCAGCCCAGGTATGCTATTATTACACAGTTATGATTGTCTATCTTACCTGAAAGGTTATAGTTAGGAATGCATCTCTGCTCTTTGGACCCTGGTGCATCTCTGGTCCCTGGTCAGCTGAGGTCTTCACATGGCATAAACATAGGATGAGGAGGTGTAGATATCTGGTATATCCGGTAGATGTGGACATCATCCAGGACAGGATTCAGCGGCACAGATTTCTGGATGATGCTGTAAATTAATAATTGGCCAAACCTGCAACAACAGCAGACTGAGCAGAATTTGCCAGTTGGAGGTGGTGGCTGCAGGTTCCTTACAGCGGCTGTAGATGGAGGAACTGAGCTGTCTGACAGAATCTGCAGGTGGGGGCGGTGGCTGCAGGTTTCTGACAGCGGCTGTAGATGGAGGAACTGAGCTGTCTGCCAGAATCTGCAGGTGGGGGCGGTGGCTGCAGGTTATGACAGAGGCTGTGGATGGAGGAGCTGAGCTGTCTGCCAGAATCTGCAGGTGGGAGCGGAGGCCACAGGTTGATGGCAGGGGTCCTCGTGGGAGGTTTGACAAAGCTGTCTGCCAGAATCTGCAGGTGGAAGCGGCAGCTGTAGGGTTCTGGCAGAGGCTTTTGTTCGATTTTGGCAAGCTGTCTGTCAGAATCCACAGGTGGAGGAGGCATCTGTGGATTGCTGACAGAACACTCTGACATGGTGGACCTGAGGGAAATTGCTTTTGAAGGTTGTATCGCAGATGCTTAAGGTTTAAGGTTTGGCAACACTGTCTGTCAGAATCTGCAGGTGGAGGCGGCTGCTACAGTTTGCTGACAGAAGCTTTTGTTGCAGATTTTCCACAGCTGTCTGCAGGAACCTGCAGGTGGAGATGGCAGCACTGCAGGTTGCTGGCAGAGGCTGTAAATGGAGGTTTGGCCAGGCTGTCTGCCAGAACATGCAGGTGGAGGCGGCAGCTGCAGGATTCTGGCAGAGGCTGTTGTTGGAGTTTGGCCAAGTTGTCTGTCAGAATCTGCAGATGGATGCGGCATCTGCAGGTTGCTGACAGAGGTTTAGATAGAGGTCGACAGAGGTGGTGGACCTGATGGAAATTGCTATTGGAGGTTGTAGTTTGAAAATTTTAGACAGTTGCTGTAGTTTGAATGCAGTTGAAAATATAAAACTCTTATGACAAGTTATTGGTATACGTTGGAGCAGGACACATTAGAGGCGGTAGTTGGAGGCATGGCTGCAGCTGTCTACCAGAATCTGCAGGTGGAGGCGGCACTTGCAGTTTGCTGGCAGAGGCTGTAGATGGAGGTTTGGCCAGGCTTCCTGCCAGAACATGCAGGTGGAGGCGGCAGCTGCAGGGTTCTGGCAGAGGCTGTTGTTCGATTTTGGCAAGCTGTCTGTCAGAATCCACAGGTGGAGGCAGCATCTGTGGATTGCTGACAGAACACTCTGACATGGTGGACCTGACGGAAATTGCTTTTGAAGGTTGTATCGCAGATGCTTAAGGTTTAAGGTTTGGCAACACTGTCTGTCAGAATCTGCAGGTGGAGGCGGCTGCTACAGTTTGCTGACAGAAGCTGTTGTTGCAGATTTTCCACAGCTGTCTGCAGGAACCTGCAGGTGGAGATGGCAGCACTGCAGGTTGCTGGCAGAGGCTGTAAATGGAGGTTTGGCCAGGCTGTCTGCCAGAACATGCAGGTGGAGGCGGCAGCTGCAGGATTCTGGCAGAGGCTGTTGTTGGAGTTTGGCCAAGTTGTCTGTCAGAATCTGCAGATGGAGGCGGCATCTGCAGGTTGCTGACAGAGGTTTAGATAGAGGTCGACAGAGGTGGTGGACCTGATGGAAATTGCTATTGGAGGTTGTAGTTTGAAAATTTTAGACAGTTGCTGTAGTTTGAATGCAGTTGAAAATATAAAACTCTTATGACAAGTTATTGGTATACGTTGGAGCAGGACTCGTTAGAGGCGGTAGTTGGAGGCATGGCCGCAGCTGTCTACCAGAATCTGCAGGTGGAGGCGGCACTTGCAGTTTGCTGGCAGAGGCTGTAGATGGAGGTTTGGCCAGGCTGTCTGCCAGAACATGCAGGTGGAGGCGGCAGCTGCAGGATTCTGGCAGAGGCTGTTTTGGAGTTTGGCCAAGTTGTCTGTCAGAATCTGCAGATGGAGGCGGCATCTGCAGGTTGCTGACAGAGGTTTAGATAGAGGTCGACAGAGGTGGTGGACCTGATGGAAATTGCTATTGGAGGTTGTAGTTTGAAAATTTTAGTCAGTTGCTGTAGTTTGAATGTAGTTGAAAATATAAAATTCTTATGACAAGTTATTGGTATACGTTGGAGCAGGACACATTAGAGGCGGTAGTTGGAGGCATGGCCGCAGCTGTCTACCAGAATCTGCAGGTGGAGGCGGCACTTGCAGTTTGCTGGCAGAGGCTGTAGATGGAGGTTTGGCCAGGCTTCCTGCCAGAACATGCAGGTGGAGGCGGCAGCTACATGTTCCTGGCAGAAGCTGAAGGTGGAGGTTGATTGAGGTGCAGATGGAACATTGGTTTTAGGACACTGAGATGGTGGAGCTGATAGAAATTGCCGGTGGAGGTCATAGTTTAAGCATTTCTCTACAGTTGTCTGCTGCCTGCAGGTGGAGGGTCAGGCAGCAGACGGCTGCTGCAGTTGGAATGCATAGTTTAAAACTGAAAGTGGATCTAAGTAGCTAGTGGTGTATGGTGGAGCAGGACACTTTCGAGGCAGTAGATGGAGGTTGCTGGTAGACCGAGTTAATGAGGTTTCAATAAAAGTCTTGCAATTCAAATAAAGCTAACTAAATCTAAATAAATGTGATTAACAAAATCATGTCAGTTCATGTGAATGAGGAAAAACCTGAAATCAAAATCACGTTGTTGGACAGAAGCGCTTAGCTGAAGACTTATCTTCTGGTTGGGCTTTCCGCTTCCGCCAGTGGCTGTCAGTCTGTTCCCTCAGTTGGAAAAGACTCTGTACCCACGTTGGCTTGGGGCCCTTTGGCAATGACTTAGGCTTACCTGGAGCCGCAGTTCTTTAGGGGGGCGGGCTTTCACAGGCTTACCTGGTGCTGGAGATGGGTCAGAGGGACTCACCTCAGGGTCACAGCCATGTGGGGGGACTGGCTCCCGCAGCGGGCTGAGGAGCTTCGGTAGAGGAGTAAGTAGGATGTCCCACGGGATGTCCTCTATCTGAAGGTAACAACAAATACAGCCATCAGACTACAGCTCCACAACATGTTAACAACTTCAATTTGGCTCTATTGTTTCAGTTTCTAACACTGTGTGTTATGACTGTGCACTGACAACACCTTTTCTTTTTATCTGCATGTTAGACAATAGACTAGATTAGGTCAGAATACAGTGTCTTACAGTGAGTCCCGACAGACTGGACGTGTCCAATTCTGGTTCCCGCAGCGGGCTGAGGAGCTTCGGTAGAGGAGTAAGTAGGTTGTCCCACGGGATGTCCTCCATCTGAAGGTAACAACAAATACAGCCATCAGACTACAGCTCCACAACATGTTAACAACTTAGTTTGGCTTCATTGTTTCAGTTTCTAACACTGTGTGTTATGATTGTGTACCGACTACACATATTCTTTTTATCTGCATGTTAGACAATAGACCAGATTAGGTCAGAATACAGTGTCTTACAGTGTCTCCAGACAGACTGGACGTGTCTGAGTAGCTGGTGTCGGAGTCAGATAGAAAGCCAATGGGGCTGCGCCGTGTGCAGTTCTGGTCCATCTGAAGGTAACAACAAATACAGCCATCAGACTACAGCTCCACAACATGTTAACAACTTCAGTTTGGCTTCATTGTTTCAGTTTCTAACACTGTGTGTTATGATTGTGTACTGACTACACATATTCTTTTTATCTGCATGTTAGACAACAGGCTAGATTAGGTCAGAATACTGTCTTACAGTGTCTCCCAGGAGACTGGACGTGTCAGAGTCACTGAGGGAGGTTGGTACAGGGACCCTCCGGAGGATGAGCCGAGGGCTGTCAGGCCGGTTTGGGTTTGGAATGAGGAGGCTGGTCCACGTGTAGCCCTTCTCCATCTAAGGGTAACAACAAATACAGCCATCAGACTACAGCTCCACATCATGTTAACAACTTCAATTTGGCTTCATTGTTTCAGTTTCTAACACTGTGTGTTATGATTGTGTACTGACTACACATATTCTTTTTATCTGCATGTTAGACAATAGACTAGATTAGGTCAGAATACAGTTTCTTACAGTGTCTCCAGACAGACTGGACGTGTCTGAGTAGCTGGTGTCGGAGTCAGATAGAAAGCCAATAGGGCTGCTCCGCGTGCAGTTCTGGTCCATCTGAAGGTAACAACAAATACAGCCATCAGACTACAGCTCCACAACATGTTAACAACTTCAGTTTGGCTTCACTGTTTCAGTTTCTAACACTGTGTGTTATGATTGTGTACTGACTACACATATTCTTTTTATCTGCATGTTAGACAATAGACTAGATTAGGTCAGAATACAGTGTCTTACAGTGACTCCCGACAGACTGGACGTGTCCAATTCTGGCTCCCGCAGCGGGCTGAGGAGCTTTGGTAGAGGAGTAAGTAGGTTGTCCCACTGGATGTCCTCCATCTGAAGGTAACAACAAATACAGCCATCAGACTACTGCTCCACAACATGTTAACAACTTCAGTTTGGCTCTATTGTTTCAGTTTCTAACACTGTGTGTTATGATTGTGTACTGACTACACATATTCTTTTTATCTGCATGTTAGACAATAGACTAGATTAGGTCAGAATACAGTTTCTTACAGTGTCTCCAGACAGACTGGACGTGTCTGAGTAGCTGGTGTCGGAGTCAGATAGAAAGCCAATAGGGCTCCTCCGCGTGCAGTTCTGGTCCATCTGAAGGTAACAACAAATACAGCCATCAGACTACAGCTCCACATGTTAACAACTTCAGTTTGGCTTCATTGTTTCAGTTCAGTAGACTAGATTAGGTCAGAATACAGTGTCTTACAGTGTCTCCCAGCAGACTGGACGTATCCGAGCCAGATGATGAGGAGATCCAAGGGATTGGAGTGATGCTGTCCCAATTGTAACCCTGGGCCATCTGACAGAAAAAAAGAATCCAACTGTGAGACCACAAATTTATCACATCACATACTGAATTGGCCCACTAGCACATAGTCAACACTGCTAAAAATTGAGTGTACAGAGTACAATTAAATGTAACATTTCTGACTGCAAGTTAATGCCAGCCTCAGAAAATTCAGTCACAATCTACTTTTGAAAACTAATTCAAATTAATCAAACTAATTGCCTTTCTTTTAATCACAATAATTGTGTTATTTTGAAACCCAGTTTGTCCTTCTAAGAGTCTGGAAGCTTTCCGACAGCATACTTATAGTCTCAACTCTCAACTCAACTCAACTTTATTTATAGAGCACTTTAAAAAAGTCAGGGATGGATTACTAAATGGACCCACTGGGCACAGGCCAAGGGACCCAGAGTGTCAGGGGCCCCTCTGCCCTTTACCTGCAAAATGTCACTCAAATTAACACATACTGACCAGGAAGAGACTCAAAATGACCACAAAAAGATGCTAAGGAACTGCAAAGAGACAAAACGGTACAAAATACACAACTACAAACAGACACAAAAAAAGAACACAAAATGACCTCAGAGAGACTCAAAATTGTCTCAAAGAGACACAGAAAGACGAAAATGACATAAACTGACTTCAAAGAGACAGAAAAAGACCTAAAAAGACAAAATAACCTAAAAAAGACAAAAACTGAACTGAAAGAGTAGTTAAAAAAAAAAGACGCAAAATTTCCACAGAGAGACACTAAATCATCTCAGAAACACAAAATATGACCTGAAAGAGACATAAAACGGCTAAAACAATATCAAATAACTCTTAAAAGACACAAGATTACTTTAAAACTATACAAACTTAGGTCAGAGAGACAAAAATGATCTTAAAGAGACAAAAATGACCTCATACAGACGTGATGATGTCAAACAGACACAAAATGACATAAATTGACTTCAAGGAGCCACAAAATAGCCTAAAAAAAAACAAAAAACAGCAGAAATATGACCTCAAAAAGACACTGTCCTTTGAGGGACACACAACCACCAAAAAAAGATGAAAACCTCAGAGAGACACAAAAGAACCAAAACACCACAAATGTTCTCTGAGGCAGACAGTTATTAAAATGGCACAAATATACCTCAAAGACAAACAACATGACCTCAAAGAGACACAAAACCACTGCTGACTCAAAATTGGCAAAAGATAACTACAATGACACAAACTGACCTCAAAGAGACACAAAATGGCCTCAAGAAAGACAAAATGGCGAAAAAAATGACAAAATGATCTGAAAGAGAAAAGTACCTCAGCCAGACACAACATGACCTCAAAGAGACAAAAATGACCTGAAGAGACACACAACGGCCAAAAAAAGATGCAAAACAACACAAAGCGTCCTCAAAGACACACAAGATGACCTCAGCCAGACACAACATGACTTAAAAAGACACAACATGACCTCAAAGAGACACAAATGACCTTAAGGGACACACAACGGCCAAAAAAAAAAGATGCAAAACAACACAAAACGTCCTCAAAGATACACAAGATGACCTCAGAGAGATGCAACATGATTTAAAAAGACACAACATGACCTCAAAGAGACACAAAACCACTGCTGACTCAAAATTGCCTGAAAGAAACAAAGAATAACTGCAATGACACAAACTGGCCTGAAAAACAGACGAAATGGCAGGATAAAAATGAATACTTGATCCTAAAAAGAAAAGTACCTCAGCCAGATACAACATCACTTAAGAAGAGACAGCATGACATTGAAGAGACACAAAAATTCTGCAGACTCAAAATTGCCTCAAAGTCACAAAAAATACCTACAATGACACAAAATGTCCTCAAAAAAGACAAACTGGCAACAAGAAAAAAATCACAACATAATCTGAAAGAGAAAAGTACCTCAGCCAGACACAACATGACTTAAAAAGACACAACATGACCTCGAAGAGACACAAATGACAATAAGGGCCACACAACGGCCCAAAAAAAGATGCAAAACAACACAAAACGTCGACAAAGACACACAAGATGACCTCAGAGAGACGCAACATGACTTAAAAAGACACAACATGACCTCAAAGAGACACAAATGACCTTAAGGGACACACAACGGCCAAAAAAAGGACGCAAAACAACAAAAAACTTCCTCAAAGATACACAAGATGACCTCAGGGAGATGCAAAATGATTTAAAAAGATACAACATAACCTCAAAAAGACACAAATGTCCTTAAGGGAGACACAACGGCCAAAAAAAGGACGCAAAACAACAAAAAACTTCCTCAAAGATACACAAGATGACCTCAGGGAGATGCAAAATGATTTAAAAAGATACAACATAACCTCAAAAAGACACAAATGTCCTTAAGGGAGACACAACGGCCAAAAAAAGGATGCAAAACAGCACAAAACGTCCTCAAAGATACACAAGATGACCCCAGAGAGACGCAACATCATTTAAAAAGACTCAACATTGCCTCAAAGAGACAAAAAATAACTACAATGACACAAACTGACCTTAAGAAAGACAAAATGGCAGGGAAAAAAATGAATACATGATCCTAATAAGAAAAGTACCTCAGCCAGACACAACGTCACTTAAAAAGACACAACATGACCTCAAAGAGACACAGATGTCCTTAACGGACACACAACGGCCAAAAAAAAGATGCAAAACAACACAAAACATCCTCAAAGATACACAAAATATCCTTTAAAGGACACACAACAGTCAAAAACAAATGCAAAATGACCTCAGAGAGACACAAAGGAACCAAATCAACAACAAATTCACCTCAGAGACACAAAATTATTAAAATGGCACAACTTAACCTCAGAGACACACAACATGACCTCAAAGAGACACAAAACCACCACAGACTCAAAATTGCCTCAAAGTCACAAAAAATACCTTCAATGACACAAAATGGCCTCAAAAAAGACAAATTGGTAACAACAACAAAAAATAAAACAACATGATCCAAAAGAGAAAAGTACCTCAGCCAGACACAACATGATTTAAAAAGACACAGCATGACCTCAAAGAGACACAGATGTCCTTAAGGGACACACAACGGCCAAAAAAAAAAGATGCAAAACAACACAAAACGTCCTCGAAGACACAAAAGATGATCTCAGAGAGACGCAACAGGACTTAAAAAGACACAACAGGACTTCAAAGAGACACAAAAGATGTTAAGGGACACACAACGGCAACAAAGACATAAAACAACCAAAAACAACAGAAAAAGTCCTCAAAGACACACAAGATGACCTCAGAGAGACCCAAACAACAAAAAAGAGGCAAAAGCAGCACAAACTCTGTGTGTCTGACCCTGTGTA
The DNA here is from genome assembly GCA_026686955.1 of Epinephelus cyanopodus. Classification (NCBI taxonomy): domain Eukaryota; kingdom Metazoa; phylum Chordata; class Actinopteri; order Perciformes; family Serranidae; genus Epinephelus; species Epinephelus cyanopodus. The sequence continues at coordinate 5,127,367 of CM048928.1, forward strand.
GGAGAGCTGGTGGGGCCTTTTGCATATCTGTGCCCAGGGGCCCATTTTCTCATAATCTGCCCATGCATACAGTAGACATAGCTGTCTTTTACTGAGGGACATTTTTGCCACATTTTCAACAACATGCCAATTTTATGCTCTCTTGCTGAATGAGAAAAAGCCAGCACCATATCAGCATTTTTGTCTCAAAAACTCTCCATGATACACACCTCTCTGTTGCTCTCACAGTATGATGACATAATATTTAAACGATGTTTTGTGTAAAATACTTATAAATGAAAAACATCCTAAATATTGAGTTAAAGGCTGAATTATGAACATATTCAAATAATAAGGCTTCAATGCTTGTGTCACTGCTTGCAGCACTGATGGCCTATATCACCAAGAAGTTAAAAACTATATAAGCTCTCTTTTTATTTGCATATTTATGCTGGGCTGTTTGTTGGACAGATAAAACAGACAGTTGACAAACCAAAGACAGTAGCTTTAGGTTTGGTACTTGGTAACAGTCAAACGTCAGTCCAATTGGACTCATTTACACTAAACTAGCACTGATGTAGGAAAAATATTGTCATATTGGTCATACTTTGCCTACATCAGTACATTTTTGTAAAGTCTCAACAGTAAAGCACACTGAAAACAACATGGGCTTTCACAAAGTGTCAAAATCTCTCGTCTACCTTTAAAGAGTCCGTTTGTCGCTGACAGCCGGTCTTAAGATGAGGTCCAGAGGCAAAAGGTCACAGTTGTGGTAAGTTTTTCAGAAAAATTGTCGAGGACAAGTTGAGTTGCTGCTTCTCTCTCTGATGCAAAGTTTGTTCTGATTGAAATGATTAAATGTGTGAAAAGATGCACCTAGAGTCAACATAGCAACCATGGTACCATCAGGTCCATAACAACACATCTGACCTCAGAGTTGTCATTATGTCCACACCGACCTGTCCTCTACTGCAGGAACAATAGCATCTGTTAGTGTGTGGCCATTTATTAAACCGGCCTACATGATATGGCTGCATTGCGATTTAAATTGTGTTTGCTTTCAATTTTTATATATCTATTTTGTGTGTGTTTTGTTTTCCACCACTGCACCAAGATGATCCTGGTGCCTGGTCTGTTGTTGTCTCTCCCTGAGGAGAAGCGGGCCGGTGTACGGCATACATTGGCTCCCGTGCAATGAGCTAATGACGCATAGTGTTGCTTGTGCTGAGCCATATAATAACTTTGGGAAATGTAGTGGTTTCCCCAAGTCAGTGCAGTATTATAGGAGAATGCTAGGGGCACCGTCATCCATAGGGGGCGCCACTGCTATTACTTTGAAATATCACATAAGGCCACAACACCATAACTACATGGCAAAACCTGCTAAACAGTCTAGAGGCATTTTTGTCTGGGTTCCTGCTGCCTCATGGTGTGATGCATTCAAGCTCTGTTCAGTAAACATGAATAATGGACAAAGGTAAAGTCGTGTTCTCATAACATGTTCAATGTAATCTCGTATCTTTTGGCGAGAAACTTGAATAAATACAGTTGTTTGAAGGAGAAATATGTTGATGCTTTCACAAAAATCTAAAAAAGATATTATAGAGGGAATAATGACATATCAAATATAATAAAAAGGCTTTTTGCTTACTTTTTAAAGATATTTTCCATGTGAAAGAAGGTTATGTTAAAGGTTGTAAGGTTTGTAGTGTATATTTCTGTGTTTCCCTTAAACAAAATGGCCTCAAAATTGTTATTTTGAACATTGGTATCAGCCCAGAATTAGTCAAAATTGGTGCATTGGCGCATTTGTATTTTTTTTATTTATTTATTTTTTTGGTATTTTACTATGCTGTGTATTATTATATTGTTTATTCTTCTGAATAAGTTAATTTGTGGTTGTTTTTTATTGATTTCTGATTATTATAACAAGTTGCTGTTTTTAGGTTGTTTTTTTCCTATTAGCTAATGTTTTTATTTGCATAAATAAACAACCTAGCTCCCAGAAAAAAACTCATCATTCACTCAATCATTAATTTGGCAAAGTATCCATAAATGTATATATATATATATATATATATGTGTGTGTGTGTGTATGTATGTATATATATATATATATATATATATATATATATATATATATATATATATATATATATATATATATATATATACATATATGGGGGGGGGGGTGTCAGATGAGAAACATAAACATAAATGTAGAATAGGTATGGGTGGACTATTAAACAACATGCTCTTAAGTAAGACAAACGGATGTTTCGGTGGGTTTTTTTTCTCCTCTTTATTGTTGTTGTTTTGCATCTCTTTGTAGTCATTAAGCATATTTTTGTGGATTTATAGCTCTCATTTGAGACTCCATGTGGTTGTTTTGTGTCTCTTTTTAGTCATCTCTCCTTGATTTATTTTGTGTCTTTCTCTGTCATTTTCGTTTCTGTAGCTATTTTGTACAGTTTCTTTTGCTCAGACCAAGATATCTTTCGAGGCAGTTTATTCTGATAAAAAAGGTGAATAACAAAATCCTCCATCAGTTGTCAATACTTAAACCTCTCTCCTATGGAGCTCAACAGCAAAAAGTACCAAGTATGGTGTATTCAATACTCTTAAACACACATACCTGATAAAAGAGATCAGTAACAATATCTTCCATCAAACGTCATTTGTGTAACTTGAGCCGCTACACAAATTAAAGTCCGTGTGAAGCAAATTCTGCTGTTTTCTTCTAAACACATTAAATAGGTCATAAAAGTACCTCAAAATGTGTAAAAAAAGCCTTTCAACCATTTAAAGTTGAATTGTGGAGCTAGGCTCCACAAACTGTGTTTCTAGGTTGGGCGGGCCCTAAATCATAGCCGTGTTACGTAACGGAGCTATCCCTGCTACAAACACGCCCTTTGAGGCTGTAGCAGTATAAATACACACTCTTGTACAGTAGGTGGCGGGATGCACCTGGAAGTTGTTTGCGATCCGCCAATAAATGAGAGGAGAAGAAGAAGAAGAAGCAGTAGTAGAAGAAGAGTAGTATAGAAAACCAGCAGTTTCAGTATATACATATATATATATATATATATATATTATATATATATATATATATATATATAGATAGATAGATAGATAGATAGATAGATAGATATCACATTTTATATCACATATCACATTTTTCACGTCACTATATCACCGTTTAGACTAATCTGATGTTTGTAAAGTCTATAAACACAATAATTGAACATACATTATAATTTCTGTGTGCACGTTTTGTAATTAACATGGTTACTATAGATTAGTTGGGCTAGCCGTTAGCCATTAGCTGTTAGTAGTGTCTGTAATAACTCAATAAACGATCCATGAAAAAAATATTTTTTTCCATTATTCCATTATTCAGTTTTGGGAAATGACAATGTCTAGAAAGCATCAGCTAAGAGACAGCTAACAGGAGCAGCAAAGCTAACATCAGGACATCATCTGTTAAAAGTTGCGTGGTGATCGGTGAAACCTTTGAGATGTTATACACCTTTATGTGATGAGCCACGCCCTCCACAATTTTCATTGCCTTATAGAAGCTCAGTTTTAGTAAGTAACTTTTGCCAAGAGGGGACTTTAGATATTGGTCCCTAGATTATGTTCACTGAGTTTCATGCAGATCGGTCAAACTTCCTAAGAAGGGATCGATTTTAAGGTTTTTCTCAAAATGGCAGAAAATCTATATAACCAGAAGTTATGGGTTCTTAGACAAATTTGTTCCTCATGAGGAGAGGCATCTCTGTGCAAAGTTTCATGTCTCTACGACATACGGGGCATGATATGCCCATTCGAAGTTTGCAATTTCAATCGGTTGCCCCCCTTTGGCCAATTGATGTAATATTGCTTCATTCGCATCCTCCCATGACCCTCTACCACTGTGCCAAATTTCACATGGATTGACCAAGTCAGTGAGGAGAAAAATGTGGAACAGGCACATACACACACACACACACACACACACACACACACAAAGTTTTTGTCATTAAGATAGTAAGATAAGATAAACCCACAGTCATTCAAACTTCAACAAAGACCTTGGTCTCAGTGAACGATTCATGTTGAATAACTGTAATTCAAATTTCCAATTTTCAGTTGGAACAGTAACATAAATAAGCACTGTTGCCATGGAACTAATGAGCACAGCACACAACAGGCAGTTATAGCACACAATTTAGCTCATGCTGTGCCCCAGGGCATACTGGCATGCGACAGGAGGAACAAGCATTGGCTGCCTTCCTGTCTGTACTTCTGGAGCAAAAGGCAGCACCTTTTCTGAGTAGATTTTCCAACCAAATGTTGGACATCCATAGCAACATGTGGAGTTTTCCTCGTTCCCATGATGACTGCATCAGCTCTCCTCTTAATGTGTGGCAATGACTAGGGCATGTCCCAGCTGTCTCAGGTAGATCCAGCGATGTTAGCCACATTCTGAAAACTTCAAGTCTGGGAAATTGCCTATCCAGATGATGAATTCATTGTTGTAAAACATTGGAATGATTGAATGAAGCACCTTTAAGATATGGCAAAAAGTATATCTCTGGGGTCTGCTGGGACCTCAGCCGGTAGCACGAGGGTTAAGGAAGTCTTACCATTATGCCACACATATCACATTAAAGTGCAGGAGCAGAGCTTTCCAGTGATACCACACACATCATTGTGCTGTCATCCCATCATGCTATAAATCCAGATCAATTTTCTACAAAATAAAAACCTGACAAATTTCTTTACAATCCATTATATAGATCTTGTTATCAGTCACTTCATATAGTGAGGAATACTGTATCTTACCACGTCTTAGGCTTGTCTGTGTTTCTCTCTGTCTATCCACATTTGTAGTCCGGCTGTCAAGATGCAAATAGCTCCATATTGTCCAGTTGACACTCCATCAAACTTTGTATGACAAGATGAGCCACTTTGCGCACCCAGACAACTGAGACCTAATAATGCATGTTGACAGGGCCATAGTCACCATATACACTGAGGGGGACATGTTCCCCCCAGTGTCCAAAATGCCCCCCCCCCAAATATATAAATGACACTGAAAAGCAACAACAAACTTTGTTTCCTGCAAACAAAGTGGCAAATATTATCTTGGAGGGCATCATTGCAAAAATGTCGGGTGTGATGTGTGATTGGAGAGTGCCAGCAAGATTAAAACGAATGGTGTACAAGACGGTGGTGAGACCAGCAATGTTGTTTGGTTTAGAGACAATGGCACTAAGGAAAAGACAAGAGACAGAGCTGGAGGTAGCAGAGATAAAGATGCTGAGGTTCTCCTTGGGAGTGACAAGGATGGATAGGATCAGGAATGATTACATCAGAGGGGCAGCTCATGTTAGATGTTTTGGAGATGAAGTCAGAGAGACCAGACTATGATGGTTTGGACATGTTCAGAGGAGGGATAGTGAATATCGGTAGAAGAATACTGAGGTTGGAACTGCCAGGCAAGAGGCCTAGAGGAAGACCAAAGAGGAGATTTATGGATGAAATGAAAAAGGACATGAAGTCAATTGGTGTGAGAGGAGAGGATACAGAGGATGGGGTTAGATGGAGGCATATGGTTCACTGTGGTGACCCCTAAAGGGAACAGCCAAAAGAAAAAGAAGAAGACATCTGTGCATTCTATTATCAAATTTGAAGTCAATCTGCTAAAATCTGTGGGAGGAGTTTGTAAAATACACTGCCTAGGAAATGACAAAGAAATGGCCTAAACACAAAGATTACATTCAAAATGGCTCACTTTCTGTTTCTGGTTTAGGACATTGCTCCAAGAGGCTTTGTTGTATGTCTCGGAATGTTACAAATGCCTGCAAACTTTCATTGGTGAAAATGTGCTGATTATATAAATCATCTGTGCTGCCAGGGGGAAGATGTGTGTGAAGCCTCCATGTTTTCATGGACATAGATGTAAACTATCATATCAGCTTGACTGGATTGTGGAGGCATGTAACAGTGAAATGTTGATTCTACTTTACTGATTTATTTTATATTTGGTAAAGTTAATGTGGGCCTGAGTGTTTTGTTGTGTGGTGCATCAATCTCTACATGTTGTGGATGCCATATTATAAACTTGATTTATGGTAAAAAAAAAACCCTAAAAAAAAAAACATTGAAAATAATAGCCTGTTCGTGAATAATGTACTGAATGAATTGTATGCTGCTTCTCATTAACTTGAGAAACACTCTACCCTTGAATCACTCTACCCTACATGACGCCCACTGGCTCCTCAGAAGAAAAGTGGAAAAAGGAGGTACATGTACTCCTCAAATACCCCGTACATAACATCTGTCTCCTGACATGGAGGATTGGATTTGGAAATTCAACCAGAGGTCATCTTCCTCCCTTGAACAGGCTGTAAAATAACAGGCCTAGAGAGACCAAGTGTTTAAACTAGGAAATGAATAAAATCCTGAGGGGTTGGTGGCAATAAGCAGCAAAAAAGACAAAAAAGATGAAGATTTTGCCAGCTACAATTTCACATGGATATACAGTTTCTATAAACACACCATTTACACAGGCCCATTGAACCCTGGACATCTGATTTACACAACTTGTCAGGCAGCGTTTCCTGCTGGCTCTGATAGACAGACAGAATCAAAAGAGCCAAAGTGGGATTAAGAGGCTGTTTGGCTCCCCCCTGCCCCCTCTTGTCTCCCAGTCAGAGGTGGGTTATTAGAATGTAGCCCACTGAGTCAGCTTGTCTTGGCTTACATGTATCACTGGCACTTTCTCATTTCAAATCCAGTCACCGCTGTGCAATTTTCCTCTCTAAAGGTGTTTTTGGAGCTGGGGCCAAGAGCTTACATTAAAGTGCATCGAATTGCATATTGCACTATGTTAAGGTTAATAGATTCTACTTAGGATAAGCTTTAAGGGTGGCATGATCAAAGATGTGGCAGTTGCTGTTAATCATATCCACTCGTGCTGGGTGTTAGTGCTGTAAGGTCAAGGAAACACTCACATGGTTGTTTGGGAAATGTCAGCTAATAAGAGCGTGTGAAGCTGACAGAGTAAGGGGGAGGGAGACAAGTTATGGGAGCTGAAAATATCTTGAGAAATTCTGGAAATTGAACAAACACTAAAAAATAATAAGAGAAAAAGAAACGTCCATGTAAATTGGAGCTGCCTGGGTTGTAAGCCAACTGCAAAAAGTCAGCTTATGATAATGTGGTTCAGCAAGATCACACAACAGTAGACACACAGGTGTTGTTCTGAGTCAATACCATGTAAGTGTTTGACAAAAACACTACATTCCACAGCCTTAAACTTGCACTTTTGTGTTTTGGTGATTATCATGGCCATTGTAATAACCACTGAAATGATCATCTGTGTTGCCAGGCAGCTGGCATTTACTGTTTAAAATTGTTGAAAGCTGCATTAATGCAGTAACAGTAGCTCAAATGATTACATGTAATGTAAGAATTGTCAGTCATTGAGATGACTCCATGGAGAATCATTACACCACTCTGCAGTTTCCTTAAGGTCTACTGAGCTCATTAAATGGACTTAATTTGTTAAGTTGTCTTAGGTTTGGGAGCAGGGCCACACCTCAACCACATCTCTGATTACCTGCCAAGCCTACTTAAACCTGTTCAACCTATCATGCTCTGTTTGTCTCAGATTTCTCGACCCACTCACCCTCTTTCCATTCTCTTCATCCAATATCCTCCCTACCTCATTCCAACCCCATCATTCCCTTTGTTTATCCCTATCATCATTCCTTCATCCTCTCCCCCCTTCTCCCCTTATCTCTTGTTATTCAATCTGGTGCATAACTCTCCCATGTCACATTCTAAGTATCGTCTGGAGCCTCTAATCAGCTCAGGCAGAAAAACCCCTCAGATTGAACCGCAACACTGAGTCTCTGTCACACTCTGACCTAGAGTGAGGGTAGTGTGTCGAAAGGCTGACTGAAAAAGATGTAGTTTAACCTCAAAATGTAAAAAAATAGTAGCAAGACAAAGTCCATATAATGTAATAAACATGAAGTGTTTTATTTTCCTTTGGAGACAGCTCAGGGAAATGTGAGTATATAATGTAGCAAAAACACAGCAGAAAAATATTTACAATACACTGGCCAGAAGCACCATTTCCTTTGAACAGCCTCCATTTAAAGGCGAGGCCCCTCCCACTGGACCATACCATCTTTAATTGGGATCAATTAAGTAATCAGTTCAACCACACAGATTATTTTCCATATTGGAAACCATTACAAAGTCTATTTATATTAATTTACCACACATTAGTCATCAAAGCATTCACATAATACCCAAGCTAGGAATGAATTTACAACCCCATTTAACACTCCCACCAGTTGGTATGGAGCAGTAAGATGGACTGAGCATGCTCCATACTTTTACTCAGGCACTATAAAAGACAGCCTGAAACTATGCTCTGGTCCTTTGTCACTGCCCAGCACAAGGAAGCACTTTGGTAAGAAAAGAGAAACAATTACAAACAAACTTATGATCTAAAATCTTTAAATAAATAATAAAGAGTTAACTCAAAACCATAACTGTGTGTGTGTGTGTGTGTGTGTGTGTGTGTGTGTGTGTGTATTTATGTGATATTTATCTGCATAGTTTCACAAGGAACGCTGTATGGTTGTACTGTAGGCACAGTGTTTGGTACACAATCAATTTTAAATTGCGTTATTTCACATATGAATACCTTCACACAGTCATTTTTTTGTTATTAGCTAACAATGATGTACGATCACCAAAGTACAAAACTAGAACAAAGATAAAAAAGATAACTTTATATTTCTTTCCAGCAAAGTGACAATATGTTGCCTCAACACGATGTTGACTTACCTTAGAACAGATGTAGACATGCTTGTTAATCTTATTCATGTTGAGTTGATGTTGTGGTCTAATGTTAGCGCACAACTTTATCCAAAGGAGACACTTTTCTCGGTTGAGATGTGGTTTAAAGTGTAAAAAATATACCTCGCAGCCCAGCCTCTCAGGATACCTTGTGTCAGAGTTGTATGAACCCCATGCACACCGTTTGACCATTTTTAAATTTCAAATCTCAGAAAAAGCTCCCAAGTAACCCAAAAATCAATAACAAGCAGGTTACAGTCTCATATTTATCCCTACCTAATCATGCGTTTGGGTGTGTGTGTGTGTGTCTGTGTGTGTGTGTGTGTGTGTGTCTGTGTCTGTGTGTGTGTGCATGCAGCCTAATACTTTGTGACCCACAATTGACTGTATTCTCAAGAACCTCTCATTGTTGTGATGATTCACAATTGTTTAAAAAAGCTTTTATTGACTGTTTCATACCGTGACTGACTGCTGACTCCTCACCACTTAACTGGCTTCATTTTGAGGCAGAGCATTTGAAGAATAATGCCATTCCTCATATTTTATTATCCACTAAAGTTAGGTATAATATGAGACAAATAAATCCCTTTATTTGTTATCTAAGGGAGCCAAATTCCACTGGCTGCTACCGTAGCATAGTATTTTGGCTGCTCAATTTTGTACATTTGCAGATTTTGTTGATTTGGTCACTTTTCATTATATCTGTGCTTTTACCACAAGTAAGTAAGACAGCTATGTTTTTGTTTTGTTTTTTTAATGTATCTGTTTTAATTGTATTAACTGTTGTTATTTCCTACTTTATTGTGCGGTAACCCACAGACAACTACTGTCAAATGTCCAGTTATGATGGACCAAAATCTGTGGCTATAATGTAGTTATTAAAAAAGCATTTATCCTCATAATTAGATCACAGCTATTTTTTCACATAAAGTGCCTGTTAGCAAGCTGCGCACAACTCAATTGGCTCTGTGCAACATGCTGCAACATCAAAGCTTGAAGGCTGCTGCCTGGCTCTTTACTGAGTGCACTTTTCTTGTCAAAAATTAAACTATTTCTCATGAGACCCATCCTAGTGTTTGATTTAGCGTACTGTTAGATTATGTGATAATATTATAAAGGGTACACTATGTACAATAATCTTCACAATATAATGTACTGGCAGTTAGTACAGAAAAACATTTAATTATTTACAGTGTGCTATTGTGTAGTAATAGGAAATGGCACAAGGTGGATATTGCCACCTATCAATTAGACTGTAACTTTATTAATGTTTGTCAAGTTTACATTTCGCAAACCAGACCTGTCACACCACTGTTCACTTTTTATTGTTTTAAGAAATACCACTGTACACAAGTACTTCAAGACAAAGCACTGACTATGTCTGTGACCTTTGTAAAAATCCATGTTCAAGTCCTTGGGCTAAAGAGAGTGCTGGGTAAAATGAAAGGCCATTAAATATCATGTAGCCCAGGTCCATCAGACTGGATGAAATTGCGGTACAAAAGAAGATTTGAAATCCCCATTCTCAGATGAGCCATGATGGCCTCTTTAATACGAAAAGTAGAGAAGCAATTACTTCAGATACAGCACAGTGGTGCATGTCTGGTGCTGTCAGCCTATTGCTGCTACTGGTATCCAACCTGCCAAAACCAGCTTGTCTCTCTCTGTGCACTGTGGATAATGCTTCAGACCTCCAAACTGAACAATTCCATCCAAATTTAAATGAAAGACTGTCAGTGGTTTGTACTATCCTTTCAAGTTCTTATTTTGACCAAGCTTCAATCTAACACTGAAAGATGCAAGGAAACAAAGTACGGTTACACTTTTTACAAAGCATTTATAAAGGCTTTATAATCTGTGGCTATTATTTTATAGATGGTAATTAATCATTTATTAATGCATAACAGATCAGTAATAAGCCATAAGACAACTATTCACAGTATTTGTTGTAGGAAGAAAAATGTGAGCTCTAAATTGACTAAAACATTGCAAAGCACCACTGTTCATTTTCCTTATCCGACTAAATGTCAGTGAGTTTTTTTACATGCACATTAATATTTCACTATTATTCTGTAAATGACAATATTCTGAATTTGATGCTTGTCATGTAAACAGCATCTTTAGTTTAGAGTTTCTGAAATAGGCCTTTTTCCAAATTGAGCAGTTTTTGATTAAGACGTGGGATATGCAGGTGTTGGGCTGTTTTGCAGGCAAGCTGCAAGTGTTTAGATTGGTGAGTTGATCCGAGGTACCAAATTTTCTGCCGCATAGGGGTAAACATATTGGCGAAACCTTTCTGGTTTAAAAAGAATGAGGCACCCTTCCTCCATGGGAGGGGCTGTTGATGACTTGTGGGAGGAGCTGTTGATGACGCCGCACATGCAACCCACTGGCGGTGGATAAACAGGAAACAGCTGATAGCAGAAATGAGCAGCTAATAGCAAGAGGGGAACGCAAACCTGAAAGACACAGTAAAGATGAGCAACTAGGGAGACAAGGAATTGCGCGCCCTCCTTGCCCTCACAAACGAAGGGGCCATTAACCATCGAATGATAGAAACGGTGAAGGACGGGCCGACTTAATTAGAGAATAACTGAAGGACTGACCAGCCGCGGTTTCCCTCGGAGTACGTCACTGTTTACGTCACGTTTGTTATTTGCTCACACCCCCCTTTGCCGCGACAAAGGCGCATAAACACAAGTAGGCAGGCGCCATTTTGCCGCACTCCCCGATTTGTTTTTATACTGCCAATGCTGAACGAAGACTGATTGGGCTTTCCTGCAAATTTGCACAATTCCTATTTAAAAAGGGCTATCAACTCACTAGTCTGTAAACTCTTCTTCTGCCAACCTCTGCAAGCTCGCTGCTAGACAGCCAGGCCGAGGTTTTCAAATGGAAACATCTGTAAACATCAAGGAGAAGATGGGCACCAGCTGAACCAGCATCCTGCTAGCCATTGTACAGATGTTGAAAATAAACCTGACAATCTCCATGCTGCATCAGTTTACAACAGGATATCAGGAACTGTAATATCCTTTGATTCACAAAAACATGACTAATCCTGGACAGCACCATTCGACCAGGTGACTCTTTTTTGATGTGCTAATTCCTTTTGAAGGAGAGGAGGCATGTGCTTTATGGTGAATAAGGACAGGTGTGTCAGTGGGATTTTGGAAATGTCAACAGTTAAACAGTTATGTGTGAACAGTTAAATTTTTCCACAATCAGAAATCACAGTTTACCTAACTATCCAAAAATGTGGACAATTATAAAGCAGCAGCCAACAATGTGAGATGGCACAAAAAAAATAAGCTGATGGGATCACGTTTCAGTGGAGTTGTAAGTGGAGGTATAATTTCATGTGAGGAAGAAATGATCAAAACTGAAATGAACTCTCTGTACTTCTGCTGTAATTTAAAGTTTATCAAGCTTATTTTATAGCTGGATATAGTTTGTAGCTTGTTGAAATCTGAATAAGAATAGTGATAGTGAGATGCACGCTACAGTTGTATTTCTGGTAGTTATGGAAAGGCGAAAACATAAAAGGACCTGAGCTTAGTAAAGTTGGCACCCAAGTAGCTTTTAATATATATCATAGGTCACAAAGCCAGCATGAAAGTACAACATTATTCATCCATAAGTATGCAGCCTGTGTGTATAACTTATTTTATGCCAGTAAATGGCTAAATAAGGCCAGTAAATAAATCTAATGTTATGGCATTATTAAGTCCATTATCCATTCACCTACAATCCAGTAGCTGTAGATCCTGTGAGCTACAACTTCTTCCCTTGCTTGACTTCAGATTAATTCAATATGCCACTTTAATAAAGTTCTCAACCATCTTGAATCTTGTAGGTGTAAAACACTGTGATTTATTTGCCACTCTACTACACTGCCAACATTTAATAGCTTGTGGGTTAATTGTTAAGGCGTACCGAGGGTCCCTGAGAAAGGATCAATCATACACAGCTGTAATAATGGCTTTCTAATGGTTCATTGAGGCCGCCTTCCTGCCCTGCAGAGACCGCCTTTATTCACGTATCATGGCCAACTACTTTTTACGTCCTTCCACCAGATGAAGGGCATATCAACTTCTGCAGCTCAGATCGTGTGTCATAAATCAGGAAATATAACATGGAAGGACTTCAGTGTGCAGAATCGCTTAACTTGGAAACACGTCTAAGGATTGGGTGTAGGGAGGGTTTAGTGTGTAGGTGAGCTAACCCCTACATTGTTATGGTGCTGTGCGTTCTATGTATTATTAATGGTCTGGGGTACAAGTTTGTTTTTCATGAGAAGTGAGCCTTGAAGAGTGTAGGGTAGGTTGGAGAGAGAGTACTGGTGGGAGGCAGGGAATCATAGCAAAAGGTAGAACATTTGTAAAACCAGCCAACCACAGACAGTAAGAAACTCTATACACTCAATAAGACTTCCCAAATGAAAGATTTGATATGATTGTGCTTTTTGTGTTGAGGCTGCAAAGACTGGTAAGTCAGCTACTTACTGTATGTCCAGGGTAAAGGTGATGATGCAAATTGTACTTATTTTCACATGTAGTTTAACATGGTTTGATATTAAACATGGCAAAGTGGGTTGTTATAATGCCCACAACCCAGACATACTGTCAGTTCCTCCCTGTGCACCCTACCCTCAGGTTCACATTCTGTGTACAATGGACATGTTTCAGCCAGGGCTGTTTGCTCATGGCCGTGAGATCTGTCAAAATACTTCTAAACCCACAGCAGTAGATGTAGTGCAGTTGTACACACACACATATATATATATATATATATGTGTATATGTATATATATAGATATATATAGATATATATATATATCTATATATATCTATATAGATATATATACAGTCATGGAAAAAATTATTAGACCACCCTTGTTGTCTTCAATTTCTTGTTCATTCTAATATCTGGTACCACTAAACATATAATACAATGAACACAACAAAAAATGCAGCTGGTCACATAATACTTTATGTCCTATTTGACATTCTTAAGCTTAATTGATTCCCAGGGTATATAAGAGGCCATTTCATGTCACAAGCAGCACTGCACATGCAAAGGCCTAGAGTGGTTTCCTGCTTACATTCAAGCCGTAGCACAACTCAGAAGTTGTCAGCTCTCACATAATGCCTAAAACAAAAGAATTATGTGAAGCCACAAAGGCAGCCATCTTGGCACTGCTGGAAATTGGCATGAGTGAGAGACAGGTAGCGAAAAAACTGAAGATCTCCAAGACAGCCGTTCATTACAACAAAAAAAACAAGCTGAACATGGCACTACCAAATTGCTACCTGGCCGTGGCAGGAAACGTCTTTCTACCCCACGAGATGACCGTGCACTCATCCGTTCCTGTGTCAGGAATCGTCGTCAGACCTCCAGGGACCTTAAAAATGAGTGGGCACTGTCGAGAAATGTGACTTGTTCGGCAAGGACAGTTCGAAACCGACTTGTTGAAGCTGGTTTGAAGTCACACAGAGCACGCAAGAAGCCCTTCATCAATGAAAGGCAGAGGAAGGCCCGGTTACTCTTTGCTCGAGACCACAAGGATTGGACTGTTGATGATTGGGCTAAGGTTCTCTTCAGTGATGAATCCAATTTTGAATTGATGCCCACTCCAGCCAACTTACTGGTTAGGAGGAAGCCTGGAGAAGCTTACAACTCAGACTGTCTTGCCCCTACAGTAAAACATGGGGGTGGATCAGTCATGATCTGGGGTTGTTTCAGTCTGAGTGGAACAGGGCAAATGCAATTGTGTGAAGGCCGAATGAACCAGGTCATGTACAGGACTACCCTTGAAAACAGTCTTCTTTCATCAGCTGGAAAACTCTTTCCTGCCTCGAATGACTGGATTTTCCAACAAGACAATGCCCCTTGCCACACGGCAAGGTCAGTTAAAGTCTGGATGGAGAACCACAACATTCGCACCATGCCTTGGCCTGCTCAATCACCAGATCTTAATCCAATTGAAAACCTGTGGAAAATCATCAAACTCAAAATGGAGAACCACAAGCCCAAAAACAAAGAAAATTTGTTTGAATTTGTCCAACAGGAATGGGCTGCTGTGACAGCAGAACAATGTCAGAAGCTGGTGGAGAGCATGCCAAGACGCATGGCTGCAGTCATCAAAAACAATGGTTATGCAATCAAGTATTAACTCTTGTGTGTATCATGTGTTTAAAGCAAACAGAAAAGAAAACATGGAATGCTTAAAAGTAGTGTTTTTGGCGGTACAATGCCATAGCTATTGATGTAAGAATTTAAGTAATTTTGGTTATTATCAAGAAAACCATGGAAAATGAATAGTTCTTAGTTCTTAAATTAAACTCTCATGAGCTATTTTTGTTGTTATCATTATAATTGTCCAAACAAATGTACCTTTAGTTGAGCCAGGCATTAAAATTAACAAGAAATTGAAGAAAACAAGGGTGGTCTAATAATTTTTTCCATGACTGTATATCTATATCTCCCGCTCCATCCTACCCAAGATCCCGAGATACTTAAACTCCTCCACCTGAGGAAGGACCTCCCCCCCGACGGAGTGGGCAATCCACCATTTTCCGGCTGAGGACCATGGCCTCAGACTTCGAGGTGCTGATTCTCATCCCAGCCCACGTTTAATGTTATCTCTGTTATTAGAACCAAACGACAGCCGTTGCTGTTTCGGAGCTGAAGGACCAGCATTCTAAAAGTAACGGAAGTAACTGATGTCTTGTTTGAAAATGTATTTGATTACTCAAACAGCAAACTCACGCATAAGGTTACTGGTTATTGCAAAAAGTAATCAAAGTACTCTAAAGTGTTACTTTGTAACGCATTATACCCAACTCTGTTCAAAACACACCCACAACACACATAAAACATGGCTTAACAGCCACAATATTAAACGCCAGTACAAATTCAGCTCCATTATAACTCACAAGGTCCACAGACAAAACAACTGCCTTTGGCTAGACATCTTACTAACAAATACAACAAGTTAATGTTTTCCCATAAGCCTATTACATTTAACATTGCAAAAGGTGCTGCTACTAGGTGAGTTTTCCTCTAATCTTATGCAGCCAGGAACAACAAAAGCATTTAACAAAGATAATGTTACAAAACTGTAATAACTAAAATAAATATCTTATGTTTATACTAGACACGATTTGCCCACATATACAACATGCCAATGTTATTAACATAAGTCTATGACATTTTGCATACATTGTGTAAATTTGCCTAGTGGCTAGCGGAGACTTCAAATGCTATGTAGTGGGGACTTTACTGTGTTGCTGCAATATGTAACTATATTCCTGGGGAGGTGTATGTCAGGCTATGGCATAGGGCATGCATCTGTACAGAGCCTACGTTTTCATAGGCATGGTGTCAATTTGACACAAACGTGTAAATTCTGCTTAGTGTGGCACAAAGTGACACAACTGACAGAGTAAGGATATTGGGGTGGATGGAGGGGCCCATGTAAAAAGTTGTTAGTTTCCTGTTTCCACCTGAAAGTCTGAAAGTGCAGCTATGTATATGAGTCCCATTTGAATGCTTCCAGTGGACACAGCTGAGTTATATCTAAAATGCACTGATAATATTGTTAAAAAGAGAGAGAGCAGAACTCAAATGTATATTCAGTTGAGGAAATGTTTTCATTTGTAGCTCATGAAATAAGAAGTTGTTGTCATGTTCCACTGTTTGTTAAGTATTTTATTTTTCTCCCTCATGTTTCATGTCTTGTCTTCCTGTTTTATTTTGTGATCACTCACCGTTGTCTCTGTTCCAGGTTCCTGTCTGCCCTGTCCCCTCCCCATCTGTGTGCACCTGATCCCTGATTGTGTCTCCCGCACCTGTGTCCAATCACTCCGCATCAGCCCTGCATATATTCCCCCTCTTGTCTTGTCTCATTGCCAATTCGTTGATGTTCACAGCTCACGTTCCAGCATTTTTCCTCAGTCTCAGTCATAGCCTTTGTGTGTTTGAACCTTGCCTGTTTTTGGATCTTGCCTTTTTGCCTCACGTCATGGATACATCTGCCTGGTTTGTCTGCCTTCTCATGTACCGACCCCTGCCTGGAATAAACCTTGTTTTGCTGCTTGTACCGGTCTGAGGCGTGCATTTGAGTCCTGCCACGTTCATGACAGTTGTGGCATTTTTAAAGACAGCACCCCAGAGGTACTTCATCAAGAAACCTTCCATTCCACACATTCCATTATAATTCATGTTTGGCCGTGTGAACATCTTTCAGCCTCTCTCATGTTCCTCTTGCATTGTCTTGGGTTATACTTGCCTGCACCTCTTGAATTAGCATTCACAACAGTTTGCAAAAGGTAAATTGAATCATTTATCTCAAATCTCTGCACATTCCTATGGTAGTATGTAAAGATCTCTGAGGTCCACAGCCTGAGACTTGTTTTAGAGAAAGAAAAGCGGTGTTTCGACATTAGTGGCTAATTACAGTATGTTGATGTGGGGCTCCAGAGATTTTCATTGCCTTGTTAGACTGATAATTGCTTGTAACAACTCCCCAAGAGACAGGAGACATGTCATTGGATAAAAGAGTCTCTATTTGAAGTCTGGAGGTGAAATCCCTCTGTAGAACCTGCGCCTGAGGAATAATGGGCATTATATTTGTACCGCTTCATCAGTTTCTATCTGATGTTTTCTGGCAATGAGCAAGGTCTTACATTGGAGAGGGGACAGTGATGACACAACCTTCTGTCTTTGATTACAGTGTGCACTGCCAGGATATCGCTTTTCATTCAACCATCAAAACCTTTGAGGTGATGAAACAAAAATATCGTGTTGGTACTAATATTGTTAAGTTTGCTGAGAATGCGAATGGTGAGAGAGGTCATGGGGTCATTAAATGAAAATGTTTAGCCTCCAGGAGTATCAATGTGCACAGAAATTGCATTACTATCAGATAACTTATGTACAGACTTATATTTATCCCAAAAGTGGCACCAGAAGAAATCTCTTTCATTTCCATAGGAAGGTGTTGTTCCTATAGAAACCATGATATTAGAGAATTCTGACCATATGCTTACTAAATTTTGATATATCTGCAGAAAACAAAAACTCATGATAAAATAAAGTCTGCAACCTCCTCTGCTGGAGGACATTCATTTTCCAAATGAAAAAAAAAAAAAATGGTGACAAAATAAAATCTGCAACCACTCCTGCTGGGGGACACAGTTTCACACTCAGAACACGAATGCCATTTTTTTCTTTAAGACCTGGGCCCTATTTCAGAAAGCAGGCTCAAGAAACTCTGAGTCTAATCCTGATCTCTGAGTTGACTGAGCCTGAGCTGAGAAACAGCTTATCAGAATCAGCTCAATCAACTCTGAGGGAAACTCGTTCTCGGTGAGCACCGACAGACATTATCAGTGGAGTGCAGATAACGTGATTTTCAGTGGTAGAGAGGAGAGTTAAAAGCAGAGCCACTTATTTCAACTAAATTAGAGCTTTTAATGACTGGGAATGAAGACATGAAAAAATCTGTTAGGGCAGCCGCAGCTAAACAGCGTGAGGTGGCATAGGAAAGTTAATGGATGATGTGAAGTGAAGTGATGCTATGTAATGTGATGCGTTAATGCATTTCTAATATACAGAAATATAGAAACATTTTTATATCTCAAGTGTTCATATTTTTTTAATATAATTTGCTATATCCTCTCATTCAGCTGTAATCTGATGGAGCCCAAAGACACTAAGCAGCAACT
This sequence comes from Epinephelus cyanopodus, assembly GCA_026686955.1. Taxonomy (NCBI): domain Eukaryota; kingdom Metazoa; phylum Chordata; class Actinopteri; order Perciformes; family Serranidae; genus Epinephelus; species Epinephelus cyanopodus. Next base: position 5,145,941 of record CM048928.1, read on the forward strand.
CAAAATCAATCACAAATGTATTGCACAGACTGGTAAATGTTTTGCTTACACTTACTTCATTCTGTCAATATTAGGCTGAGGTTCATTGAATTGCTGCACTGCTGTGAAATGACTTCTGATTCACGTAATCTCCTTTCTCAGATGGAGCTATGATGGGAATGTGAGTCTCATAAATGCAGCCAATTACACTGCGAAATCTTTGAATATATGAAAAGTATTCATGAATCATTGCATAATGTATCCACATAGATTCACTTCTTATTAACACTGACAAACCAACAGTTCTGCAGAATTCCTCTTTTTTTTTTTTTTTTTTTTTTTTTTTAAAAAAGATTACTTTTTGGACTTTTGTTGCCTTTAATGACAGAACAGCATAGCAGTAAGGGGGAGAGAGGGAAGGAAAGACACGTAGCAAAAGACTGGAATTGGACCTGCGGCCACCTGCAGGACTAAGCCCCTGCACATGGGGCACCAGACCCATCCACTAAGCCATCAGTGACCTGTGGGATACTATTGTGATAATCCTTTCTGATTTATGCCCAAGGAAAACCACAAAAAACTCAGGACAGCAGATGAGACACAACGGAAGTTCTGGCGCATAGAAGCGGGAACGCAACAGTTGACGTGCACGGCCTGTGTACAGAGCCTATTGAACTGTAGCCTGTTGCTTGCTAGTAGTGTGAACACAGCATTAGAAGTATTGGCAGGCAGGCACATTGCTTCGGATTGCACCATTACCCCAATGTCATCCTGATCCTCGGCCTGCACATCGTCAGCCTGGACAGCTTCTTCCTCCAAGGCTTGCTTTGCTGGTGGTCTAAGCCACATAAGCATGGTGGTGGTTTCTGGACACAGATGGTGATCTCCTAATGAAGCTTTCAGACCACTATGTTTAACAGCTTATTGTAGAGGAACAACCCTTTTCTTGACTTCCCTTGAACCACTATTATCAATGAACAGATCAGGAGAAGACACTGGAGGGTCAAATGTTTAGGACCTAAATCCCTGTATCACCCCAGTCTTGACAAACACTTCTTTCAGCCATCCTTAGGCCACAAAGAGGTAAAAAAGTTAACTTGAGATCCCTTCAAAGTTCCCGATGTCATCTTTTAAAAGGATCCACCCTAGGGGCAATGGAACACATTTGATTAACGACCTAAGACCAGGATCTTAAGACAATGTTTTCTAAGATGTCCCATGATGTCCCCTCGCACCACCCTGGGGAATCACACCCTCCCCTCTCTTACCAAATGTTTCTGTGTGACAAACCTGATGTGTCTGTTGAAAGTGAAATTATACATTTTGTCCATGTTATACGTTGTAAATGTGCATAACCCTTGTATGTTAGTTGAATGATGCTTTTCTTATTTTTGTAAGGCAAATATTAAGAGAATTATGAATTAAAGATTTTAATCCCTCATCTAACATGGAGCCATGCTGTCATTTTGTGATGGTAGTAAAAGTGGGTTCCCATAAGAAACCCCATATCATATTTAGAGTTAAAATAGTTAAGTTGCCAGTTGCCCAAAATAGTAAAATTGTTATTAATATGGGCTGCTTCAATGTAATCACCTGACTGTGGGTCTGAGCCATCAGTTTGTCCCTGTTCTTGATAAAGATATGACCCAAGCAGCATCCTTTTTATAAAAAACAGGAATTTGTTTCAGCTTCACTTAACCAATCCACACCGCCCAACCAGCAAAATCTGGATTAATCAACCACCCGAACCCAACCTGACCTGTAAACTATCCATTATTGTAGCATAATTGTTAGAACTGAGGACATGGACAGAGACACAGACTGAGCGTGGCAGTATGTATGTGTTACTCAAGATGCTGCTTTGTCACTTTTTGACAGCTGATGTTTTGATATTTTTCTAGCAGCCTTAGCTTACCAATCCTGGAGCATCATTACTGCTAAAAATGAGCTGACAGATGGATTTCTAACTTCTAAAGTACCCGCAGGTCAAATATTCATATGTGGGCATGGGAAATCATTCCTAATAAAAGTATTTCTATCAAATGATTCGGAGTTTGTAGAGATGTGGTTGGTCTGCAGGGAGATAATAAAGCTAAAGGGCAGAGGCATATGCTGTAAAGCCCTCTGAGGCATATTGTGATTTGTGATATTGGGGTTTATAAATAACATTGAATTAAATTGAAGAAGAATGTATAAACTACAGACCACCAAATCTTCATATGTCTACTGTAGTTTTATTATGGGCAGACATTGTTGTGCCACAGGTCAGGTTTCAGCATCCAAAAAGAGGTTTATAACACAGAACTAGTGACAACGTCTCAGACAGTCACCTCCAACACATTCTCACTTTGACCTCATCACATATTGACATTTGGTCATGGACTGTCCACGTTCAGATATGACTTGCAAGGTACCTTGGGTGAAGTGGTTTTTGATGTTCTGGGATGCCGTGTCAACTTCAGTCTGTTTTGAAAATACACTCTCCCTTTTTCAGGAAATGTACAGTTTGCATACAATCTCTTTCAAAATAAACACACTACATAGGTACAACACCACACACTGACATTTTTTTCCTTCAGCAACAAATACATGTGGTCACGTTTAGCCAACAAAGGCTTGTGGTTGGGATTAAGACAAAAGAACAGGGTTTGACTTAACATTCACTCAGGAAGCGAACACCGGATTCTCGGGTGAAAGTCAATGGTTGTTGAACCCATTTACCACCCACCCTCCTCCACTCGAACTTTTGTCCCCTTAACTTATGTTATTGCCCAACCTTGTTTCCACGTGATGCTGCCAGGTGCCAACTGGCTGCGTATCATGCTGACATGAAGGGACAGCTTTTTCGTCGGTGTCTGACAGCTGAAGTCAATGACCAAGGGCCAGTATTCAATGACTTCGGAGTGAGACTGGGTTGTGTCTCCCCTTAACGAAAGCCAAGCTCTGACAACCAGAAGCGGGAGCGTGACGTCACTATATCGACACTCAAGTCACGATCATTACAAGTTGATTCAATTTAGGAAGATAGGTGGGTATCCGTGCACAGCCGGTAGACTCACATGCTCGTAGTTGGCAGGAATATGTATATAACAATAATAGGAATAAACCTCTGCACACTAATATTGAAGTAATGACAAATAGAGATACAATACAGAAATGTGAAAACCGAGCATACACATACAAACAAATACAAACCAATAATGCTGGTGGACATGTCATACATTTCACTAATTGTGCAAAACACTCTACATGTTTTAAGTACAAAACCATATTATAATCGACAAGGCAAAAATGCAAAAATGCATCTCTACCCAGTCTACCATAACACAATATATTTATTTACTATTTATAGAAAGCAGCTCAAATCTCATGTATCCTTAAATTATGTTACAATAGATCAATCAAAGATACATCTCTACCCAGTCCATCACAACACAATACATTTACTATTTATAGAAAGCTGCTCAGTTCTTGTGTATCATAAAATTATGTTGTGTATATAATGTGTATGGTAGACCAAGCAAAGCTACATCTCTGCCTGGTCTATTACAACAAATAACCAACAGACACTGGAAAACACCAGAATGCCAGTCTACCATAGCACAATATCACATTTTTTTCCCTACTCCCTACCCTACTCATATTTTCGCAATTAATTAATATTCTGTGAGCCTGATGGAAAGCTTTGGCAGGCCAGATGTTGCCCGTTGGCCGCCAGTTGACGATCACTGGTCTACTTTTTCTTAAAACAAACCAGCATGAAGCAGTGAAATGGGGTAGATAATCTGACATTTACAGATATATGTAGACCTTCTAAGGACCTTCTGCCACTCACATTTCAAATACACTTTATCTTTTCTCACCCCCTGCTGCGCACAACCAAATAAAGAAATGTTTGGTGCTTACTGCTTTACAGCACCTGCAAAACGCTCTTCAAAAACTTTCAAAAAGAGAGAGATGATTGGTTGGTCTGTATAATTAAATGTAGAACTCAATGTTGTGTCGGGTGCTCACTGAACACAGGAAACAACAGCAAACACAGGAAGGCATTCCAGGCACTCCAGAAAAAAAAAAAAAAGGAAGGAAATATTAAAAAGACTTTATTGTAATGGCTGAATCATTAAAAGAGCCAATTAGATCTAATGATTTAGCCACTACAACAAAGGCTTTTTAATATTTCCTTCCTCATTTATCTATTTTTGGAGTGCCTGGATTGCCTTCCTGTGTTTACTCTTCAAAAACTATTAAAACATTTAACAGTCTCCAACAAACTAACATCCACAGTACTCAGTGCAGTGCTGGATCCAAGCTAACTATCCCCCTGCACAAAATCTGGGCTGAGGTTTGTGAGAGCTTGTTTGACGGCTGACAATTCAGAAAGTAGAGCACGTCCCTTGGCTTTGGCTTTAAATGGACTGAACTCAAAGAATCAAATGTCTTGTATTAAGGAACGTCCAAAGACATTACTCCTCCTAGTTTCCTTCATGGTCTACTGGAGCGCACTGCATGCTGTCAGTGCATCTCTGTCTGGCCGTTCCTTGAACTATCCGCCTGCCTGTAATTATCTCAATTCTGCATATCTAACATAGAGTCATCTTTCTCATCAAGGAAACAGCCCATTAAGCTGTCCCCTTTATTTCTCCTCGTAGAATGACAGCATTTTCTTTTGCAGTTCTGCTCGTATAAATCCAGGGGAGTGTCCCACACAATAGGTTTTGCTTGAAGAATTACAATGCATTGGCTTCAATTATCATGAGGGCTGACTGATAAGGGATGAAAGGCATCATTCTGCTGATGAGAAACTCTTTACTGTTATAGCCCTGGCTTGGTTTGATTTGGCAAGTAGTCCAGTTGATGGTGGTACTAGATGTGAATTCCAGCAATATGAGAAAATGAAACTGGACATGAGGTTTCAAATGAAAGTTAATAGTTTTTACACCCAATACTGGTGACAACATAGGATAGTAATGTCCCTTGGTTGGCCACAGTGAGTTATAATGTAAAATATCTTAGTAAATGCTGGCCATTTGGTGTTATTGCTCATTGTCAATGACTCACCATCAGGTTAATCATTTCTTATGACAAATTTTGAATAATAAGGCTGGCATTTTTTTTTTTACTGTACTCCTTTTTACATTCTAATTGTCAACAAATTCCATGAAAAGACCAAAAGTACCATTCAGTACATTTACACGACATTTGAAAAAATGAATTTGTTGTGTTCTTCCTACTGAAACGAGACATTTAAAGGACACACCCAGATAATGCAATTGAAAGCTGACCCCAGCTGGCCTAGGCGCTCTGCACATGCTTTGACTTGGTTGCCATTTAACAAAGTTGAATAGCACTTAATATGTAACAAAAGAGGAAGCCGGTGACAAAATTGCATCCACATCCAGAGCTGGAAGAGAAAAGGATGAAACATACAGAGCTGTAAAGTTGTCCACCATGGTACCAGTTGGCCACGAGCTAACCATAGCTAATTTGTTTGTTGATTGTTTGGTCTGTGATGTACTAGGTCAGCTGGAAAAAGGTCCAATACTAACAAACTGAAAGGGGGTATATCACCACCTATCACATCAGTCGGACATACTTCAGTCAATAAATCAATTTACTTGCTGTGCTTGTGTACTGGGAACTCTACACGTCTAGATATGATGCGCTTGGTACCCTCCTGTGTCAGTTTTGGACATTCAGGGATGGTGTGTCAATTTATTAGCCATAGAGATGTCTGCCTTCTCTCCAATGTAATGGAACTAAATGGCACTTGGCTTATGGTGCTCAAAGAGCAAAAACAAAAAAATGTATTTGAAAACAATTCCTTTGAGAATCTCAATAGCACTGTCCCTTTCCAGAAATCACTTAAAATGACCCACAGACCTTGCTGTGAGCAGTTTCATGTAAGAACTATTTTCTTTCTACCAAGCTACACCTGCCAACCATATCAGCCAAGCAGCAACCACTTGGGCTGTAAAATTCAGCCAAAACCATTTATCCATCCATTTTCCTCCACCATTCCGGGGCTGGGTCACAGAGGTAACAGGCTGGGCAAAGTAGTTCAGACACCAAACCACCTCAACTAGCCTCTTTTGACACAAAGGAGAAGCAGCTTTACTCTGAGCTCCCTCCTAATGTCTGAGCTCCTCGTCCTATCTCTCTGGCTGAGCCCAGCCCTCTGGAAGAAACTAATTTTGGCCACTTGAATCCACAATCTCATTCTTTTGGTCACTAGCCAAAGCTCATGACCATACCTGAGGGTTGGGACATAGATGCCACCTGCAAATCGAAAGCTTTGCCTTTCGGCTCAGCTCCCTCTTCACCACGATGGTCCAACACTGCAGACGCTGCGCCAACGTGTCAGTGCCAAAAACTGCAGTTCTTTTTATGGCCACTTGAGGCTGCCTTCAGAAGCCAGTCAACCCTCATAGGTTGGGGGTGTTAAAAAGCCCAAATTAACAGCAGAAATAAACATGATTACAGCCTGGTCCAAAAAACATTTTGTTCTGTATAACTAATGTCCCAATTTGTAACATGGGGGGTTGAATTTTTTTTACATTTCATTAAAGCTATAGTTGGTAATCCTGTTCAGAAACACTTTTTGTTATACTGGGTGAATTGGTCCTTCCATCCTGAGAATAATCAATACATAATGTGTTCAGAAAAAGGAACGAAAAAAATTCAACCTCTGTGGCAGCTGCAGGCCTGTAAATACTCTGACCAATCCCTGCCTCTCGGTGCGAGTGGAAAGAACCAATCAGATGCCTTCATGTCTCGTCATTATATATCGCTCTGGTCCTGCTCACGCCCCGCTCTGTCCCTCCCTCCTCCCTATGTGCACTCACCACGTGTCACCGTTGCCGGAAATATTCAGCACACTCCTCAGCAGAAATACTGAGTTAGCAGGAGTTTGCTGGACAATGGCAGAGAAAATGCAGCCAAAAGTACCACTTCCAGCATTACTTGTAACGGCTCGCCCCGCTAAACAGGCTGAGAAAAGAAAGTCGGAGGCAGAAAGGGCTGCGACGAAAAAGGCTTTGGATAAAGTGAGAGGACAAACCAGAGTCAACCAACATCGCAGCTTTTGAACAGTGGAGACAACTGAGGGAGCTGAAGGGCCTGAAAAGTGATGCCGAGGTTGCTGTCTTTCTGTTGGACAGGTAATTATTTGTTTTGCTTCGGGGGGATTTGTTATTTTCATGAAACGTAACGTTAGCCAACTTAGCTACTTTTGTAGCCTGTATTAGCCCAATGCTAACATTAGCTTCTCTGTCGGTGTACTGCAGGAAGCGTGTTCAAGTTTGTGGGGGCGTGGCTTTGGACGGAGCACTGACAGGAGGGGGAGGAGGGGGTGGAGCTTAGAGGAAGTGCCACTTTCAAATCTTGCTAGCTCTCCAACATTACCAACTATAGCTTTAAGTCTTAAAGTTAGGCATAATTAAGGGAAGGGCTGTACTGAGAGACTGTCTGCAGATAGCGTCCTCAACTTCTCTGTCAGATCCACCTCTCACTTCGCCACAGCTCCATCCTCTCACCTAAATGGTCACTTCTGGCTCGAAAAACCAAGATGGTGATGACCAAAATGCTAAACTTGAGGCTTCAAAACAGGAATCGACAAACTAATGGTTAATGTAATGGTAGCTTTAAGCACCACCGGCCAAGTGCCACAGTTCCATTATATTTAAGAAAAGGAAGACATCTCTGCAACCAATATCTTCAACACTTAGTACTCCAAAACAATCAAGACTGACAAATAGCAGGTAAGAGGATACTTGCAAAGTGTTACTAGCAAGCTAGCGCAGCCACTGACAGGATAGATTGTGCCACCCACTCCTAATCCACTGTTTGTAAGATATTAAAGATGTGACAGGTTTCACTATTTATCAGGCCTTGACAATACTGACAAAGTATACGTCTTAGTCAGAAAATACCTTTTTGCCACTAAATTATGATTGATATGTTAAGGATACAGGGTCTGCAACAGCATGTTGCGTAAAAAATGTGCTTTCAAGGTAATGATTAGATTTAGCATCCAACAATGATTGCGTCAAGGTACAGAGAACATGTTTGTGAGGCAGAAACAAGTGTTATGTTATGTGGAGCCCACTACAGGGCGCCAGGTCTGGATTATGAACCATGTAATAATGTCCACAGGGAGGAAAACCTGCTCTGATTAAAAGGAATAGAAAATGAGTCTCTTCTATGCCAGATGTAGCTCCAAACAATTCTTCTCTACTGAAATGTATACCTAGACCTTGAAAAAGTCAGCAAACCTCAGAATATTAAGATGTTATTAACAGTCAAATTAGTAAAGAAATAGAAATAAAAACACATTCTTGTCATCTTGCAGTCAGTTGTGCTGTCAGTGTCATCATGATGAATGAAGTCATGTATGACTCATCCCAGACACTCTTTCTCTGTCGCTCCTTTATTTTACTAATAAAAAATGCCAGTCTGTATACACCTCATGTGATTTATTGCACATAATAAAGGACCTTAATGTTTGCTGAATCACAAGAGATCCCAGCAGCATTTTAATAATGAATCCACTTAGCTGGAGCATGCTCTTTATCAGCAGCTGCAAGAGACTCACACGCTTGTGCTTTGCCTCTCTCAGCTCCTCTCTACCGCCTTTTGTCTTTACATTTTGTCTCTAATGATCCTGAACAATTTATTTACTCTAAATGCTTAATAAGGTGGAATGCGTCGCTGATGAATATTAATGCTGGAACATAATTGGGTCCTACTCTGTTTAAAAAATGTTAGTGGAATGCAGGTCATTAGAAAGAAATGATTGTGTGTTAAGGTGTCTGATGCCAGCCGTGTCAAATATCATAATAGGCAACGTTCAGTGTAGTGGGATGATTGCCTGTCTGAATATAGATAAGATAAAAGGTTGTATCAAGCGTGAATACATTTCATACTCTGTATGCAGACTCCAGCCCAGATGAGGTCAATGACCATTGTGTCGTCTGAAAATTTTAGGATTTTAACAGACGGCTGAACTGAAGTGCAGCTGTTTGTGAAGCGGGAAATAGCAGTGGGGAGAGCACACATCCCAGGAGAGTACCAGTGCTGTTTGTTTGGGTGCTGAATGTGATTTTCCCCAGTCTGCGTCAGGAAACTTGCAATCCACTGACAGGTGGAGGCTGATACTGTACAGTGAGGTAGGCGAGTTTGGAGAGGGTGGAGATGTCAAGAGGGGTGGTGTTGAACACCGAGCTGAAGTCATCAAACAGGATTTTTATATGTCCTGTCCTGTGCATATCCCTGGGGAGTCAAGGTGTTGCGGAATGTAGTGCATCATCTGGTCACCTGTTTGCCCAGTAGGCAAACAACAGGGAGTCCAGCAGGGGGCCTGTGATGTCCTTCAGGTGGCTGGACACCATCACTTAATCCTGTGATGGAAGGTTTCTTGGGGACTGGGATGATAGTGGGAGCGTTTGAAGCAGGAGGGGTCTTCACAAGCTTCAGTGATCTGCTAAAGATCTGCGTAAAGGTGGGGGCCAGCTGGTCAGCACAGACTTTCAGACTTGAGGAAGACATGCTACCTGGGTCAGGTCTGTGGAAGAGCTGGTGCACATCCTCTTCACAGATCATAAGATGAGTAAGATGTGAGGGGTTGGCAATGAGTGCGGGTGGTGGTTTGGTGTCAGAGCAGGTGAGGGGTGTGGAGGTGGGCTCATCAAACTTGGAGTAAAAATTCAGGTCATTGGGCAGTTGATGGGTCTCCACAGAGAGAGGTAATTGTTTCCTGTAGTTTGGGATGTCCTGCAGACTCCACTATACTAAGATTTTCAGTAGCCTGTAGCTCCTTGTGTTCCTCTGATCTTCATCAGAGTCAAAGTGTTTCTGACCTGGTTGTACAGAATGGTTGTCCTGGTTGTACAGAATTCTGTCCCCACTTCTATAACCCTCCTGTCTTGCCTGAAGCTGCATAAATGTTGCTAAAAAACAGGGTTAATTTTTGTTAGTGCTGCATGATTATGGCCAAAAGGATAAGGACAATTACTTGGATCAATATTGAGATCACATTTATTCATCTGAAGTATTTCTTGTTGTTAGGGACAAAATATTTTCATCGCACTTTCATATTTAAACCTTTAAAATCTGCAATTAAAATGGTCTGCCAGTGCTCACATTGGTATTTTTGCTGTTGTGATGTAATTTCTTAAAATATCTTCAAATGCTTCATATCCCTAATTTTTTTTTACAACCAAAACTAAAGGGTAATGTAAGTCAATAACCCATAATAATTGACTAAAGTACTGAAATTGTTTCATTCTAAAAAATAATACAAAAATCTGACATGTTTTTTCATCACATTTTACAAAGTACAAAAGCACAAAATATTAATCCAAAAGATTTCTACATTTAAAATCACAAACAAGCTATTTCTTAACACTATGCACATTATTTAATTTTTGAGATATGCTCATTTTTATGCAAAAGCATTGTGATGGATTCATGATTTTTGCATGGTTTTGCACCACATGTAATGTTACGCAGTGACATCATTATGAGTGTACAATGTGAGGATTGGGGGAGACAGAGGCCTTAGCTGCTGCTTTTTATTGTGGATCAACCTATGCAGGATTGTAGACACAACTATCCCTCCGCCCTATACCACAGCGAAATACAAGCGTAATTACAGCAAAATACTACGTTTGTTCTGCAAGTAAGGTAAGGTAACATAAGGTCATGACAGAAGACAGACGCTTTAGCTTTCTGTTACTTAAAGAATGAATTCTCTGTCTGTCATGGTCCTCATTTACATCTCTTTAAACAGGATCATGCAACCATTGATCTCTCGTGGCTATCCACGGGATGTCCGTTTTTAAAGGGTTAAATAAACAGAGCGCTGCTTTCACTTCCATGTTGTGCTAAATTCTTTTGTAATTCACAAATTTTAACATTAAAATAACACTTAAACTAAGGTTCTTCTTTGCCTGAATTCAGTATTTTTCAGTATTTTTTCTGCATAATGTTACAACATTATTTGATGTGGTTTAAGGCTTCAAGCCACTGAATAGTGTTCAGTTAGATAGAGGGATACTCTTATTGCCCAATGCATTATATATCAAATACCCACCTCAATCAAATCTAGTGTACAACATACAGGTGCATCACCATAGTTTAGAATATCATAATAAGTTCGATATTTTTGTATACATATATATATAGTAGTCATGAAACAGCCATCTGCATCAGGTTACATAACGTCATCTTCAGGAGCAAGGCACTGACTTAATTAATGAGCTCACATCATGCATGATTAGCCTGTAGCTTTCAAGCCATTGTGTCACAGCTAAAGCTTGTAACATCAATGTTACTTAGCAAGAACTTAACTTTCTCTTAAACTTTAACTTACAGTGAGCTGCTTGGTCGTCTCTAAAATAATAATAAGAAAAAAGTCATTCACTCACCTCATCTGTCAGCTAGCAGTATCATCATCTTCCTGTCAACTGAATTCAAGTTTTCTGCGTTCTGCCAATACATCAAATAACTTCCTGCTTGTTGTTTCTAAATAAAAGCTGTCTGGTGTGTTAATATTTTTACATGCTGTTTGGGGCTTCTTCTATTTTTTTCTTTTTGAAATTTTTACAGAGGTCCGGACCTCAGTGACCTCATAGCTGGCTACGGCCAAGATTGCTTTTAGTAGGAAAACATACAAAAAATTTGTGAGAACAGTCTACTTATAGTGATCCTGTTTGTCCAGGTGAAATTGATCACCATAAGCAAATAATTATTATAACCAACTTTTTTTTCTTTTTCTTTTTTTTTTCTCGTGTAGATTACCATCTGATTGACATTTGTATAATTATTAAATCAATTTAAAATAATGAGAGGCAGTAAGTGATTAAGTGGGGGCATTACATGGGTGTGCATAATCCATCCACCTGATGATCAAGCAGCTTCAACCACAGGTGCTGTCCTGCGCTTTTTTTGTTTTGTTTTCAGTTGTACGCTTTGAGGAGACTTTTTTTTACTGAGAGAAAATGTCTTTTACCCATCACGATTTCAATTTGCATGCAGCACCAGCCTCAAGTAATCAGGTGGAAGCAGACAGATTACTACAAGGCAAAGTATTACAGAAGTTAAATAAAAAATAAATTGATAATGGCCATAGTTTAAAATGATTTTTCTATATGTTGTCATGTATGAAAAAAACTCAAAATGAGCACTGCAAGGGTACTTAATTACTACATGCAAATTATTTAAACAGCATTTGAATTAGCAGTGGTCACTGCAGATATGATCACTACAGGTTCCAGCACAAGTTACGTTATCTGTCTAACTGTATAGTATATGGCATGTGAATGGGAAGAGTGCCAACATAATGTACACACACATCATGTGCTCTGCGTAAGGAACCAGGAAACAGCCCACTATAATCATCAGTCATAATAATTATGATGATTTGTTTAAATTTAGGTGAAAGCACAACTACAATAGGCACCATTACATTTGACGGCATAAAAATATAATTGCTTGAATGAATGACATGGATTATGGTGCCCCCATCTCCCTGTGATTTGCCCTTGCACTACCCTGAGGCCTTATAGGTAATTACTACGAATGCTGAGGCGACAGCACATGGGAGATGTTTTCCTTGTAGGCTTTCTCCATAGAAAGCACTTTCTGACAAAAATCTATTAATTTTACCCAAACCACAACTTTCTGGAAATAAGTTACTTGTCTTAAAAAAGACAGTTGCTCACAAGTGGCTAAATGAGACAACAGAATGCCATCACGCTGAACACGGCTTAACAGCCTTGTTGTGATGTTGACAGTCATGCAACCACAGTGTAGTTCTTTTATAGCCTAACTTTTTACTTGTGTCGATAAAAGAGGCATTTGTGGAGATTATCCTGCTGAACAAAACGTGTAAACGTGCCACAGAGCTTTTGATGAGGGAACCCAGGTTAATGCCAACTTCTGCATTAGCCTACAAAAAACATCATCCTTTATTGGCTCTATAGTGTAAAATATATAATGTCTTATATAGATTCTAAAGTTTTGTGCACATACCATAAGTAATTAGTGGTGAATGAGTTTTGTGCCACTTCAAGAGCAAATTTACAGATATTTATGAACTAAAAATTACCTACTGATCAATTAATTTAGGATCTCCCAGTCTGCTATTCTCTCCTATTCACAAACCACTTATTAATGATTAATTATCAGCCTGTTCCTCACTTGTTCCATAGTGACTAAGTAACAACAATCTTTATGCATTGTATTTTAAAGTGTTAGTGAATAAACTGTGGAAAAAGGGACAATCAGGTGTTTGTGTTTGTGAACTTGTGATATCCTTACTTTATATGACATAGTGCTTTCTGTTTATTTAAGAGAAAATGTGATGGAAGGAGCCACTAGGCTAGTGAAAAATGCAGCACATCAGTAGAGATGACTTTCAATCACTTAAACTATAGCCACATCTATTCTGTCCATCAACAGACGTGTGGGTCCGTTTACCTACTAGCTTATTTATTTTGGTTAAGTGAAAATAAGCCCTGATACAGAGGCACAGTAGTGGTCGTCTGCATATGCACATATTTATGACTTGTGGCCATTCTCTCTGACCATGCCCCCTCTAAAAAGTTCTGTAAGGTCCCTTATTTTTTGTCTTTTCTCCAATTTTTCCTACAGCTCTCTGTGTTCCCCTCATACTCTGAGACACATTTTATCCCTCCTCCTCCTTACTTCCCCCCTTTCCCCCAGGGCTCCTCAGTGCTCCATGTCCAATTATCATAGGTCATGCAGGCAGCTTTTTCTCCTCTGTCCCTTCCTAGACTTTCATCAGGAGTGAGTGACAGCCTGAAACATGACAACAGCTCAGAAAGCAGCTCCAAGCATATCACTGAGCAACACGCTGTCTGGGACTGGGCTCTGTGTTGCTGCTGGAGGGTCCACACAGCTCCAGGAGGTAATGCTTCCAGTCTGCAGGGCCTGACACGCAATGTCCACAACTTCAAATTGGTCTGTCCATCCCAGTGTAGTAGTGAGGAAACGTGTGTGAGTGCATGTTCTGTGGAAGGCCTGATACAGATATGGCTCCACATTGTGCCAGTGGAGTCAAAAGGAGTGCTGTGATTCAGGGTTGTGTGCAAAGTTTTAGAAGTACAGAGGTCCAAAAACTGAGCCTGCTAGAGGGATTTGGGGACATGGGTCGTTTTCAAATGTGTGTGTGTGTGTGTGTGTGTGTGTGTGTGTGTGTGTGTGTGTGTGTGTGTGGGTGTGTGTGTGTATGTATTCACTATGTAGAGGGCAGTGGAGATTATCTGAAAAGAGGGCAATGTTTTGTCAGAATTCAGCAATGTCTATGAAGAACACATTCTCACTCCAACCTTGACACATATTGATGTTTGGTCATAGTGCTTCCACATCGACATATGACATGCAAGGTACCCTGAGTGTGTTGGTTGTTGACATTCAAGGACGCGGTGTGAACTTCAGCTTGTTACATGCATTGTCTGTTTTCAAAATACACTTTCATTTTCACAGGAAATGTA